>CM061030.1:0-639166 GCA_030763125.1 Hippophae gyantsensis
TAAAACCCTAAACCCCTAAAACCCTAAAACCTAAACCCTAAACCCTAAATCCCTAAAACCCTAAAACCCTAAAACCCTAAACCTAAACCCCTAACCCCTAACCCCTAAACCCTAAACCCTAAACCCTAAACCCAAAACCCCTAACCCCTAACCCTAAACCCTAAACCCTAAACCCGTAACCCCTAAACCCGTAACCCTAAACCTCTAACCCCTAACCCTAAACCCTAATAATAACGTAGCTGGCTGTTTGTAAATATGATATAATAATAACGTTTTTATGCTTGCTAAATATTAAATAGGTAAAACATTTTTATAAAATAAATTGATTTTGTTTTTATTTAATATTTTATATTAAGGATGTTAGAGGGAAATATATTATTTTTATTTACAAACTTAAATCTGAAAATTAAATTATAAGTTTTAATTATCCGGTCTGATTTGTAGTAGTTTTTTTTTATTTGTTGGTATAATCGTCCAGTAGTTATAGTGAAGCTTTATTTTAAAAAAATTTATAAGAACTATTATACGAAAATGTATTGACAACATATTTTTAGTAATAGTTTTAAAACTTAAAAGTTAGTACTCGGATAATTAAATTCTTATGTTTAATTTGGACATCTTAAATAAAGTTTAAAATGTCTAACCCTAACAAGGGTGGCATTTAAATGGTTTTTAATCTTTTGGAAAAAAGAAATTAATTTAATTAATCAAATTAATTATCGACTCCACCTATAGGTGTTAGTTAATTTGTTTAATTAACAAAGAATATCTAATAATACCAAAGATTGTACTTATATAAAAAAAAGGATTAATAAATATCAATTTATATCTTTAATAACCTAAATAATATGAGTAAGCATAATTAACTTAATTATTATATCTATAAATAGTTCATTGTTATGAATGGTTAAAATTTATATAATTGTTTATTGAATCCATATCTATGTTTTTTTTATGTTATTAAATTAGGAAACACAAAAAAGTTAAAATATCGTAACAAAATGAATTTAATTTTTTTTTAAAGTATGAATAATAAATTAAAAACTACATATATTCTTTACTTATATCGACCTTAGGAGTATAATTGTCATTTTCTATAAAATAATTTGTGTATTTGCGGGAGTTTTACAAATATAAAACCAAAGTATTTGTAAAACCGGTATTGTTAACCTAATATCAATTTTGTTTATCAAGTATTAACTAAATAAAGAATCCTAAAGAATTATAATATTATATTTGCAAAACAAGAGAGAGATTAAGATAAAATAATAATGTTCTTGTGTGGTTAATTGAAATAATAAGCAATGAGTTTTATTTATAAAAAAAATTAAAACCCTTAATGCTATGTAACTAATAAATATGTTTTTTTTTTACAAATAGTATTATTAATACTTATTAATCAAGAAAACTCATATTTAAAGAATAATTCTTTGTAAAGTAGACTTATTAATCAAGAAGATACTTATTTAAAGAAGAAGTTTTTTAAAGTATAATCATTAATCGAGAAGACTTTTATTGAAAGAAAAGATCTTTTTAAATTACATTTTAAGCTCTCTTAAGTTAAGATTTAGCCAATAATTTAGACTATATCTTATATAATATTTTAGCATATATATTATCCTATATTTCACCTTATATCTTATTGTTTATCTTAACCTAAAATTTAGGACATATTTTTTAAAAAAATGAAGCACATTAAATAATAGACTAAGTGATAATTCTATAAATTCACCCAAGTGAAAAATATATATTTTAAATTGAAATCCTAGAGGCTCCATCGATCCAATCCAGACTCAATCAATTGAGTCAATAAGGTCGGTTGACCAATATCCTTGTTGATCGATCTAGTAATGATTAAAATAAACCCTAAACCAGGTAGATCAAACACGATCGATTGAGCAACATATATACTAAATGTTCATATGTGTTTAATTTGAAATCTAATATACATAAGAACATAGATATACCTAAATTTTGATCGTTGTAGCTTGATAGTTTTTTGACCTGAAAATATTCTTGAAAGACACATCTAAAAATTAAAATTACATTTGTATATTTTGTTATCGAACACGTTCAATACTCAATCGATCTACCTCCTTGATTGATCCAAATATTGTTCGATTGATCGAACAACCTATATACTAAATATTCATATATGTCTAATTTAAAATCTATCGTGCATAAAAACTGAGATATACCTAAATTGTGATCGTTAGAGCTCGATAGTTTCTTTGGCTTAAAAATATTCTTGAATAAAAAATCTAAAAATTAAAGTTATATTTATATATTTTGTTCATAAATACAAAATTTTCTCATCGATTATCAATCTAAGTTGAAACCTAGACCAATTCAACAAGATTATGTGTCATTTTAAAGAGTTAACTAAAAAGGATCAACATCTCATAGAATAAATGAAATGCTTAGTGGATGGTGTAAAAAATATAAAGGTAAAATGAATGAATTTTTTGATAAACAAATAAATTACTTTAAAAGATAAAATAAAAAATCAAATTGTTAAAATCAGAGCTTACATATACCCCTAAACTTACTAATGTTTATAATATAGAAGGTATTTTAGGCATTTCTCCTGATAGATTATTTAAAAAACTCATGGTTCAACATTTTCTTGACTTCTTTGTTTATTTTCCAAACCATCCCATCAATAAATACATCACCTCTTCACTCACACCGTTCAACAATTGTGTGTTCTACCACCGCCAAAACCACCACGCAAGTATTGTCATATTATTACATTAGAAAATATTGTTTCAATCTTTTCCAAACTCATTTGAAAATTTTAATGTATATTTACTAAAAATTTCTACTAATATATATGATTGTACGAGGCCTATAAAAGAAATTAGGCTCAAATTATATCTCACTAGGGTAGTCGATACTATTTGATATCTAAACACTGTTTTTGGATTCATTATAATTTTCATACTTTATCATGAAATACTACTTATGACAAAAACTAACTAATTATCATAAATTCCATTATATGTTTCTAAAAATTAATCTAATAGTGCAAAAGTCTTAACTATTTTTGTGAAAAAAGTTTTAAAATTAATCCTAAAATTTTAAAAATTACTAAACTACATAAATAAAATCAAATCAAATCAAATACAATAAAAATGAAAACATGAACATAAAATTTTCTAACATTGTTAAAATTTTGAAATTAAGCACGGTAACTTTTCACCATCCCTAACCTAAAACTTATATTGTCCTCAATGTAACAATTATAAATTAAAGATAAAGAGAAAAGAGAAGAAAAGTTATCTATTTTTTAAGAATATACAAGTAGTGATGGAGAAGTGCAGGTGCATCCATCATGTTCATCAATAAAGTCCACATAGACAGATCGTTGTGAACTTCTAACATCTCAACAAATATTTTTAGTTTTAACAATTCTAAAATTGTTCACATAAAATTAAACTAAAATAAATAAAAGAAAATTACCTAAAATGATGGGTTACCTCTCATCTAGCGCTTAGTTAAACGTCTTAGCAAGAAATAACTTGGGAGATTTCATTTCATTTTAAGTAAACTTAATGTCCCCACATCATTGAGTTAAACATACATGTAAGACAAGTTTATCTACCTATACTTTTTAAATCATGTCCTATAGATTTTTAAAATTTTATTTACTTAAAACTAAGGACATGATTGTGGGTTTTACATAAACCACTTCTAGGTGTAAGTCAAATAACTAAGACATCAAAACATATGTTTACTTATATCTAACAAAGCAACTACCTTCTTCTATCACAGATTGTGATTAAAAACTTTGAAATCTTGGAGATAAATTCAAAATTATTTTTTAAACTAATAAAAGAAAAATAAACAAATAAAAGAAAAAAACAAAGTAAAATACAAATAAAGTTAGTAAAATAAAGAAAAGAATAAAAAAAAATAATTATACAGATTTTACAATATATATCATACAAATAATTTTGATACAAATTTTGATAGATATAATTATAAATACTTAAACTATACATATTTATAATACACTCTATCTACTATATAATACAAGCACATTTTTTTACAAATAAATATACATGATTAAAATATATAGAATAAATATTTATAATACATTCTATCTAATATATAATACAAACATATTTTTATAGAAATAAATATACATAATTAAATTGTACTAAATATAATATACATTATCTAATATATAATACAAACATATTTTTATATATATTATATTGTACAATATTTACAAGTTAGTACACATAAATACTGTATAATAAATAAAAGGAATCATTTAAGTTAAGAATTCAGTTAATATTTTTTTAAATAAAAAAAAATTATATAGTATTTTTTGTTATTTATTTATTTTTTAGGGCTCGTTATTTAAATAAATAAAGAATTTTTTTATTTTAAAATTAAAAATTAAAGAAAATAAATAAACTAAGTTCAAAATCAAATTAAAATTTATCTTTTTTATTTATTTATTAAAAAAATTTAAATTAAAAGTAAAATTTAAAAATTAATTAAATCTTTTTATTAAAAAAAATAAAAAAAATTAAAATTTAATATTTTTTTTAGTTTTAAATTTTTATTTTTATTTTTTTTAGAAAATAAAATAATTAAATAAATTAAAGTTTAATTTTTTTTTTACTCAAAATAAATTAAAAAATCAAAATTATTTACAACACAAAAAGTTTTCAAAATTTTGACAAATAATTTAAAGACGCTATTCTTTTTCCAACAACGGTGCCAAAAACTTGATGAATAAAATCAGATAAGGTTAGCAATATCGATTTTGCTAAAAAATTTGTTTTATATTTGTAAAATTCTCGTAAATGCATGAATCATTTTACAAAAATTGATAAGTATTTCTCCAAGTTCGATCTAAGGAAGAAATATATGTGATTTTTCATTTGTTATTCAAACTTTTAAAAACGAAATTAAATTCTAAACATTCTATCACGATATTTTGATTTTTTGTGTTTTTTAATCTAATAACATAAAAAATAATATAGATATGGATTCAGTAAATAATTATGCAAATTTTATCATTCATAACAATGAAATATTTATGGATATAATAATTAAATTAATTACGCTTGCTCATATTATTTAGCTTATTGAAGATATAAATTGATACTTATTAATTCTCTCTTTTTATATAAATACAACCTTGGTGGGGTTATATATTCTTTGTTAATTAAACAAATCAATTAACACCTATAGGTAGGATCGATAATTAATTTGATTAATTAAATTAATTCTTTTTTTCGAAGAGATTGAAAATGAATCATTTAAATGTCACCTTTGATAGGGTTAGACATTTTAAAATTTATTCAATGTGTCTAAATTAAACCTAAGAATTTAATTATCTGAGTATTTACTTTAAATTTTTAAAATCATTACTGAAAATATGTTTTAATACATTTTTGAATAATAGTTCTTATAAAAACTTTTGAAATAGAGTTTAACTCTAACTACGTGGTGATTGTACCAACAAATAAAAGGGCACTATTTTAAGTTAGATTAGATAATTAAACCTTAAAATTTAATTTTTAGATTTAAGTTTGTAATAAAAAATAATATATTTCTCTCTAACATACTTAATATAATAAAAATAAAATCAATTTATTTTATAAAAATGTTTTATCTATTTAATACTTCGAAAGCATAGAAACGTTATTATTATATCATATTTACAAATAGTTAACCATGTTAAATTTAATCACAGAAAAATTAAGTATAACATATAAGAATAAAACATAAAAATAAGTATAAAGAATTCATTTTAAAATTAATTTTAAAATTATACCTCAAAAGAATCCTTTAATTCCGTTTCTGGAAAACCTTAAAATGAATTTGCATTTTCGTTTATTGAATCAAAAATTAGAAATTTACAAAATCATAATTAGTTATTTTCAAAAACAGAAGAACTTTAAAACTAAAAAAACTAAGAAAGATTTCTAGAGAAAAAATGTTAGAAAGAGAGAAGAGTTGAGAAATGTGTGATTTTAGGGATTTTGAAAGGATCCTGAGGGATGATTTTTACGATGAGAGAGTGAGTCTTTTTATAAGTGAAGAAAAGGCTAAAAAACTGGGAAAATATCTCAAAAAATTGGTTTTGGATGCATTTGGACAAGCAAGCACGCGTGTAAGGGCATTAGTGTTCGCAATTGGGCACAGATGAGTAATATTTATGGCATGACGAGCGCTAACACTAGCGGCAGGATGTAGATGGGTGAGATTTGTGGCAAGACAGGAGTTGGCGTTCGTGGCTGGGTGCCGATGCCGACGGATTGGTGCATTTTTTACCTTTTATTGTTATGATCTATTTTGTCCAATTTTTTCATTTTTTCTCAAAATATTTGTGATGTATTGCCTCCAATATTTTTATTCAAGTCTTTGAATTATTTTTGAATGAAAATACCTAAAAAATAATAAAAATACTCGTGAATCCAAAAAGATAAATTTATATAAATATATGATAAAATCGTACAAATATAAATCTATTTAATCAATTAAAATATATTAAATCATGGTAATTTTAGTGCTTTTTAAACACTCATAATTAATCTATCAAACATTAGTCATTGTGTTTGATTGACTAATAAACCTACTTATTTATGATATTTTGATTATATGTTCTTATATCTTCTTCTTTATTTTCGTTCTTGAATTATTAGATCAAATAATTATGTGTGTTATATCATGATTATTTGGTTTGATTATATTTCCTTAAAGAAACTATCTTTATTGAACTTATGTTTAAACAGATTGTTCTAAGGTTGCTAATTGATTTTGTTTTATCTACTGATATGTTAAATCTTTTAATTAGAGTTATTCATTATTAAATCTACTATAGGACACACATTTACACATATGAACCCCAAAAATCAACCTTCAACCTCACCATTAAGGTTGGCTTTGTAATAGTCAACTAAGTAATTTTGAACCAATAAATTTTTTATTGAAAATTACTTCATTATATATATTCTATATACATTGTTGGTTGGTAATGCTTAACTTTGTTAAAAATTAAATTTGTTTAAGAAAGACTTCATAATATACATTAAATCCTAAATCAATGAAGCAAAACACGAGAATGAAGATAGTCAAAGTGGTTGAAATTTGGAAATAAAAAAAGAAAATAAATCTCATATAGAGTTATTAAGTTGGTTCAAACCCACAAATTATAAACCAATTTGTAAGTTTCATTATACTCATCTTGATGTATTGACTTTTTATGTACGAAATACTGTCAGTTTATTTTACCTATTGTATTTGTCTTCCTCTGTGTAAGATTGATTATTGCATATCAGTAATACATATATGCACATAGTTAAGTATACTTTATATCAAGCATGTTTACTCACACCACAGAGTTGGTTTTCGTAGTGTGCATGCTCACTCGCTGACATTTTCACTTGCATTTTTGGTTCAATTTAGGTGCAGGTTGATGAGAGAAAACTGGCATCGAGTTAACAATATATGTGGTTTTTAATTTATCATACTTTTAAGGTCGATCTAAGGAATAAATATATATGATTTTTAATTTATTATTCAAACTTTTAAAAACGAAATTAAATCCTAAATATTTTGTCACTATATTTTAATTTTTTGTGTTTCCTAATCTAATAACATAAAAAATAAATATAGATATGGATTCAATAAACAATTATGTAAATTTTTAGGGTTCATAACAGTTGAATATTTATAGATATAATAATTAAGTTAATTATGTTTTCTCATATTATTTAGGTTATTAAATATATAAGTTGATATTTATTGATTCTCTATTTTTTATATAAATATCACATTTAGTATGATTAGATATTCTTTGTTAATTAAACAAATCAATTAACACTTATGGGTGGGGTTGATAATTAATTTGGTTAATTAAATTAATTCTTTTTTTTCTAAGAGATTGAAAATCAACCATTTAAATGTCACATTTGGTAGGGTTAGATATTTTAAACTTTATTCAAAGTGTTCAAATTAAAACTAAGAATTTAATTATCCGGGTATTAACTTTCAAGTTTAAAACCATTACTGAAAATATGTTATCAATACATTTTTGAATAATAGTTCTTATAAAAACTTTAGAAATAGAGTTTCACTCTAACTACCGAGCGATTATACCAACAAATAAAAGAGCACTACTTTAAATCAGATCGGATAATTAAACCTTATAACCTAATTTTCAGATTTAAGTTTGTAATAAAAAAAAATATATTTTTCCCTAACATACTTAATATAAAATCTTGAAAAAAAAATCAATTTATTTTATAGAAATGTTTTACCTATTTAATACTTCATAAATATAACAACATTATTATTATATCTTATTTACAAATAGTTAGTCATGTTAAATTTAATCACATACAAATTAAATATAACATATAAGAATTAAAAATAACTATAAAAAATTCATTTTAAAATTATACATCAAAAGAATCCTTACAGAACTTTGATGCTAATTCTAATTTAGGAAAACCTCCAAACAGATTTGTATTTTCGTTTATTGAATTAAAAACTAGAAATCTACAAGAGCATAACTAGTTCTTCTCAAAAAGAGAAGAACTTTAAAACTAAAAAAAGAAAGAAAGCTTTTTAGAGAGAAAAGATATGAGAAATTGTGTGATTTGAGATTGTTGTGGGACGGGCGTTGGTGTGGGTGGGATTTACTACAGGATGAGTACTGGCGCACGCGGGACTCGACGTGACATATGAGTGGGGCATATGTGAGCATGTTCTAGTTGCCCCTTTACCTGGGTGGGTAGCGACCAGGAGAGACGACGTAAGAAGAATAATTCGGGTAACAAACCATTTGATAGCATGAGGATTAAATACGCAGATTGCTTTAATATACTTCATGAGCGGCAATCCTATGTTAAGCAAGACTACCGACTTACCGTGGACCTGCCTATTTTTATAGGCCACTTGCACATCAAAGGTGAGGCCTCTTCTTGGTAGGAACACATGAAAAATGAAAGAAGGTTGAGGGGAAAGGCACCAATCACTTTTTGGGAAAGAATTAAGAAATTGATGGTGTAATAATTTTTACCAGTTGTTATGAACAACTTCTTTACTAGCAATATCATCGGTGCCAACAGGGAAGGAAGAGTATCACTGAATACACTGAAGAGTTCATGAAAATTGGCTTGTAAGCCAACATGTGGGAATGAGAACCTCAGAAGGTTGCTAGATACGTGTAGGGTCTAAATTCTCCTATTAGAGAAAGACTAGAGTTGAGCCAAACCTTGTGTTCTATCAACCAAGCCAATAGTATGACATTGAAAGTGGAAAACCAACTAGCTAGACAAAGAAAATTCACACCCTTTGGGCCTCGTTTGAGTGACTTCTCTGCTAGTAAAAACCCGAGTGATTTCACCTTAAAATTCACCCCACCGGTCACCACATAACCCATATCAGTTCCAAAAACTTCCAACCCTAAACCTAACAACTCAAACAACCCACTTCCAAAACCTAACCCCTATGCCAAACCACCACCTATCAAATGTTTTAGGTGCTATCAACAAGAGCACAAATCTAATGAATGTCCACAAAGGCACGCAACCAATTTGGTCAATGAATTTGAACATTCAGATGATGAGTTTGACCCACTATCTCTAGATGGCTTGGAAGGAGCACAACCAACTGAAGATAATGCAGGTGACAAGGCTTTGAGCTGCATAGTACAGAAGGTGTTGCTATCACCAAAACAACCACCACCATCACAAAAACATGTCATTTTTAGAACAAGGTGCACAGTCTAACATAAAGTATATGACGTTATTATTAATAGTGGTAGTACTGAAAATATTGTCTCACACGTACTGGTGAAGTCTTTAGGACTAAACATTCAACCCCACCCCCATCCCTACAAAATAGGATGGATTAAGAAAGGGAGTGAGGTTAAAGTACAAGAGGTGTGTAGATTACCATTTTCCATTGGAAAATTTTACAAAGATAAGGTGCATTGCGATGTGGTAGAAATGGATGCATATCAAATCCTTTTGGGAAGACCCTGGAAGTATTATGTAGATGCAACACAAAAGGGCAGACCAAACATCATCATTTTCACTTGGAAAGGTACCAAGATAGCCTTACTCCTTGCAAAGGAAAACATTCCCACCCCTACCAAATAAAAAATGCTTCTTAATTGCAACCTAAACAGATTTGACAATGAAATCAAAAGGGCTAAAGTAGTACTAGCATTAGTGGCTATGGAACAACAACCAACCACTCATACCATCCCTGATGTTGTTACAGAATTACTATCTACCTACACTGACCTACCAAACACCTTACCACCATTAAGAGATATTCAGCACCACATAGATTTCATACCATGCTATAATCTGTCCAATTTACCCCACTACCGAATGAACCCCAAAGACCATGAGCTCCTACAAGAGATAGTAGAAGACCTCTTGGATAAGCATCTTATCCAGGAAAGAAATATTCCATGCGTTGTGTCTGCACTGCTTGTACCCAAGAAGGATGGCACGATGAGGATGTGTATTGACAACAGGGCTATTGACAAGATCATGGTTAAGTACAAGTTCCCTATTCCTAGGTTGGAAGATATGCTTGACAATCTATATAGTTCCATTATCTTCTCTATGCTTGATCTTCGCAGTAGGTATCACCAGATTCACATCAGAAAAGGAGATGAGTGGAAGATAACTTTTAAAACCAAAGAAGGCCTGCTTGTCATGTTATTCGGGTTATGCAATGCTCCCATCACTTTCATGAGATTAATGCATCACATTTTGAAGCCTTAAAATGGTACCTGTGTAGTCATGTATTTCAATGATATCCTAATCTACAGCAAGAACCCTAACGAGCACCTAGAACATTTACAGGCTGTTTGGAAATATTGAGGGAACACAAGCTTTTTCTCAACCTCAAAAAGTGCGATTTTATGACCACCAAACTCCTTTTTTTGGGATATGTTATCAGCTGTGAAGGTATCTTAGTAGATACTAAGAAGATTGATGCCATCCAGTTATGGCCTAACCCGACATCAATACATAAAGTAAGGAGTTTTCATGGCCTGACAACGTTCTACAGAAGGTTCATAAAGGATTTCAGTTCAATTGTAGCACCCATAAGCAATTGCCTCAAGAAAAAGATAGTTCATTTGGGGAAAAAAGCAAGAAGATAGTTTCCAACTCATCAAAGAAAAACCGTGTATAGCCCCAGTCCTAGCTCTACCAGATTTTGATAAAGTATTTGAAGTTGAAACAGATGCATCCATGGTGAGAATTGGAGCAGTACTATCCCAGGGTGATAAGCCTATTGAATTCTTCAGCGAGAAACTCAAGGAAGCACGCTAGAAACGGTCCACTTATGACCAAGAATTATACCCTGTCATTCGAGCCTTCAAATACTGGGAGTATTATCTCATTTCAAAAGAATTTATCCTTCACAGTGATCACTCGGCACTCAGATGGATCCACTTCCAAAAAGACATCTCAAGAGCACATACTAGGTGGGTCATCTACCTATAAAGGTTTACTTATATATTTAAGCAGAGAGAGGGACACTTAAACAAAGTCGTTGATACACTTAGCTGGAAATTTTGCAGCTGTCTGGACCCAATGCAACAACCATGAACCTATACATGATTTCCATTTACAAATTTTAATACATATTTATTAAAATTTTCTACTAATATAATCTTATCAAAGACTTCCCCTACTATTATGCAACAATGCTCTATCTGCCAGAGAGCTAAGGGAGGCAATCAAAACACTAGCCTATATTCTCTTTTGCCAATTCCTACAACCATTTGGGAGGATCTTAGCATAGATTTCATCATCGGGCTACCGGTCAGCAAAAGAAGGGTAGACTCTATCTTGGTGGTAGTGGACAGGTTTTCAAAGATATCCTACTTAATCCCATGCAAAAAGGTCTTTGATGCCAACAACATAGCAACTATCTTCTTTCAAGACATTGTCAGGCTACATGACATTCCTAAAACCATCACCTCTAATCGTGATGTGAAATTCATGAGTCACTTTTGGAGAGAATTGTGGCATAGGTTTGATACCAACTTGAATTTTAGTAGTGCATATCATCTACAAATAGATGGGAAAACAGAAGTACTCAACAGAACCATAGGTAGCATGCTAAGATGTTTGACTCATGAAAAACCTCAAGAATAGGATATGCATCTTCCCCAGATTGAGTTTACCCTCAATAGTATCACAAATCACGCCACTAAGCACTCACCCTTCTCGATTGTCTACACCAAAGTACCTAACTTCAGTATAGATTTACAAGTTATACCTAACCCAAAGAGCAAAGCTGCTAACATATGGGCTGCTGATTATACTCAATTCCACCAGGAAATTTGAGAGCATATCGAGAAGATGAATGCAAAGTACAAAATGCAAGCTAATCAGCATCGCAGGCCTATGCATTTTCAAATTTGTGAACTTGTCATGGTATACCTCAACAAACACAAGTTATCACAAAGCAATTGTCTCAAGCTTCAGCTCATAAACTATGGCCCTTTCAGAATTCTTAAGAAAATCAACGACAACGCTTATGTCATTGCTCTCCCTGAAGATTGAAATATATCTAAGACATTCAACATAATATATCTGCGCAATATTACCCTACAGACACAGTTGATGTGATCAATTTGAATTTGAGGAATAATTCTGTTGAAGAAGAGGACGATGATGTAGATAATAAGTTCCTGAAACTATATTTCTTTTTATTTTCTGTTATAATAAAATAACAATACACATGATGGTAGCACGTGTGAGTGATGAGACACATAAGAGTTAGTTAGAATGTGTGAATGCGCGTGAGTGTAGAAACGGGTTGAGTCTTATAGAACCCTTGCATAATGGAAATCATGTGCAGGTTTTCAAAGTATACCTCATTTAATGTATATTTACTAAATTTTCTACTAATATAATTATATATAGAGTTAGTTTCCTAACTAAAGAATTTAAGTGCAATCCTATTTTGTTGCCAAGCATTTTGTAGGTTTTACTAAGGTGCTCGGTCACTCTTACGATTGCATGAGTTTTTAATTTTTTGACTATTACTTTATGACATTATAATTCGTCCAGAATAAAAAATGTGATAGAAATATGTTAAAATTATAATAATATTAAATTTTATTTACTCAAAAAAACATTAAAATTTACTCGTTAAAAACACCACGCAAAAAACCGTAGATACGAACTCCAGAAACTGATGTGCTAATGGACGATTCAAGTGCCGAGATTACCGCACCAGAGCGGTACCTGGACGATAGTCGCGTAAAGCTTAACGTTGGCGGTAAGTTGTTCGAGACTACCGTCTCTACACTCCGCTCCGGAGGTCCCGAGTCCGTCCTTGCTGCTCTCTCCAACCGACCTGACATCTTCATTGATCGCGACCCTGAGATTTTCTCCGTCCTACTTTCCCTTCTCAGGTCCAATCGCCTTCCGTCCACAGCTCATCGGTTCTCTAAGCAAGAGCTGGCCGATGAAGCCGTCTACTATGGCATCGAGTCCCAACTCAAATCAGCCATGACTCCCCCTCCCTTCTGTGGAGTCGATGCCTCCATCGTCGCCACTATTCAACCCGCCTCCGATGGTTTTCCATCCGCTTACACCGCCGGCGACGGCAACGGTTCTGTATGGATCGCTCATGGTGGTCAAATTTCAAGCTACGACTGGAACCTCTTCCACACCGCTACTATTCGAACCCACCTGGACGATATTAATTCGATCTGCCAAGTATACCCTGAAATATCCGCAGTAGGATCCAATTCAGCTCCAGGGCTCCACTTTTATGATTTCTCCAGAAGCAGGAGCATCGGTTCGGTACACTGGATCGATTCTTCTGATCCCAGGATCTATAAAGCCCGAGTAAGTGCTATTTGCGACTCACCGACTTCAATTTTTGCTTCGTTTGATTGCGCCCATAAAGAGAATTGCGTTATTGTCATTGATAAATCAACGCTGGAAGTCCAGTCTGAGCTAGGTCGTCAGTCTGGCAGTTCCGCAAAGAGCTTGGTTGCCGGAAAATTAAAGTGGCTCCCAGAGACTAGCGTGCTACTGGGAAGTTCCGTCACGTGCGGTGCGTTTGGGTACTCTGGGTATATCAGATTGTGGGACCTCAGGTCTGGAAAAGTGGTTTGGGAGAATAATGAGCCAGGATCGGGGCGGAGCAGTAGGTTTGGGGATTCTTTTGCTAACATGGACGTTGATTTGGATGAGTCGGTGATGTTCAAAGTTTGCTCCAAGAGTGGAGATTTGGCAATGGCGGATTTGCGCAAATTGGGTGAAGATCCATGGATATATTTGCAAGACTCGAACCCAAGGATGAGGGATATGAGTGGAAGTGGCAATAAAGTGATCCATTGCTATAAGAAGCAAGTGTTCGTGGGGAGAGATGATAGCTTGGAGGTTTGGTCCAAACTGATGGACAGCGAAAATGGTAACGAAAGTGAAAGGGAAGGTTTCAGGAGCATGTTATACAGGAGAAATTATGTGGATAAGCCA
Organism: Hippophae gyantsensis; assembly: GCA_030763125.1. Taxonomy (NCBI): domain Eukaryota; kingdom Viridiplantae; phylum Streptophyta; class Magnoliopsida; order Rosales; family Elaeagnaceae; genus Hippophae; species Hippophae gyantsensis. Next base: position 14,502 of record CM061030.1, read on the forward strand.
GAGGATTTTGAGAGAGGGGTAATAGAGAGGATTGAAGGTGGTGGGGAAAGGCTGTTCGTAAGTAGACAAGGTGCTGAAGGAATTGAGGTTTGGGAGAGCTCCAACTCTTCTGCAGCTATTTCAATTTAAGGACAGCTTATTATAATTGGCATGACAAATGGGTCTGATAGATGATTCCGATTCCATGCTCGTGTCGTAGTCAATGATTAAATGCTAGATGTTTCGGATGCTTCAATCCCTCGATAGGTAGTTGGTTTGCTACATCATCATTCCTTCTACTTGCAGAAATAAATTGCTATCAAATTTTGTTAATATCTCATATCTCTTTAATTTTCTCACAGGTTTTAGGATGGCACATGTCCTCCCCCAGATTCAGCTGCAAGAAACTGGCTACTGAACCTATTGATGAAACAGGAATAACACTGGCCTTCGACTGTGGGTATTTGTTAGAAAGATTAGAAATGCGAAGAGTGCTGCAAGTCTGCCATCTCAGAAACAGAGACGATGCAAGAAAATAAATCTTGAAAATGGACTTTATATGAGATCTCAGGGATACGGCTGCTTGCAATGAGAGATTTGATCACGGTAATTTAAGCATTTATCTCTTTATCCCTAGACAAAGGACTGATGTTCGTCTTTGAATTCTGTTGAAAGTTGCTAATGATGTTGGTTTAATGATTTATGCTTGCCATGGATATTGTTTATAGCTTAAACTGTCCGGTCCTATAAATCCATAAGAAATTGGTAAATTACTTGATTACTTAAAGTTTATAAATTATGAATCTAATTAAAACTAGAAGGGATGAATATGTTATTTTTAATTGTTATTAGTTTATAATTTAATAATATAAATAAAGCGGCTCGACATGCAATTCTGTGTAAGAATAAAATGCGAAAATAAAAAAATAATACACGATATTTTTAGATGAAAACAACCTAGATTACAAGCATAAAATCACCAATTCATTGGACCATCTAATTTTTCATTATGAAAAACAAATACTCAAGTACTAACTTGATCTTATGCTACCCTCTTTAGGATATTATCCCAATGAACCTTACTTATAAATCTCTATTTTGTTTTCACAGTTTCTGAAATTAACGTGAACGATTTTCAGACCAACATTCTAATGAGTTTTTCGTCAATCAGATATGTTCACGAATCAACTATAAGAAGGGTTAGTACAAAAAGCACAAATGTCCGTGTATGTTCTAGAACAGATTTAATAATGAATAATCTTAACTAGATGATTCAAAACATATCACTTAAATTAAATGAACTAGTAAATTCTAGAGCAAAAGAGAGTACAAATTTAATAAAAATAGTTTCTTTAAAGATTAATAATCAAATCAAATAATTATGATATAATAAATACAATTATTTGATATAATAATTCAAAAACAAAAATAAAGAAGAAGTTATAAGAATATATGATCAAAATATTATAAATTAATTAGACTTATTAATCAATCAAACATAAATATCAATATTTGATAGATTAACTAAATAAAAAACCTTAAAAAATTATGATCTTATATTTGCAAAACAAGAGGAAGATTAAGAAGAAGAAAATAATGTTCTTGTATGTTTTATTGAAATAATAAGCAATGAATTTTACTTATAAGAAAAATTAAAACTTCATTTACTTATAAGAAAAATTAAAACTTTTAATCCTATGTAATTGATAAATATATTTTCTATTACGAATATGATTGATGACACTCATTAATTAAGAAGACTCCTATATAATTGATAAATATATTTTCTAGTACAAATAAGATTAGTAATATTCATTAATTAAAAAAACTCTTATTTAAAGAATAGTTCTTTTAAAGTAAACTCATTTATCACGAAGACTTTTATTTAAAGAAGAGTTATTTTAAAGTATTCATTAATCAAGAACATTATATAAAAAATAGTTCTTTTATAATATCTTTTAGCCTATAGTTTAACATATATCTTATTTAATATTTTAACATATATCTTATTTTATATTTTAATATAAATATTTTAAGATAAAAAATAATTTCAAATTTATGAATGTGTTATTAAATATATAAGTGTAATTCTATGTGTTATAATTATAACAAATATGTGTTATTTAAGGCTTTAAGCTTATGGTGTATTTTGCAATTACCATTGCAAGGACCTCTCCTCAAGTGGATGGGTATGAACAATTGTGGGGTTAAATATGACTTTATGTTACCTAGGGGGAAGTCTCTCGTGAGTATAATTCTGTTGATGGGGTGCGTTGAGCATGATAAAAAGTGTTTGAGAAGTAAAAACAAACAAGTTTTTTTTAAATAACAATAAGAATGAGTTCATAATCTCTTCTGCCTATCAAAAAGCATAAGGATAAAGTGGTGTCACAAGGTTTTTTAAAATCCTATTAATCAGTAACCAAATATGGATAAATCTAAAGTAAGTACGATCAAATTTTTTTAATTAAATCAATTTAGTTTATATTTTGTAATGTTTAAAGAGAAAATGATTTAGTTTTGGTTAAATGAGTATTTTAATCTGACAATTTTTAATTAAAATATTTTAATCTTATAATTTAAAAAATATATATATCATGTAGTAAAATACCTAACTTTGGTCTAAGGTGTAAATTTATTTTTGATAATTTTTATTAAAAAAAATTCATAATTTTTATAGAGTTTTTCTAATGTTTTTTGTTGATACTATTATATCTTTTATTTTTGTAAAATTTAAAGTTTTACTATTTTGATTGATACCGACACTTTCAACCATGTTTGTCATAGGGATGTCAGTAGGGTGGAGGCATGGTGAGGTAGCTATTTTCATCCCCATTAAATATTGTGGTGGATGGGGTGTGATTTTCCATCGAGGATTCGAATATTTTATGAAATTTGAGAATTCTTCGCTAATAAATAAATAAAGATAAAAGTGAATCTTAAATGACATAAATGCTATAAAATTTCAATTATGTTTTTATTATATGATTAAATATAATAATTTAAAATTTAAGAGTATAAATTATAGTCATATGGAAAACTATCTAATCGATCAATATAGATTGGTTGGTCCACTGTAGGTCTTGAAATTCAAAAACCGACTTAGTTGAGTAAGTTAGGGTTTTATTTTATAAAATCAACGAGAAGTGAACCAATCTATTTTTATTATATATGTATTTTAATTTTAATTTTATTATATTTATAATATTTTTTTTATTAATAAATATGTTTTAATTTTTTATTATTTCTCATTTTTTTGGAGGGAGGAAGCATTTTCTAGAAAAAAAATTTAGTGGATAGTATTAGATTTTTTTGGTTAATTACTTTCAAATTTCGATCGAGTATCTTTATTATCTTGTTTTACTTCATTGATTTGTATAAGTTGTACATTTTGATATTTTTTTAAGAAAGTTCAATTTTTAATTAAGTTAAACATTTCAAAATGACAATATACATAAAAAGATATATTATGTTATGATTCATTCTTAGTTCCATGTTCTTCTTTGTGATGTAATTTTTAAATAAAAAATTATAGGTTCAAAATTTCCAAGGAAGTAAACTTATAGGTGGACTTGAATGTCGTTTTTCAGTACCATTTGTTGATTACTAAGCCTACATTGATCGAGATTAGTTCTCTTGTCACGCATCATGTTCTGATTCGTCCAATGAATCCTGTCTTGTCACATGTCGTGTTTTTATTGGTTGGTGTTATTAATTTTTTCTCTTTCATCTCAGTTCTTAGTCTAAAGTTGATCTAACAATTAAGATTTCACCTAAGTTTAATTTAACCTTCTAATTGCCCCATAAATCTTAATAAGATGAAATTAATATAATTTTTATCAGTTTTTGAAGACAAAGAAAGAAAAACACAGAAAAATTTAAAAGAAGATACAATTTTGGTGGAGATTCAAAAGGAGATTGATGTTATAATTCAAGAGATTGATTGTATTTCTTCTTCTCCTTCTTTCTTTATCAATTTTTATGTTTTTTTTATGAAAAATTATGAGCTTTTATGAACAAAATGGTGTGATTAGGTTAATTACTATATAGTGTTTAGTTTACTTAAAAGAATACATACTAGGTTAGATGCAATTGATTACATAATTAGTTAATCATTATATTGAGAGGATTTTAGTGATTTATATGTTTAAAAAATTAGAAGATTAAGCATTCTTAAATATTTTCTCATATATCTTCTTAGCTGTCAAATCTAATTTAATTAATTATTGTTATTTTAAATTTACTTTCTTGAAACATAAAAACATGAAAAAATTGAGTTTTACTTTTTTCTTTTAAAAATTAATTTTTAATAATATATGATAAGTCTATGAAAATAGCCATTAGCGCATTTGTTACTTAATATTTACTTGTTTTATTTAATAAATAGTATTTTTATGGAAAAAAAAATTAAAATATAAACTTTTTAGTGAAAAAGGTGAAAATATAATTTTTGAAATTTTTTAAGATTTTTATGAATTTTTAACGCATGATCAATCAAAAATTGTCACATGGCATGCCACGTAAGCAGATGAGTTGATTGGGCAAGCCACGTGGATGCCACACAAGCACGAAAAACGAATCATGATGCACCGCGTGTGAGGAGGACAAACACGTGCCACGTGTTAACACGACATTCAATCTGAGTTCAGAAATCAGTCAACGCGTCATACCATGTGTCACCACGCCATTGCTCTGCACATTCCACCCATGCACTACGCCATCTGTTCCCACAAATCACCTCGCGCCACATGTTGCTGACTCGACGTGCGTTGACTCTAACTGGTCCCTCTGCCACGCATCGCTCCCTCATTCGCCTAATAATTTTTTTTTGATGTCACGTGTCGCTCTATGATTGGCTGAAACTGTCAATTTTCTTGTTTTGATCGTAGCCCTTGATCTGAAGCTAATCAGACGGTCCAGATCGCACCTAAGCTTTATTAAGTCCCTAATCACTCCATAAACCCTAATTTGCCTCCATTAGCATAATTTTGGTTAATTTTTAGAGCTAAAGAGAGAGAAATTCAAGAGAAGACACAATTTTGGTGGAAATTCGAGAGAAAATTAATTCTACAATTCAAGATATTGATTGTATTTCTTTTTATACTCTTTTTTTTATCAATTTTGTGTCTTTCTTTATGAAAAAATATGAGCTTTATGAACACAATTATGTGTAATTAATTTATTAATCTAGGGATTTTATAAACTCAATTTTCACCATGTGATGATATAATATTTTTCTCAATTATAATATTAATTTAATTATATTATTTAATTTGATTTTTATGTTATTAATTGTTTGATCAACAATTTATCTATAGAGGCAATTAAATAGATTTGAGAGAATTATTTAATTGTTTGTCTTGATTAAATAATATGCATAGTTTCTAGGCAGAGATGTATGATTCTTTTGTATGTGATCCATAATTGATGAATTTAATGAGTGATATGCAATTTAATTGGCATAAGAGTGTGATTAAATTAATTACTATATAGTGTGTAGTTTACTTGAGAGAGAAATACATGCTAGATTAGATTCAATTGATCATATAATCAATTGATATTATATTGGGAGAATTTTAACGATTCGCATGTTTAGAAAATTGAGGGATTAAATATTCCTAGATATTTTCTCATATATCTTTTTGGTCACAAAATCTGATTTAATTAATTATTGCTATTTATTTTTAGTTATTTTAATTTTGTTTCCTTAAAATATAAAAATACCAAAAAAATTGATTTTATTATTTTTAGTTTTAAAAATTAATTTCTAATAAAATAATCTCTGTGGGAATGATCTTTACTTATCATTATATTATTTTATTGTGATACTTATATTTACGTATTCATTGCACACATAATTTGTGTGGCGATCAAGTTTTTGGCATCATTGTCGGGGATTATAAATATTAGAAATTAACAATTTTTTTTGTTATTATTATTTTTTCTTTTTTTATTTAAGTTATTTAAGTTATTTTTCTTTCTTTAATTTTAATTTACTTAATTTCTTTTATTGACTTATCTATTTATTTATTTTAGCTAATTTATTTTATTTATTTAGTTTGTTTTTTTATTTAGTTTTTATTTAGACATCTCCTCTAATATTGTAGAAACATAGTTTAGTTTATTGCATGAGTAGAGTTGGTGAGAAAAAAATCTTACCTTTAGATCTTGAAATTGAGCATATTTTGAGATCAATTAAAGTCACCCAAGAGAAAAAATGGCTAATCCATTAGAAATAAACAACAACGAGCTAAACTTGAACAATCAAATACTTTTGATGGATGATAGAGATAGAGCTATGAATGAATACACAATACCTACGTTAGAAAAGCTGAATCCAAGTATTATAAGGCCAAATATTCAAGTTAATCAGTTTGAACTAAAGTCAATGATGTTTCAAATGCTACAAACAGTTGGACAATTCAGCGGATTGCCAATAGAGGATCCTCATTTTCATCTTAGATTGTTTATTGAAGTTGTAGATTCAAGTTTAATGGTGTGACAGAAGAGGCATTTAGGCTTAAATTATTTCTTTACTCTTTGTGAGACCGTGCTCGAGCTTGGCTAAACTCTTTGCCACCTGATTCCATTACAACTTGGAATGGTTTGGCGAAGAAATTCTTGATGAAATACTTTCCACTAATAAAGAATGCCAAGCTTAGGAATGACATTATTTCCTACCAACAACACGAAGGAGAATCTCTATATGAAGCATGGGAAAGATTCAAGGAATTGCTAAAGAAGTGCCCTCATCGTGGTATTCTTTCTTGGATTCAAATGGAGACTTTTTACAATGGCCTCAATGCTTAAACAAGGATTATCGTTGATGTATCGGCTAATGGAGTTTTGCTAGCCAAATCTTAAAATCAAGCTTATGATTTACTTGAGAAAATGGCTAGAAATAATTATTAATGACCAATGGACAGAATGACAACCACAAGAAGAGTAGCCGGAATGCATAAGGTAAATGATATCACAGCACTTACAACTCAAGTGTCATCTTTGGTTAATCTTTTGTAGGTTCAAAACTCACCAGCGAGTATAAACCAAGTCCAAAATTCAAGAGTGTCATGTGTATTTTGTGGAGGAGCTCATTTGTTTGATAATTGTCCAAATAATCTTGAATCCATTTACTATGTGGGTAATATGAATTGAAACAATAATCCATACTCAAACACATATAACCCAGGATGGAGACAACATCCAAATTTCTCTTAGAGCAATAACAACATTCAAGGTAGTAGTGAATTCAACCATCAATCATTTCCACCACCTAGTTTTCAACAATCACAAGCCCAAGGGAAGAAACTATCAACTGAGGACAATACAAGTGCTTTAATGGAGATGATGAAAGAATTCATCCAATCAGTGAATACAAAAGTGTCAACTCAAGAGGCTTCAATTCGAAATTTGGAGAACCAAATGGGGCAACTTGCACAGGCTATAAGTCAAAGGCCTCAAGGGAACCTTCCAAGTGACACAATTGTAAACCCAAGAAGATAAGGTAGGGACCAATGCAACGCCATAGCCTTGAGGAGTGGTAAGACTTTAGAACAAGAACATAAGATAGAAAAGGATGAGGAGAAGAAGGAAATTAAAAAGGATAAAGAGGACTATTAAACTAAAAAGGATAAGGAGGAACCGGAAACTAAAAAAGAGGAGAAGGAATTAGTAGATAAAGAGAGTAATGGAAAGGAAATAATTCAGCCAAAAAAGAGCAACCTTTACAAACTCACTATTCCTTTCCCTAAAAGACTGCAAAAGCAAAAGTCAGATACACAATTTCAAAATTTCTTGAAGTCTTCAAGAAGCTACAAATAAACATACCATTTGCAGAGGAACTTGAACAAATGTCATCTTATGCCAAATTCATTAAGGATATACTATCAAAGAAAATGAGGCTAGAAGATCATGAAAAAATAACCTTGACTGAAGGTTGTAGTGTCATCCTTAATAGAAAACTACCACAAAAACTGAAAGATCCAGGTAGTTTTGACATCCCTTGCACTATTAGGAACATCCGTTTTGGCAAGGCACTATGTGACTTGGGTTCTAGTATTAACCTTATGTCCATTATCAGTCTTCAAGAGATTAGGGGTTGGTAAAGCAAAACCCACTTCGGTAACATTACAAATGGCAAATAGATCGATTAAGAGACCTCGGGGTGTGATAGAAGATTTGTTAGTAAAAGTATACAAATTCATCTTTCCGGTGGACTTCATTGTGCTAGACATGGAAAAGGACTGTGACATTCCTTTCATACTTGGCTGTCCATTCTTAGCAACCGGAAGGACACTCGTTGATGTACAAAAAGGTGAACTTACAATAAGAGTGCAAGATGAACAAGTAATATTTACAGTTTTTAAAGAATCTGAACCCTTTGATATTGATAATGCTAATGAATGTTTAAGGATAAAAGTTACTGATTGTGGGAATGACTTAAAAGAATTTGTTGCGTCACCCAAACTTAAGACTTTAACACATGTTGCTATAAACAAGGACATAAACTCACCAGAAAAAACTCAACCTATTATAACTTTGAAAGTATGGCATCGAAGGTTGATATTGTGGACTGTGTAAACTTTTTGGAGGACACATCTCTAATGTATGTATCAAAGGCGATAATAGAAAATTTTGAGATAGGATCTAAACTCAAACCATTAATTAAAGAGCCACCAAGTTTAGACCCCACACTTATACCCTCCTATCCTCAATCAAGTATGAAAGTGAAAGAGTCCAATAGAGAGGTGAAAAAGCTATTAGAAATACATAAATTGGATGAGTTACGGTGGAGTGCTTATAAGAATGCCAAGAAGTTCAAAAGGAAAACAAAAATATGGCATGAGAAGAGAATTGAGCACCGTGTTTATGAGCCAAAACATAAAGTATTATTGAACAAATCAAGACAAAGTTGTTTCTAGGCAAACTCAAAAGTAAATGCGTACAAAGGGATGTGCCTTAGGACTTAATAGGACCGTCAAGTCAAGGACGTTAAACGTGATGCTAGTTGGGAGTCAATCCAACGTTATTTTACTTAATATTTTTTTTAGGTGAATAAATGTGGAAAGTAATGGCACAACAAGAATAAACATTTCAGTGAAAGGTATGGTGTGCCATAATTAAGGGAGTTTTTCTTTACTTTTTCATATTTATATGTGCATATTGGGGACAATGTGTAATTTAAGTTTTGGGGAGGAAACTTCATTCTCTACATTAGTATTTAGTATGGATTTTTAATTTTTATGGATTTTTTTTTAATTTTTAGGTTGTTTTTAATCATGATTTGGGTAGAAATTAATAAATATATAGAAACTAAATGCATGCATGCTTGATATGAAACATATGAATTCAATGATAAAAATTGGTTGTCATGACTAGGACAAGGAATGTAATATATTTGTTAAGATATTTACATTAATCATGTGATATGCTTGCTAGTATTGATTGAATTGATTCAACTTTTATGCACATATTCATGATTGATTTTAGTGTGCTTATTGAGAGAAAATTTGTAGTGAGTTATGCAAGTCAATTAGATCTATCAAGTTTTAGAATTTATTTGATCATCTCTTGAGGCGGAATCCTAAATAGTATTTAGCAAGAGAAATGATTTAGACCTTATTTGGATCGATTGAGCCTTTTAAGCTAACCATTGTTAATATCTTTAGTCACCTATTTGAGCCTAACAAAAAACCTTTTATATCTATAAGCTACATTCAATGCCTAAGTAATAAGTATTACCTTTACCCTTGCACCTTTAGCTTGTATAAAAAGAAAAAAAATACAATCATGTGTTATGCTTTAGAGTAAGGTGAAATGTAATGCACCATATAAAAAAAGAAGTAAAACTCACAACATAATTATTCCTCTAAAGAAAAAGAAAATAGAATTGAAAATAAGTTTGGGGTGTTGCTAAGTTATAAAAAAAAAAAAGAGATATGGAATAAAAAAAATATATGAAAAGAATATCAAAAGAGGGTACACTAAGTAAAAGCTCAATTGTAGTTAAAAAGTGCATGATGAAAAAAAAGCCAATGTGTGAAAAGACCCTAAAATGTCTTCATCTATCGACCTCACACCTAAGCCTTACATTACAACCATGTAAAGTCCTTATTGATCTTAAGCTAAGTGCATATTTATATTAGTGGAGAAGGATGTGAAAAATAGACTTATGAGACTTGTTCTAAGATTTAATTGATTAGAATGCTCATATAGGTTAATTTGATGAGTGCATTGGATGATATCATGTGCAGCACACACACACGAATCAATTTTTCAAAAACCTTGTATATCCTTGTATTGATGGAACGTTGATTGATGAATATGTGAACTTCTTTATCATAGACTTGTACAACTTTTGAGAGGGATAGTTTTCATGAAATATGCATGTACTAATAGAAAGTATATTTATGAATATACTACCCAAGTTATTTTATTTAGTTATACTTAGCTTTACTTAAGGACAAATAAAGATTTAAGTTTGAGGGTGTGATAATTCTATGAAAATAGAGTTATTAGCACATTTTTTACTTAATATTTACTTGTTTTATTTAATAAATAATATTTTTATGACCAAAAATTTTAAATATAAACTTTTTAGTGAAAATGGATGAAAATATAATTTTTGAATTTTTTTGGGATTTTTTAGGAATTTTTATGAATTTTTAACGCATAATCAATCAAAAGATGCAACGTGGCATGTCACGCAAGCAGAGGAGTTGACTAGGCAAGCCATGTGGATGCCATGTGTCAACAAGGCGTTCAATCCGAGTTTGGAAATCGATCAACACGTCATGCCATGTGTCACCACGCCATTACCCCTCACATTCCACCCGTGCGCCACGTCATTCGTTCCCATGAATCACGTCGCGCCATGTGTTGTTGACTTGACATGCGTTGGCTCTAATCGGTCCCTCTACCACGCGTCGCTCCCTGATTCGCCCAATGAATTTTTATGCCACGTGTCGCTCTATGATTGGCTGAAACTATCAATTTTGCTTGTTTTAATCATAGCCCTTGATCTGAAGCTAATCGGACGGTCCAGATCGCACTTGAGCTTTATTAAGCCACTAATCACTCCATAAATCCTAATTTGCCTCCATTAGCATAATTCTGGTTAATTTTTAGAGCTAAAAAGAGAGAAAAATTCAAGAGAAGACACAATTTTGGTGGAGATTCAAGAGAAAATTAATTCTACAATTCAAGATATTGATTGTATTTTTTTTCCTACTCTTTTCTTTATCAATTTTATGTCTTTTTTTATGAAAAAATATTAGTTTTATGAATACAATTATGTGTAATTAATTTATTAATCTAGGGATCTTATGAACCCAATTTTCACCATGTGATGATATAATATTTTTCTCAATTATAATATTAATTTAATTTATTTAATCTGATTTTTATGTTATTAATTATTTGGTCAACAATTTATCTATAGTGACAATTAAATATATTTGAGAGAATTATTTAATTGTTTGTCTTGATTAAATAACATGCATAGTTTCTAGGCATAGATGTATGATTCTTATGTATGTGATACATAATTGATGAATTTAATGAGTAGTATGCAATTTAATTGGCATGAGAGTGTGATTAAATTAATTAATATATGGCGTGTAGTTTACTTGAGAGATGAATACATGTTAGATTAGATTCAATTGATCATGTAATTAATTGATATTATATTGGAGAGATTTTAACGATTCGCATGTTTAGAAAATTAGGAGATTAAATATTCTTAGATATTTTCTTATATATTTTTTTTGTCACAAAATCTGATTTAATTAATTATTGCTATTTATATTTAGTTATTTTAATTTTGTTTCCTTAAAATATAAAAACACAAAAAAATTGATTTTTATTATTTTTTAGTTTTAAAAATTAATTTCTAATAAAATAATCTATTTGGGAATTATTTTTATTTATCATTATATTACTTGTTACGATACGTATACTTGCGTATTCATTGCACATACAATTTGTGTGGCGATCAATATAATCTCCGTAAAAATGATCTTTTTTATCATTATATTACTTGTTGCGATACATATATTTACGTATTCATTGAACACAAGTAGTATTTGATCAAGTTTTTGGCTCCGTTGTTAGGAATTATAAATATTAAAAATTTATTATTTTTTTATAGTTATTTTTCTTTATTTATTTTTCATAATTTTATTTTTAATTTTAATTTATTTAATTATCTAGTTAGTTATTTAGTTATTTTTATTTATTTATTTTTTAAAGTTTTAATTAATTTATTGAGCATATTTTGAGATCAATAAGAAAATAACAAGTTGTAATCCAAGTGTAAGAAATGACTAACCCACTAGAAATAAACAATAATGCGCTAAATTTTAACAACTATATACCTTTAATGGATGATAGGGATATATAACTATGAATGAATATGCAATACCTATGTTGGAAAGACTGGATCTAAGTATTAAAAGGCCAAACATTCAGGTTAATCAGTTTGAACAAAAACCAATGATGTTTCAAGTGTAACAAATAGTTGGACAATTCAACAGATTACCAATAGAGGATCATTATCTACATCTCAGATTGTTTATTGAAGTTATAGATTCATTTAAATTTAATGGTATGATTGAAGAGTCATTTAGGCTTAGATTATTCCCGTACTATTTACGAGATCGTGCTCGAGCTTGGCTAACCTCTTTACCACCTGATTCCATTACAATTTGGAATGATTTAACGAAGAAATTTTTGATGAAATACATTCCACCAATAAAGAATGCTAAGCTTAGGAATGACATTACCTCCTATTAATAATAGGAAGGAGAATCTTTATATGAAGCATAGAAAAGATTTAAAGAATTGCTAAGGAAATGTCTTCACCACCGTATGCCTCATTGGATCCAAATGGAGACTTTCTACAATGGTCTCAATGCTCAAACAAGAACAATTGTTGATGCATCTACTAATGAAGCTCTGCTAGCCAAATCTTACAATCAAGATTATGATTTACTTGAGAAAATGGCTAGAAATAATTATCAATAGCCAATGTATAAAATGACAGCCATAAGAAGAGTAGCTGAAGTGCGTGAGGTAAATGATATCATGATACTTACAGCTTAAGTGTCATCTTTGGCTAATCTTTTGAAGGTTCAAAACTCACCGATGAGTATAAACCAAATTTAAGATTTAGGGGTATCATGTGTGTTTTGTGGGGGAGCTCATTTGTTTGATAATTGTCCAAATAATCCTAAATCAACATTTTATGTGTGTAATGTGAACCGAAAAAATAATCCATACTCGAACAAATATAACCTAGGTTGGAGACAACATCCAAATTTCTCTTGGAATAATAACAACAATGAAGGTAGTAATCAATTCAATCGTTAATCATTTTCACCATCTAGATTTCAACAACCATAACAATCACAAGCTTAAAAGAAGAAGCCACCTACTGAGGACAATACAAATACATTAATGGGGATGATAAAAGACTTCATCTAATCATTAAATACAATTTTTTTTTACTTAAAAGGCTTCAATTTAGAACTTAAAGAACCAAATGGGGAAATTAGCCCATGCTATAAGTCAAAGGCCTCAAGATAACCTTCCAAGTGACACAATTATAAACCCAAGAATGAGAAGGTGAAGAGTATTGCAATATCATAGCCTCGAGGAGTGGTAAAACTCTAAAGGAGGAAGATGAGACTCAAAAAAATGAGGAAGAACATGAAATTAACAAGGATGTGTAGGAATTAGTGGATAAAGAAAGTAATAGAAAAGAAATAATTCAATCAAAAAAGAGCAACCTCTATAAACCCACTATTCTTTTCCCTCAAAGACTACAAAAGCAAAAGTTAGATACTCAGCTTTCAAAAAATTTAGATGTCTTCAAGAAGCTACACATAAATATATCATTTGTAGAGGCAGTTGAACAGATGTCATCTTATGCCAAATTTTTGGAGGATATCCTGTCTAAAAAAAGGAGGCTTGGAGATAATGAAACAATAACTTTGACTGAAGGTTGTAGTGCTATCCTTGCTTGAAGGCTACTCCAAAAACTAAAAGATCCGAGCAGCTTGACATTCCTTGCATAATTGGGAATATCCACTTTGAGAAAGAATTATATGACTTAGGTTCAAGCATTAACCTTATGCCATTATCGGTCTTCCATAGATTGGGGGTTGACAAAACCAAACCCACAGATAGATCAATTAAGTGACCCTAGGGTGTAGTAGAAGATGTGCTAGTAAAAGTAGACAAGTTCATTTTTTTGACGAATTTCATTGTATTAGACATGAAAGAGGACCGTAACATTCCTATCATATTTGGTCGTCCATTCTTGGCAACTAGAAAACCACTCATTGATGTACAAAAGGGTAAGACTATAATGAGAGTGCAAGATGAACAAGTAATGTTTAAGTGTTTCAAGCATCTAAACCCCCTGAAGTTGATAATGTTAATGAATGTTTTAGGATAGATGACGACTTAAAATAATCTATTGAGTTTTCCACACTTAAGACTGTTACATATGATGTTGTGAATAATGAAGTAAATCACCAAGAAATAACTTAATCTATTTTAATTTTGAAAGTATGGAATCTATGATTGATATTGTTGATTGTGTGAACTATTTGGAAGCTATATAGCTTATGTGTATACCTAATGTTGTTATGGAGAATTTTGAGATATGATCTAAACTCAAACCATCAATTGAAGTACCACCATGGCTAAACCTCACACTTTTATCCTACCATCCCTAATCAAGTGGGCAAGGTGAAGAGTTCAACCGAGAGGTTAAAAAAATGCTGGAAATACATAAATTGGATGAGCTACAATGGAGTACATATAAAAATGCCAAAAAGTACAAAAAGAAAACAAAATATGGCATAAGAGAAATTAGCACCATGTTTTTAAATTAAAACAAAAAGTATTATTGAACAAATCAAGACTCAAACTATTTTTGGACAAACTCAAAATTAAATGGACACAGAGAGATGTACCTTAAGACTTGATATGATCATCTAGTCAGGACATTAAACATGATGCTAGTTAGGAGGCAACCCAACATTATTTGACTTATATTTTTATCGTTTTTGTTTTATAGGTGAATTAATGTGGAGAGCAATAGCGCACCAAGATTGAGTATTTCAATAACAGATGTGGTGTGCCAAGACTAAGAGGGTTTTCTTCCCTTTTATTTATCCATATTTATATGTGTACATTAGGGGGACAATGTACAATTTAAGTTTAGAAGAGGGAACTTCATTCTCTACTTTAGTATTTAGTATGCATTTTAAATTTTTAGGATATTTTTAATCATAATTTGGATAGAAATTGATAAATATATGGAGACTAATCGCATGCATATTTGATATGAAACATATGAACTCAATGCTAAAAATTGGTTGTCATGACTAAGATAAGGAATGTAACATGCTCGTTAAGATACATAAATTAATCATGTGATGTGCTAGTTAGTTTTGACTTGATTAATTCAAATTTTTATGCACAAGTTCATGATTGATTTTGGTGTTCTTATTGAGAAAAAATTTGTAGTGAGTTATGCGAGTTGATGCGATATACCAAGTTTTAGAATTTATTTGATCATCCCTTTAGGTAAAATCCTAAATAGTATTTAAAAAAAGAGATGGATTAGGCCTTATTTGGATCGATCGAGCCTTTCAAGCTAACCAATGTTAATATCTGTAGTCATCTATTTGAGCCTAACAGAGAACTTTTCACATATTTAAGCTACATTTTATACCTAACCAATAACCATAACCTTTACCCTTGCACTTTTAGCTTGTATGAAAAGAAAAAAAATGCAATCATAGGTTATGCTACAAAGTAAGGTAAAATGTAATGCACCCTATAAAAGAGAAGAAAAAGAAAAGCCCACAACATAATTATTCCTCTAAAGAAAAAAAAAATAAAATTGAAAATAAGTTTATGAGTGTTGTGAAGTTACAAAAAAAAAAGATATGGAATAAAGAATATGAAAAGAATGATAAAAATGATGCACTAAAATATCAAGTTAAAACTCAATTGTAATTAAAAAGTGCATGATGAACCAAAAGAAATCTAAGGTGTGGAAAGAGCTTAAATGACTTCATTTATCAACCCCACCTAAGTCTTACATTGCAAGTATGTATAGTCCTTATTAATCTTTAACTAAGTGCATGTTTATATTAGTAGAAAAGGATGTAAAAAATAGACTTATGAGACTTATTTTAAGGTTGAATTGATTATCATGCTCATATATGTTGATTTTATGAGTGCATTAGATGATATCATGTGCAACACATACACACAAATCAATTCTTCAAAAACATTGCATATTTTTGTATTGATAGAACATTGATTGATGAATATGTAAACCTCTTTGTTATAGAACGATTTTTGAAGAGGATAATTTTCGCTATATATATATACTACTCAAGCCATTTTATTTAGTTAGACTTGGCTTTACTTTAGGACAAGCAAATAGTTAAGTTTTGAGATGTGAAGACTATGAAAATAGAGTCATCCGTGTACTTTTTTTTACTAAATATTTTCTCATTTTATTCAATAAGTGGTATTTTGGGGTTAAAAATATTAAAATATAAATTTTATAATGAAAACGGGTTAAAATATATTTTTTGATTTTTTTTGAATTTTTATGAATTTTTTAATGCAAGACTAATTAGAAGACGGCCACATGAATGTCACGTAAGTAATAGAACTGATAGATTAAGCCATATGGATGCCACATAATCGAAGAAGGTAAATCACGTAAAGTTGGTGTACAGAGTGACGTTGCCTTGCCATGTGTTAGCATGGCATTCATTTCAAGTTCGTCGCATGGTTAATGCAATTGCCATGCATCATCACCTAATTTTTCCATTCTTTCCACCTTTGCACCACGCCATCGATAATTGTGAATTATGTTACACCACGTGTCAATGACTCATCCTGCATTGATCGAGACAATTCCTCCCATTACGCGTCGAACTTTGATTTACCTAGTGAATCCTACCTTGCCATATGTCGTGCTCCTATTGGTTGGCTTTGTTAATTTTTCCTTTTCATCTCAACCCTTGATCTGAAGTTGATATGACGGTTCAGATTTCACCTGAGTTTAATTTAACCCCCTAAATGCCTCATAAATCATAATGAGCCAAATTAACATAATTTTTATCAGTTTTTTGAGAAAAAAAAAAGAGAAAAACATAGAAAATTTCAAAAAGAGATAATTTTGGTGGAGATTTAAGAGGATATTGGTGTTATAATTCAAGAGATTGATTGTATTTTTTCTTTTTCTCATTTCTTCATCAATTTTTATGTCTTTCTTTATGAAAAATTATGAGCTTTATAAACAAAATTATGTCTAATTAATTTATTAATCTAGAAGTATTATGAACCCAATTTTTACCATGTAATGATCTAATATTTTACTCTCACTATGATTTTAATTTAATTATATTATTTACTATGATTTTTATGCTATTAATTATGTGGCCAATAATTGATCTATAGATACAATTAAATTGACATGAGAATGTAATTAGGTTAATTACTATATGATATGTAATTTATTTTAAATAGGAGTACATACTAGGTTAGATTCATTTGATTATGTAATTGGTTGATAATTATAGTGAGAGAATTTTAGTGATTCATAAGTTTAGAAAATTATGAGATTAAGTATTTTTAGATATTTTCTCATAAATCTTCTTAGCTACCAAATATAATTTAATTAATTATTATTATTTATTTTTAGTTCTTTTAATTTTGCTTCCTTCAAATATAAAAATAAAAAAAATTTGATTTCTGTTTTTTTAAATTAATTTCTAATAAAAATAATCTTTATGGGAACGTATTTTCTTATCATTATATTACTTGTTACAATACGTATACTTGCGTATTCATTGAACATAATTCGTGTTCGATCACACACACATATATATACTCCATTGTTGATTGGGATAATGTTTTTTTTTCATTATGATGCTCACCCAAAAGTGAGAAACAATTTATTGAAATTAAAAAATAACACTCTTTATAATAACAAAAATATTATTTCAAGAACATTTAACGAGATCTAATTAGACAGTGTTTAACATTAAACGAGTATAAATCGTCATAATTTAATTTCAAAGACTTTTAATATAAAATGATATGTCAGACACTTTTTCAATAGTAAAAATTTATGTATTATATCTTCTTTTTTTCTTTTATAATAAAAAATTATTATTTTAAATTAGAAGAATATATGGACCTCGCTAATAATAAAATTACAAAAATATATTAAATTATATAATTAGGCATTTCACGTTATTCTTATTAGCTCTTTGAACACCATCTTTATATTTTCAATATGTGACTTGTTTGCACACCAAATAATCTCCTCTCAAATAAGAACACATATAACCTCTTTATACATGAGTTCATCGCGTGTTATAAAAATATCAAATAATTCACGCCAATTTAATCATACCTCAAAAGTATTTTTAATAATTACGCTTAAGATGTCCAAACTTTGGTCTATTTGATACAAAGATGTTAGGATTATTTTCTCTACTTAAAGATACCCAAATTCGTATTTAGTTTATACATAAATACCTTTTTGTGATTAAGTTATATCATATCAATTAATTAATATTAATTAGAAAATATTTTAATTAATTAATTAACGTTGCAAAACTTAATTGGTTACTAAGTAAGTTGATTAGCTGATTAGTTGATATGGCAACTAATGGTGATTAGTTGACATGATAGCTAATTAGCTTAAAACAAATTAAGATAACTTTATATAAAATTTATCAAAACTAAAATACTTTAAAATATGTTTACCTCAATAATTATTTTAATTATGAAATTTATAATTCTTATAATTTTATTATGAATTTTTATTTCAATTATATATTTAATTTTTTTTATATTTTTAGGATACATTCAACAATTTTTCTTTAGATGAAAACACATATAATCCCCTTATGCCTTAATGTCTAAGCGCTAATAAAAAGTGTTAAATGTTTAATTATAAAATTCTATTTATTTTGTTAATTTTATTATTAATGATTTCTATTTATTCTTCTATATTAAAATAATAATTCTTTTTTAATAAAAGGAAAATGATATATAATTAGCAATTATTGTGTTACCAAAGATTAAATCTATTAAGAATAGTAATTCATTTCAACTATATATTTAATTTTTTTCATATTTTTAGGATACATCCAACAATTTTTCCTCAAATGAGAACACATATAATCTCTTTATGCTTTATATCAAAGATCAATCATTTAGTTGCATTTTGTTTAATTAATCATTCATACTTCATTGAGTCCAATGCAATGGTATAATAGAACCAAATAACTCAATCTAAGTTAATCACACCTTGAGAATTCATATGAATCTAGAATACCATCACTAAATTTTCATCATTATCAAATATCAGACCTACCATTCGTTTGAATTTAGATCATGTGGGTTATCTATATGAGTTTACTTTTATCTTATATACGTTAATATGATGCAAATTGGACCTTAACTCTAACACTACTTGTTATCTGTTAGAAATAGTTATTTATCCCAACTATATACTAAATTCATTCTCATATTTTTTAACGTTAGATTTGTTCATATACTTAACACTATTGAAATTCATGAATGCATGATGTACATAAGTAACATGCTTTGACCAAGTACAATCTTACACGCTAAATTCATTTTTCATTCTTCACGACAATGTGACTAAAGGTTTAAAATTAAACTAATCGAAGGATTAATAATCGAACACGTATTGTAATTTTTTTTAAAATGAAATTTAATCTCTTAATTTATTACTTAATTAACTTTCAAAAAGTTTATGAGTACAATTTGACAAAAAGATGATTCTTTTTGAGTTAAAATTGGAATTTAATAACAATAAATGAAAATATTTAAAAATAAAAATTTAAATAAAAATAAATAAATATTGAGATTTTTTGAGAAACCTAAATACGACGACGATAATAATGTGGCTCTTAATTAATATTAAATACAAGAAGAAAAGATGGTATAGTTTCAAAGATATGTGTGATAATGGTGGCAAATTATAGTAGTTCTAGTTAGCAATGAGTTTTTAAAACTGGTTTGTTGGTAGTTGTAGTTTATGTGAGTGAAAAAAAACGAGAAAAAAGAAAAAAATATATTTGTATTTTAATTAAATTCATATTTTATCTTTAGAAATTTTTTTTTTTACAAAATTGTATTTAAATTGAACTTTTGAAAAATTATTGGATTAGAATTGCTTATCTCAAAAGTTATATAGACTAAACTACATATTTTTAAAAGTTTAATTTAACGTCAAACTCATTGATCAATTCTACCAACATTGAAGTTTAGGTAGCCACTCTATACAACAACAAAATTTCTTTTGAAATAGTTATTAATCATATCTTAAATTTTTAGTATAGATACATTTTTTAGTTATAACCCTCTAGTATATAAGCATCTCAAAAGATATTATTTTTTAGGATGATTATTAAGTGTTTTAAAATGTAAAATAACAATCATCCATAAAATACTTTTTGAAATAATTTTATACTTATTTTTTAAGATAATTAATAACAGTCCAAATATATATATATATATTTTTGTAGTTTTTAAGACGATTAATAATTATTTTAAAG
Organism: Hippophae gyantsensis; assembly: GCA_030763125.1. NCBI lineage: Eukaryota > Viridiplantae > Streptophyta > Magnoliopsida > Rosales > Elaeagnaceae > Hippophae > Hippophae gyantsensis. The sequence goes on from CM061030.1 coordinate 35,117, forward strand.
TATAAAAAATTTGAATAGTTAATAACTTTTTCTTAAATTTTTTCCTAAAATCATCTCCAAAATCACTTATTCACAACCACTTGAATAATTTTTTTCTATTTTAAAATTGTTTTAAAAATTCATTTATTGTTTTAGTATCATACTCTACTTGTAATTCAAATATCTAGTTATTTAATTAATATTTAATATAAATGATTGTGTTTAATGATGAACATTTTATTCATAATTAATCAAAATTATAATTTAAAATTATTATAATTACTAATATAAACATATATTTTTAATTAATCTATTAGTTTGTTTTCTTACCTTCGTTGATGTCTTATTCAATTTTATTGTCATATCTTATTATTTATCTTATCATCAGGTGAAAAAGTTTTACATATACAAATTTTTAGATGGGATGAATAATTATTCAAATTAATTTTTGATTTTTTATATAAAGGATCTATTTTCATCAAATAAATAATATTGTTTTAAAAATATTAAAATACATCGTCTAGTTATACATTTGAATATTATTACACGATTATCTTATTATTACGAAGATGGTAATATTATTTTAATAAAAATGTGTAAAATATTATTATTATTTAATAGATTAGTAGGTAAATAAATATTTTCGGTGTTATTATTATCTCTCCCCCGCTCTCTGTTTCCAGAGTTTCATCTCTTTGGTAACATAAAAGGGAAAGCCTGCTTCACGTAGCTTTTTAATCCGAGTCAGCATTGCAAATCCTGAAAAGGCTTCGGGTACGACTCGTTTCCAAATAATTTCCATTTCAGACATCAAATGCCGTGGACTTCGAATATGTAAGTCTCCGATTCCCTCAGCCATTTGATTGAAGTGCAGTTCCGGACGGCAAACCTATTGCTTAAAGAACCCTAATTTTGGTTTTGTTTCTCTTGCTTGGTATTTTTTGACATCATATTGTTGAAACATTGATAACGGATTGGGTTTTTGTTCTCTTTCTGAAGGATTTTGGGATTTTAAAGCAGTTAGGGCTCTTCGAGCATTGAGAAACTTACGTATTGAAATTCTTGTTCGGGCAGAAAATAAGGGCTAGGGTTTTTCATTTGAAGCATTGCTTGTGGAGGTGATTTGGGATTTTTTTCATTGCTAGGGTTTGTTTGGTTCCGTTCCAGACGGGCAAGATAAGTGCGGCTTAGGTGGATAATGTGTATACTTTGTGTAATTCAGAAGTGGTCTCGCCGGGTTGCTACAATGCTTCCTTGGCTAGTCATTCCTCTTATAGGACTATGGGCTTTCTCTCAGTTTCTACCGCCCGCTTTCCGATTTGAGATTACATCCCCAAGGTTGGCTTGTGTTTTTGTTCTCTTGATTACCCTTTTTTGGTATGAGATTTTGATGCCTCAGCTATCAGCTTGGAGGGTGAGGAGGAATGCACTTCTTAGGGAGAGAAAGAGGTTTGAAGCCATTGAACTTCAGAAGCTTCGGAAAACGGCCACACGCCGGTGTCGGAACTGTTTGACTCCATACAGAGATCAGAATCCCGGTGGAGGTAGGTTTATGTGTTCTTATTGTGGGCATATCTCGAAAAGACCAGTTTTGGACTTGCCTGTGCCACCTGGTATTGGAATTTCAAATTCTGGAGTTATTAAGGATTTAGTTGGAAAGAGTGGAAAGATATTGAATGGTAAGGTTTGGGTTGATAATGGATGGATGTGTGGTCATGATTGGTTGGAGAATGGAAACTGCACTGCTTGCACTGGTGATTCTATTCCTGGGAAGTCTGCTTATTGGAAAAAGAATGGAAGTGATCTTTTTGGAGATGAAAATTGTTTGGCAGAGAAGTCTTATTCGAGTGTTGTTATTTTTTCCTTCAAAATTCTGACTTATTTTCTCTTGAGCATTAGATGGCTTTGGAGAAAGATTTTTAGAGTTAGTTCATCAAGGGAAGATGCTTCCTCTGACACAGATCACAAAGGGATGTTGGCTAAAAGAGGAGAGAATGGAGGGAACTTTCATAAAAGTAGAGGAGAAAAAGCTCGTAGAAAAGCTGAAGAGAAGAGACAAGCTAGGTTAGAGAAGGAGCTCCTGGAGGAGGAAGAGAGAAAGCAAAGGGAGGAAGTTGCTAGGTTGGTGGAGGAACGTAGGAGACTAAGGGATGAGAAAATGGAGGCAGAAAAAGATTGTGGGAAATCATCACCGACCATGAGGGAGAAAGACAGAAAGAAGGAAGCTGAGAGGAAGCGACAGGAAAGAAGGAAAGACAAAGTTAAGGGTTCTAGCAAAAGCAGCTCAGATGTGGAAGAGCTGGAAAAGAAAACCAGCAAAGAAAGTGAAAGAAAGCGGGAATTTGACAAGAAGAGTGATATTCATCCGAAATTAGTGACAGATAATGTTAAGTGCCAAACTACAGAAACAAGACATGGGATTAAGAATACATCTGCAAATAACTTTATCCGTGAAAATGCTGGAGCTAGTTATCTGGATCGGATGAGGGGTACTTTTTTGTCTTCATCAAAAGCATTTAGTGGAGGTAGTTTCTTTGGGAGGGGTACTAACACTGCAGCTAGCATGACAAAAGAAAGCAAACCTAACAATTCAGACCATGCTCACATTGCTGGCTACAGGAGAGATTCATGTCCATTTGACCGTGTAGCTGTGAAACCTGTAAATGGGGAGGATAAAAATATAAAACGTCCTGTAAGTTGTCTTTCTGCTGTGCTGGTTTTTAATACTCTTTCTGATTAACTGGTGCTGATTTTTAATACTCTTTCTGATTAACTGTTTGACATTTTCTTTGATGACCACCTGATAAAAAGGCCTATGAACATCGTTCTTTTGTTGAAACTCTATAACCCTATCACCTTATCATTCTCATCTGTATTTGTCTGTTATCCAGCAAGTAGTTTATAGGCGACACTTAACTTTTTGACAGGAGGCATGAACCAACATGATTTTATTATGTTATTGCTAAAACTGAACTTAGTTTATTCGTTTGACCATTGGGATATGAGCTATATTACTATGGATCTCTACTGCCAGCTTTATTTTTTTTTTTTTACCTTTTCTTTTACTGGTATACTTATTCACTTGTGTCTCTTTATTAGGCTGGTCTATTGTCCATTTGTGACCCTTTGCTGGTGGTATTTTATGGTCAATCTATAGATAAGAGTTATTTAGAAAGAGAAAAACCTATGATATAGCTTATTCATATGAGCATATAAATATTCTTGATGCGATTCATTACAGCACAGTGTTAATTGTTGTTTGTTTCCCTGCAGGTTCATTGTGAGCCACAATCATCAACAGCACCTAAAAAATCGTGGCAGCAACTATTTACTCGATCAGCTTCTGTTCCTCCATCCATTTCAAATGTCATAAGTAGACCAACTTCAAAGTTTCAAGTAGAACCTCAAAGTCCAAAGTTTTCTGGTCAAGCACCATCAATCCAATCATTTGATAATCCAATCAACTTTGGACTTCCATCACCATTTACTATTTCTTCTTACTTTAATGGATCCCCAAGCAGTAGTCTAGGGTTTTCACCAGCAATTGAACCCATATATCCTCGGGTTAAGGAAGGTTCTAATGAACTTGTACAAGAAGAGCCTGAGCTTTTTGAAGATCCTTGTTATATTCCTGATCCTGTATCCTTGCTTGGCCCCGTTTCAGAATCACTTGATAATTTTCAGCTGGACTTGGGGCCTGGCTTTGAGACAGGGATGGGACTAAAAAGGACTCGTACATTAAAGAATGTATCCGCTTCTTTAGAAGTCAACAAGCCCTCTCCTATTGAGTCTCCCATGTCAAGAGAAAAGCACAATAATTTTGGTCGGTTCTCAACTACACCCAAAACTCAAGATATGCATACCTCACCTGTGGAAAGTGCAAATGAAATGGGAACCTGGCAAATGTGGCATACTTGTCCTCTTGGTCATGACGGTCTCGGTTTAGTAGGTGGTCCAGCAAGCTGGCATTTACCGCCAGAGTTGAACAGATCAAACAAAGATGATTTTGTGCAACCTTCATCTCACAAAACAATGGCCTCACTTTTTACAAAAGAGGAGAAAGCCCTCTCCAGTACTCAATGTCCAAAGAATATTTTTGTTGGCAATGCCCAGAATGGTGGGGTGTTTAGCCCTGTTACTGCTTCAAGTGATCCTGATCCATGGTTACAGAAAGCTTTTTTCCCGCCTCTGTCAGCTGGTGAAAACCATTTTGTCCCCAAGGTTCAAGAGGAAACTAATAAGAATGAAATGTTATATAGGAGTCCAAACAGGTCTTCACTCAACCTTCCATTTGGAAATGGTTGGTCAAAGTAAGTGTATCAATCTTGGTTCTGTTTAATATTTACTATTTGATTCAGGATATTGGTTCTCTATTGTGGTTGTGTAGCAAATGGATTGCTTTGAATGTCTCATGGTGTATTTACTATGTTAAGTGGTTAGATGTAAAATTTCAAATGCATGTGATAACAGAAATATTTATAAGGCTCCCTACAACTTAATCTGTTAGAATGGTATAAATCGAACTTTTGATTTTGAAGGCGCTACTTTGGCCATTTTGCAATCTTTATGTTTTTCGTAAGAAAAAGGTTCTTGGTGTATCTTCAACAAGATGTTTCTACCCAGGAGGTCAAGCATTGACGTTAATTGATTTCTATAGTAGATTCTTATTGGACACTTTGTGGTTGAGCCAATGTTTGCCATGAGGCAATCCCTAAACACATTCCAAGGAGTGAAGAGTAAGATTTATTTGTGAATGACATATCTGAGAAGTTATAATTATAAATAATCAAATAGTTAACCTGATGTATCGACTACAAGGAATACTTCAGTTTACTATGGAAAAGGTTTCAAATGAAGGAGCATGATGTGAACTCAATGTTTTGTTTCTGTAAGCTGTGATGATGGTTGCTAGATGCTATTTAACTTGTCTTATAGAACAGAACCATTTTTAAATTTTTTTTTGGTAAGTATTGTCAGTTGTGTTCTCTAATGACAAGACTAGAATGGCAGCATGATTTTTTGAAGGTTGCATCCACTGAGAACTGCTAATAGGCAGCTGTTTGTTATCTAATGAGAAACAATAACTAAAATAAATGTTAGCATAAAAGTGATATTTAATAATGTTATTCTCTAGATCAGTGCAGAGCTGAATCCATTATTCTTTTATTGTTTTTGTATTATTTATTTATTTGTGCTGCCCACTTTAGACCGATTCCTGAGTATTCTCACTCATTTATAAATTGATGCTGAATACGAAATCTGCAAAAATACTATTCTTGTTTAACTCCATTGTCTTTAGAAACCATACATATTGTTTCATGATGCCGGCTTCCAATGTTTATTTTGGCATTTTTCTGCTGCAACTCTGATGTTGTTGGATTCTTTTGTTTTTGCATATACCCCTTTATGAGAAATAAGTAATGTTTGTCTGATTCCTGTTCTGCATTTCTTGCTTTGCAGAAGTGAGTGGGCTGTGCAAGACACAGGGGAAGATGCTAGAAAGTTGGATACAGGAAGGCCCCATGTTGGAGGTCTATTTCCAACCCCTGATGTACAGTCGCTTTGGTCATTTGAGTAAAAACAGAGAGAGATTATGAGGGACTTAAATACAACTCTTGATCTCTAGGGGCAAATTAGCGCCTCTTTTGAGGGAGAGTTTAGACTACTTGGATGCATTGTATCTTCCTGTTCTTCTTTATAAGGAAGATTGATGTTTACTTACTGGCATGGACAGGATTACACGTAGGAATGCATGCATGTCTCTCACTCAGGTAACAGCTAGGTGTCAATACTCGTGTGTGTTTTCATTAGTTTGTCTAATTTCTTCTGGGTGAGAGGGCTTTTGTTAGAATTTTTTTTCCCGGCAGAGCTATACCTACAATCTCTAGTTGCATTGACATCTATTGATAAAATACTAACATGAGCGAGCACAGAATAAAAAACTAGCCATTCTCTTCAATCTTCTTCTTTGTATTTTTCCGGCCGAAAGATACAATTATTATGTTTCTCAATTTAGATCATAAAATATATTTTTAAACACATTCATTTTAATGTGATTTTTATCATTTTTCGAAAATTATATTATTTAGTACATATAAATGGGGTTGGTGTCTTAATATCCATATTATTATTTTCGTACTTATTATTACTTAAGTTTTTAAGTGGTATCTTAAAAGTTCCCAAAGGATATCCATTTAATCAAAAATGATTTCCATGTACAGAATGACTAGTAATTTAGTCATTTTAATTTTTTTTATTAATTTCCTTCCTCTTTCTTTCCTTGTTTTTTTATCTTTTCATTCTCTTTCTTCTTTTTATTAATTCTTTCATTTTTTTTTCACTAAACTCTAAACCTTATACTTTAAACACTAAATTCTAAATACTAAACATAACACTAAATTCTAAACATTAAACCTAAAACCTAATAAGAGAATGAGAAAAATAAAAAAAGGGAAAAAATAAAAAAATAAAAAAAAGGAGAAAAAGAGAATAAAAAAATAAAATTATTTAAAGACTAAAATACCTTTTAATTTTTTTTTATTAAATATATACCTTTTGGATAACTTATACTTTTAAGATATTATTCAAAAACTTCAATAATAATAAATTCTAAAAGATTAATATGGATCCAACACTACCCATATGAATGATCCAAAAAGATGTCCACATTTTAGTTACAATATATTCATCTTTTATAATTAATTATGTAATTAAATTCTCCGCGTACTATCAATTTGTGGAATTTTTATTTAAAATGCAACTCGAGGAGCCATAAAGCCAACAAAAATATTGCACCCAAGACAAGAGTAGCCAGCTACCATAGCTCGCATTGGAATTTGAAGGACAAAAGTGCTTTTAGTATTTTCACAACCTTCCCTGTTCACACAAAAGTGACCTTTCAAAATTCACAAATATCAGTGCCCAACCTTGTAAGACCAAATTTGTAATCAATTTGTCGTACCTTAAGAATTACTTTCGTTGAATGTAACAATAGTGAACAGCTGCAAAGCTAAACTTTGAAGAGATTGAGAAGGCAAATTTTGGGAAGATAGAAAGCAATATCTACTAACCTTTCCTTCATTTTCTAGCATCATGCAATATATACAAGTCAAGACATGCTGTTAAGTTTGAAAGTTAAGGCTTCCTTAAGAATGAACTAGAACAAGAAACAGTACATTTTTAAAAAAAGGTTAAACTATTAGTCTTAAATTTTGACTTTGATTTAGATAGGTTATTAAACTATTAAATAATATAATTTACTCATCAAACTAGTTTTAAAATCTTTAAACATAGATCCCTAATTTTTAATGGGGACATGAGATGGGATCAAAACAACCCACTTGACATCTCTATACTAAGGTTTTAAAAAATGCAGAATTTCGAAAAATCCTGCTCTAAGAGGAGTGGCCATTAAGCAAGGATTTATTTCTTCTCTTCCGTACGAAGAAATAGCAAAGCCCTCCCAAAACAAGCAAAATAATGAAACCATCAGCAACTCCCACCAAGACCAAAACCCATCTTTTGAGATTGGTCTTCCCATAGTCACTATGAATTCCCATTGAAACCTTAACCATAAAAATCACTCCACTTCCTCTTTGAACCTGTTTTAGGCCCAATATCATTCTATACAGAAAGCACTCATGCTGGTCCTTAAAGCCTTTTTGCGATGAATATAATAATATTAATGCAGCAGAACAATTGCAATCATGTAAACATAGCTTAAGACATTCTTGTTTGCTGAATACTTTTACCTTTTCAGGTTTATCTCTCAATACACTTGTAACATCCTCAATTTCAAGCATTTCAACAACCTTACTAGGTTTGTTACTTCCGCAAAACCCACCTGAATTAATGCCTCCATTGCAATCGGAAGAACCCACCTTTGTTAATTGCCTAACGCAAGAACAAGCATTTGAGAAGGTACAGATGCCAAAGGGTTTACAAGCCAAAGGAAGATCACATGTGGTGTTGAGTGCTTGAAAAGATGACTCAAATTTTGCTTTGGTGGCTGAGTAAGAATAGAACCCCAAGTTTCCAGTCTTATTCCCAAGTGCCAAAAATCTTAGAGGTTGAGGTGTTTGTGATAGAATTTGTGCAATTTTCTTGTTTTTATCGTCAAATAACTCTAATCCCTTGGAACCCAATTTGATAAAAGTGATGTTTCTGTTATTGGTGGGCTTAAAGTCCCAATATGAATAGGAACCAGAATAATAAGAATGCAAATAGAGAGCAATTTTGTTGTGTTCAACTTCCAATGAGTAGTATAGGAAAGAGGTAGAGACGTTGCTTAATATTGGAAAAGCAGTGAGGCGGGTCGCAACATTAAGTCTTTGGCCCCAGAGCATAACATCTCCTGGGAAATTGAAACTCTGCCACTTTATGTTATCGAGGCCATCAACTAGTACTAGATTACCTGTCATGAGTATCTGCAACCTCTGCTTCATCATCAAAGTTACAAATAAAAGAGTAGTCTTTTTTTAATTTATACAACTACTTGTATATATAATAAAACCCCAAACAGGAAAAAAGGAAAAAAAACAGTTAATATTATAACTACTTTACCTGCACACCTTGTCCATAAGTCCCAGTTCTCCAACCCACTTTGTGATCTGTAGGAGTAGGACCACCCTTCAATCTCAAATCTCCATCTTCATTCAGCTCAAGCAAGCACTTTTCTGAAGTGTAAAAATGTGAGTAATGGCCAGAGTTCCATACTTTTACGTCCCCGAGAAATACTTGCAAAGAACATGAGTACTTTTCATTGATGGCTTCAATACTCAGAGCAACTTTAAAGTTGGGAGCTATTTGACCATTCTCCATTAGAAAAGCTCTGCCTACAAAACCTGGACTATATTCGGCAGGAACCTCAAGACTGAGTTGATAGCCAATAGGAACATCTGATTTGCAAAAACCATAACCGAAAATTATGAAAAAACAGAGCGGCATGAAAGAAGAATAACCTCTGATTTGCATTGAAATTTCTGCCATGATTTTTTTTTGGTCAAGTCTGCCAAGAATTGTTGAGACTCATAAAAGTTAATGGAAAGTTGGCCATGAGTGACTTTGCAAAATCTAGACCCACTCACTCCCAATAAAGTTAAAGTCAATAGCTCTCATTTTGCTACATTAATTGTCATACAAATGTACTCCTTAATGGAGTGCGGTTAGTGATGGGCATTAATATTTTCAGTGTTGGGCAATGCAATAATTTTGTTCTTTTCGCACTTTGTTAAATGCATTCATTAGAGTAACAGCGGGGACAACCTATCTATAAGATATTATTTATTATCGTTAGAATATGTAATGATATAGTATTGAGGTTAATATAATTCAAATACAGATGAGATAAATAAAGTAATTAATATGTAAGAGAATAATGAATAATAATTTTCCTTGGTATGCTTTTCTTTTTTAGGGTTTTCTTTTTCTTTGATTAAAATATCAAATATCTCATAGACTCCAAACCACACTTGATAGGCAGGAAATCACCTTTAGTCTTTTACCACTTAAATATTTGCAAAATTTACGGTGGAGATGTGGAGTTTATAATATATTTAAGTTCTTATTTAATTAAAACATATGCATTCAGTTAATTTATACGATTGTGATGTGAATGGGTGCGATTAGGTGGGTAAAGCATCCTAGTCATTTTTGGTGTGACAATTTAGATAACATGTGGATAAAATATCCATTTTTATGTAATAACAGTATGTTCAACTACCTTCGTCCACATACTTATCATATATTCCTGACATATGAAATATGAAATAGTCAAATTGAGTATGACCGTGTTCAGTTCATCATATTTTGTTATCTGTCTATACTGAACAAGAGGATTCATTTTCTCACGGGACCACTAAAATTATAAGTATAGATATATCTATTAACTAATACGTAAGTTATTGATATATTTCAAATTAGAATGTAAAATGATATAATAATTTTAAAAGTAATTCAATTAAATTGTAATTATAATTATAATATTGTAAATTAATTGTAATTGTATTTATTAAAAAATATTAATTAAATTATAATTATAATTATAACATTGTTAAAGTTTACAAGAATTATTATTTATCTAATCACAAAAGATTAACTCCAAGAGTCAGAACATTCATGTTTTTTATAAAAAAAATCATAATATCATATTTTTATCGATATGAAATATTACCTCTAAAATTTCTTTAGAAGTGTGAGTTTTATCTTGTGTCAGTTGTCTTTTTTCTTTTGTAATTCTTATTTATTTTATTTTATTTTATTGTGAACAGAGGTCCAAGTTTTTTGTTATTTATTATTAAATTGAAGCTTTAATATCATATCAATCGTTTGAATTTTTGATATCATGTCAATTGAAACTCAAATATTATGTCAAAGTCTATTAGATCATGGATTATCTAAACTTAAAAAGATTAATTTAATAGGTGGAGACATTTATTTTTTTTATAAACTTCTTTGTTGTATTATCTTTTACCAATATAGAACATTATCTTTAACAAACATATGAATTATTGCATGCATCAAGTTGTTGTGAAAAAACTTTTATTCTTAAAATTATAAAAAAATAATATCTATCACATATTTGTGATTACCACAAATGAATTGCTGAGATTTCATTGGCCAAAATAAAACCTACGTGGATCCCTACTAAGTCAATGGTCAATCTTGTCACATAATTTCATTTATGATGTTAGGAATCTTGTGATATGTAACATTACGTAAAATTATAACAATAAGAGCACTATTATATATCACAATCTTAACGAACGTAACTATTTTTAATTTGATATAGTTTTGTAGACCAAATTATATTAATCAATAAAATTATACCACATCATTTAAGATTTATGTCATATTTGAGAGATATATATTTTTCCTAGCATTCAAACAACAATGTTTTCTAGCTATATGTATTAGTGCAATATATGACTTTATCCCGATGATTAAAAAATGGGGATATATTGTCGATAATATGCAATATTAGTAAGATTCGATATGAATATGACTATGTAATACTGTTTTAACTAAATTATCATAATAAGATCGAATATCGTGGATATGCATTAGATATTATCCATGATATAAATATATCAATTTTTACAGTGTCATTTTTGCCAAAAAAAAAATTTGATGATATTATTGATTTTTTATAAAAAATTATGCAGTGTAAATTTTCTACTTTTAATAAAATATTATGGGTGAATAAAATTATTTTAAATAATTTTTTTAGATCGAACGATATTTTGGTATAATTTGAACATATGACTTGAAACGGGGATGGATGAGTCTTACTACCAAACATATCAGGACTGCCCCAGCTCAACTCTGGAATATGTGGCATGTCTTGAGAAACATAAAAAATAGAATTTTATGCATTTTCTCTAGTTAAACTTGAAGATTTCATTTTAAAAAAATGTGCAAAGTCTTCCATAAGTTTTAAACTATTCTATCTACAATAGCATGACAATTTTCCACAAACCAACAAATTTCATTAACTTTACACATATAGAAAGTGACTAATGGTAAAAAACATTACTACATAATGTAAGACACATACTATACATAAAAAATGTAGAGCTTCATAGCCTTGATCACTAGTACAAACACATAAGTTAGAATGTACTATACAGAGGGAAAGGACAATTAACAACCTAAATTGTACAACAAAAGATGACCCTAAGCCTTTGAACTCATATGATGTGGCTTTAAAAGTTATTACATAAGAGAGAAAAATAAATATAAAGAGTGAACTTAAAAGCTCATTGAGTGGATAAATTTAATAAAATAACTATACATTATACTTATGCAAACTGCATATGAAATACTTATGAATGATCATGAATTCACAACATATTGATATAATATAATCTGCATATGATAAAATAATATACTATTTTATGAGAAATCTTGAAATAACATTATGATGAAAATAATTTGTATGGTCATTAAAATAGAATAACATGCTATGATTAGTATACAAATAAAAAGTATAATCATGATAAATGCAATTTGATTTTTACTATGCCAAGAGCACTTGGGGATCTGATCGCACACAGAGGAGACATTTAGCACTAATGCTAGCTCTCAACTACTCGTGTGGGAAACTTACTTGATATAGCCATTAAAATGACTCAATTGACTATGCTGATACATATGTCATGTGGGCACTGACTTAACTAAATTCATACATATCATACTAAACTTGTAACATCATTTTGAGGTGAACTAGTATCATATTATGTTGGTAATCATCAATCTGAATTGAATTGGACCAAATATATTGATCATGATGTCTTACCAAATCAAATTGAATATTCTGAATGTTGAGTAGAGCAAAAAATCTTTGAATATTGAAGGAAAAGTACTCTGATATTTCTAAAATACTTATTGAACTTGCAAGCTTGTATATAAACTAATATAAGTTATAAAATTGTAATAATCTCAAGTTGAAATTGCTTGAAAATTATCTTTCTTTAAACTAGTTAGTTCTAATGATGTAAATAACATATATTCTTATGGTACTATCATAATGAAATTGTCATGTAATATGTTCTTCAAAATTCTAGTTAAATCATGAATACACTTTTGAAATATATGCAACTTGTACTAATTGAATTTACTTGAATATATATGAAATTTAAAATAATATTTTCAAAGATTTAGAAAAGAACTAGATATCTACTCGCTGTACAGAGGAGCTGATAGGGTAAGCCACTTAGATGCCATGCCAGCGGAGACTACCAATCATAGATCATTGCATGTGAGAAGTGATGCAGTACCTCACCACGTGTTAGCATGGCATTCATCCCAACTTCATCCTACTTGGTCAACGTGCTCACCACGTGTCTTAATCTTATTCGTTTAGCCATTCCACTCAACCTTTGATTTAAAGTTGATTTGACAGTCCCTTGAGCTATATTTAACCCCTAATCACATCATAAACCCTAATGAGCCATCATTAGCATAATTTTGATCAGTTTTTAGAGCTAAGAAGAGAAAAATACAGAAAAATTCAAAAGAATATATAATTTTGGTAGAGATTGAAGAGGAGATTAGTATTACAATTCAAGAGATTGATTGTATTTCTTATTCTACTCTTTTTTTTATCCGTTTTTATGTCTTTCTTTATGAAAAATATAAGTTTTATGAATAAAAATATTTCTGCTAATATTTTACCCCAATTATGAATTCAATTTAATTATATTATTTAATATGATTTTTATGTTATTAATTGTTTGACTAACAATTAATTTATAGAGACAATTAAATAGATTTAAGAGAATTATTTAATTGTTTATCTTAGTTAAATAACATGCATAATTTCTAGGTAGAAATGTATGATTCATATGTATGTGATCCATAATTGATGAACTTTATGAGTAGTATGCAATTTAATTAGCATGATAATGTGATTAAATTAATTACTATATGATGTGTAATTTATTTGAGAGATGAATACATGCTAAGTTAGATTCAATTGATCATATAATTAATTGATTATTATATTGTAAGGATTTTAGTGATTCATAGGTTTACAAAATTGGAAGATTAAGTATTTTTAGATGTTTTCTCGTATATCTTCTTAGTTACCAAATCTCATTTAATTAACTATTGCTATTTACTTTTAGTTATTTTAATTTTGCTTCCTTAAAATATAAAAAAAAACAAAAAAAAAATGATTTTTTATTTTTTAGTTTTAAAATTAGTTTCCAATAAAATAATATCTTTTAAAATAATCTCTTTGGAAAATATATTTTATTATTATTATATTACTTGTTCCTATATGTATACTTGCGTATTTATTGTACACACTTTGTGTGTGACGATCATATATGTATCGTAACAAGTAATATAATGATAATAAAATATTGTTTTTACGATAGTTATGTTATTAAAAACTAATTTTTAAAAATAAAAAAATCAATATTTTTGTATTTTTTATATTTTAAGAAAGAAAAATCAAAAAGAAATAAAAGCAAATAACAAGGGACTATTTGGTTTCCTCACTCCATACTTAAGGAGTTATTGTCTTATTTTATTCACAAGATAGTATACATATAAGGGAGAAATTGAATCCAATCCTTGTATGTACATCCCAAAGAAGAAGTTTACTTTTGTGAACTCAAGACCTTTTCTTAGAATGGGCATCATACCTTTAATACCAACATCCCAATTGAAGGGAACCATTTGACATCCTCGCTCTGTACTTAAGGGTTATCACATTATTTTATTATTTGAAAATGAATTGTATGTAATGAATATGCAAGTATATATATCGTAACAAGTAATATAATGATAACAAAAAACGTTCTCACAGAAATTATATTATTAAAACTAATTTTTAAAACTAATAAAATAAAAATCAAATTTTTTTTTTGTATTTTTTTATATTTTAAGAAAGAAAAATTAAAAGAAATAAAAGAAAATAGTAATAATTAATTAACTCATGATTGGTAGCTAAAAAGATATATGAGAAAATATCTAAGAATACTTAATTCTCAAATTTTATAAACGTGTGAATCACTAAAATCCTTTCAATATAATTATCAATCAATTATATGACCAATTGAATCTAACCTAGCATGTATTTTCTCTTTTAAGTAAAATACACATCATATAGTAATCAACCTAATCACCCTCTTATGTCAATTAAATTGTATACTACTCATTAAACTCACCAATTATGGATCACATATATAAGAATCATACATCTATGTCTAAAAGTTATACATGCTATTTAATCAAGATAAATAATTGAATAATTCTCTCAAATCTATTTAATTGTCTCTATAGATTAATTATTGGTCAAACAAATAATATCATAAAAATTAGATAAAATAATATAGTTAAATTGAAATCATAATTAGGATAAAATATTTTATGATCACATGTAGAAAATTAGGTTCATAAGATCTCTAGATTAATAAATTAGCTAGATATAGTTTTGTTCGTAAAACTCATATTTTTCATAAAAAAAATATATAAAAATTGATAAATAGAGGAGGAGAAGAATAAATACAATCAATCTCTTCAATTATATCACCAATCTTATGTTGAATCTCCATCAAAATTATATCTCCTTTTGGATTTTTCTGTATTTTTTTCTCTTATTGGCTCTCAAAAATGATAAAAAAATTGATAATTTTTGGTTCCTTAAGATTTATGGGGCAATTAAAGGGTTAAATTAGGTTAAGGTAGAATCCGGACAATCAGATCAACTTTAGATAAAGTATTGAGATTTAAAAAGAAAAAATTAACAACATTGGCTAAGAAAGTGGCGACGCGTGCCGTAGGAGATTCATTGGGAAAATCAACATGTAATGTGTGGCATGGGTGGACTAGTCGTGGTCAACACGTGTTGAATCAGTACCACATAGAACTTTATGATTCATGGTTACAGATTGAATGGCACCCTCGTGGGAAGAATGGACAAATCAAGAGATGATGCGTGGCACACCCGTTGGTTATGCAATGAAACTAGGAACGAATGTCATAATGACACATGGTATGGCTCTATGTCACCAAGTATAGGAAATATTGTGTGATTTTCCCTTTTCACTTGCATGGCATGTCTATTCAGCTTCTCTATTTGTATGGCATCCACATGGCAACTTTTAATTGGTCCTACATTAAAAAATTCATAAAAAATCGAAAAATATATTTTCACTCCCTCTCACTAGAAAGTTCATATTTTAATATTTTTAATCAAAATATTACTACTTATTAACTAAAATGAGCAAATATTAAGCAAAAAAGTGCACTGATAACTCTACTTTCATAGAGTAATTATTTATTCACAAGACAAAAGACATACAAAGAAAATATTGAATCCAACCCTTGTATGTATATCCCAAATAGGGGGTTCATGGGAACTAAAGACCCTTTTTTATGATGGACATCAAGTTTCTTATACTCGTATCCCAAGTAGGGATGGACCATTTGGCATCCTTACTCTATACTTAGGGGTTATCACATTATTTTTTAATGAGATTAATCCTTAAATAGTGAATCTTCTTCTTCCTTAGGCTAGAAATTTGCACATATACCTTTTATGCCTACATCTATAGTGGATAGGAACCATTTGGCCTCCTCACTCGAAACACGGAATATATAGTTCCTCAAGTAATGAAAATTTTATGGATGTTATATGTTCAGGTTACCTACCTATTAGGTTTGAAAAATTACAATGATTAAAATTAAATTAAAGTTAATTAATCATACCTTGTTCTTAGAGTTAGTCCTCCAATTTTGACTTCATGTCTTACCATCCTTAAGTATCTCCCTTATTTCCCTCAAAACTTCTACATTGTGGGTTTCAGAGGCTATGTACAGTGAGATGTATTATAGCATTCCTCTCCTGCTGAGGATTCTCCTTTAAAATTGGTGTTCTTAAAGATTAGATCTCAATGTGCGTTGCTCTTGTCTAATTTAAGTTTTCATCCCCTTTTAAGGTTCACACATTTATTTGAACTTTCTGTTTGGAGAGAATTTGGATATGTAATTCTAGTGATTTTTAGTGAGATAAGAATTATATTTTTTCTGAATATCTGTCCCTCTTCTCCTCATTTGAGGGATATATATACATATGTAAGCACCTTTATATACATAGCGGGGTGCGTAATAGTACATAACGGGGTGCATAATAGCGACCCGATTATTACAAACTAGTTTAGAATATTAAGATCGTTCGTTACGAGCATATATAAATAAAGGGTATTTATATAAAGGTCGTTCCTTGATGATGACCTCGATATCAGGGATATCATAACTTTACCAAGTCTTGTCATTTCAAACCTCGATGCTTGATGACAGGATGCTTTGTATATTGGGTTTGCGTGCTTTTTTAAGTTCGTTGAGCACAAGTTTTGTGGAGCTAGCTTTTATATCCTCGTTTTATCCTAATGGGGTACCTACATTCATCAGGTCGCATGTCCGTTATATATTTACTACCAAACATTAACTCCCCCATTCTCTTTATTTGAGAAATCAAGAGAATAAACTGGTTGCATATTCTTTGCATAGATAACGACCATTACTTTTGCAAATTTGTACATTTTATTTTTATTATTTTTATCTTTAATGAGACCTTTCAGTTTCTTGTTTTTCCTTTATAAATAGGAGAATATTTTTTTTACCTATTTTTAACTAAGTTTATCACTTAGAGAATTTCAGGCCGTGGATTATTTAGGTCGTTTTATTCTTTCAGAAGGCCGCTCAGAAAAATTTTCTTTCCTTTTGGGTCCTCTTAGTTCGTGTATTTAACGTCGTCTACTGGGATTCAAGTTGTTGTTACACCATTTACTCCTTGATTTTGATACGAACTTCTCTTTCTATGTATTTATCCATCCTTTTTCTTAATGTCACATAAAGGAAAAGAAGTGATATCTTCGAAGGGAGATGTTTCTGAAAAAATTTCAAAAAATATTTCATCCCGTCATATTCCCTCAAGGTCGTTATCAACTAAACGACCTAAAATGATAGAGAGTGGTGGTAATGGGGATTCCCTGAGAATTGTTAAGGAAGGGGTTCTTGCTCTTCCTGCTTCCTCGGGGTTTAAAGCGGTGTCTACCTCATCCTTCAGGGGTTCAATTCCTGTAATCAGGATTCCTATGTCTATATCTACCAAGGTACCTCGCCCAAAAAAGAAAAGGGAAAATAAGGGCGAGCCTACGCATAGAACCAAAGATAAGCATCAAATTGAAAAGATGCCTAGTGTTTTATGAGTTAAAGATTTGGAAAAAATTAGACAAACATACGACATACCAGGCCGGGTAAGGTTAATGCTAGTACCTCCACATTTATGTGATGCTGATGATCCACCACCAGGGTGGTGGGTGATACATTTAGCAGATTTTAAGTTAGGGTTACGTTGCCTTTTTTCTAAATTAGTAGCCCGTGCTTTGAATACTTTTGATATTAACTTTGCACAAATAAACCCAAACGGGTGGCAAACTCTTATGTCTTTCTATAGTAGTTGGAGAACATGGCATAGACTTGGAAAACGATGAATTAAGATGTTTATATTGTTTTAAAAGGAATGGGTTAGATAGAGGGAGGGCGTATATATCTTGCGTTGTAGGTCACGGGTTGCATCTCAGATTGCCTGATAGCACATCGGGATGGAAAGATAAATATTTTTATATTACTGGAGATATTTGGGATAATGGGGTGAATTTCCCAATTCGATATACCTGAAACCCTAATTTTAACACTTCACAACCTCGGGCTAGCGAGTTTATGATTAAAATGGATATTAGTGGAAAAGAAAAAATAAGGCGGATTGAGCTACAAAATACTTCGAATGAAGGTTACCGTGATATCTTGTCTATAGTTTGCTTAAAGAAGTCCGAAGTTTGGCGAGGTTATACAAATGAATATCAAGGTCGCTATTTTAGTATATATATTTTGTTGTTTTGAAATTTATATATATTTATACTGTTAGTGTGGTATGTATAATTGAGAGGATTTAAGGCCGTGTTGATCTGAATTTTATTTAACCAAGCGAGCAGACAATTGCTAAGAAGTAACGTCAGTTCGTTTAACGTAATGGATTATAGTAGAGTAATAAAATACTTCCTGTAGGAGAGCAAGCTATTTCTACTCAAGGTGAAAAAATAAGTTCAACCCTAGTTACTATAAAAGCTATTATACCTGCATCACCTGATGTAAGAAAGCGAGTTGTTTCCCCTAATCATAGCGAGGAGGTTAATCAAATTCCTCGAAAGGTCACAAAGGGTAAAATGAAGGAAATATGCACTACAATTATTAGGCCGTCTGTTTCCGTTATGAATGAGGTGTGTATTGAAAACTCGTCGTTGGATGAGGTATCCGTTTTAAAGGATATTAAGCCTTTACAGAGTATATACCCTTCCTTGAAAGAAAGAGATGATTCAAGCGGGGTGGAGAAGTTTTTCAAAGAAGGTATGTTTAATACACCGCATGTGCAAGAAGAATTATATCATCATTTTGGGGTACTTGAAGACTGTCCTCCTATTTACACAGCTCGCAAGAGAGAAGGTGGGTCTATGTGGCATATGATAGCAAGACATATGTTCGATATAAGTGATATTGTTTAAATATTTTAATATATATATATATATATATATATATATATATATATTTGTATAATAATAATAATAATTTTTTTAGGCCATAGCTATGGCAAAGGATGTAGAAATAGAAGCAAAAATATGCGAAGAAACCAATGAATGTACATAGCAAGAGTTATATGTATAGAAGGCGTGATGTAAAGTTCTAAAGAAATATTTA
Organism: Hippophae gyantsensis; assembly: GCA_030763125.1. Taxonomy (NCBI): domain Eukaryota; kingdom Viridiplantae; phylum Streptophyta; class Magnoliopsida; order Rosales; family Elaeagnaceae; genus Hippophae; species Hippophae gyantsensis. Next base: position 54,362 of record CM061030.1, read on the forward strand.
GCAGATGTGCGAGAATATTTGAAGTTAGCGCTTTTTGAACAAGAAAAATATAAGAATAAGGCAGATGGGTTGCACCAATTAGTGGAATATTGGAAAAATAGGGCACTTGGTAAGGAACAGACATAAAATGTCCTTATGTTTGTGCAAGTCGTAATTTATTTATAGTAATGTTTCAGCTATCTAAGAGTTTGTATGATGTAATTGTAATAATGATGAACAATGTGATGCGAATAAAATCTGGTAAGTATGTTAGTCTCAGGATGATGTCTTTGCGACTGTATTTCACTTCTCGAGTGGGGGGGTCAAGGGACTCCTCCTCCAATCACGAGGCGTAGGATATATCCTGTATCTCGAGTGGGGGGTCAGAGGACTCCTCTTCCAATCACGAGGCATAAGACAAGTCACATCTCACGTGAGGGGGTCAGGGGACTCCTCCTTCAATCACGAGGCAAATAGGGTGTCTTGCATCTCAAGTAAGAAGGTCAAATGACTTATTCTCACTTAAGGCATGAAATGAGATGCCTAAAACACTGCGAGCATATTTCGCATCTCGAGTGGAGGGGTCAGGGGACTCTTCCTCCAATCACGAGGCATAGGATATATCCCGCATCTCGAGTGGGGGGGTCAGGGGACTCCTCTTCCAATCACGAGGCATAAGACAAACCGCATCTCGTGTGAGGAGGTCAGGGGACTCCTCTTCCAATCACGAGTTTAACCTTGAAAATTTTAACAATTAGAAATTCATCTCATATATAAATATTTATCGCATGAAGCATTTACATATGATATTTTTTAAGAAGCTCTCCGTTCCAACACAAACCTTCCTTTATACCATCACATTCTATCAAGAACGATCCTACTGGTGTGATGTCATATATTTGATACGGGCCTTCCCAGGTGGTAGCAAATTTCCCCGCGTTGATTTCCACTTTGTTACCCAATGCTCTTCGTAAGACCCATTCCCCGATATTAAAATTCTTGTTGATAAAAGTCAAATTATTGCATTTTTGTTATGATTTAAATGTTGATATTTATGTGAAAATTATATTTATTTGATTATTTAATCCATAAATGTCATTTCACGGGTATTTCGTGTTTAAAGTGCAATTTCAGGTAAAATCATGATTTTGGAGAAGTTTGGGACAAATTTCAATGATCGGGATTGAGTGAAAATAAAAAGAAAACAAAGTTTCAAAATTTGGAGATCTAGCCGCCGTTAAAAATTCTACAGAGTGCACGGCGAAAATCTTCACGAGAGCACGGATTTTGGCAGATGCAAATCTCGCTGCCGGGTAGATTATTTCGCCGCCGACGAGACACATTTCACCGCCAGCGAGAATCAGAGGAATCAAAATTCTAATTTTTCCAGAAATCTCGCCGCATCGAGAATAATGTCACCACCGATAAGTTTCGTCCAAAAACACATTTTTTGTGTTATTTTATTCAAAAATTTCCCCCAAAACCCTAGATCTATATATACCATAAGATGGAGAAAGAGGCCACGGTAGAGAGAAGCAGATCTGAGCCATTTTTGGAGGAGAGAAGACAATTTTGGAGAGAAAGTTTGGAGAAGCTTGAAGGATTATCACCATTGTTGTTACCAAGTGTTCATCTTCAAGACTTTTTCATCTCTTCTCCTTAGCTTTCATTTTCTGCATTTTATTTAGATTTGTTATTCATGGATTCAATTGAGATAATATTTTTTCTTATTTCAGTTATGAACTAATTCGTTTTTGCTAAGGCTATGATGTAGTTGAATCAAGAAAATCTAATTTCTTTTGTTATTGTTATATAAGTTCATTGTTTTCAAGTTGAGTATTTATTTCCATGCTTAATGCTTTTAAATTTCTGGCCAAGATTTAGATGATTTGTTGCATTATATTGAGACCAAGAGGAGATGTGTAATGAATGCTTCTTGTGATAAATACAGTATGTTGAATGCGAGTGTGAGAACTAATGCATGACGTATGTGGTTATTCTAGAAATTCCATAAATCGTAATGTGCTTGTTTGTAATTAAATCTTCATAGAAATATAGTTGGTTTTCATAGATAAGTAATTCTAATATAACTCGAGAGAGAGTATTAGGTAAATTTGGGTTTTTCAACCATCACTTTTAGCTTTGATTCTCATATAACATGACTTGAAATCGGATTGAATTGATTTAGCGAAATCAAATACCTTAGCATTTTTAATTATTTGTGAACAACATTTAATTGTGTTATTTGTGTTTATTTTTAAGTTAATTTGCTTCTTAAACAATTTCCACAATTGGGTTTTCAAATAAAATTAGGATTAGTCAATTTCGATACTTAGTAACGCCATTCCTTGTGGGTTCGATATCCATACTTTTGTACACTTTATTACTTGAACGATTCGTACACTTGCAAAAATACGCATCACTTGTGCTTGACGAATTTATTATGTCTTTTGGAGTGTTCTTTTTTGTTATTCAAGTCTTATTAGAGCTTCCTCTCTTTTTTCTTCGGCTAACAATAGGTCTTCTTGTCATAAACAATCATTTTCTTATGATCAATATCGGATCGAAGGGTAGGTTCTAATATATCAAGGGGTATAACTGCTTCAGTACCATAAACAAGTGAAAATGGAGTTTCTCCTGTTGCGATTTTGGGAGTAGTTCGTGTGGTCCAGAGGGCACCAGGCAACACATCCACCCATTTTCCTTTAGCTCCCTCTAAACGCTTTCGTAATATATTAATGAGGGTTTTATTAGATGATTCAGCCTGACCATTTGCTTGCTGGCGGTAAGGGGTAGAATGAGATAATTTGATACCTTTCTTATCGTAGAAAGATATAATCTTTTGGCAGGTGAACTATCTGCCGTTATCGGTAACCAATTCATGAGGCAGGCCATATGTACATATAATATTACGCCATATGAATCTCTCCACATCCGACTCTTGGATTCGGGCCAAAGGTTCCGCCTCTATCCATTTAGTAAAGTAATCAGTTGCGATAATTATAAACTTTCTTTGTTCTGAAGCGATGGGTAACGGTCCCACAATGTCCAAACCCCATTTTTGAAACGGCCAGGGACTGATAATGGATCTTAAGTCCGTACCCGGATGATGTGTCACATTGGCATGTCTCTGACATTTGTCGCATCTTCTAACGTAGGAGATGCAATCTTTAAGAAGCGTAGGCCAATAGTAACCCTGTCGAATAATCCTTTGAGAAAGTGCTCTTCCACTAGAATGAGCTCCACAATGTTCGTCATGTAAATCACCCAAGATCATCTGAGCTTGAACCATAGGTAAGCACTTAAGCCATGGACCACCTTGATTTTTCCTATACAAAGCTCCCTGAATGATAACATAACTGTTTTCTTTTGTCATGAGTTTATGAGCCAAGTGCTTGTCTTCGGGGAGAGTACCATTGGTAAGATATTCTACATATGACGTCAACCAGGAATCATGTGTAGTGTGCACAATGTTTGCTTGCGTTTGAATTTCCACCTCACTTGGGTTAATACTAGGCCTTGATAAACTAGATATTGGTATGACTCTCTTTAAATCGGAGTTCACTATCGATGTTAACATAGCTAAGGAGTCAGCATGGGCGTTTTCTTCTCTTGGTATTTGTTTGATCTGAAAGGTTTCAAACGTAGCCTTCATTTTTTTTACCTCTAATGCATAGAGTTTCATTCTCTCCTCTTTGGCTTCGAAGTTGTCATTGACTTGGTTTACCACCAGCCGTGAATCGCTATGAATTAACACTCTTTTAGCTCCAAGGTTTAACAATTGTTGTAATGTCAAAAGTAAGGCTTCATATTCCGTGATATTGTTAGTTGCTTGAAAGGTTATTCGAAGGCATTGCTCTATCAAGGCTCCCCTCGGGGTGAAAATTACTATTCCAACTCCAGCTCCACGTGAATTGCTTACACCATCGACATATGCCTTCCATAATTCTCCTTCTAGAGATGATGTTTCTGTTGGCTGCAGTATCTCATGTACAGAATTGTATTCTTGGGTATTCTCATTCGTCCATTCTACAATAAAATCTACTAGGGCTTGTCCTTTGATTGCAGCCAAAGGTTTATAATGTATTTCAAACTTACTGAGCTCAATAGCTATTTGAGAAAGATGACCGAACAAATCGGGTTTGCCTAAGATGTTTTTCAAGGGGTAAGGAGTAAGGACCACTACCCTATGTGAACCAAAGTAATGCCTAAGTTTACAGGTCGTCATTCTTATAGTATAAGCTGCTTTATCTAGAGAGGGATATCGTTTTTGAGCTCCTGTTAATAAATGACTCACATAATAAACAGGTTATTGAGTTCCTCCACGGTCGACCACTAATACCGTGCTAGAAGCTTTGTCCGTAAAATACATGTACATGTATAAGTTTTCACCCGCCATTGGACTAACTAAAAGAGGTGCTCTCCCCATGTAATCTTTAATGGATTGGAAAGCTTGTTCACACTCGATATCCCATAAGTATTATGTGTTCTTTTTAAGCAGTCGAAAGAATGGTATGCACTTTTCGGTGCACTTAGAAATGAAACAGCTTAATGCTGCGATACGCCCATTTAATTGTTGGACTTCTTAAAGACACGTTGGGGATTTCATGTTGATTAAAGTTGAGATTTTGTCTGGATTGGCTTCAATTCCCCTTGAAGTAACTAAATATCCCAAAAAATTTCCTGAGGCTACGTCAAACAAACAATTTTTTGGATTAAGACACATCTTATAATTTTGAATTATACCAAAGACTTCTTGGAGGTCTTTAATGTGGTCTACTGCACATTTAGTTTTTACCAACATATCATTAACATATACCTCCATATTTCGGCCTATTTGATTTTGGAACATCTTATTCATCATTCTTTGATATATGGCACCAGCATTTTTTAAACCGAAGGGCATTTTTGTATAACAAAATGTCCCTTCTTCCATGATGAACGTTGTTTTCTCTTCGTCCCTAGGATGCATCTGAATTTGGTGATAGCACGAATAAGCATCTAAAAAACTCATTGATTCGAACCCAGCCGTGGCATCTACTAATTGGTCTATATTTGGCAAAGGGAAACAATCTTTTGGCGTTGCTTTATTCAAATCTGTGAAATCCACACACATCCTGTGCTCACCTCTGGCTTTGTTTACTAACACCACATTTGATAGCCATGTGGGGTATCGGACCTCTCGAATCCAACCTACATTTTTCAAGGAGTTAATTTTCTTTTCGATGATTTCATTTTTTTCTCTAGCAAACTTTTGCTTTCTTTGTTGGACTGGTTTTTTTGGTATGATCTAAACATAACTCAGGGGAAATGACATCTGAATCTATGTCGGGCATGTCCTCGGGTTTCCAAGCGAACAAATCTCTATTAATTTCCAAGAGGTCTATGAGGGTAGTTTTAAATGAAGGAGATAGTGCACCGTTAATCTTAACATATTGTTCACTATCAACATCTCCTATAAGGATTATATCATATTCGTCATGAACCTCCATAGTAGTTCACTCATTTGTATGAATTTTTTTGAGTTTATGGAAGTGACTTTCATTCTTTAATTGCTATTTCGAAGCTTAGGGTAATGCACTTTTTGAAGCTCGGGGTAATGCATTATCTTTGGCAGTGTTGTAGCAAATTTGTGCCTTATTTTATTCCCCTTCAATTTGTCGTATCCCATTGGCGATAGGATATTTAATCAGTTGATGATACGTTGAAGGCACTGTTTTCATCTTGTGTATCCACATGCATCCCAAAATAGCATTATAAGATGTGGGAGTGTTTAAGACGACAAAAGTTGTTAAGACTATGGACCCTTCCACTGACACTGGTAGGCGAATGGTTCCTACTGACATAGTCACACTACCATTGAAACCGACAAGGGGCATCTGTTATGAGGTGATTTCTTTGGGGTCTATGTTCATATCAAGCAGAGTAGATAAGTATAAAAGATCAGATGAACTACCATTATCGACCAATATCCTATGCACCTCACAATGAGCAATTCGCACTGTGATTATGAGAGGATCTTCGTGAGGATGCAAGCATTCTTTGTCGTCAAAAGTAATAGGATACGTACATCCCCCGATGGAAAAAGGTGTCCTCTATTTGGCTCCTCTCGAATCGAAATTGATTTGTCTGTTGCCTTAATTCTTTTATCTGAATTCTCTCTCTGAATATCGTGTCTTGGATTCTTGTTCTTATCAACTATATCTCCCAGATATCCTTTTGAAAGTAAGTGCTCAATTTCCCATTTTAAATGACGACATTCCTGAGTCCAATGTCCCGTGTCTTTGTGAAATGCACAATATTTGTTGGGGTTCCTAAGAGGAGCTTTCATAACTGGTGGCCAATTTACATTATCGAGGTGCTTCATACGATGCACCACTTCTACTAACGCCACACGCAAGGGGGGACGCAAAAGAGAGATAAAGCTCGATTTCAAGTGTTGGGATTATGCTTTGGTCTAAAAGCGGGTTTGAAACGGGAGAAATTGGTACGCTTCTCAGCCATAGGTTTTCTATCTTCTTTGTTTTTACTGAAAGAGGGTCGCTTTTGGTTTCTATTTGTTGACGATTTGCTCGACTTCATCTCCCTTTCAACATTAACAAACTTTTGAGTCTCTTCATAGACTACATCTTACGAGCATGGGGTGGATTTTGTCAATTCTATGAAAAGGCCGTTATCACGCTTTATGCCCTTCTGAAAAGCTTTATGCCCTTCTATAAGCGTAATTAGTAATAAATATTCTGATCAGAGCGTCAAAGCTAGAAATACTCTTGGAGGGTAGTTCCATAAACCATTGTTGGGCTGAATCTTGAAGAGCAGCTGCAAATAACTTGCAATGCATGGATTCTCTTTTATCTTCAGATAGGCTGACTGCAGCCATAACCATTTTGAATTGAAGAACGTGCGCAACAGGATCTTTAGTTCCCTTGTATGCGGGACATTTGGGAGCATTAAATTTGAGAGGGGGAACTGTTAATTCAATGGCATCAGAGAAAGGAGATGTGGATAGTTGATTACAAACGTTTTCTATATCACCCCAAGGTTTTGTCTTTTCTTGTCTCGCAAATTTATCATTAACCTTGATCCATATTTTTTCTTCCATGTCTTTTAACATTTTGTCTAATTATCCACTTGGATCGTGCGGTGCATTAGACTCAATTGTCGGTCTATATATTGGAAGATTTGGGCGAGACGTCCCGCCTACGAGGGGAGGATCATAAACTATATTTGATCATTCCCTTACCGAACATTGATGAGGATTTGAAGTATGAGTCGCGTGTTCTCTTCTGAGGGGTTGATGTTCCATTTGAAAATCTCGAGGTGTAAAAAGGGAACTTGTTGTTTCTGAATAGGTGTTTCGTTCTAATTGAGATCTTAATCCTTTATTATCCTTTTGACACTCGATAAAAGCTTGTTGTAACTCTATGATTTGTTTTTGAAGTCCTTGTATCATTGCAGCCCCTTCATGCGGAGTACAAGGCAAGTTTTACGATTGTACTTTGCTAGCCGAAGTGCGCCTCATGACATGGTCTGGTGGCGACCTGGTGGGTGAAGAATGAGGTGTCTTATTATTGTCACATTCTAAAGCTTCTAGAAAGAGGTCGTTTGGTCTTGGGATCTGTGGGACAAGGTCGTTTGGTTGGATAGTAAATGGATGATCCATCTAGATATTAGATGATACCAGTAAATTATCTTAGAATATAATTCTCAAATGTTGAAAAAAAAATGTTTCCCACAGACGGCGCCAATTGTTTGGAGAGAATTTAGATATCTAATTCTAGTGATTTTTAGTGAGATAAGAATTATATTTTTTCTAAATATTTGTCCCTTTTCTCCTCATTTGAGGGATATATATATATATATATATACATATGTAAGCACCTTTATATACATAGCGGGGTGCGTAATAGTACATAACGGGGTGCGTAATAGTACATAACGGGGTGCGTAATAGTGACCCGGTTATTACAAACTAGTTTACAATATTGAGATTGTTCGTTACAAGCATATATAAATAAAGGATATTTATATAAAGTTCGTTCCTTGATGACGACCTCGATATCAAGGATATCATAACTTTACCAAGTCTTGTCATTTCAAACCTCAATGCTTGATGACGGGATGCTTTGTGGATTGGGTTTGCGTGCTTTTCCAAGTTCGTTGAGCACAAGTTTTGTGGAGCTAGCTTTTATATCCTCGTTTTATCCTAGTAGGGTACCTATATTCATCAGGTCGCATGTCAGTTATATATTTAATAGCAAACACTTTCAAATATGGTTTGCTAAGATCAGGGTATTGTCTTATCTCAGCAAAGTGTTGAATATCTTAGAATTTCCTTTTAATCATTTCATAAAAATTTGAGTTGGTTCCTTAGGGAATTAGGTTGTAAGGAATAGATGGCATGACTTCTTCTTTATGGACTTGCTACTAGTATAGTTAATAATGAAGGCCTAAATAAGCTCGTTAAAGCCAAGAAGTACCTCAAATAGGTAGATCAATGAAACCAGTTCTTTACGTTGTATTGAAGTAATGAAGCCATCACGCAAAGAAATAGAGGCATAAATCAATGGATCTCCATACGCCACAAACATGTTCACTATTGAAGGAAATATGGGGCCTATTATTCGCCTTCTCAAATACTTTAGCAATTTTCTCCGAGGAAAAAAATGACGGATATAACACTATGGAGTAACCTTTCTCCACCGTAAAATGGATCATTCTTTTATAATAATTTGAGCCACTTGGTGAAACAAAGGTAGTCAATTAAGTGAATGCCAAGTCACTATTACATATTACGGCTAGTACTTTTGGTGAAGCTCTTTAGCCATTAGCTCGTATTTGTTATGCATGTTTTTGGTAGTATACTTGGTTGTCCCCCAAGTTGTCATGTTGATGCCTTTTTAGAAAGAAAAAAAGGCATATGATAATCAAACTCATTCAATGATTCTTTAAATTTCTATAAAAAAACTTGGAATTCAATAAAAATGTCATAAACGATCATAATACTTTAGTTTTATCATTTTCTTGCATGACCTATTATGGAGATGGCTACTTAGCTTCTCAAAACAAAAGTTGTGTTTGGATGAACGAGTTTTAAGAATGCTTTGTTAATGCCACTACGCAGCTTTGTGGACCATATTGCATCTCTCTAAACACCAATTTGCTTAGCTTTAGTATAAAAAATCATTTAAGGTTGTAATTTCTTCTCCAGCTCACAACATACTCCATATAGTGCTTTGTTCCAATGCGCGTGCATCTTGACCTGTTTGGAGAGATTTTAATGTGTTAGGTTTTTAGAGAGGAGTTTAAAATGTTAATAATGATCAAATTCTTTATTCATTCCACTAAGGAGGTATATATAACACCTACTAGAAAGGTGTCGAGGTTACATCAAAAATCACTCTTTTGAGCTATCAAAGTACATGAAAAATAGCTCTATACATAATCAGGTCGATATCCTCATATTGCCATGTAGGAGCTGTTTGAGATCTTATATGCAAAGGTAACCCATGTCATTAGGATGCTTTATTCAACAATTAGTAGATCGCCAATATTAACCAGTTTTTACTTAGGCCAGGTCTTGATTATCATAACTGAGGCGTCACCTTTATCATATGAGCGAGGTTATCAGATCGCTAGGATCAAGTACCTGATACCTGGTATCTTCGACGTATTTGTAAACTTGAGAGATAGATCGCAATGTAGATTGTCGCTACTCGAACGATCTCATAATACTTTAGTTTTATCATTTTTTGCATGATCTATTATAGAGATGGCTACTTGGCTTCTCACAACAAAAGTTGTGTTTGGATAAACAAGGTTTGATAATGCTTTGTTGATGCCGCTGCACAACTTGGTAGACCATATGACATCTCTCTAAGCATCAATCCGCTTAGCTCTAGTATAAAAAATCATGTAAGGTTGTGATTTCTTCTCCAGCTCAAAACACACTCCAAATAATGCTTTGTTCAAGCCACACCGCGTCTTGACCTAATTCACACTAAACTCCAATCATTTTCAACACTAATTCATTACCTCTTATTTGAGTCATCTTATAGGTACTTTTAATTCTCCTTGATTTCCTTTACATAAAATTATTGGGACAGTCAAACCAACTTGTTTAGCTAAAACTAATCATTCTTGTCAAGCCTAAACTCAACATTTTGCTTCTCTCTTTTAAATCTTAATTGCAACTTATTTGTTTGTTAAAAAGTACTCTTTACGTGCATTTGGGCTTTTTCTTCCATCTTTCCTTTAGACGGCGCTACTTGTTTATGGTTTTTTTTTAGAAAAGTTGTTACAATAGTTTTTGAGATGGGCTTAATGAGGTCTGGGCCAAGAGATCACAACTGATCACGAATATACTCATTGGTATAAGGGTGGTCATACCAAGCGGCGAAGAAATCAGTCCGCAAATCACCAGGCCGCTCATTCAGCCGCCTACTCACCTTGTTCGCGCTTGAACCAGCTCTCAGCTCACTCGGTCTGCACCAGCAACAAGTCTTGGCTTGTGGTCGCACCATAACAGCTCGTGGCTACCCCAGCCCACGCAAGTGCCAAATCTCTACTCTGTCCTCGTAAGCACCAACTTCCCATCGCAGTCCGAGCCAGAAACGCCTCCAGGCTCACAAACCATTCTTTTCCAATCCACCCATGGCCCATATCCTTCCTGGTTCAGCGCACGACACAGTATCCCGTTCATACATCTTTTCCTCTTCAACTCAATTGCAGGTTCCTTCTCAGCAGGCTGGTGCCATTGTTTCTTCGAATTCAAGACTAAGGAATTTGAGAGATGACTTAAGAGAATGGTTTTGGGTTTGTGAAAGCAAATAAGCTTAGCTCTCGATTTTGAACCGGCAACTTTTTTGCCGGTATCCGATATTGGAATTATCAAATCTGCAGACCCTTCAGCTATTGCACCCAAATATTCCTCAACTTTCTCAGTTTCCAACTCCACTGTTTCCCTTCCAATTTCAAAATTTCTTGCGATGTTCTGGTCATGAATGAACGATAACGGTCTAACATCGTCATTTGTTGAAAAGTAATTGAAAAACATAGATTTGAAAAAGATATATGTGATAATTTATAGAATTTTTTTTTTTAGAATGACGAATATTTCTTATCGTATTTTAGTTGATTTTAACTTAAATATGAATAAATTTATTAATAAATGAATAAACACTCAATTTGTATCATAATAACTTCAAACAATAATGCATTTAAACCTTATATAAATAACCAATTAGTTTGTAAAATCTATAAGAAATTAAAAAAAAAATGAGTTGTAATTCTTCGACTCAAAATCTTTTTACACCTAACTTATCGAATTATTATCATAAATACCCTTGAAGTTTTGTGTTTTTTTAAAATTATCCTTAAATTTTATTTAATATCAAAAATGCGTATAAATGTTGTCAACATTATATTTTCATTTAATATTAGGGGTAAAATGGTAATTTCACTCATATACATATATCACTCTCGTGGAAAAAAAATCAAAAATACCCTCGAGGTTTTCAATATCTTCAATAATATCCTTAATGTTTAAAAAAACTACAATACTCTTGAGGTTTAAGGTATCTTCAAAAATAATCTTATTATTTAACATAAGCATAAAAAAGTTGTAAAAAATTACATCAATATCAAAAAAATTCTTTTCTACCTCTACCTATATAGCTTTTTGATGTTTTGTTTTTCTTTAAAAATACATATGCTATAATAATTAATTTAACTTTATCAAAAATATCTCTCCTATAATAATTAATTTAACTTCATCAAAAATGTCCCTATTATACTCCTATTTCTCAATAACACGATATAAAATATTTTTCAAAAATATTTAACTTGATATTGTGTGCTTTGTTAACTTAATTTATCTTCAGGTGTATTTTTGAAAAATATTTTATATCGTGTTATTGAGAAATAGATATATTTTTTATGAATATAAATTAAATATTATAGCAGGGGTATTTTTGATGAAGTTAAATTAATTATTGTAGTAGGGGTATTTTTGATGAAGTTAAATTAATTATTATAGCAGGAGTATTTTTGATAAAGTTAAATTAATTATTATAGTAGGGGTATTTTTGAAGAAAAGAAAAACTTGAAGGGTATTTGCGATAATATTCTGAACGGTAATATTTAAAAAACTATATAGGTAGGGGTAGAAAAGACTTTTCAGATATTGATATAATTTTTCACGGTTTTTTATGCTTCTGTTAAATAATAAGGATATTTTTGAAGATATCTTAAACCTCAGGGATATTGTAGTTTTTTTTAAACGTTAAGGATATTTTTAAAGATATTGAAAACTTTGGGAATATTTTTGATTTTTTTCCTAACTTACCAATAAATATAATTTGTATTTAGTTTTTCATTAACTTTTATATATTTACAAAAGATAATTTTATTTGATATTGATAAAAATAAAAATATAATATTTTATTTTATTTTCCATAATTTAATATATATGTTGGCTTATTTATGTGAAGGTGTTTAAGTTTTTTTAAACATCAAACAATATTCCTTATCAAATTTAAGAGTTAAGTAATTATCATTTTTATAATGAATAATTCTATCTTAGTAATTTTTATTTTATATATCTTATTATTATGTATGCCTATGTGATCCAATTATTTACTTTAAGATTTGTTTATGTTTCATTTTTTTTATTTTGTAAAATTTTATCAAATTATTTAATTACAACATTTATCATATCTTTCCTAAATCTAAATCAAATTCCTCAAACCTGTTATTAATCAAATCTTAGTGCTGCTTACCAATAATAATTCATTTTTTAAATTAACATATTGTGCTTGTTATTTTGATTTCAATGTTAAAAATAATATATTTTGTAATTTGGTACTTATAAATATAAGTTAATTAATTATCTAATAGCTTAAACTTAATTATCTAATACTATTGATTTTATCACATAGTCACATAAAAACAATACGTTGGTTTAAAATATTCCAAATAAAGTAAAACTTATATTATAAATATTATTTACTTAGAATCATAGTATATACAATTTTTATATTTTAAAATTTTCATTTATAAACAATAGTTAGTTAATTATCTAATAAATATTGGTAGAACTTCAAATTCAATGATCACATCATTCATTTGAATCTTTAATTTTGAACTTATTGCATGGCTTTAAAGATTTATGTAGATATTGGATCACACTTACAAAGATTCAGATACACAGACCTTGAGTTCCTTTTATATATATTTAATTAATAAAATATTTTCTAGCATTGCAAACCTATGTTGTTTTTAGTAACTTTTACAGTTTATTTTTTTGCATGTTATTTTAAAACTAATTATATTAGAATTAAATGATTATTTTCAAAAAATATATATCTTAAATCCTACGCCTTATAACTATTATAAATAATCCAAACATACTACCTAATTCAATGAACATGGTTGCAATTGCTTTATTTTAGGTTTTATGTTTGTTATCAATAATATTTAACTATATATTTTTAATTTTATTTATTTATAAAAGTGTTGAATAAATTTAAATTTTTATTAAATATAAAAGTAATATATTTACACATAGAAATGAATTTACAACATATATTTTAAATTAAAATATTAAATAATATATTTTTCTTTAATGAAATAAATTACTATTACGACTCTCCATCCGTGTTCAGCTGCATTTGCGTGATGTCGTATCAAATAAATAAATCATTTTACGTCATCACATAATTAGTAATTAATTTAAAACAAGATAAGGAATTTATCATAAAATAATTCAATCCACGTATATAGAGCTAGAAAATAGAAGCAAGCTGGCTAGATACTGCCGAATAACGGAATAGCAATGACAATGCTTATTTTGATTTTTATCGTCCTCTAAAGCATATACTTAAATTAATTGGGCATGATCAATTATAATTTATATATGCTCGTTAAGTGTTTTAAATCGAATATACAGTATAAATATATTTAATAAATAAATAATATCTAAATAGTTCATTAATAAAATTAATTTTTATCATATTATATGAATTGAATCAAATTATTGTAATATTGATTAAAAAATTAATAAAATATCTTATTTTAATTAAATATAATTAATTAATTTTATTAAAGTTAAATCATTCCGTGTATAAATTTAAAAAATAAAATAATATTAAAATATTAATTTAATGAATCTATTATCATATTTAATAAATAAATCATATTATATCATATTTAATGAATTTATATGATATCTATCATGTTGTCTCAAAAATTATTACCCTATGATGTTAGCTAGCACTACATGATATTTAGAAAGGCATCCGTTCACTACATAATATGTTTTTTCTTTAGGCTTATTGAAAAGGTGAATATCCCTGGCGGATATGCAGAGCAGCCATCACGTCACGTACATTTTTTTATTTATTGATAAAAAAAATATAATTATATCTCATTTAATATTTTTATCACTCAAAAATTTATTATAAATTTAATATTTTTAATATATTTAAACTCAAATTAAATATATTAAATAATAGATGAGAAATAAATATTACTATTTTTTTATAATACCACTCCTCGGTTCAAATCAAGATCTTAAACAAATTTGTACATAAAACTAATTTATAATCAAATTTTCACTTACACTAATTTGTGTTACTACTTTAAAGTTAACTTGTGTCCGAGGACTACTATGTCTCCTCGTCTTTATCATCAAATGGATCTCTATTCAGCACCAACCAACTGATGTTGTTTAATTACTATATTAACTAAATGCATACTTGCTTGCGAAAAGAAACCACCACCGCACCACTTTAGCTAGCCTTATATATTGGAATCCTATATGCAGAACACACACGTAATGCATGGTGTGTGTGTGTGATCTGTTAACTTGGATGTCGATGGCCACATTCTCACATTATATCATTGCTTCAAATTAGTTTTAATTTACGCTAGCTTTTCTCTAATTTAATTTTAGCAGGTTATCTATCTAAATATATGATCATGATCTATTAATTGCATCCTAATTATTTAAATAAGGATTAGTTTTTTTGGTACGACAATTTAGATTTAATTTGTTCTTTGTATAAATGTCATTATTTAGACAAAGAACAAAGTAATTATATCCACTTTAATTTTAAATTTTAATTTTTAATACTCAATATCTAAAAAAAATTTATATATATTTTTATTAAAATTAATTACATATAATATATATTTTTAATTAAAAATAATTAATAAGTAAAAAATAACATAAATATGACACTTTGTACTAGCTCATATATGAATACCATAATCTACTCAAGCTAATTCATAAAAAAATACTACTGTTATATGAATTTATATTCATATAATATGTAAATATTATTTAAAATAATAAATTATATTTTAAATTATTAAAATAATTATAATACATATAATATAAATAAATGAGACGTGAATGAAAATTTTAGTGGAATTAACATTTCTCGTTGCTCATTAGCTTATATAGTTTTTACCGTAAAGAAAGTGGATCTGTTTGGCTCACTATCACTAGCTAGCTAGCTAGCGAGTACGTAGTGGGAGTGGTTCCCACTTCTGAACAGATATATATGTATATATAAAATAATAATGTGTTTGTTGTAGGTCTCATATATTCCTAATTCTGGACCGGATTCATTTCTTCCAAATTATTACTTACTAATTGTTTTTAAGTAATTATTTGTTGGATATACTTTGGTGACCACGTGGCAAATTAAAGTGTTTTTTCTCGGGAATCTAACAAGAGGAATAAGGGATTTAATATAGTAAGTATTTTAATTAAGCCGCTATTATTTATTGTTTTTAAAATATATTTTTTATAAATTAGATTGTTTTTTTATATATTTTATTAAATATTTTTTATATAATAATTTTAAATTTTATTAATTTAAAATACTATATCATTCTATGCAGTAAAAATAATGAATAAATAAATGTATATGGATCCCAAGCTTTAGAGCAATAGAGATCGGGTAAAGACAAGGAGAGTTGAGTGACTTCGACGTCAAGTGCAAGGATATGAAATATATATTGCACTTTACTTTTATTACACTAAAATTAAGTAATTGTTGCGAAACAAATATTACTATTTTTTTATAGTACCACTACTGAGTCTAAATCTAGATCATATATAAAATTTGTACCTTACACTAATTTATAATCAAATTTTCGCTTACATTAAGTTGTGTTACTACTTTAAAGTTAACTTGTGTCCGAGGACTACTATGTCTCCTCATCTTTATCATCCAATGGATTCAGCATCAAAATTGGGTAAATGTATATTAAATATAAAATTTAAATCATAATTTATAAATTTTTGAGTAAAATTAGTCACATATTTTAAAATAATGATTATAATTGTTTTTAGTAATTATATAATTTATTTTTAAATATTTTTATTAATCAATTAATAAATTATTAATATTTACAATATAAACATTATCTTCTAAAGTTATATAAAATATCAGTAGCTTAAATATATGCTTTATTTTCGTTATAATAGTAACAATATTATAGTTTTAATTAAAATAATTTATTACTAAATTATTTTCTACATTTTAATAAATCACTGCAAAGCATTGCTCAATTTTCAAAATAATAGTAATAATGTTAAAATTTTAATTAGAATAAAATTTAACATTAAATTATTATTTTAATAAATTATATAAACATCACAATATTAATAATTAGTTCAATAATATTAATATTCAACTTTATTTACATTGAATATTCTCTTAATATTAACTTAGCCCCCAAAGATGATGACCGTGTTTAATATTAAATTATATTTTTATCAAAAAAAAAATTATTTAAATGAACATTTTTTTTAGATTAAATGTATTGTTTAATCTTTTATTTATAATTTTTTAAAATTCATTTATTTATGAAAAATAGTTTATTAAAATCAATTTTTTTTTAAAAGATGATAAATCATCTAATTTTTTGTTAAATATAATAAATAACACATATATTATAACTTAAATAAAATTTTGACAATCTAATATCTAAATTTACATATTAGACATTAAAATTTTACTTTAAATTTAATCTAAAGATTTATTAAAAAAATTAACTATTTTTTAATTAAAAATTACTTTATTAGATATATATACATTGAAAAATATAAATATGTATATGTTAGATATGTTATTCCGTCATATTTAATGAAAAATTAAATGTAAAATTAATTTTATCTTTATTTAACACTTTTTTTTACAAATAAATTGACTAAAAAATCTTCTTAATTTCTCAATTTATCATGCTATTATCTATTTTTTGAAATTGTGATATTTTATTTTATGGTATAAACTTTTGCTTGTATTGTTGATTGTTTTTCATTAATCTCAATTATAATACAGTTATCAAAAATTACAAATTATATTTATTTTTCAAAATAATTAATGCTCAAAATATGTTACGTATAATATATTTTGGTTATATCTTAAATAAAAAATCAATTAAAGTATGTTGTTATTGTTTTTTTATTTTATTTTCTAGTGCTATACAAAAATTACTTAATTTAGCTACAACTTTCTCCATTTTCATAATTATTCACCAATAGATGGCATCTTACAAATTTCCTAAAAATGAAGTAATGATATTTTGATAAATATTATATTTGTTTCATTTTGTCTTAGTAAGTTACATTAAATCCCATCAAAATTCTAAAAATTTCTTAAATTAATTTCAATTTTAAAATTATAATAAAAAAAATTATTTTATTGACAACACAATAATATGGTATAGATTATATAAGAAAAAAAGGTAAAAAATATCTCTATTTTTTAACAAATGAGTATATTAATTCTATATTTATTGTCTTAGGAAATTAAATTTAGCAATTTTATAAAATAAATACTTTAATCTTATAGTTTATAGACTATGTACTACTAATTTTTTTATCATTAAAAACATATACTCTTAATCATATAATTACTAAAATAATCATACTTATAGTCCACTAAAAATATTAAAACCGAGCATTTAAGAATCTTATCATTTTTACACTATAATGCCTAGTTTTTATAAATAACAAAATTATACATACTCAATTCAAAAATTATAATAATAAAGTAATTATTTGTATATAATAATATAAAATTTTAATACTTAATATAATAATTACAAGTGTTTGTAGTCCAATTTTTAGTAAAAAAAATTTAACCAAATCAGACCATTCATATTGCTTTAATCAAACTGGACAAGATCGTTTGATCTAGTTATTAATGTTGAAAACATTTTTGTCCATAGATGACAACATTTTGTTGATCAATTTTAAAAATTGATTCGATTATTTTTCTTAGTTTTAGAAGAAATTAATAAATTCTAAGACAATAAATGCATGCAAAAATTTACTTATACTTAATATGCCAAACCTCTCTTTAAAAGTTGAAGAAAGATCCATAAAGTCTACTTATAATATTCTTGTTCTGTTGTAGAAATTTTGTTATCCCAATAATATGATAAGTCTAACCACTTAAGCTACAAAGGAAATATGAAATGTTAATGGAAAAGGATGAAGTCAATGTTATCTATCAAAAACTCATTCGTTAATTAAGTAACACTAGTATGATTCAAAAGAGAAGATCTTAATAATCAATTATAAAGTCATTAAAGAAAAGTGCACGACTTGTGAGCAAAAAAGATCAATATTTTTCTGAGTGGTAATCTTTGGATGAGTTCCTATTTGAAAAATATACAAGTATACTAACTAATAATACAACACAACTAGCACCACAAATCATATTATTGGAAGCCACGTGATAAGATTACAAAATTATCCTCTATGGCATATTGCTTTGTAGGTAATCCAAATGTATCCCTTTCCATTAGGTGCAAGACATTGTAACCTTGCATGCATTTGAATCTAGCAAGAATATATGTGGCAATATATCCTAATTGACGTCAAACGTGTAACTTAGCTCCACTGAAGCAAGTAACAAAAATGTCAACAAAACCAACACTACAATAACACCAAATGATGAAAACATAAAAACTAAGAACTATCACATACAAATCAAATTATCTGAGATTACCAAGTCGTCATAGTTGTTAAAACTCAAAACCAACATTTATGTTTGACAACCAAGAGCAATGAAAATTTAAGTATTGAAATATCAAAAGTTAGTCTTACAATAGCTGAATGGTCATTTCATTTCTTTTTTTCTTATATTTTTCTATCTAGAAGTAGCATGTAAAATAAATAGCCAAGTTCTCATCATTTCTATTATTAATCAAGAGTAAAAAAACAATGTTCAAAGGGAGAGAGAGAGAGAAAAAAACCTAAGATAAGGGAACATGTCAAGGACATAAAACTTAGTCTTAAGGTGATGTTTGTTTGGAGAGAATGGAAAGGAACCAGAATTGATTCCTTCCATTCCCATCTAAACTTTTTTTTTCAATTTTACCCTCATTCCAAATATAACCCTAAACTCAAATCCCAAATGCCAAAACCCAAACCCAAACCCAAACCCAAAACCCAAAACCCAAAACCCTAAACCCAAAACCCAAAATCCTAAATCCAAAATCCCAAAACGCAAAACCCTAAATCCCTAAACCCTAAATCCCTACACCCTAACCGTTAAATCCCTAAACGCTAAATCTGTAATCCTAAATCTCAAATCCCAAATCCCAAATCCCAAATCCCAAATCCCTAAATCATAAACCCTAAAACCTAAATCTCAAAACCCTAAACCCTAAACCCTAAAACCTAAATCTCAAAACCCTAAATCCCTAAACCTTAAACACTAAACCCCTAAACCTCAAATCCCTAAACCGTAAACCCTAAACCCCAAATCCCTAAACCCTAAACCCTAAACCCTAAACCCTAAATCCTAAATCCTAAATCCCAAATCTCAAATCCCAAATCCTAAATCCCTAAAACCAAATCCCTAAACCCTAAAACCTAAATCCTAAATCTTAAAATCTAAAACCCTAAACCCTAAATCCAAAATCCCAAATTCTAAAACCCTAAACCCTATTTAGAAAAATAATAATTTTAACCCTAAATCTTAACCCACAAATATAACCCTAAACCCCAAATCCTAAATCCCAAATCCTAAACCTCAAAACCCTAAACCCTATTTAGAAAAATAATAATTTTAATAATATATTTCTTTTTAATTAAGTAATAATTATTTAGAAAAATAATAATTTCAATAATGTATTTTGTCTAACGAAAAAATAGTAATTAAATGACATTATTTGAATTTTACTAAATGTAGGAGTATTAAGGTAATTTACAGTTTTTTTCATTCTATTCCAGTAACCAAACACCGTAATCCTGATTCCGAGCTTGATTCCAATGGTCAAACCAAACAACATTGTTTCCTTTCCATTCCTTTCCATTCCATTCTCATTCCCATTTCAATTTCGATT
This sequence comes from Hippophae gyantsensis, assembly GCA_030763125.1. Lineage (NCBI taxonomy): Eukaryota > Viridiplantae > Streptophyta > Magnoliopsida > Rosales > Elaeagnaceae > Hippophae > Hippophae gyantsensis. Next base: position 74,714 of record CM061030.1, read on the forward strand.
CCATTTTGCGAACCAAACACCACCTAAAGATATCAATCTCATACGGGGTTCAAAAAGTGGAATTATTATCACAATAGCATTACCATTTGAGCTTTATTTCATGAAAAGGATAGACTTTCCTCACACTCACTTGTCGATTTTGCTTCTATTCACCCAATTGGTTCTCTTCCGTAATCATTAAGCCTTTAATTGAACCTTCATTATACTCATTAATATTGAAATCCAGGCAACTATAAAATAAATCGAGAAAATTAGTTTTTTCTTCTTCGTATTTTGGTGGTGATGGGCTTGAAGAATTTTTAAGATTGAAGTGATCTTGAGGATAATAAAAGTGAACCAACATGAATAAGAGGTAGTGAAATCCCTTGAATATGACTTGGAAGTAAGGCTAGTTAAAGAAAAAGTGAGACTGGTTAGTACCGGAGGCAAAGTGAGGATTGCTGGTAGAGAAGATTCAGATAGGGTTTCGAATTTTTTGGACCCCTTATGTTGTAGATTTACATTATATAATATATTTTTTAAATAATTTTTTAATATATTATTAATAACGATTCAATTCGATTCGACTAATTTAAAAATTAATATAATCGATCTAAATCGTTTTAAAAATAATTTCAGTTAATACAAACTGAATCGAACTATGTGTTTTATAAAAATGTTCAACTTATCCAATTTTTTTGGTTTAATTCGATTTAGTATGGTCTTTGAACACCCTTAATAATAATTATGAAATTAAATTATTTTAAATAAATAATTACAAAATATATAAATTAGAACTTCACATTGCATTTTCGGCCATGACCTTACTATATAGTAGATAAAGAAAATACACGTCATTATCTATATCTCTTCTCGGACAAATTTTTTTTTTATGAATCAATTTCATAAATGTAGTATAAACTTTAATTCACTTTATTTACATATTGAGTAATTCACTTTTAATATAATTATCAATATTATTTCGAGTGGGTGACTAGTGAACACAACTCTCTTATTTATGTTAAAAATTTTAATTTTAATTTTTAATTAATTTTTGTAATAACTTATCATTTTATTTTAAAAAATTGATATTATAATAATAATAAAATAATTTTTTATTTTATTTTTATTTTTTAAATGATATAGAGATTGTTTTTAATAATAATACAACAATAATTATTAAATTAATAAAATAATAATAAAAAAAATAAAAATTTGATAATTTATTTGTTTTATATTAATTTTTCATAATAAAATAATTAAACTCTTATAAAAATTAATAAATAGATTAAAAAGCATTAAGTGACATATATGTAACTTTTTTTATAATAAAATAATATGAATTAGAGGTTATATTTTACGGTTACAAATTTTAAGAATTATATTTTTTTAATTGATTTTTTGTTTTGTTTTGTTTGTTTGTTTTATTTATTTATTTATTTTATTCCTACTCCTTCCTTACCTTTATTTAAAGAAACGTGAATTCTCTCTTTTTTTCACTGTACTTTTCATCTTAAACCCACCATCGCACCGTCTTCTACTCCACCCCTCTCTCTCACACACAATTTGTTCAGCACTGCATTTTACGAAACAGAAACAAGACAATTACCCTAAAACCCCTCCAAAGAATGCAGAGATTGGTAGGTAAATGGGTAATATCGGGATCAAAAGAATCCCTGAAATGGCAACGTCGTAGTTACTCTCAGGTGGCAGCCCAAAAGCAGCAAGCCAACAATGGAGCCGTCGTAGATGTTCCAAAATTGCCCCCCTTCGACTACTCTCCATTGCCATACACGGGTCCCAAGGCCGACGAGATATTGGCCAAGCGTAAGGAGTTTCTCAGCCCTTCCATGTTCTACTTCTACAACAAACCCGTGAGTCTTCAATTGTCCGATCACTACTACTTCCTCATATATTACATAATCAATTACCCAGCTATATATCAATTAATTAATTAATTATTATCTTAATTAATTGTGGGATGCAGCTGAACATTGTAGAAGGGAAGAAGCAGTATCTTTTCGATGAGAGCGGGCGTAGATACCTAGACGCCTTCGGAGGAATCGCGACGGTGTGTTGCGGACACTGTCACCCAGATGTGATTGACGCCATAGTAAACCAAGCCAATCGCTTACAACACTCAACCATCCTCTACCTTAACCGTACCATCGCTGATTTTGCTGAGGCCTTGGCCTCAAAATTACCCGGCGATCTCAAGGTCCGTCCGTATATTTCGCTTCGTTATATGCTTAGATAACCTCGTTTTAAATGTAAATCAGACTTGAGCCCTTCACTCTCAGATTACAATTAGAGTAAAAGTTTAACTCTAACTATTTCCCCTATTTAATTTATCAACATCATTGTTTTGATATCTCAAGATTCAGTACTGATTCGCTATATGTGTGTCTCTATGAATTTTATTTGTAGGAATATAATTGAATTCAATTTTAAAATATGTCATTGCTGAAATTTTTAAGATTAATTTTAGGGTTCTTTGAGAGTTTCCGAGACAATATGTCATTTGAAAAATTTAATAAATAAATTAGGTGGCCTTCTTCACGAATTCTGGAACGGAAGCAAACGAGTTAGCGATGATGATAGCGAGGTTGTATACGGGTTGCCATGACATAATTTCACTCAGGAACTCTTATCATGGTAACGCAGCTGTTACTATGGGGGCCACCGCTCAGTCCAACTGGAAATTTAATATAATCCAGGTATTTTTCTAACCATCTCACTATTTTTACGTAATAAAATTTAAAAATAAGGATTTTTTTTTGTTAGGGAAAATGAATATGATAGTACCAATGACATGTCAGATATAATTATTTTATAATTACTTCCACTTCTTATATTTTTTACTTCACTTTAATATTTTATACAACTTCTTTCACGTACATTTATACAGATTTTGATGTGGGGCAATTTACTATGCATGTTTTTTTAATTAGACATTATTTCATGTGTATTAAAACTTGAAGAAAAATATACTTCAAGTGTACCAATTTTTTTGAAGAAAATAGATGTAGCAAAGTTGGAAGGAAATGTATGTCAAGGGTACGTACCACAATTATTTAGGAGTGGACATAAAAACAAATAATTTATAAAATTGAACCAAGCATGACCAAAATTTCGGGCATATCCATGGATAGGTTTGTAGGTTTACTTTGGTTACATAAATTCAATTATCGATTACTGTTATTCGGTTTCGGTTTTCCATTAAAAAAAGAAGAGAGAGAACAGACCATCCAATGTATTATTCGTATGTTTTTAATTTTTTTTTACAAAGTTTCATACATCAATTCTTAAATTATATTTCTTATGCAAAACATGTTTTGCAACTTTGTATATTTTTCTTGAATGTTGAGTTAGATACATTACTTTCTCCATTTATTTAATTATTTGTTTCCCTGCTTTTCTTAATTAATTTAGAGCTAATTTATAGATTATGATATTTTTTGATAATGATATTTTGAAACTTAGTAATAAATATGATTTATTTACAGTTATATTTCTCTTAGAATGAACAACTCAATACTAGATATCAACAGACTAACTGATCGAACCGATTATATAGTTTGCCAATTCGGTTTTTATAAATTACTAATGTTAGCATCGCTTAGACTTGGAAATATAGGCAACCCGTTTATGTCGTCTTGGTTAGATAATTAGGGGGACAAAAAAAGGCGGACGCCCCTACAATTATTTGTATCCCATTTGAAGAACACCTATTTTGAATTGTAACACCTAAAATTATTATCTTAAACTGTTCCACAAGTAAAACAAATAAGTGTGATTCCTAAAAAAAGAAATTCCAAATATAAATTTTCCCAAAAGGGAAGAGTCAGGAACCAGAATTTTCCGAGAGGGACTAAATTACTTTTAAACTATCATATTCTACTTAAAATAAATGATAAATTTGGCATCTTGTTTTCAAGACAGTAGTTGTTTTATTCTCTTACATTTCAATCAAGTTTACTCGATACAAAATTTTAAATTTATCTACTAATTTGATTCAAAATCATCAAATTTATAATAATGTTCACATAAATAATTTAACAGTAAAATTATCCATCAATATCAATTTGTTTTGTATCAATTTACTAAATTTTGTATTTTAAGTTTTTTTTTTAAATTAAAATAACTAACATCTTAAGAAAATAAGGAAATAAATAGAACCTGTACTCTTTTATTTATTTATAATACTTCTTAACTATATATTGATAGGTTAAATGCATCCCTATATTATTCATGCATAATCCTAATATAAATTTTTATAATTCTTATATTAATTTAAATAATAGTTTAAATATGTAAGAATTTTCAAAGTGAGATGTACCAATTAATACATTGAGGGTATTTTTGTTACACAATACTATAGGACATGATTATATAATTTTTGTATAGTTATGTGATTAGTTATAAAATGAGATTATATTATATAAAATAAAAATGATACAGTTATGTAAAAATTTAATAGTAACAATGAGTATGGATCTAAACCTTACAGTTTGTATTTAACACTTAACTAAATTTGTCTAAAATTTTAATTCAAAATATGAGTATAACAAAAATATCTTTGAGTCCTATGAATGCTTTTAAAGTTTTGTCAGGTGAATTTTTGGATTTGTATTTATGAAATTTTTCATCTTAAATTAAAAATATTGTTTTATTTATTTTTAAAATATAAGAAAAATATAAAAATAAATTAAATATTGATTTTTAAATAAATTTTCATAATGAAATTATTTTGATGGATAGAAAACTACATAAAATAAATTAAATATAAATTATTTTATTAAAATAATTATTATGAATTTTATACAATTATATTATACATGTGTCACTAAACACTGTAACAAATAATTATAATATAATTTAATACTATTCAGGTAAATATTGATACCTAATTTTCGTAATCCAACCTAATTAGTCTTTAAAAATTATTTTGAATAATTTAGTATCATAACCTATTTATTTAGATTAATTTAATAAAATTTTTGTCAAATATTGTATTTGTAGTGTGTTTAGCTCAACGGAGGGTACAAGGCATCTCGGGATATTCACGTGAGGTCTAGGGATTTTCGACGTTGATGCTCAAACTAATTTCTAACTAGTAGGACAACCATACCCTGACACGTGTTTCTTTCGCTCTCCCCAGCTCTCGAACCTAGGATCTAGCTCTTAAGTAACCTGAGTTCGAGAGCTGGGGAGAGCGAAAGAAACACGTGTCAGGGTATGGCCATCCTACTAGTCAAGAACTAGTTTGAGCATCAACACCGAAACTCCACATGGATATCCCAAGATGCCTTGTACCTTCCGTTAAATTAAACGCGATACAAACATACGGTATTTGAAGTTATTTAATTTGAACAATCTAAATTTTTTGGTTGCAAAATTTGACAAATTGATATCTCAAATTGATCCAATTTAAGAAAATGGGTACCAAATTAATTAAATTAATATTTAAAAACTAACTCAGTCGAGTCATGAGAATTGGTTTATTAAATTGATCATTTAGTATAACTAATAAATATTATTTTATAAATATCTAGATTAAAATTAATACTAAAATTTATTTAATTTTTCACATTTTCTAACATGTTATAATTACTTCTAACCCCCAACTCCTACGAGTGGTTCGCCCCTATAAAAGTCAAAAAATTAAAAATTGCTTAAATTGTATCTTATTTGTGTTTCAGAACTAAAATATAATAAAAATAAATATAGATAAATATCATTTTTATAAGAATTGATTTCTGAACGATTTCTAACAAGAATAATAACCACTAGTTTATAAGACATGGGGCTACTGTATAAGTGTATCAAGTATGTGTAAATATTATGTAATTATTTTTCATCTGTAACAAATTTGTAAGAAATGTTTTTATTCAATGAATAAATGAATGTTTATAGATTAATTTATACAAGAAAAAAGGAAAATTGTAATGATTAAAATAGACATAATTATATAGAATCATGTTCTTGGACAGCCTGTTGCTCCCCACCATTTTGTTGTTGGTTGTTTCCAGTTGGTGTGTTGGTTGCCACCAACAGCTGTATCTCGAGTTCTTTAACATTCTCCCTCAAGTTGGAATATATGTTAATTATTCCTAACTTGTTAAGTAAGCTCGAGAACTGTGAAAAACTTAGGGATTTGATAAAAATATCTGCTTGTTGCTCCGATGTAGAGATATGATAAGTCTTGATCATTCCATCTTGAATATTTCTCTCACTAGATGACAATCGATCTCTATGTGTTTGGTTCGTTCATGAAACACTGGATTTGATGCAATGTGAAGGCAACTTGATTGTCGCAATATAACTTGGCTGGTTGGGAGTGTCTGAAACCCAAATCATCCAAAATTTATTGTAATCAGGTTACTTCACAATAGGATGCTGCTATAAAACAGTATTATGCTTCTGCACTCGATCGTGAGACTGCATTTTGCTTCTTAATCTTCTAAGAAATTAGTGAGTTTCTAAGAAACATACAATATCCCATGGTTGATCGTCGTGTGTATATGCATCTAGTCTAATCTACGTCACAAAAAACATTTAGCTGTAGTGGACTAGTTGCTGAGAAAAAGAGACCTTGGCCTGGTGTGTTCTTGACATATTGTAGTACTCGTTGAGCTGTTTCCAAATATGGTTGTTGTGGTTTGTCCATATATTGACTGAGAATGTGCACAACATACATTAAATCGGGCCGTGTGATGGTCAAGTATATTAATCTCCCAACAAGTCTTTGATAGGATGTGGGGTCACTGATGAATTCTCCTTCAACCTTACTGAGGGATAAATTATGTTCCATAGGTGAACTGGCAGATTTGGCACTAAGATAACCCATGTCCTCTAATATTTCAAGTGCGTACTTGCGTTGTGACATAACAATTCCCTTCTTGGATTGTGAAACTTGTATGCCTAAGAAATACTTTAATTTACCGAGATCCTTTAGTTGGAATTGTCGCATGAGATGATTCGTAGTTTCTTCAATGTCTTGTAGATTGTTTCCTATTATGATTATATCGTCTACATAGATAAGAAGAATAGAGAAGGAATTACCATATGTTTGGACGAATAGTGAGTGATCATGCTTGGATTGGCTAAAACCGGCTAGCTAAGTGTTGTTTATAGCTTGATAAACCATTGTCGTGGGGCTTGTTTAAGTTCATACAAAGATTTATGTAGTTTACATACTTGTGTTTCTCTCTTTCGTTCGAATCCAGGTGGAAGAGACATGTAGACATCTTCATGAAGATCACTATAGAGAATGGCGTTGTTGACATCGAGTTGGTGAAGATGCCAATTTTGAATAGCAATAATAGCAAGAAGGAGACGAACGGTGACAAGTTTGGTTATTGGTGCAAAAGTTTCTTGGTAGTTAAAACTTTCAATCTGACTGTATCCTTTGGCCACTAACCGAGCCTTGTATTATTCCACAGAGCCATCGGGATTATACTTGATTTTGTAGACCCATTTACAACCAACTGGTTTCTTGTTTGAAGGAAGCTGTTGGAGCGTCCAAGTGCCATTAGTTTTGAGAGCATCCAATTCTTGTTTCATGGAAAGTCGCCATTTTGTTTAGCAAAGGTGGTTGGTTCTCTGAGAATGAAAATAGAAGTAGCAAAGGCACGATGTATAGGTGATAATCGATCATAAGCAACTACATGAGATAGAGAATGAGAAGTAGCTTTGTTATCGGACGATGTTGAGTTAGACGAAGGGAAGGACCGAGAAGGTAAGGAAGCTTCTACATGATATTTGTGAAGGTAGCTAGGAACATGAGTGGATCGGCAAAATCTATGTGTAACTGGTGTTGAAGGAGTCACGTGCGGTGCAGACATTGATGATGGTGTTTCAGGAGATGTATCTTGAAGATTAGGGGTGTGTGAGTCGATTGTTGGGAGGACAAATGGTGCATGATTAAGTGATGTATTTAGAGTGGTTGATTGACGAATGTCAAGCATGTCATCATAAATAGTATTTTTTTGATAGAGTGAATAGAATTGGAGTGTTGACAGTGGAAGTGGAATAAGGAAACACATGTTCATAGAAGATAATATCGCGAGACACGAAAGTTTTGTATGTTTCCAGATTGTAGACTAGGTAATCTTTTATGCCAGATGGATACCTAATGAATATGCATCGATGTGATCTAGCATTAAACTTGGTGGGTCGATCATGATGTGCAGACGCAAAGCAAAGAGAACCAAAGACACGAAGATGTTCATGCCTAGGAACTTTGTGAAAAAGGATTTTAAATGATGTTTTACCCTTGAGAACAGGTGTTGGTGTGCGATTTATGAGGTATATGGCTGTAAGAATGACATCTCCTTAGAATTGTTTAGGGAGGTTGGCTTGGAAGAGCAATACACGAGCTGTATTGAGAAGGTGACAATGTTTGCGTTCAACAACACCATTTTGTTGAGGGGTAGAGACACAACTGGTGTGATGCAGAATTTATTTGGTAGAAAACAATTGGATTATAGAGAATTCTAATCCATTATCGCTACGAATGATTTTAACTCCGGATGCAAATTATGTTTCAACACGATTAATGAAAGTGGTGAGAAATGTGCATGTATCAAATTTGGTGTTTAAGAGATAGACCCATGTGCATTTTGAGTAGTCATCAACAATAGTGAGGAAATAATGTGTTCCATTAAGTGCTGGAATGTGATAGTCACACCAAATATCAACATGAATAAGTTCAAAAGGTGCTTTTGTATTGATAGAACTTAAAGGAAATGGATTATGAGTTTGCTTAGCTAGTGGACAAATAGAACAATCACTAATAGAACAAAAGGATATATGGATGGAAAGAAAAAATACACGCAAACTGCTATTAAATAAATGATCAAGTTGTTAATGCCAGATATGAGGGTTGGTTGGAGCGGTATTTGAAACAGAGATACATCCAGCCTTGTTTGAAATAGTCAGGTAATAGAGTTCTACTTTCTCAGTTCCCATCCCAATCGTCTTCTCCGAGCATTTGTCTTGAACAAAGCACACATTATTAGTGAAGGTGACATGACAAAATATAGTTTGACTGACTTTGGCTACTAAAACCAAGTTTAATTTGAAAAAGAGAACACATAAGACATTATGGAGTATGAAATTATTAGAGAAATGTACGGTACCGATATGTGTGACATGAGCAAGTGAATAATCAGGTAAATACATATGCCAATTAGTGACTGGAGTGCTAAAGCTCATAAGGCTTTGGGAACATACCATATGATCAATTGCCCCTATATAAAAAATCCAACGGGTTTTTGAATGAAAAACACTCGCACATAATGTGTTACCTGAAGGAGTAGTCACTTGACTTGCCATGCTATCTGATTTGGCTTGATTAAGAAGTGTAAGGAGCTCATGATATTGGGCGGATGTAAGGTTGTAAGATGGTGTTCTTGTGTCGGAGCTTCTTGCCTGAAAATCAGTATGGTAAGCTTTAGAAGGGAAGCCATAACTTGCATTTCTCTTGTCTTGAATTGCCTTTTTCTTCCGACACATGTTGATTTCATGTCCATTCAAACCACATAAATCACATTTGAGGCGATTCGACAGTTTTCATAATTATGGCCGATATTGTTGCATCGATTGCACTTGAGATGTGAGTTCTGTGGTGGGTAATTCTTGTGAGGATATTGTGGACGACTATCCTTGGTGAAAAGTGCAACGGCTTCTGGCATCCTTCCTATGGTTTGTGTGGAGACAGCTCTTTATTTTTCATCTTGAACAATGAGTGAGTAAATCTTATTTACTGTAGGTAAAGGTTCCATGAGCAAGATTTGTCCTCGTGTTGTTGTGTAAACTGTGTTAAGCCCTATGAGGAATTTTATGGTTCACTATTTTTGTTGGTATTCACGTAGTTCCCTTCCGGCGTTTCCTTCATAGTGCGGAAGGGGGCATAGTGCATCTAGAGTATCCCATAGGCTTTTCAACTTGGTGTAGTATTCTCTAATGTTCATACCTTCTTGTATGTAGTCATGGATCTCTTGCTCGATTTGAAATAGGTGCACGTTGTTAGTGTGTGAAAAACGTTCCTTCAATTCTTCTCATAACCCATATGTGGTATCATTATACATGACATTTTTTGCAATTTTAGGCGATATGGTATTGAGAATCCATCATTTGACAAGAACATTGCAGCGAGTCCATTGTTTGGTTTCTGCCTCAGAGTTTGTTGGTGGTCTCGTGACTATGCCATCAATAAATCCATCTTTGTTTTTGGTGGTGAGAGCCATGAGCATCGCATGGCTCCAAATATAATAGTTTTCTTGATTTAAGGATTGAGTCACTAGAATCATGCTCGGTTGGCCTGAGTGGCATAGGTATAATGAATGGTTAGGATCATCATACCATTTTGGTAAAGTAGGGATGGTATTGATAGTTTCAGACATGATTGTTGAGTGAAAAATTCAAAAACGGGATAAGGTTTAGTGTGTTTTAGACACTAATAATTGTTTATGAAAAAATAATGAATTGAAATGGGTTGTATTTTAAAGAAAATGTATCAAGAATTCCAAAACTGAAAATTTTAGTTCGGGAACCGGTCGAAAAGTGGGTGAACCGGTTTTTGGAATGACTGATCCGGCGACTGGACGACTGAACTGGCTGACGATTGAATCAGATAACGAATGAATCGGATAGTGACTGAACCGGGTGGAAGATCAAACCGGAAAAACGACGCGTCGTTTTCTTCAAAGGGCGGTTTAAACGACGTGTCATTTGAGTCGTATTGGCTTGAAAAAAATTACAGATTGCTCGGAAATTTTTGGAGATTATAATGAGATGAATTTAAAATTTTTTTTGTGATTCGAAATTGATTTTGAAAAGAAATAATTCGGAAGGAAGAAAAAATTCTGTGTGAGCTGGTTTTTAGAGAACTACTTCCTGATCTTTGATATCATATAAGAAATGATTTTATTCAATAAATAAATGAATGTTTACAAATTAATTTATACAAAATAAAAGAAAAATTATAATGATTAAAATAGACATAATTATGTGGAATCATGTTTTTGGATAACCTATTGCTCCTCACCATTTTGTTGTTGGTTGTTTCTGATTGGTGTGTTGGTTACTACCAATTGGATCTCGGGTTCTTTAACAAAATGACATCACAATAATTTTACGTGTTGTAAATAGCTTGAGTTATTTCACTCCTGTATCTATAAATTTGTTGGATTCTTGTGGAGGAATGTTATAGCATTTTTTCTTAAAGAATCTTACATCGTGTTATTATTGAAATTTTTTTGTATGAACATGTAAATATGTGGTGTATAATTTCAATATTTTACTAGTGCTTATATTAAAAAGGGATCTTGCTTTTAAAATAATGAATGGCAACTCATTCATGAACATAGCTCATGTGAAAATTGCTCATTTTTATTAGTATTGTTTTTGTCTACAAATGTAGATAGAGAGCTTTTTTCCCTTCGAGGGAAAGATGCATATCTGATCAAGACTTGTTTGTTGATGTGGTCTTTTTTACATTGATTTTGGGGTCCTTTGTACATGCATGTAGAGTGGGGTTCATCATGCCTTGAATCCAGACCCGTACAGAGGCGTTTTCGGTTCAGATGGAGAGAAGTACGCAAGAGATGTTCAAGATATAATTGACTTCGGAACTTCTGGCCATGTTGCCGGTTTTATATCTGAAGCTATACAGGTATGTCATCGATTTATATTTTTAACTTTTGATCAAAAGGCTCTTGTTCTATCTTTCTATTCATTGAGACAACTGAGGAAATTTCATTTTTTTTTTATAAACGATTAACAAACAGGGAGTTGGGGGCATTGTAGAGTTGGCCCCTGGTTATTTGCCTGCTGTTCACCGTATCGTGAAAAAAACAGGAGGATTATTTATTGCTGATGAGGTTCAGTCTGGGTTTGCTCGCACTGGAAGCCACTTCTGGGGTTTTGAGACCCAAGGTGTCGTGCCTGACATAGTGACAATGGCAAAGGTCAATTGACCTTCTTTTCTCTTTCTTTTTGCCCTTGATTTTTTCTTACTCCCTTTAAAGATATGTCTCTGCAGTTTTAAGTTGTCTTTTCACTTCAGTCTTTTGGCATATGCAGGGAATTGGAAATGGTGTACCACTAGGTGCTGTGGTAACCACTCCTGAGATTGCAGAGGTCTTGACTCGTAAAAGTTACTTCAACACCTTTGGTGGTAACCCTGTATGCACAGCCGCAGGACTGGCCGTTCTTAATGTGATTGAGAAAGAAAAGCTTCAGGATAATGCTTTTATAGTAGGCTCCTATTTGAAACAGAGGTTCACTGCCCTCAAGGATAAATATGAAGGTCATCTTTTGGCTCTTGTTCTTCTTTCATATGTTATTCACTTTATAATGCACCATGCCTTTCAGTGATAAGATTTCCATATAGAGTGAAAATTTAACAATATTAAACAACCTTAAATTACAAATCTAACACATACGAAAGGAAAAAAAGAAATAGTCAAATTCAAAATTCACTTTCCATTGTTTTTTTAGTAATTGGGGATGTTAGAGGAAGAGGGTTCATGCTTGGAATTGAACTTGTCACTGATCGTCACAATAAAACTCCAGCTAAGGATGAAACTGTACATGTAATGAATCAAATGAAAGGTGCGTATTTGTATCTTGCTCGTGGTGTTATACTACATATACAAACAAGTAAATACCCTGCTACAATAAACTATTGTTACCAGTAACCACATCTGACTTTTCTTCTGTGATGTTTTAATCGTCAGAAATTGGCGTGTTGATAGGTAAAGGTGGTTCTTATGGAAATGTTTTCAGAATAACACCTCCCCTCTGTTTCACAAAGGAAGATGCAGGTGACTTTATTATTATTATTACATGTTCTAGGGCCTTGTGGAAATTGCTATTTCTAATTTGTTGGGGTTCTAAACTCGTGGGCTCTCTTATTATTGCAGATTTTCTGGTGGACGCGATGGACCATACATTGTCCAAGATGTGAAGCATAAAAAACGTATGAATGTTAATTATATCTACTTGATCATTCACCAGCAGATCTAGTATCTTCTGTATCGTGATAGGGCTGTTGTGAGTTACTATAAATATAAATATTTGCTATCTTTACTAGATTTTCTCGCTTACTTCTAAATTCTAATAAAGATGAGCCAACAGCTCGTTGTCTCTCTTTCATGCTATTTAGCTTATTTCTCGTGTGACGCATGGATCAGGATTTCTAACAAAAATGAGGCCACATCTTGTCTCTCTTTCATCCTCACTTCTGTTTGGTTTTCGGTTCAAAAATAATTTTTCAAACTTAATGATATAATGTGATAATTATTTTAATATTCGTGTTGTATTTGAAAATTTGAGTTAGTGTTTATTATTAAGTCTTAAAACTATTTCTTGATATTAGTTAATATGTATTTAAAGATTTTAACATAGTTTTAAAAAACATAGAAAATAACATTTTCATTTTCTAATCATTTTAAAAAAACACAAGTATTTTTAAGATTATCCAAAACTTGCATCCATAATAATACATTTATCAAACACATTTATGTTTTATACTTTTTTATTTTCAAAAATAAAAACAAATGTTCTAAAAAAATTCTAAAACTTATAACAAAAATAACATTATAATAACATTAAATAGATTTAATTAGATGCGTTTAATATTAAATTGATCTAAATGATCATAGTTTAATTTGAGTAATTGAATGGTGTTTGACATGATTGAAAACACACAAATATGCATAATCATGTGAAAGTGATAAATATTTTAAGAATATTGGTTATCGTACTCAAAAGGATCGGTAATAATATCTATTCCTAATTACTAGTTCGTTAGTAAGTTAATTAAAATTAATTTTTTTTGAATAAAATAATTTAAAATAATAAAAGTGAACTACATCAAAGTTATGAGAAAATGATCATGGGACTATCTTCAACGGTATCATGCAATTTAATTAATCATTTTATGAATAAAAATTAGTTTTTTATGTTTAAATAACTTACATAATTTAAAATGACTATTTAATTTATAATTTTAGCTTTAAAAGTCTAGATATATATGCTTAAAAAATTTCATATTTTTTTACTATATAATTGTTTAAAGGTCTATTTATTAAAACTTAAATCCTAAATAACTTATAAATATGATTACTAGATTTAATTTATTCTTTACATTAAAATCTAAAAATATGATAATTAAACTAACCAGGATTAGAATAATTATTTTACCTTTAACAAAAACATTTAACCTTACTTGTGACACCAACAATAAAGTACTACTATAAATAAGAATATTAGTGATTATGTACTAACATCTTCGATTATATATAAATATATTCATGCAACAAACAAACTAATCACTTTAATTCATATATGCATAGTTTTAATATTTAAACATAGAATTAAGCACATCAAAAATCAAGAATTAAAATTAAAATTATCATAAAATTAAATTAATTAAACCATAACACAGGATTTAAAATTTTCCATGATTACCGTATTAAATTAACTAGATTTAAAAAAAACAACATTATAATCATGAAAAACTAAAGGATTAAAAAAATGTATAAATATCTCTAAAATCTTCTCCAAAAGTTATCATAAATATGTTTTTTGATCTCTCTTATTCCTTGTAATAATTATTATATTAATTTTGTTAATTCTATTAATTTCCTTATTTTATAGAGTATTGTCTCATATTCATATGATATAAAAATAAAATCAATATGTAAATATGATTGCTAGTATTAGATATAATTAATGCACATCACATGTCAAATAGAAAGATAAGGTACAACATAGATAAGTTGTAATGATTTGTTAAATACATCAATTTTTTTTATATAATTTAATCCATTTATTAATTAAAAATCATAAAAAATATATAAAAATCTCAAAATATTCTAAAAACAACTAATATTTTTTTAATAAATATTTAGCTCATTATATTAATAAAATATATAAATATAAATGGATTGATATATTAAAATGTGTATAAAATGTGAAAATGTGTACCACATTTTTTTTAATAGTGAAAATGTATAAAATAGATATAAAAGGTTACTATTTTGTTATTATAAGTTCTAAGCGTGCTATTTTTTTGTTTTTTTCAAATTTTGTATATTTTAAAAGTAGAGAAATGATGTCACATAAATCTCTTAGATTATATTATTTGTGTTATTTAACCTTTTATATTATAAATGTTATCTTTTAGTCTTTTAGTTATTAAAAATGGGCTAATTATGAATAAATTTTATAAGTTTAATAATTTTTATTAAAATAATTATTACTTTATTGTAAAGTGATTAAATACGAGTAGTTAATAATGGTAAAATGATTATTAATTTTAAATTATTTAAGAAAAAATTAACAATAATAACATTCAAACAAAAAAATTATTAAAATATATATTTTAATTTTTTTAAAAAAATAAAATATTAATTAAAATAAAATAATGATAATTAACAAAATATTAAATTAGTCTATTATTGTATTCTTCTTCTTCTTTTTTCAAAGATATAAAATCAAATATAAATATGAATAAGTATATTAAAAGAAAAATTATGATGGTGATTTTCCTAGATTACCATGGAAATAAAATAAGGAATTTACATATTTAAAAGTTATTTTTATTGATTTTTTTTTATTTTTTTTTAAATTCATAATATACAAGTATAAAAATAGTAACTATTTTGTCAATAAGTTATGGTTTAATGGCATGTAATTATTTGAGTATACGAAAGGTCTACGGTTCGAGTCATAATCACGAGTGTATAAGTAATATAATTATTTAAAAAATATCAATTATTTTAATATTTTATTATATTTTATATTTTATTATTTTAAAAATATATTTAAATAAATTAATAATTTTGTTATAATTTGTACAATTTATTAATTAACATTATGAATACATTTTATATTTTCTTTCTTTCTTTTTATTTTTCATTTTAATCATGTTTATTTTCATTTTAATTACTTTTATTATCAATAAATAAACACAACTTAGTTCGTTACTCTACTACGTCGGACATAGGAAACTACAAATCAAACAAGCCTACCACTATGAACCCGAAACCAACCGATATTAAAAATCAAATTTTAGGTAGGATTGAGACCATGTAAATTTAAAACCTAATAATATTTGTTGGTTTCGGTTTACATGTTTCAAATGCTAAATTCTAAACCCATATTAATTTGTATATGCATTAATTATAGTGTGTAATATATCACGTGTCAAGTGTCTCATGTGTCAAAAAAAAATTTGTTGTTAAAAGTAATAAATGAATAAAAATAACGTTGATCATTTTTCTACTAATTTAAGTTTTTTAAAAAAATTGATTTTCAATAACTTCTAACGTAATATTAAAACTAGATTTCATATGTTCGAATTCCAATAATCTCAAAATTGTTAAATTATAAATATGTAATATGAATAATGTATAAAATCAATATTAGTCTAAGAGTGATAAAATGAATAAAAATAATATTGGTCAATCTCTCACTAGATTAAGTTTTTAAAATAGTTAATTTTTTAATAACTTATAACAAAAGTCATAATTTTCTTAAAAAATCAACAATTTCATCATTTTTAAAATTATTTTATCACGTAATACATCATAATTAATATAAATGTAAATTTGAGTTCAAATTTGTGTCTTAGTATTCCTCTTTAGAATAGAATAACACCGAAACAAACAACCTTTTAGTTATGCTAGTTAAAGTTACATATGTTACACATAAATTGTTATATTTTTTTAGTTATTTTTTTTTCTTTAATTTCAACAACACTTATGTAATACAACAACAATAGATAAATAACAAAAAATGTTGACTCAAATAGAAATATGTTCTTACGAAAACTCAATAACTATAAACATAAATGTAAATTAAAAATAAATATAATAAGTATTATTAATTAAATTCGTTAAATTTTGAAATTATTTTTAATGTTCATGTATTATTCTTTTTCTTAATAAAACTATGTATAAAAGTCTAAATTATCCATAAAATAAATTGAGCAAACCAACCCTTATACTTTAAAATGATGACATATATTATCGTTTAAATTTTGTATAAAATTAAGCTAAGCAACTTCTAAGTTTCATAATCTTTCTTTCTTTTTTTAACTGCTATAATATTTTACCTTTTTTTCTTTCCTTTTTTAACTTATTAGGTCATTTTTCTTCAAAAATCAAGTAGTTTAATTAGTAATATTTATCATATTAATTTTTGACATGTATATTTTAATTAACTTGAAAATTTATGATTAATTAATTTATTTATCATATATCACATAACTTTTAAATATGTTATATAATTAAACAAATATTAAAGCTAAAAAAATATAACACTTCACGTGTAACTAGTATGTTAAAAAGAATATAAGAATGAGATAACTATTACTAAATTAAACTCCTAATACATATTGTTTAAGAGAGTTTTAGTAAGAGGGTTAGAGCATACTAGGGTCCAAAAGATCCCAAGTGACTTCCACGAGCCTTTTATTTATGGAGCATTTAAGGTACAAAAATTATAGTTCATATGAAACCTCTAGAGCATAGATGGTGCATGACTGATCAATTTTAGACCAAGGATTAAATTGTTTTGATTCTCAACTTGTTACACAGTTTGCAATTAGGCGTCACTTGGGCTGTGATATGTGTTTAGATGAAAAATCAATTTAAACTTTACTTTAAATTATTTAAGATATCATAAATTAATATATAGCAAGTAAGAATTATTCCTTCAAAAAATTTTAAAATCTAACTCATATTTATTAAAAAAAGGATCTTGATTTTATAAAATAAAAATTAAATATAATAACTAAATATTAATAAAGATCAAAATAAAATATAAAGACATGATAATAATTCAAATAAAAGAATGACTACATGATGCTTTTTAATCACCAGTATGCTGAAAATCAATAAAAACATATCATATTCTCATATTCTCATATTCTTTAATTATATTAACTTAAAGAAATTCACAAAAGCAAAAATTTCTACATATTCTTATAGATTTATCGAATTATACAAGTTCTTAATCTAATTCTTTTTAATAAATAGCCTAGAATAAGATCTCTAAATTTAATCTATTAAAAATATTATTTTTTAAAGAAGTAAATTAAATCAGGGTTAAACATACAAGTTCGATTTAATTATCCTAATCTTAATCTATCAAAAATATTTATTACATCTTCTTATATTTTTTATTTTTATATCTAATTTTCAACTTCTTTAATTGCTTTTTGAATCATCTTCTTCTCAATTATGACCCTCAATTTAATTGTATAAATTCTATGTCTTCATC
Source organism: Hippophae gyantsensis (assembly GCA_030763125.1). Classification (NCBI taxonomy): domain Eukaryota; kingdom Viridiplantae; phylum Streptophyta; class Magnoliopsida; order Rosales; family Elaeagnaceae; genus Hippophae; species Hippophae gyantsensis. Next base: position 92,993 of record CM061030.1, read on the forward strand.
CCCCTAAATATGTATTATAATATTATCCCCATTATTTTGTATGATGTTTTTTTTTTGTATTTATATGAGATAAAAATAAATCCATATATAACTAAGATTCTTGATATTCTAGTGGATATAAGATCAATATTTACTACATGTCAAAAGGATAGAATAAGTTGCGATGGTTAAAAGGATAGAATAAGTTGTGATGGTTAAAAAGATAGGATAAGTTGTGAAATATACCTACTCCCTTTCAAAGTTAATTCATCTATCAAATAAAAACAAAAAAATATTAAAAAATATAGAAAATTAATATTTTAACGATAAGTATAAAATAAATAATTTTAGTTTACTATAATTCTAGCAAAGTCAACACCCATAATTATAAAATAAGTTTTATGACATTTTATCTAAGGGGTTTAACAATATAATGATTTCAAATTGTAATAAATGTTGGATATTATCTCTAGTCATCTTTTTGCTACAACTACTGTAAAATAATCATGCTCAAAGTGTGTGTGTGATTAGTATCAATTAACAATAGTTAAATCATCTAACATTCCTTAAAATCAAAAGGTATTTCATTTGATTGTAATATTTGGCTATGTTTGTTTGTTTAATCAAATGAGAAACAAAAGTTCATGACTTCATGTAGTAAGAGAAAGAGAACTATAAATAATAATGTCATAAGATTAATCATGTCAATAAAATATGATCAAATTTTATTATTTTTGACCCAAACATCATTATTTTTTCCTTTTTTTAATAACATACAACTCTTTTAATAATTTTTTATTATTATCCCCTTATATATATATATATATATATATATATTAAACATATTGTAGCAAGAGCTCTCTCCATATGTTAGGTATTTAATCAATTATAGCACAATTAACAATCTTGAATCCTATTCTATCATTTTTGTGCAACTCCACTTTCCTTGAACTATAGGGTATTACCAATATGATTGGTTCAAAGGATAAAGAGTAGGTACAAATAATTAACTCATATAGGCTCAAATTGGTTTTCTAAAATGGTTGTTCTTGAAAGAAAAACAACATTAAATGTGTGACAATTTAGTTAAATAAGTTAATCATTTTTAGCATTTTCCTTAATAAACTTAAAGAAAACTTCTAACAACCTATTCTTATTCATTAAAACTATAGCAATGTTTCAGGGGATTAACAACATTATTCACAAATTTAGTTATTGTGCATTCAAGTTTAGAACAAAATTATCATAAAATTACCTTCACTTAAGAACAAGGTCAAGACTATATCAACGTTCATTATCCTTTTTGACTTAACATTGTTTAGATAATTTCATCACATATGTCAGAAAATAAAGAGAGAATATTTGATTAATTATAAGCTCCTCTATTAGTCTTAAATATCCTAAAAATGTAATAAACAAATACTAAAAACGAAAAACTTATATTACTTAAAGCATATTAATCCTAAAATATGCTAAACTAATAAAGCATAAAAATTAAAGATAGTGATGTGTTAACACTCCCCATACCTAATTCTTACATTATCCTCGATGTAAGCATATATATATATATATGTGTGTGTGTGTGTGTAATCTAAAATGAAAGTAAAAAAAATCTAGTAAGTTGCCTCTCACAAAGTGATTGATTTAATATCCTTAGCCATACGCTATCACTTTTTATCATATACCATCATCAAATATCTTGAAATGTGTGATATTGAACTTTTGAGGTAACAGTTTATTTTTTACATCCTTGCACCTTGATGGTAGTCTTCTTTGAAGAATACTATACACATCATCCTCCACACCTATCTCTTTGTTATTCTTAAATTTGTCCTTGGTAAGAAAAATTTCCATAAGGTACTTTTCATACCAAAGTCCTTCCTAAATATATTTCATAAAATGTATGTGAATTTGCACCTTGAGGAATGTTTCCAAATTTTTCTTTTCATGATTTTGCTTTGTTGAATTGTCAATATGTTGAAAAAATATAAAGTAGGATAAAAAAATGAAGGTTTGAATACTACCTTTGCTATCATGCTGGATTCTTTTGGGGTGATGTTCTTTTCCTCCTCACTAATATTTTCTTTGGATATGTCATTCTTAGAGATTCTTTAAGGCTCATATAATTTCTTACCACTCTTCATACTAATGGTATTGTTGGTTTCTGTAGGTTTAATACTTATTTGGGAGGAAAGCTCAAACATTGTCTATGCTTTTAGTCTTTCAACTACTATGACCAGTTGTCCAATTTAAGTCTCAAAGTTTTTGGTACTAGCATTGGTTTCTTGTATCTCAAGATTTCTTCATAAAATTTTCTATTCTTTGATAACTTAATATGCTTGGTAGTATTGCTAAAATTTCAAAGCACTAGCAACGATAATATTTACTAAATCCTCAAGAAACTTACTTTGAATGGTTGGAGTTGGTTATGGCATTGATAATGAGAAGCTAGGTGTGACTTTGAACTCTTCTATGAGATTCCTCATTGAATTTTGGTTTACTTGTATCTCAAGATTTCTCCTTAAAATTTTATATTTTTTAATAACTTGATACGCTTGATAGTATTGCTAAAATTTTAAAGTTTTAGTAGCGAAGGTATTCACTAAATCCTTAAGAAACTTACCTTGAGTAGTTGGAGTTGGTTGTGACATTGAAAATAAAAAATTAGGTGTTATATTAAAATTATTTGCTGGATTTCAATATGAATAGCTTGGGTATTGATGATCTTCTCATCTTGTATTATGCATTTTAGAATATGGATTATACTTAGGCTTCTAGCTTTCAAATCCACCCATAGCATTAGCATAGTCCCAATTGCCATATTGATGCTCAAAGTATGGTGCAAGAAATTTATTATATGTAAGGTATGTTGTATGCATATATGTATTCATGTTTCCTTAATACTCAACGCTTCACAAAAAGAAAAAAAAAATAGTAATCATAGATAAATAGATAAATAAAATAAAAATAAAAATAAACAAATCTAAATTAAAAATAAAACTAATAATAATAAACTATAAAAATAAATGAATTTAAATAAAATAAAAACTAACAATTCACTAAGATCTTGAAAAGAAAATAAAAACTAAAAATAATTAAATAAAAATAAACCAAAATAAAAATTTTTTAAATTTTTTATTTTTTCTATATAATATAAATAAGAGTTAATTTAACGAATTTTTTTAACAATACGACACCAAAGATTGATGCGTGTTCAGATAAATAATCAGTTTAAACCTTACTTTAAATTACTTAAGATATTGTAAATTAATATATAGTAAGTAAGGTATTTTTCGTATAGAATTTTGGAAACTAACTTCTATTTATTGAAAATGGGATTTTGATTTTGTAAACTAAAAATTAAATATAACAACGAAAGATTAATAAAGATAAAAATAAAATATAAAGACTATGATAAAGATTCAAATAAAAGAACGATTGTAAGATTATTCTCTATCACTAGCATGTATCGTAAATCAATAAAAATATATCATATTCTCATATTTTTTTATTATATCAACTTAGAGAAATTCACAAAAGCAAAAATTTCCACATCTTCTTAGATATTCATTAAATTAAATAAGCTATTTTTAATAGACAACTTAGAATAAGCTCTCTAAATTTAATATATCAAAAACATTAATTTTTAAAGAAATAATTTGGATCAAAATTAAGCACACAAGTTTAGTTTAATTATCTTGAGTACTAATTCTCATTACAAATAGTTTATCATTAATTATTTAAATTGATTAAGTGATTATGTATCCAATCAAATAAATTGATTAACGATGAATTAATTTGATTATTTAATTATATGCTTAAATAATCAAACAAATTTATACGATAATTAAAAATGATAAGTAATACATAATTAAAAATAATAGTTGAATTGAATATTAAAATCCATGTATGAGAATTTGAAATCACCCATAGTTAATTATAAATTTATCTATTCATAGTAAACAATAAATTAAGAAATTTATTCATAAAAATAATGAAATAAAGAGGAAGAAATCTTAAGAGAGATTGGTACTACAATTCGAGATATTGATTTTTTTTATTAATTTTCATGTCTTTCTCATTGAAAAATACAAGATTTATGAACAAAATTATGTCTAGTTAATTTATTTATCTAGGAGTCTTATAAACCTAATTTTTTTACATATGATGATCTAATAGTTTTACCACAATTATGGTTTCAGTTTAATTATATTATTTAATATAATTTTTATGCTATTAATTGTTTGACCAATAATTGATCTACAGAGACAATTAAATAAATTTGAGAAAATTATTTAATTATTTGTCTTGATTCAATAACATGCATGGTTTCTAGCTAGAGATGTATGATTCGTATATATGTGATCCATAATTGATGAACTTAATGAGTAGTGTGTAATTTAATTGATATAAGAGTATAATTAAGTTAATTACTATGTGATATGTAGTTTACTTGAGAGATGAATACATGCTAGCTTAGATTTAATTCATTGTATAGTTGATTGGTAATTATATTGGAGGGATTTTAGTGATTCACGTGTTTAAAAAATTGGAGAATTAAGTGTTCTTAGATATCTTCTTATATATTTTCTTAGTTACTAATTTTGAGTTAATTAATTATTACTATTTACTTTTAGTTATTTTAATTTTGTTTTATCAAAATATATAAAAATTGATCTTTACTTTTTAGTTTTAAAATTAGTTTATAATAATATAATCTATGTAAGAATGATATTTTATTATTATTATATTACTTGTTTGCAACATGTATACTTACGTACTTATTACACACAATTTGTATTGATCACTAGTCCAGCCTAGAAACTTTATTTTTGAAATTTACATTTATGCATTTGCTTTACTTGTTTTCCTAGAGTGTCACGAGTTTATCAGGCCATCGATCCAAGATGATTATCATCATAAAATTGGCATTTTGAACTTGCATTGCAAATTGAGAAACATTTTTTATATGTTTTGGGTTGTTTATTCTGTTTGATAATGGGTTGAATGCACCATATTTTTTGGATTTTGGCCTACTATGGGCTCCTTTGATACCCTATTTGGCTAGCTAAATCCATTTCAAAACTTGGATGTTTCTTTAGAACATTTTGTGTGTTCAGGCTGTTTATTGTCTAATAACGGGCAAGATGCACCATAATTTTTTGGATTTTGGCTTGCCATAGGATCGTTTGATACCCTTTTTGTAGACTAAATCCATTTCAAAACTTGGATATTTCTCTTTGAGATATTTTGGATGTGTTCAGGTTGTTTATTCTATCTAATAACAGGCTAGACATGCCACAATTTTTATGTTTTATCTAGATACAGGTTTGTTTGATATCTCATTTAGCGTGCTAAATCCATTTCAAAACTTGGATGTTTCTTTTTGAAATATTTGCATGTTTGGGCCATTTATTCTGATAATGGGCTAGATGCACCATAATTTTTTGGATTTTGGCATGATATAGGCTCATTTGATACTCCATTTTTGTGGGCTAAATCCATTTCAAAACTTGGATGTTTCTTTTTGAAAAATTTGTGTTTCAGGCAATTTATTATGTCTGATAAATGGCAAGACATACCATAATTGTTTGGATTTTGGCCTATCATTGGCTTGTTTTATATCCCATTTTATGAGCTAAATCAACTCAAAGAGGTCAAACCAGTATATTCCTATTTGGGGATGTTGGGTTATTTTATTCGTAAATAAGTGTCATTAGATCGATATAAACCTATCATCAAATTTTTCTTTTTACCTATTATGCTTGAATTTCAAATGGGTAGAGGTTAAACTGTGTTACTCCTATTTGAGGATGTTGTGTTATTTTATTCTCGAATGGATGTCACTAGATCGGTTAAAACCTATCGTCAGGACATTTGTTCCCATAAAAGATGAATTTATAATTAGATTCTTCTCTTTTCTTAAACTGGGTAAATTTTTATTTTTACCTCTTATGCTTGCATCTCAAATGGTTAGATGTTAAACCTCCTTACTTCTATTTAGAGATGTTACCATATTTTATTCGTGAATGTGTGTCACTAGATAGGTTTAAACCTATTGTCAGGACATTTATTCCTATAAAGGATGAATCTATATCTAGATTCTTTTCCTTTCTTGAGCTAGATAAATTTTTTTACCTTTTATGCTCGCATCTCAAATGGGTAGGGAATTTTCTTTACTCCTATTTGGTGACGTTGCGTTATTTTATTGTCATTAGATAGGTTTAAACTTGTCACAAGAACATTTGTTCCTATGAATGATGAATCTATATTTAGATTCTTGATGACTCTACAAAAGTAGAGTCATTAGTGGATTTTTTTACTTAATATTTACTTGTTTTATTCAATAAATAGTACTTTTTGTGGTAAAAAATATTAAAATATAATTTTTTTAGTGAAAATGAATGAAAATATAATTTTTGGAATTTATAGGATTTTTAACGTATGACCAATCAAGAGCTGCCACATGGCCTTCAATTCAAGTAGGGTAGTTGACTGGGCAAGCCACACAAGCATGGACAACGAATCATGTTACGTCACGTGTGAGGAGGACGAACCATATGCCATGTGTCAACACGTCGTTCAATTAGAGTTCGGGATGGGTCAAACTTCTCTACCATGTGTCGCCACCTGATTACTTGTCGCTTTCCATCGGTCTCCCCTACCACGTGTCATGCTATGATTGGTTGGCGTTGTCAGTTTTGCTTTTTTTGATCGTAGCCCTTGATCTAAAGCTGATTTAACGGTCCAGATCGTATTTGAGTAATATTTAAGCCCCTAAGCACTCCATAAACCCTAAGTGGCCATCATTAACATAATTTTGGTCAATTTTTGGAGCTAAAAAGAGAGAAAAATACAAAAAATTCAAGATATGACACAATTTTGGTGGAGATTCAAAAGGAAATTAAAACTACAATTTAAGAGATTGATTGTATTTCTTCTTCTACTATTTTTTTTATCAATTTATATTTCTTCCTTTATTAAAAATACGAGCTTTATGAACACAATTATATGTAGTTAATTTATTAATCTAGGGATCTTATGAACATGTGATGATTTAATATTTTACTCCAATTATAATTTTAATTTAATTATATTATTTAATTTGATTTGTATGCTATTAATTGTTTGACCAATAATTTATCTATAGAGACAATTAAATAGATTTGAGAGAATTATTTAATTTTTTGTCTTGATTAAATAACATGCATAGTTTCTAGGCAGAGATGTATGATTCTTATGTATGTAATTCATAATTGATGAACTTAACGAGTAGTGTGCAATTTAATTGACATAAGAGTATGATTAAATTAATTACTATATGATGTGTAGTTTACTTGAGAGAGAAATACATGCTATATTAAATTCAATTGATCATGTAATTAATTGATAATTATATTGGAAGGATTTTAGCGATTCACATGTTTAGAAAATTGGGGGATTAAGTATTATTAGATATTTTCTAATATATCTTCTTAGTTACCAAATCTAATTTAATTAAGCATTGCTATTTACTTTTAGTTATTTTAATTTTTCTTATTTAAAATGTAAAAACACAAAAAATTGACTTTTATTTTTTTAGTTTTAAAAATTAGTTTCTAATAAAATAATCTCCCTAGGAACGATATTTTCTTATTATTATATTACTTGATGCGATACGTATACTTGCATATTCATTACACACACAATTTGTGTGGTGATCAATTCTTCTCCTTTCTTGAGTTGGGTAAATTTTTCTTTTTAACTCTTATGTTCAAATGGGTAAGGGTTAAACCTCTTTATTCCTATTTAGGGATGTTGCCTTATATTATTCAAAAATGAATGTAGAAAGGAACTTCATATTAATTGAAAAATTTGGACTTCTTTCTTGTAAGTAACATAAACATAGTATCCATATTTGGACATAAGTAAGTTAACTAATGGTAATATTTTTGAAGGTGGTATGTGTTCCAACTTAGGTCTTCTTCCTTTTCATCTAAACTTTCTAATTTGTAAGCTCTTTCCATTGTTACCTTTGAAACTTTACGTGGTCCTTCCAAGGTGGTTGCCACATTTCCTGCTTTTGTTTAGCTTATTTCTCAAAGCTTTTCTTTGCACTAGATCACTTGCTATAAAACTTTTATATCTTATTATTTTGTTGAAATTATTTTTAGGACACTCATATTTTGTACTTTCATCTTGATCCTTGTTCTTTCTCTCTTTTCCTTTAGTAGCATTAGGTATATGGAACAATTTTCTTCATTATTTTCCTCATTTGCTCCACTTTTAAGTATTGGCTGTAGTATTTCTGCTTCAGAACCATAAACAAGTGAGAATAAGGTTACATATGGTAGATTTGAGTGTAGTTCTCATTACCCATAATACTTCCAAAAATTCTTCCGTCCAATTTCCCTTAGCCTTTTCCAATCATTTCTTTAAGTTGTTAATTAAGATCTTGTTTGAAGATTCAACTTGTCCATTGGCTTAAGGTTTGTACAAAGTGGAATGACAGAGCTTAATTCCTAATTATGTACAAAAGTTGGCAAATATTTTTCTAATAAATTGTTTTCCATACTTACCAACTCTTTTAAAAGTCCAAATTGGCAAATTATATTCTTTCATACAAATTTTTTTACATCTACCTCTTGTATTCTTACTAGTGATTTTCTTCCACCCATTTGGAGAAATAGTTTTTAACGACTGTTAAGAAATTTCTTTGACCTGTTGCTATTAGGGGTGGCATGTGCAGTGCAATCGTTTAGCATGGTTGTCCAGTAATATATTTTCTTGATAATTTTTCAACACATGCTTATACTTCTTGTATGCGTACCACATTCTTTACAATGGACTTCTTTCATAATGGAATCCGATTCTTCTTCCTTGAGACATCGTAACTATAGACCATTTGTATTTTTCTTGTACAACCAATATTGTATGATGATATAGCTCCTTGACTTAATTTTGAGTTTATAGGCTTTTAGTGGTTGTTTCATTGATATTTTTGGACTTCAAATAACATCACAGGGAAAACCATCCATGATCTTTTTGGACTTGGGCTACAGTGATTGTTTCATATGGATCTTTTTTCTCTAATACTTGGCTCCATAATAGTTGAAATGGGTACTATTCTTTTCATATTTGCTAGACCAATAGAAGATAAAATAGCTAAAGCATCTACGTGGGCATTGTAGTTGCATGATATCTGGATGATTTTAAATGCTTTGAACTCTTTTGCCCATTTTTTATTTCTATTAGGTATTTCTTCATTTTTTCTTCTTTTACTTCAAAGGTTCTACTTATTTGGTTCACTACCAACCGTGAATCATTATGAATTCTCAAACATTTTGCCTCCAATCCCTTCCATTCTTTCATAGCTAGTATACTACTTCATATTCAGCTACATTGTTAATGGCCGAGAAAGTTATTCTTATTCTTTACTAAATCATACTCCCATCTATTATGAATATCAACATTACCATTCTTGCCCCTTGGCATTGTTATCTCCATAAACAAATACTTCCCAAAACTTCACCTCTTGTTTTTCTTACATTGTTGCTACTTGAATTGATTCATTTCCTTCAATTCCATCAACTATGAAGTCAGCCACCACCTGACCTTTAATTACTAGACAAGGTTTAAAATGAGTATCAAATTCACTCAGTTCAATGATTATGTGAGCCAACCTCCCTGACATATAAGGCTTTGTAACACATTTTTGAGAGGGTGTGAAGTAAGAATGACATCCTTAAAGTGAATGTAAGATTATCCAGTATTGGATAATTTTGTTGGGATTATGTCAATGCTTGACTAACATAATAAACTTGTTATTTTCCACCTTTCTTTTTTGCTGTGAGTATAACACTTATTGCTTTATTAGTAGCATCAGATAGGTATAAAACCTCACTTGGTATGAGACTTACCAATAAAAGGGCTTTTCCCAAGTTTTCCTTAATGGATCAGAAAGCAGTTTCACATTCTTCGTTCCATACATGTTTTTTTTCTTAACAATTGAAAGAAAGGCGAGCATTTATCCATGCATTTTAATATAAACCACCCTGATGCCACTATTCTTCCATTCAACTATTCTATTTCTTAGGGATTTCATATCTATCAAGGCTTTTATTTTGTCCAGATTTTCTTCAATTCTTCTAATTGACACCAAGTATCCCAAGAATTTTTCTGAAGTAATACAAAAAACACACTTCTTGAGATTTAACTTTATGTTATATCGCCTTAATACCCCAAAAGTTTCTTCTAAGTCACTTACATATTCCTCCTATTTTTGTAATTTGGTAATCATGTCATCTACATATACTACCCAGTTGATTTTTGAACATCCTATTAACCCATCACTGGTAAGTAACCCCTGAATTTTTAGCCCAAATAGCATTATAGTGTAACAAAATGCCCTTTCTTCTATAATAAAAGGTATCTTCTCTTCGCCATCGGTTGTTGATAACCTAAATATGCATCTATGAAGCTCATTAAACTAAATCCTACAATGGCATTAACCAATTGGTCTATACTTGGTAGATGGAAGAAATATTTTTGTGGAGATTTATTAACATCAATGACATCTACACATATATGGTCGAGGATCTCCTCCAACATTGGGGCTAAAATAACATTAGATAATTAAGTAGGATAGTCAACCTCATTAACCCATCACACCTCATTTAGTGAACATACTTGTTTTTTTATTATATAATCATTTTTCCTAGCAAATTACTTTTTTTTTGTTTTTGGGTTTCATTTGGGAGTTCACGTTAATCTTGTGAGTAATCACTTCCTAGGCAATGCTTGTCATTTCTACATGACTCCATGAAAAAAAGCATCTTTGTTTTCTCTTAGCCAAGTTATAAAATCTACCTTCAATTATTCTTTTAACATAGCACTAATTCAAACTAAATGATCCTCTTTTTCTTCAACTTACATTGATTCGACTTTGGAGCTCACTGTGTTGATCATGCATTGTTTTATTTATGCTTTATGTTTGTTGATCTTCCCCGCTATCTTTAATTTCTATTTGGCCTAAGCTCCTGTAAAACTATAAATGTAACAACTGTGGTCTCTCTCTTAGTCACCTTTAACCATTTCTATGCCCAATGACATAGGATATTTTATTACTTGATGTAATATAAAAGGTAAAACTTATAGTATATATGCCTGTGGTCTTCCTAAAATGACATTTTATGGTTAAGGGATATCTAGGACAGTAAAAATTGTTAAAATAATAGCCCTCAGTAGTGACACTGGCAATCTAATAGTGTCTACTGACATCATCATACTTCCATTAAAGCTAACTATAGGTAACTCTTTTTTGGTAATCTCTGATGAACTACTCCTATTTCTTTTAATGTAGTTAGGTGGATAAGGTCAAATGAGATTCCATTGTTGATTAGTAATCTCCTTATTTCACAACTTTCTACGTGCATCGTGATAACTAACGGGCCATCATTCATTGGAAATAATTCTTCTTTAGCAAAAATGATTGGATGGCTAGGTCCCTACTTTACATTATACATCCCATGTTTTGCATTTCTTCCTTCATATACATGTATTTTTCTAGAGTTTGACATGAGTACGAATAGGTTCGATCTTCCATGTATTGTATGCACTATCCTTATGTTCCTCTCTACTTCCTCAGGCTGGGCTTCTCTAGATGGAAGAAGTCTTACATATTAGCTCTCTCTTTAGGTGGGCTCATCCTCCTATCTCTTACAATGTCTTCATTTACTAGGTCTCTCAAATGACCCCTAGACAAGAGCAACTGTATTTCTTATTTAAGATGTCTACGATCACTTATCCAATATTAGGTATCTTTGTGAAAAGAGCATTATTTGGTATAAACCCTGTTGGAAGCTTTCATTCAAGGTGGCCATCTCACTTCATTCCCTTTCGTACTTCATACTGCCTCTACTAGGGATACTCTAAAGCATAGACCTTGGAATGGCAATAGTGACCTTCCCCAAAGCCTTATTTTTCTCACCTCTGGTCTCCTTTGCATAAGAGATTTCTTCCACGATTCTAGATAAATGGCTTCCCTTCTTTGCTATCTTTTCTTTCTTCATGATCTTTTTCTATGCTTGGTTTCTCCTCCATTTCCCTTTCTAAATTCACAAATTTTATGCCTCTATGTACATAGCTTTAATAGATATTGGTGTCATCTTGCAAAAAGTCTAGAATTTTTCACAACTCCCTTTAAATGCTTCTATGGCTATTGAGATAGAGCAACCTGAAATATCCAGCTTCTCAACTTTAAACCTTTTCATTTATCTTATGGCAGTTTCTTTTTGGCCTTAAATTATGGAGAGTAAATTATATGAATCTTTCTTTATGGGCTTGTTTCTTGTATAATGAACGACGAAGGCCTTCACTAACTCAACAAAACTAGAAATACTCTATAAGGGTAGATCATTGAATCACTTCATTGTGTTATCTTGTAATCTTGATACAAAATTTTTATAAATCATCGCATCCTTTGAATCCTTATCCAACCGGATCGATGCTATTAAATGTTTGAAGGAGAGAAAATAGGCTATAAGGTTCTTAGTTCCCTGATATGATTTGCATCACGGTGTAACAAACTTTTGCAAGGCCATTATTGTTTCACTACTACAAAAGGGGTATTAAAGTCGGTTCGTTGAACCGACTTTCATTTTTTTTTTACATAATTTACTCATTTTCTATTATATTCAAATTAAAACCTATATTCGATCACTAAATAATAGCAGAAAAAAATATGTTTAATAAATAATTTAAATAATACAAATAATTGAAAAATAAAATATTAATTAATAGCATAAAAATTACCATGATGTTGTTCTATGTTATTCAGGGTCATTATATTCTTCTCCTGATGTTATAATACAAAAATTTATACACATAATAACAGAAAAAATATGAATAATAAGTGTGTAGGATTAATAGAAATACTTACAAGAGTAAATGAAGGAAATAAAGAAAAAATGGTGTTTTGTAAGTAAGAAATGAGAATAAAAAATTTGAGTATTTTGCTCAAAAAAATAGGGTATCTAAAAGATTAGTTAGAGAGAAAGAAAATCCACTAATCGGCATTGGAATTGGCGGTCATAAGTGGTTGGAAAATGAGAAATAATGGAGGAGGTTTTGGGTTTTTGAGAGTTATGCAACACTTGGAATAGTTTATGTCTGAGGAAGAAAGAAGAGAAAAAAATTTATCCACGTGTGTAGCGTCAGTTGACGTGTCAAACCGATGCTACACGTGGACATAGTGTTGGTTCCAAGTGTGAACTGACGCTATGCTACGTGGATGTAGCATCGATTTCAGGTGTCAACCGACGCTACGCTACGTGGATAGCATCGGTTGACACTTGGAACCAATGCTATGTCCACGTGTAGCATCGGTTGGACACGTCAACCAACGCTACGTCTTACGTGGATAGCATCAGTTCTACACCGAATCGACTTTAAATTTATTATAAGTCAATTTTTCTAAAAACCAACTTTACATATCGACTTAAATACCCCTTTTTGTAGTAGTGTTTCAATTTTATCACTGAAATGAGAAGTAACTAATTGGCTAGAATCTTTATCAATATCTTATGATGACTTTCCAGCCTTTTGTTCTTTTAGTAGTTCACACTCCGCCTGGTTCATTCGGGCCTCTCACTTAGGTTTTGTTTCAATAGGTTCTCAAATCAAGGTTTTTAGCTTATTAACATTCTGGGATAAAGTGGCCTCTAAAATATTGTTCTAGACTAGCTTAGGACAGTCTTATGAGCCGCTATATTTATTCTCATCTTGCCCGTGAGTATGTCCATTCATATTTTGACCAGTGTTTCTATCCATAGGACATCAAGGCATTATACTCCATCTATGGAGAACTTGTTGTGCCAACAACTGCCTTAACTCTTGGTTATCCTACTAGATTTGGAACATGGTCTATTACAGGAATTCTAAGTGTATTTGGATGACCTTAGGTATTATCGGATCAACGGACATAGTTTATGGTGGAGGTTCTATATTATAATGACTGTTAGATTCGGCTTGATGTTCAAAGTGGTCGATTTTGGGCTTTGAGCCATTTTCACAATAAAGGTTTCTCAATCTTGGATTTTGGTTCTCCAATTGAGCTCTCAGTTGCCAGCTATTTATTGGACGAGGTGGCATTTTTTAAAGTAGAACTAATATTCTCACATAGGGTGAAATGTCAATTAGATTAAACTAAAAATTTAACAATTATTGTAAAATTCTCTTATTTTGAACTAACTCTCGGTGTTATCAAAAACTATGAAGTCTAAACATGATTCTTCGGTCAAAAACATCAAGATCCCATGATAAGTACCAAAATATTTGAGAAAGTCTTAATAAAAGAGTTATTATATATTAGGGTCCAAAAGGTAAGTGACATCCATTAACCTTGTATTTATAGGACATCTAAGGTACATATGGTGACATTATATTAGTGAAGTACAAAAATTAGGCTCTCTCTAGAGTTCTTAGAACTTATATGCAGGGGTTTAAAGGTTTTTTTATTTAAAAGTGTTAGTATAAATTTTTCAAAATTTAAAGTAAAATATAAAAGATAATATATCATTATTTTAAAAAATAATGATATTTTTTTAAAAATTATTTTGGTTGTGATGCTACTTTTATATATAATAATAATTGTAGATTAATGATTTTTTTAAAGTTTATTAATATTATATATTTTTGATTATTTTAATTTTAAATTTATATAAATCCCTAACATATGATTTGCTTAATGTGTTTCCTACTATAATTAGTGGCTCCAAAAGCCAAAAATCTTTAACGGTGGTGAAATCACTAAACCATATTAATTAGTACAAGTATTTTGATTAACTTTTGGGTGAGAATTTGATAAGCTGGCTATTGAAATCCTTGAGAAGCATGACTTCTGGTATCTAAACGATTAAAAATATTATGGGCATTTTTATGGTTTAAAAAAAAAAAAAAGGAATGTATAATTAATCCGTATGGATTATCAATGTCATATAATAGACAACCTATTGCATCATCTGAACTAATTGCGGGGAGAGCAGAGACTCTCTATTAGAGTTTCATATTAGTTTTTATGCTAATGAGATTCCCCGATGACAAAATAAGCTAATTTTAATGGTATATTAAATAACTTACATCAACATAATATTTTAATTATATATATATATTTATTATGTAACT
This sequence comes from Hippophae gyantsensis, assembly GCA_030763125.1. Taxonomy (NCBI): domain Eukaryota; kingdom Viridiplantae; phylum Streptophyta; class Magnoliopsida; order Rosales; family Elaeagnaceae; genus Hippophae; species Hippophae gyantsensis. Next base: position 108,134 of record CM061030.1, read on the forward strand.
AAATATAATAAACTTAAATTTTTTTGAATACAAATAATAGTTATACTCAAAAATATTATTTTTTTATTTTAATAATTATTGAAATAATAATTATTTTATATATTATTATATCATATTTTTATAATTAATATACTAATTCAATGATATAAACAGTATTTTTCAATAAAATTTATTAAACTTAACTATAAACTTATACAAATATATAACATTTTTTTAAAGAAAATAAAATAAAAACAGAATGAGTGGGGTGGGAGGGTGATCGCTATCTCTACCTCACTTCCTTCGGATTTTTTACACATGATTTCTTCTACAAAATAAATTGATATCGATATTATATTCAAATCATATTAATTAATATATTATATTTATTATATGTGATAATTTATATTTTAGGTATGTTATTTAATTTTTTTAAATTGTTATGAGATTTTATATTTATTTTAAATAAAAATATAATATTTATTTTTTACTTTATTTACGTGCACAATAAAAAAAATCATTGAGTATTTTTAATTCTATATTTTAGGTTTGTGCATGTAACAGAGAAATTATATCGACCGAACTTTAGTGATATAATTTTATCCTTCTTGTTATCTTCACTCATATAAGTAACCTCACATAGTCACATGGAAAACCAAAAAATTATTTCGCTTCTAATCTGTTGGTACAAAATGAAATGCAAAAGTAATATACAATCAGAATATAAAAATCTAATTCGAGAAAAATATTATGTATATGGAAAACCAAAAAATTATTGAAAATGATAAAATATTATAGGTTAATAAAATTTAATATTAATATAATTTTTTTTAAAAAATATATATTATATAAAATATAAAAAATAATTTAATTTATGAGAAATATATTTAATAATAATAAATAATATTTATTCAATATAGGAGAAATTATAAGATATTTTGAAGTATTAATGATGTAGTATTATCAATGAAAAAATAATTGTAATATTTTTTTTAAAATTATAATATTTTAATATTTTAATATTTTTTAAATTAATAATCAATAATAATATATAATTTCTCGTATAAGAAATATAAATTGATGTTTCACTATTATTCTCGGTCATTGATAAATTGACCTAGTCGGAAGGGGGAGGAACTCGGATCCTCATCTGAGCTTTTTTTGAGTTGTCGTCACCGTTGAAGAACATGGATATTAATATCGATTACTGTTTGAAAGACCTAGGTATTTTCTTCTCTCCCTCCCCCTTTTTCTCACTGTTATTGGGTTTTCGAATGGTCGTCGGAGAACTCATAACTCTTTGCTCTTTAAATCTAATGGCACCTGACCATGAGTTCTGATAGGCGAACAACAGCGGGGGAAATTAATCCTGCTTATAATGGTTGGCGTACCAGGAAGCGGAAAGTCCACTTTCTGCGATCAAGTCAGTCAATCTTCTCACCGCCCTTGGGTTCGTGTTTGTCAGGTATGCCTGTAACATGTTTTTTGATATACCGTTTCTAACGGTTCGTTACTCCAATGATCCATTTTTAATTTCTTTGAGATTTTCATCATCTGGCTATTTTCTTGTGTTGTTTTAGGGATTTTGATGCTGAAGCACATGGAAGGGAGTGCTTTAGTCACAAGATTGATGATTTTGTTTATTTTACAACATTTTGAATCTTGTTTCATTTCGAGTAAGATCATCACTTGTTTTGATTTGCAGGACACAATTGCACGTGGTAAACCCGGAAAAAAGGAGCACTGTATGCTTAGTGCGGCCAGTTATTTGACGGATGATAAAAGTGTGTTTATCGATAGATGCAATATGGACAAAGAACAAAGGCAAGATTTTGTAAAGCTTGGGGGTTCCATAGCAGAGGTACATGCTGTTGTACTTGATCTCCCTGCAAAGCTTTGCATTTATCGATCTGTTTTGCGAACCGAGCATGAAGGTAATCTGGAAGGTAAAAATGCAGCTTTAGTAGTCAATAGAATGCTGCAAAACAAAGACTGGCCTAAACTGAGTGAAGGATTTACTAGAATCACATTCTGCCAAAACGAAAGTGATGTTCAAGCTGCAATTAATCTATACAGTAAACTAAGTCCTTCAGATGCTCTGCCTGGTGGCATTTTTGGCCAGAAGATCACAGATGGTAAAACTCAGCTGGGTATAATGAAATTCTTTAAGAAAATAGAGGTTCCTGTTCCAGGTAAGCCTCAAAAAAATGGGGAAAAGGAGCTCCGGTTGCAAGGACCAGTTTTACCCTTGAGCAATGCTGGCAAGAATCTGGATGGAGACTCAGTAATGTGTTCCTTTGGAAATGATACTTCTTTGGATGATGCTCCTACCTTGGCTTTTCCATCTATTTCAACATCAGATTTCCAATTCAACCTTGAGAAAGCATCTGGCATCATTGTTGGGAAAGTTGAGGAATTTCTGAACAAAATTGAAAATGCCAGGCTTGTTTTAGTTGATTTCAGTCATAAATCAAAGATTTTGTCGTTGGTTCAAGAGAAAGCTTCACATAAGAACATTGATTCCAAGAGGTTCTTTACTTTTGTGGGGGATATTACTCAACTTTATTCACAGGGAAGCTTGCGCTGCAATGTAATAGCCAATGCAGCTAATTGGTAAGCTTTCATGATTTCATATAGTAATTAAATGGGCTGAGAATCTATTGTTTATTCTACAGATATTTCAAAATAATTAAGTAAAAATAACTTGTGGGAAGCTTTGTCTCATATTTTAAGAGCATGCGGGGCTTTTTAAGCTTATATAATAGAGGTTCTTTCCTTTCATCAAGGACTTGATAGATTGCTTTCTGTTGTACTTATTGCATTAGACGTCATCTTTCAGCTCAGCTTGATGCATTCTCCATTTTGATTTATTTTCTTCGAAAGACCCCAAAAAAAAAAAAGTTAAGTTGCAGCAAGCTATGTTATACTGTTATGTGCATGTCAGAAAGGTCATATGAAAGAAATTTTGGTGCAGGCGATTGAAACCTGGAGGTGGAGGTGTGAATTCTGCAATCTTCAGTGCTGCGGGTTCAGACCTCCTTGTGATTGCAACCAAAGAACAAGCCAGATCTATTCTCCCAGGTAATGCTGTTGTCGTTCCTCTCCCTACAACTTCTCCTTTATGTTCCAGGGAAGGGGTCACTCATGTCATACATGTTCTTGGACCAAATATGAACCCTGAAAGACCAAATTCTCTCAACAATGACTACACCAAGGGCTGTCAGGTTCTTCTCCAGGCATACACGTCACTCTTTGAAGGTTTTGCTTCAATAGTGAGGACACAATTTAAGTTATCTAAGGAAAGCCATCAAAATCTTGGGTTAAAGATGTCAGGGTCACCAAATCAGGGCATTAAAAGAGTGTATATTGACGAACCTGAACTGAGCAAAAAGAGTAAGGATTCTCAGGCTGAAAGTAGGACAAATATCTTTGATTCTCGATCTAGAAATATGGACTCAAGAAATGAAAAATCCATGGAAAGCTCAACTAAATATTGGAAATTATGGGCTCAGTCTCTTTACCATATTGCCATGCAACCAGTTAAGCACAAAAATGGTGTGCTAGATATATCAGATAATATTGTTGTACTAAATGATCTTTATCCAAAGGTAAGTCTGACATGCAAAATATTTGTCCCCCTAGCTTCTGGTGTTTGAGCTAACTTTAAATAATTTTGCAGGCTCGGAAGCATATTTTGGTGTTGGCATGTCATAATGGTCTAGATTGCCTGGCAGATGCAAGTAAAGAGCACCTTGAGTTATTAAGGACAATGCATGCTACTGGTATGAAGTGGGCTGAAAGATTCTTGCATGAAGATGCATCATTGGTCTTTCGTCTTGGATATCACTCGGTATGTGCTAGTACATTGTAATTGTATGTTGATGAATTTTAGTGCATAATTAATGATGTATTGTTTCAGACTGAAACTAGAAAGCTACTGAGAGTTCCTAATAAGCATCAATTTTGTTTATTTTAATATCAGAATCCATCAATGCGACAACTGCACCTGCATGTCATCAGCCAAGATTTTGATTCAAGTCACTTTAAGCATAAGAAACACTGGAACTCATTTAACACCCCATTCTTCCGTGATTCGCTGGATGTGATTGAGGAAGTTGACAAGCATGAAAAGGCAAGACTAAATGATGATGAAAGCATGCTATCAATGGAATTGCGATGCCACCGGTGTAAAAGTACTTACCCCAATATCCCCCACTTAAAAGCTCACATCAGCAGTTGTCGAGCTCCTTTTCCAACCAGCCTACTCCAGAGTGGTCATATAGTTGATTCTGCTACTAGCCAAAGGCACTGAGGCTCTAAGCTAGAGTTCTGCTCCTAAAGATATCAACTGTTTTGTATCATCCACAAGAAAACAAAAACCAAAAACTGTTTTGTAGTCTTTGGGATCAACCTTTTGACTATTAAAAGGTTATGTAATGCCGAAAATCTTAAAGCCAAAACATTCTGGCCTGAACTACCCAATGTTTATATTTTGTAAGTTATTGAAGCCGTTTCGACCTAAAAAATTGGGCAAGCTCGATAATAAGTTGAATATAAAGTGTTTCGGAAGTAAAACTCCAAACACTATCTTTATTATATTTATCTGCATAATAAACATATATAATTGATAATTGAAATTTTATGTTGGTTTTGACCATTTAGTAAATAATTGATATTAAGTTTTTTCGTTAGTGGGAATCCGATCCTCGTAAAAAAAATTCAAAACTCCGATGGGGAATCTTTGTCCCGTCCCCACAATTATTTAAATGGATCATAGGGATAGCCTCCTCGTCTGTGTCCTGCCCCGTCGTTTACATCCCTAAGTGGGATATCAGAATTACTCTTATTGCTCAACATTCTAAAATTGAGTAAATATTGAAATATAATAATTATTATAAAAGTATCATTCAATTCTAAACTGTTATAAAATTATTATTGAACTTTAACTGTTGTTATATAATTATTATATCTGTTGAAATTTTGTCAAAAATTAATAAAAAAGTTAAGTATCAATATTGTTAAAAAATTTCATTAGTTTTTCGAAAAATTTAGTGATAGTATTTTTATAACATCTAAAATTCAGTGTTAATTTTATAACAATTTAAAGTTTAGTGGAACTTTCGTGACAATCATAATAATTCATGGTAAAAAATTATATTCTTTCTATTCAGAATGTATGGAACGATACAATTTCTATTTCAATATTCTAATCTAAACAAGGTGGGCAGTAGGCGAAACTTGTGACTAGGCCTTAACATATAAATTATAATGTTAAAAAAAAATCAAAAAGTTCTAAAAATTTATATTTTTCTAGTAAATAAAAATAAATAATTTTTAACTCTTATAATAATAAGATATATATAAATGTAAAAAAATTAATATTTAAAAATGTGTATAAAAAAATACTTATAAGATAATTAAGATTAAGAACTTGAATAAAATGTTGAGATTGAAGTTGAACTTAAACGTTGCAAGGGAGTTAGGGTGGAAATATCATATGGTTCATATTTTCTAACCTATTTACGAGAAAATATATCTCAAACCTACGAAGAAAGTGTAAATTCTTTTGAAACTCTTTAATAGAAAGAGGTAAACCGTAAAATTATGTTCATTTTAGAAAATCATACTTGAAAAATAATTTAATTATATGCATATAGTAAAACATTAGGATTGAAGCAAATTTTTAAGAGAAAACAAAGACCACATGGATCTATTGTAAAGTATAAGGTTAGGCTCCTAATTAAGGGTTACAAATAATGACATAAATTTGATTACTTTGATATTTAACAAGAAAATGTCTATAAGTTGGTGAAGTCATTATATGGATTAAAAAAACACCAAAATAATGACACGAAGTTAAATGGTTTCAAGATCAACCAATGTGATAAATGTACTTATGTTAAGGACATTGAAGATAATTATGTCATTTTGTATCTTTACGTTGATGATGAGTTAATTATGAGTGTGTAATAATTATCAAATGATCAAATCTATTAGGAATATATTGAATTTAATGTTTGACATGAAAGGGGATTAGTTAATGTAATTCTAGGGATTAAGGTATTAATAACATCAAATGATCTCATTCTAAGTTAGTATTATTATGTATACAAGATATTTGAAAAATTCAACAAAGATGATTCTAAAATTGTCAAAACACAAGCAAATGTAAATCTATATCTATACTTAATGAGTTGTATAAAACTAGATATAAACTATGATGTAAGTAATTTGAGTAAGTATACAAAAAACTCAAAATAAAATCATTAAAAAGATATTTCAAAACTACTTAGATATCTAAGATATACACATAGCATTGGGTTACCATACACAAGATATCTAGTTATATTAGAAAGATATAATGATACAAACTAGATTTCTAATATGAAAAACTCGAAGTCTACCAGTGGATATGTTTTCACATTGGGTGATGAAGTTACATCACGAAAATCCTCTAAACATACATGTATTGCTAGATACATGATGAAATTTGAATTCATTGTTTTGGATAAATGAGGTGAAAAGGCTAAATGGTTACATAATTTCTTAGAAGATATTCCAAAATGGTCAAAGCTTTTGCCTACAATTTTCATCCATTGTTACAATCAATCTATAATTGTTAGGGCACAAAGTAATATGTATAATAATAATTCTTGACATACACATCATAGATATAATACCATTAGATAATTACTATCAACTGTGATTATATCTGTTGACTATGTAAAGTCCAAAGATAACGTTGTAGATCCGATATCCAAAAGGTTATATCAAGAGTTAGTCGATAAGTCATCAAGTGAAATGAGATTAAAGCTCATGAAAGAATAATGATTTACAAATGAAGCATGTTATATAGCTCCTTAGTGAGCAAATTAGAAAAGTCCCACATTGGTTAGGAATGAAGATGGGTATTGGATTTGAGGCTATAAATAAAGCCTTCCTTCACCATTTGTAAACATCCCAAAATTTGTAAATCTTCATCTCTTTTGTAAGGGTAATTAATTAGCTCAAATTTTCCAAATTAGTTGTAATTTTGGAGTTCATCCATTTGGAAATAGTGGAAGTGGTCAACGACGCCCGAAGACCTAGGTAACATTTATACCAAATCTCGTTAAATTTCTGGTGTTATTATTTTTCTGCTTTAATATTTTTGTTTCAATATCTGTTTTAGTTTATTTTAGCATTATATTTCCAATAACATTATTTTGTCGGGTTAGTTTGAATTCTATTCATTTAAATCATAAGTAAATAGTAACTACTTAGAATAGGGAAAATATACCCAATTTGTATCGATTCAAACGAATTGTACCGATTCCCAAAAATTTGCATGGATAATCATTACCCATGAAAACAACTCCACCGTCTAGTTCTTCAAAGTTAAAGAACCACTCCTTGTTAGGAGACATATGGAAAGTATATGCTGAATCAAAAATCCAATCACCAGGATGAGATGTTGTTGACGAACCAACCAATGCAAAATCTAAATTTGAATTGCTTTCAGCTACACATGCATCAGAGTTGCGCAGCGGAAGCAGTATTGGGCTAAGGTTATGACATATGCATGTCATCTCGTCAACCGTCTACCATCGTATGCTCTTGAAGGAAAAAAGCCTATGGAGGTATGGTCTAGAAAACCTACTAGAGATTACGATTTCTTACATGTGTTTGGTTCAATTGCATACTACCATGTAACGGAATCAAAGTTGGACCCAAGAGCCAAGAAAACCATTTTTTGGGATCCCTTCTGGTTCTAAAGGATATCGACTATGGTGCCTTGAAACGAAAAAAATAATCTTTAGCAGAGATGTTACCTTTGATGAATCTGCATTGTTTAGAAAGGTAACTAAGAAGATTGATGGCACTTTAGAGCAGGTGGAGCAAACTCCGAAACAGATGGAGTTTGAAAGAAAAATTATTAATCCAATTAGTGAAGATAAGACAGAAGCTGATCCTCCATTGACAGAAGATGAATCAGATGAAGAGGTTTTAACCCAAGAACCTCCACAACAACAAGAAGAAACTACAGTTGATAGGCCACGACAAAAACGTGTGGTGCCTTGTTGTATGTTTTACAACACACAAAAACGTGTAAGTATACACGGTCACAAGTAATAAAATTTGTAAGTAAAGATCGTTCCCACAGAGATTTGTTACTATAGTTTATTGAGTACTAAAATTGTATCTCTCTAATTTTATCCAAAACATTCGTTGATTTAAAAATAATAATAAGAAAATAAAAGAAATCTAGGATTGCAATTTTTCACCAAACTAATCCACTCAAATCATGTTATTTTCTTTTGATTTATATTTTTTAGTACATTTAATTTGTCAACCGAAAACTTCTATTTTTATTCATACATCTCTTCCGAGCTCCGTATAAACATACCTCGTTAAATTAATTCACTATATCTCTATGAGAATTAAATTTAATAAGATTCATTAAGTTCTAAGTTTTCAAATGGCTACACATACAATTAGGGTATATTCCTATCCTTCATCATACATGTCATTCTATTTACGAGCAATATACACACAAATGCCTCTTCCAAGTTTATTCATGTGCCACGGATCGTTTTGATAAGATTCGTAAATAATCAAAAAGCATTAAGCACAAAATAGAACGAACAAATCGAACGTCTTATAAATCTATGAAAAATAATTAAAATCAAAGCTTTATAAATTTAGATCAAATGCAACCCTAGAAAAATTAAATTACTTCATAAAATTAAAATAAAAATTACAACAACTACAGAAAATTAGAAAAGGCAGAAATAAAATTAAAACATTTTGTATCATTAATATTTGGCACACGCAGAACACAACAAAAGCCAAAAATGGCTTCTGCGTGTTCTGCAGCCAACACACAAACACAATAAAAATTACAAACTAAAAAAAACTCAAACACTCTAAAAACTTTCGAAAATTAAAACTAAAACTCTATTCCAAAAAACTAAAAAACCTCCAAATTCTATCATCTTATCTCCTATTTATACCTAAAAAATACATCAAAAAAAATATTAAAATTTAATCCACGCGGGGGACAGGAAAGTGTGGCGAAAATAATAAATTAAAACGCGTGGGGGACAAAAAATTGCATCGAAAATGGAATCGAAAACGCGGCTAATGTGAGTGGGCGAGCAATCCGTTTCTGTTTTTCTTATCAATACACTCTGCCACGTGTCGAGATCTGATTCGCTGAAACCAATAGTGGGACACGTGGCAGCACTTCATTTGCTGCGGGAAATGAGCACACGCAGAAACAGAACCAGGGGATTGGGGCGCCGAGAAAGTGCGGCAACGGCTGGAACGGGGGTTGATCCAGCGCGGTCGCGCTCATTGTAACATGCCACGTGTCGGAAGATTATTTGCTGAAATATTAAGTGGGACACGTGGCAGATTAAGGTTCGTGGAATAACCGGGCGCACGTGGATCGGCCGCACGGGAAAATGGGCGCGCGAAGGTGGGGGACAGGGTCTGCACGACGTCAGATGGGTGGGTCCCACACTACACACCGACCTACGCGGTAGGTGGGCCCCACTCGGGCACCGAGCCGCGCGATAAAGGAATTCCCTGCACCCACTCTCCTTGGTCGGGTTGAAGTGCACGCACGCATCCGAACCGTTGATGCGTTGATCTGACGGTCCACGATGAAGCGTAGATAACACCGCGTGGAAGTTTTCTCCTGCGAAGAAAAATAACTTTTATTAATTATATTTTCACCCACAAATATATTTCAAATTATATTTTAAATTTTTGTTTAATTGCAATACAACCCTTTTTGTAATTTAAATTAAATTTTAAACTTTTAATAATTGAAATTAAGCCCGATTTTAATTTAAATTATATTTTCAATTTTTATAAATTGTAATTACTCACTCTTTTATTTGAAATTATATTTTTGGACACAAATTTGCCATTAAGAATGTTTTCAATACAATTTTATTTAATTTTCTTAAAATATATAAAAAACAGTAAATACTAATTTATTAAACTAAAATAAATAAAAATAGTGAGAACGTAGTAATTATAATTAATAAAATAGGTGAAAATAACTATATAAAATACAGTTATCATACCTGCTTGATACAAGGATTTTAAAGACCTACCTACTCAGTTTAAGAATACGGTGGCCTGTACACTTTCAATTGTGCATGATGATGTTCCTTCTATACATAAAGAAGCAATCAGAAGCCCTGAAGTTGAAAGATGGAAGGAAGCCATGGATGAAGAACTTTTGTCCCTTCAGAAGAATAAAACATGGAAGTTGACACAACTACCTAAGGGCAAGAAGGCAATTGGATGCAAATGGGTGTATGCAAGGAAAGATGGATTTCCTAACAAAGATGATATTCGCTACAAGGCAAGGTTGGTGGCTAAGGGCTACGCTCAGAAGGAGAGAATCGATTATAATTAGGTATTTTCTCCAGTTGTAAAACATTCCTCTATTAGAATTTTGTTGGCCTTGGTAGCACAGTTCGATTTGGAACTAGTTCAACTTGATGTGAAAACCGCATTTCTACACGGTGACTTAGAAAAGGAAATCTATATGTCTCAGCCAGAAGGGTTTAATGTTGCTGGTAAAGAGAATTGAGTTTGTAAGCTGAACAAATCATTGTATGGATTGAAGCAATCTCCAAGGCAGTGGTACAAACGATTTGATCAGTTTATGTTGCAACAGAAGTATACCAGAAGCACACATAATCATTGTGTGTATTTTCGCAAGCTACAAAATGAGTCTTTCGTCTATCTCCTATTGTACGTCGATGATATGTTGATTGCATCGAAGAGCCAAGCATAAATTGAAAAGTTGAAGGCTCAACTAAGTCAGGAGTTCGAGATGAAAGATTTGGGAGAAGCCAAGAAGATTCTCGATATGGAGATAAGTAGAGACATGAAGAAGAGGAAGCTTAGTTTGACCTAGAGTCAATATTTGAAGTGGATACTACAACGTTTTGGTATGAATGAACAGACAAAACCTGTAAGTACTCCGCTAGTTCCTCAATTCAAGTTTAGTGCTCAATTATCTCCTAAGAATGATGTAGAACAAGAATATATGGCAAAGGTACCATGTGCAAATGCGGTTGATAGCTTGATGTATGCAATGGTGTATACAAGACCTGACATTTCACATGCGGTTGGTGCTGTAAGCAGGTACATGCATGATCCTGGTAAAAGACATTGGTTGGCTGTGAAATGGATTCTACAATATATTATAAATACTGTAGATGTTGGTTTAGTATTTCAACAGGATAATACCATTGGTCAATGTGCAGTCGGATATTGTGATTCCGACTATGCAGGAGATTTAGATAAGCGTCGGTCAACTACTGGTTATGTGTTTACTCTTGCTAGAGCACCAGTCAGTTAGAAGTCTACCTTGTAGTCCACAGTTGCTTTGTCTACTACAGAGGCAGAGTATATGGCAGTTACAGAGGCTGTGAAGGAAGCTATTTGGTTACGAGGTTTGCTTGAAGACTTGAGAGTTGGTCAAAAACATATTAAGGTATTTTGTGATAGTCAGAGTGCTATTCATTTAGAAAAGAACCAAGTCTACCATGCACGTACAAAACACATTGACGTTCGTTATCATTTCGTGTGAGAGATTATTGAAAAATATGGAGTACTAGTTCAGAAGATTAGTACGATAGAGAATCCCGTAGATATGATGACCAAGGTGGTAACAACAATCAAGTTTAAACATTGTGTGGACTTGATTAATATCCTGCAAATCTGAATTGGCACTAGCGTCGCTGATCTAGTAATTAAAGAAATAATTTAAAATCACTAAGTCGCTAAGGTGGAGATTTGTTATATAGTTCCTTAGTGAGCAAATTAGAAAAGTCCCACATTGGTTAGGAATGAAGATGGGTGTTGGATTTGAGGCTATAAATAAAGCCCTCCTTCACCATTTGTAAACATTCCAAAATTTGTAAATCTTCATTTCTTTTGTAAGGGTAATTGATTAGCTCAATTTTGCCAAATTAGTTGTAATTTTGGAGTTCATCCATTTGGAAATAGTGGAAGTGGTCAACGACGCCCGAAGACCTAGGTAACATTTATACCGAACCTCGTTAAATTTATGGTGTTATTATTTTTTTGCTTTAATATTTCTATTTTAGTTTATTTTAGTATTATATTTTCAATAACATTATTTTGTTGGGTTAGTTTGAATTCTATTTATTTAAATCATAAGTGAATAGTAATTATTTAGAATATGAAAAATATACCCGATTGTATCGATTTAAATGATTTGTACCGATTCAAACGAATTGTATCATTTAAATATATATATATATATATATTTTGATTGAAAAATAAATAGTATTAAGTTTTTCAACTTTTAAAGTGACATTTCTAAATTCTCATTTTAATTTGTGATGCTAAAATTATTGAGTGAATGAATATATATTAATTTTATAATAAAACGTTGACACTTGCTAAAGCGGCGATGATATACATTGTGCGGCAGGTTGCAGTAAAAAAAGTAAAAATGTTACAATGAAAAATTGAAAAATATCATGGTGTATCTTTTCATTCAATTTTTTTTAAAATATTTATTATTATTTTTATTTATAAAAAATCTGTGTATTAATTTTTTTAATTTAAAAAATATATTTATTAATAATTTTATTTATAAAAAAATCATAAAAATATTTTTATTAATAAATTTTTTTAAATAAATGTTAATGAAGATATTTTTTTCTTTTATCCATATTTTATCAAATTAAAAAATTATTAATATAATTGCTGAAATATATTTAATAATTTTTATTTATTTTTGAATAAATTCAAAATTATTAAAAAAAAATTAATATAATTTTTATAAATAAATAAATTAAATATCATATTTTTAAAATTAAAAGAATAAACCATATTTTTTTTATAAATAAAGCTATCCATCGCCTTCCATCCAATGAAAGAATTGATAATTAAAAAAAAAAAAAAAGAAGCAGAAGAAGATGAAAGGGATAGGAAGGAGAGCATTCTGTGATAGTCCTACTCAGCTTTTCCCTTCCTAAAAAATATAATATGTAAAAATCAAACCACCTTTGTCCTGGATTAAACAGAGCATTTTCTGTTTATTTCTAACGCTCTCTTTGAGCTGTACTGTTCAGTAGGTTTATATTTTCTTTGAAACATATCGAAGCTAACCATCGTCGTTCGAGAATTTAGGGATATATTTTTGTGTGCGTGTGATAGTGTGTGAGAGTAAAATAAGAGATTCATGGATGCGTATGCGTTACATTTGGCCATGGCAACTCTCGTCGGAGCTTCGTTCGTGGCCGTATCTGCTTATTATATGCATCGGAAAACCCTATCGCAGTTGCTAGAGTTCGTAAAGACGGTGGAGCGAGAGAGGGAGGACAACTCCGATGTTGTCGGCTCTCTGCAGAATTTGAATAAGCGTCGGAGTAACTCGCACCACAGAGGATACGGATATTACTGCCGGGGATCGGCGTCTTTGCCGGACGTCACTGCGATTTCTGGCGGGGTTGATGTAGAAGATAGGTGGAATGGTCCCATTCAAGTAGATGGTATTCCGCCTGGTTTGCCGAGACTGCACACACTTCCTGAAGGTATGGCTATGTCGAACTTCTCACTGCAGTGATTAGTTTGGCCTTTTCATTTCTGCGTTATCATATTTGATTAGGCTGGAAGTGTATGATGATTGGTCGTAGACTTAGCTTTGTACTTAACCGTGTGATTTTTTGGATTACTGATGCCTCATTTGCGTTTGTAGTCCCTTTATCTGATGGTATGCCAGTGTTAAATCAGAATATTAATGTTGAATGTATTGGTTTTGTAGTGGGAAGATACTTCGTATTGATGTGCATGATCTGGAATGCATATGTAATAATACTCAGGCATTGCTTGGTTTGAAAGTTGCTTCTGTGTAATAGTGGTGATAAATGTGCAACATGGAGCTAACGAAAAATTCCTGTTTGTGTTGTCATTATTATACCCTGCAATTGACCTTGTCTACTTTAACTTCAAATAAGGTTCAGTTTATTTTGATTTGGCAGGTGAATTTGTGCATATGCAAATTACCCATTGTATTAGATTGGTTACTGCTTCTAACAGCTGAGACATTGAATTATATCTATTGGTAAAGTATTGAGAAATAATAGGCATTGTACTTTCCCTACATACCGAAATCCAAGTGTTCAACTCCCTTCCAAGAAAAACAGAAATACTTGCTGAATCCCACACAAGTTCGTTTATTGTTGCTTTCCTTTGCAAAGAAAATTGTGGGAAGTTGGACCTGAAAATTAAAGATACATGCATTTAACCATCTGATATTATATATTTTTGAATTTATCAGAGACCCAGAGTCGACAGGTGCATGCACATGCCCACATGTTGATACTTACACATACTTGTATAAATCACTAGTAGGCCAATATTTTTTTCCGAATTTAAATTTTCTGAGAAGTTCTTAATGATATTTTCATCATTGATAGAGAAGGAGAACTATCATCGAGGTTGGATTTTAACTATTTTCATCTTATTATTCTAATATTCTAAGAGGCCTCTCAAGATCACATTCCTTAGATACACGTTTCCTAGACTAATTTTATTTCTCTGCATGGGGATTCTCTCTCTTCTTCTTCTTTTATTATCTAGATTCCAGGCATGTACTTGCTCTGTGCAAGTTTCGACTTTTGATGGTTGAATAATTGAATTTTCACCTGTAACTCTCCCTTTATATTTATCATGGCTTATGTAATCAGTGACTTAAATCAAGTTGAAGTTATGGCCAGTATCTTCTCCTTTGATTTTTATATTTATTTTTTTCCTTGTTAAGTTTCCTTTCCATGAAAATTAAATACGTGGTATCATCGCATGTGAGTTTATATGTGTGGTGGACTTCACTTTTCTGACAAGAATTTTACGAGTTTCTTAAGTATCTACTGAGTTCCTATTTTTCAGGAAAATCTGCTATGCATGTGACTTCTACTAAGAGAACAAGTAGTCTTATTAGACCTACTTCTCCCAAGTCTCCTGTTGCAAGTGCCTTCGAAAGTGTGGAGGGTTCCGATGATGAGGATAATATGACCGACAACTCCAAACTAGACACCACTTATATGCATACTAATGGGAATACTGTGAGTTATCTTGCTACTACAAATAACATATCCTATTGTAAATGAAATGTACAATTCTACAACCTTTCTGACTTTCTGAAGTAACATGGCGTTCTTGCAAGTTTTAGTGATTACAAAACACACACAAAGAGATGATTTATGTCTTAATTTGTCCAAGGCAGTTTGATCACGAATTTTTTGGTATGCAAAGAAAATCTTTGGGATCTATATTCTGTAGCACCTGGACCTCTAAAATGTGCAGGAACCAGAATCCAAAAGCTTATTTGGAAATCTACCTGACAATGCAAATGGGGGGCAAATACCTGTAGCTCCTTCAAGTATGATACGGTCTCATAGTGTATCTGGTGACCTGCATGGTGTTCAGCCTGACCCTATTGTAGCTGATATTCTTAGGAAAGAGCCAGAGCAAGAGACTTTTGCTCGACTTAAAATTACCCCAACTGGTATGCATTCCCTTGCCCTAGACAGCATAATTTGGCTTTTAAACTTGCTGGAGTCTTAATTATTCATTGATGCATATAAAAGATTTTGTTTTGGACTTCTATGTTTATCTCTAATATGTGAAATACGTGAAAATGTGAGTTTAACCAGAGGTACCATCACCTGATGAAGTGGAAGTCTACATGGCCCTCCAAGAATGCCTAGAAATGAGAAAAAGATATGTCTTCAAGGAAGCAGTTGCTCCGTGGGGAAAGGAAGTTATATCTGACCCCAGCACCCCGAAGCCTAACCCGAATCCATTTTCTTATGCTCCTGAGGGAAAGTCTGACGTGAGTCTCAGTTATGATTCTGGTATTGCAATTCAGAATTAAGGTTTATTCTGTTTTTGTTGACTGACAAATGCTACTATATCCTGTAGCATTATTTTGTGATGCAAGATGGTGTTATTCATGTTTATGCAAGTAAAGATAGTAAGATCCAGAACCTTTTCCTCCCTCTTTGTATGTAATGGTGGAAGAACTCTTCTAGTTCATATGAAGTGATCCTCTATATGCTCTTTTATGTATAAACATACATACATACATACATACATTCATACATATATTTATATATTTTGCAGAAAAAGAAGAGCTTTTTCCCGTTGCTGATGCAACTACATTCTTCACTGACCTGCATCACATACTTCGAGTTATAGCAGCAGGAAATACCAGAACTTTATGCCACCATAGACTTAATCTTCTGGAACAGGTAAACTGTTAATAATTTAACACTGAACGCATGCTAGTCTTGTGCATTTTTTAGTTTTGATGATATGCTATCTGGATTTTCTTTCAGAAATTCAATCTACACTTGATGCTTAACGCGGATAGGGAATTTCTGGCTCAGAAAAGCGCTCCACACCGTGATTTTTATAATGTACGGAAAGTTGATACTCATGTGCATCACTCAGCATGCATGAATCAGAAACATCTTTTGAGGTTTATAAAATCAAAGTTGAGGAAGGAGCCTGATGAGGTAACAGTCATGAAATTATTATTTTTTGGTTGCACTTTATTATTCCTCAATGATTTTCCTAGTAGACAATGGAAGTATCAACTTGATGATTGGCCTTATTGAGGTTTCTCCATTTTTGCCCTTGAAAAATGCATTTTACATTATTACTGAAGCCCTCATTTTTATATGTTTCTATTTCTATTTAGGTTGTAATATTTCGAGATGGGACATACTTGACCTTGAAAGAAGTTTTTGAGAGCTTGGATTTGACTGGGTAATTGAACTTTCCCACTTCTCTTCTTCTACATGTTTTTGTTTTTTGTCCTTTGTTCATGTTTAGAATATAATTTTTCTCAAATTTGTTTGGACAGGTATGACCTGAATGTTGACCTTTTGGATGTTCATGCAGACAAGAGCACATTCCATCGTTTTGATAAGTTCAATCTCAAGTACAATCCCTGTGGTCAAAGTAGGCTAAGGGAGATTTTCCTTAAGCAGGATAATCTTATTCAAGGTATCAAATCTTCGTTCCTCACTTATGATAGTTTAGTGAGGGCTGTCTGGAGGACTTTCTTTCTTCATGTGGTTTTTCTGCGTCATATCATCTTTCTTACATGATTGCATTGCATAAAGTGGCAAGCACGATTATTGTACTTTTTTTGTATCCCTGTGAAACTATCAGTGATAAATAAAAAAGTACTAAGGAGCTTTATGTTCATTTCCTTTTTCTATTAGCTACTATAGGCTTGCAAAATTTATATACACATACTTGCTTTAATAGAATTAACCAAAACATAATATATAAAAACTACGTTACTTTCTTTAACATCAACCTACATATGCTGCTGAACTTATCTAATATATTTTCATACTAAGGATCATTTCTTCCTACAGAACAATTGCATGTACAATTTGGTGCACTTCCCTTGAATACACTGGTTATATGACTTGTGGTTAAGTGTTCTTTCTTAATAGGTCGCTTTCTTGGTGAACTGACTAAACAAGTCTTTTCTGATCTTGGTGCAAGCAAATATCAGGTAGTTCTACATGGATGACCCATCACACATTCTTTTTGTTAATATTTCATATTTTGATGCATGATATATTGATCTACACATGGTTCATCATTTGCTGATTGAGAGCTGATGAATACTAAAATGGAATCTATTTAAGTTCCTTTGTTCCTTTGTACCTTTTCTTTTTCTATTGCATTTTCCCCTCTTTATTTTTCTTACTAGCATGGATCATTTAATAACAAAGAATGTTGTATGTAAATGCTATATTTTACCAATATATGTTTTGGTGCTTTGCTTACTATTGTGAAAGATAATTATGGTAGCTTGTTACTGCAATGTCCTTTTGGATGTTAAAGTTATCCAAGCTTTTTTTTGGGTGCTTGAGTTCATTTGGACAAAATTTAAATTTGAACCATATCTTCTACTAGAAGATTGTTCATTTTGTATTCTTGTACCAAGTATACTAGAGTCTCATACTTTTTGATGAATGGATATATTATTTTGTCGATATTTGACTCTGCATATTTTATGACTTGTGCAGTAAAAAAAATATTTCATGACATGAAACTAAATTGACGATGAGAGGAGTTTCATGAACGATTAGAATTTTCTTTTTTTGATGTTCAATGCTTTCTGTTATAGATCCTAATGGTTAATTCCATCTTTCTCTTTTTGTCCCTTAGTTTGTAATGTCAAGCTTGTTTTGATAATACGCTTATGTCATATGTCCTGCTTTGTTGATGCAGATGGCTGAATATAGAATATCCATATATGGTAGGAAGCAAAGTGAGTGGGACCAATTGGCTAGCTGGATCGTCAACAATGAATTGTACAGTGAGAATGTTGTTTGGTTGATTCAGGTATTCTCCAAGATTTCTAAAACCCTAGTAGACAATTTCTGTTGAATGATTATGTCAATTCATTGCATTGGTACTTGCAAGTCTTTTTGTGCTTTTTTGACATGGTTGCATCAAGCAATGCTCCTTTTGTCTTTTCCTCTTTTCAAATGCATAGCGTGTGCTATTGTTGTTATGGTCTTGGTCTTCTGAAGGGTGCTACTTAGAACTATTGTTGCTCGGTTTCTCCCATGCTGAAGAATCATTTTTGGTATTTGGAGTTATTGTTCCCCCCTCCTCCCCAGTTCCCTGGCTCTGCAAATAGATTTAGATTTGAGATTCCTTGGCTTATTCTGAAAGGCTACTATTTTTGGTGTATTTTATGTGACGTATTCCACATTCTAATGTTTTGGATGTTATTATTCAATAGTATATTGCGCTTTGGCATTTCATTTACAAGTATTGATGATTAATATGATTGTCTTCTTTCTTTAGCTTCCACGACTTTACAATATCTATAAAGAAATGGGAATAGTGACATCTTTCCAGAACATTCTTGACAACATCTTTATTCCACTTTTTGAGGTTACTGTGGATCCAGATTCACATCCTCAATTGCATATTTTCCTCAAACAGGTTTGTTATATACTTACATGCTGTTTGCATAATATATATTTGCATTTTACACGCACTTCTTTCCCCTGCATAAACTTTAGTCGGTTTACTTTCTTTAATAGCTGAAGAAGACTAGCTGGAAGTTAAAATCCGGACTTCTCTTATTACAAAAGCTTCTTCAATTTGCATTTTGATTTTTGGTCCTTCTGTCCTCTTTCTCTCACATACCAAAAACTGCACAAATATTGTATTTTAGAAAAAAGTGTCATGGAGGTCATTAGATTAAATCATTTGGTCCCTTAAATTATAAGTGGTGTCATTTAATCTTATAGCTTGGGAAAAGGGGATCAATTAAGAACAAACTACATTATTTTAATGTTTTTTATATTAAAATATTACTTTAAAAAATCATTAAAATAACGTGTTTTTTTTCTTAATTGACCATTTTTTTAAAGTAAAGGGACTAAGTGACGTTACTTTTAATCTAAGGGATCAAACATTACCAATAGCCTATTATAAGGGACCTCTATGGCCCTACTCTACTATAGTTTATAATAAAATAGAATAGTAGTTGCTCTAGTTTTTACCGTGTCGTGGTGGCCTTGGCCCTTGGTTTGTGTTTGTCCTGTCTTTTCAACTTTCCCTGCATCCCTCAGATATGGCTGCTAGTATAATCTGCCATGTAATTCTTGTGGGATTTCAGGTTGTTGGGTTGGATTTGGTGGATGATGAAAGCAAGCCTGAAAGAAGGCCAACAAAACACATGCCCACTCCGGTGCAGTGGACAAATGTATTCAATCCTGCTTATTCATACTATGTCTACTACTGTTATGCTAACCTCTATACGCTAAACAAGGTGTGTATTTCTCCTATACAAATTTATGTTTCATAGATACACCCTGAATAGGTGATCAATTAGCTCTTGATTTCTTTGTTGAAATTGATCATGGCGTTGTACACCTAACCTTTATTTACTTCAACTGTGGCTCCCTCCTAAACATTTGATCCCTTGTAGCCCTTAATAATTTTTGGACTCACTAATAGTTGAGTTGAGTGGCTCATCTAATAACTCTGAAGGATGTTTTGTTGTCAGATGGCTCAAGTAGTTCATTTTCCAATGGGTTATAATAAATTTCTTTGTAGATTGTTTCCTAAAATAGTCCAATACTTACGTAACTTCTGTTAGATGTTTCTCAGCGTTGGCTTTCTTGGCCTTTTTTATGGCCATGATATGATTTCCTTTGTTGCTTTGAATGGTAACCTGCTAGATATTGTTTTGCAGTTTCGTGAATCAAAGGGGATGACTACCATCAAATTTCGTCCACATTCTGGAGAGGTACTGACTGGAAATTTTGGTTATATTCTTATAAAGGTGTCAGATTATAGTTCTTAACCTAACATATACTCAGGCTGGCGACATCGACCACCTTGCAGCAACCTTTCTTACAGCTCACAATATAGCACATGGAATCAATTTGAGAAAATCACCTGTTCTTCAATATTTGTACTATCTAGCACAGGTTAGTTTCAATGTTCCTTATTTCACACTTGTCTTATGGACTACATATTTTCAATTTTTCACTGGCTGCTATAATTTATTGGTGCGTCAGATTGGTCTAGCCATGTCTCCATTGAGCAACAACTCTCTATTTTTGGATTACCATCGGAACCCTCTCCCCACGTTTTTCTTACGTGGTTTGAATGTCTCACTTTCAACTGATGATCCTCTTCAAATCCACTTGACAAAAGAACCTTTGGTCGAAGAATACAGCATAGCTGCTTCTGTGAGCTCTCTCCTCTTTCTCATACATGTCAATAGAAGCTATAGGAATTAAATTATTATGTTATGAAAGTTATTGTCTGCAGGTGTGGAAGTTGAGTTCATGTGACTTGTGTGAGATTGCTCGCAATTCAGTCTACCAGTCTGGTTTCTCACATGTTCTTAAGGTAAGATAACACTATTATTTGGCCATATAGGCCCTAGAAAACGAATTTTTCAAAATTTCACTATTATTGTTTCAGGCATAATTATGAAGTGAGAGCTTGCTTACTAGTGGGACTGGTGTATCTTCACCAATGAATATAATCGTTTTTTTACTAGATGAGCATATGATGTAATTATATCTAGTAGAAGTTTAGTCATACGAGCAATTGCCTTTTTCGTTTGACTTAAGCTGAACCACCATTTTTTTTTCAGTCGCACTGGATTGGGAGAAATTACTATAAGAGAGGACCGGATGGAAACAATATCCACAAGACAAATGTTCCTCATATCAGATTGGAGTTCCGTGATACAGTATGGTTATTGTTTTCTTTCTTTATTCCCCATCCTCCCTTTATTTGGGCATATGATTCCAGTATGGATATATTTTGTGGTTTCGTTGTTATTGTTTTATCATGCTTTGATCTCTTTCCACGTGTTTTTGTTTATGCTCTCTCTCTCACTCACTTTATGTGTTACTCGTGTATAAAACTATTACAAAATCCAATTTAGCCATGCATATGGTCCCAATAAGTATAGGATGCCTAGATGCAAGATTCAGTAGCGTTGATAATTATTTTTGTAAGGAACATTTTGCTTGAGGGCCAAGAGAAGGATAAGTCGCTATTAAATTCGGATTGTACCTGGTGCTGACTATTGTTGGTTACACTGCTTGCAGATTTGGAGAGAGGAAATGCAACAAGTTTATCTTGGCAAGGCCAATATACCTGCTGAAATTGATAAGTAATGCAGGAACTTCAAATATTTACTCCATGTTTCAATGGTCATATAAGCTTTAGGCTAGGTGATTATACTCTTATTCATTTTGTACTCACAAACAGGTTTTTTTAATTGGGATGATTTTCGGTTGAATTGAACTGGAGAAATGTGGCTTTACTGTTTTGCTGCAGCAATTGAAGATCCTGCAACAAGTCCTGTTCATCTCCCTTGCAATATATAGAAACACTGATACTCGAGCTGAGTTAATTGGCTTGGTGGAAAGCTTCAAAGTAAGTGTAAGAACGAGGTGGACGAAAGTTTAAGAATAAGATGCCATCTCTCAGATGAGGTCATTAGTATAATGCAGCTGGTAGATAAGATGGAGAAGAGAATAATGTGACCTTATACTTCATCAATCCTTTGTTTTAAATCTGGTGGGCTCGAACCACCACCACTTTGTTGTGGGCACTCCCATTACCAAATCCACCGACAGGTGGGGGTGATTACATGATAATTTTCTTTTTTAAGAACATAAAGCGTATAATATCTATATTATACGGTTACATGTTTACTTTTGATCACAAACTTAACAGGAGTTGAACATGATTCACTAGACCACCTACACTACAAGTGACAATCGGAAGACCATGTCAGGTCAGGATCCACCAAATATCTGCAAAAGATTTTCCCCATAAATTTTTCATTAGTATTTTGAAATGGTTTTCCAATTTAGAACATCTTGAAATGAAAACACCAAAGCAAAGAGAACCTAATTGTGATTTTTTTATCACTCACACAACAAACCACCGTAACTTTTGAATAAAAATAAATTCAAAATATGGTGACGTTCAAGTGGTAATATGTTCATGGATAAAAATCCTAGATAATTGATCGGTTCATGTCACCACTTGTATCCCAAAATATGATACCCTGTGAACGGGAAATTTAAGCATGCAACCATGCAAATAGTAATATATGCAGATAACATGTTAGAGGAAGAAACATATGTGGTTAATACATACATGACAATGAACTGATCAGCAAGATATTCAGAATCTTCTTCATCTGTTTTTATATAGTACATCCTATATACACGAGCAAAATTATGTATCTCCTCTGCACTACCAATTAACCCAATTAACTTGGGATGGAACTCTGGGACGAAAACTACAAAATCAAACACTGTATTAAGATGAGGGGAGTGAATCTCCAACTAATGATGACGTTTGCTAATTTATCACGTATCAAGATTTAGAAAGTGCAATGCAATCTAACAGTATAAACTACCTTTTACATATTTGCGGACTTGCTCAACAGTATCTCTGAGGATCAACAGAGATGAGCACAGGTAAGATTTCAATCCCAACCTTTTGTTCTGCACAGACAATTCAAATAAATGATAATAACAGATGCCATCAAAATATAACCTTTGCAATCCCAAATTACCATCATGCTAAATGTAACACCAAGACATGTACTTTCATTTTGTTACATAAAGCTGAGCGCACACATTTTCAGTTAAACAACAATACGAATAATCTTTTAGATATTAATAATCATGAAACTAGAGTACCTACTATAGTCAACAGAAAGTAACTTTGTACTTTTGTTAGTTGAGAGTATTACTGAATAACATGACCTGAATGACCCAGAAGCCTCATTTAGCCCTGATTTTTGTAATTTGAAAACTGGAGCATGCTATGTATGTAATGTAAAAGGCTAACAGCAACATCATGATAAAAGCATGTTTACTGGAACAAGATTGAAAATACTATATGACTTGGGCAAAGTGCAATAAACGAGCCACTAGACATTAGAGAGGAGTCTAACACTGACAAGTCTGAAAAAAAAAAGATATAGCAGAAGAGCAGGCCAAGTTGTTACTTTATAAAATGCTTTTGATGCCAAATGAAAAAAAGCAACTCACTTATTTTATCAACTGCAGCAGCTAACTTTATCAGCCCATCTGGGCAAATATCAGGGCAGTGAGTGAAACCAAAATATATCAATGTCCAATTCCCCAAAAAGTACTTTTCGGTTACACTCTTTCCATCATGGTTGATAAGATTAAATGGCCCCCCAATAGCTGCTTTTTCCAGCAGACCTTCCTTGTTTTACTTCATTTGATGCATGATAGGATTGAATTTTGGGAGGTAGAAGAAGAAGAGAAAACAGAGAGAAGGAGAGCTGATTGTATAATATTCTGATATGCTTTTATTGGATTCATAGAGGCACGGACAGAGAAATAGCAAAGAAAACAGAGAAACAACAAGGAAAATAGCTAACTAATTCTGACAATCCTAACCGTCTACTGGACCCTCATGTCGCGCGCATGGCTGCGTTGCTGCGCCGTGCTTAACCAATTCTACACCCACGTGGGAAGGATCGAGCAAAACGCCATTCATTTTCTCATGTGGCTTCCTCTAATAAAGCTCCTATCCATTTGACCAAAATTTTTGGTTTGGGTCGATATTTGTTCTTCTGAATCACACGTCGAGCCTGGATAGCTTCAGGTTGAGGCATGACAGTGGCGTGATCAGAAATTGGAGAAAGTCGGATGGAGCTTGGAGTAATTGGTCTCACGAGCTGCTTTAACATACTAACATGAAATACATCATGTATGTGAAAATCAGTTGGAAGAGCCAATTTGTAAGCCATTGGATCAACTTGTGTGATGATTCTATAAGAACCAAAGAAACATGGGGCAAGCTTCATGGATGAGCGAAAGGCCACCGAAGTTTTTCTGTAGGGTTAGAGTTTCAAGTAAACATAATCTTCTTCGAGGAAGGATACCTCGCGCCGGTGATTGTCAGCTTGACATTTCATGCGATTTTGAGACTGTAGGAAGTTATGTCTTAGCTCACGTAGAATGGTGTCCCTGACACATAGCTTCTTATCTACATCTTGGGCATGGGCAGTTCCTGGAACACAGGTCAATAATATGGAGGTGGAAGGCCATAGACTACATCAAAAGGGGTCATTTTTGTGGAGGAATGGATAGAAGTGTTATAACTGAACTCAGCCTATGGAATCCATTCAAGACACTTTCGTGGATGATCCCTAGCAAAGCAACGCAAATATTGCTTGAGGGTCCGGTTGACCACCTCGGTCTGTCCATCTGATTAGGGATGATACCTGGAGCTCATGCATAATTGAGTTCCTTGCAGTTGAAACAAGTCTTGTCGGAAGGAATTGATAAACACCTTATCACGATCATTGACTATGGTAGTTGGCATGCCATGTAGACGTATCACATTGGTCACAAAGGTCTTAGACATATTCATAGCAGTGAATGAGTGCTTCTTAGGAACAAAATGAGCATATTTGTCAAACGATCCACAATTACCATGATAATTGTGTAACCATTGGAAGATGGCTTGTCAAACGATCCATAATTACCATGATAACTGTGTAACCATTGGAAGATGGCAGCCCTTCAATAAAGTCCATTGAGATGTCAGTTCATATCTTAGTAGAGATAGAGAGTGGCTGGAGTAAGCCTGCTGGTTTCATGCTATCAGTCTTAAACCGTTGGCAATTACCATACTGCCTTAGGAACTTCTTCAACATTTGGCCTAGTTTTGGCCAACAGAAACTTTCTTTGATGGTTTTGTGGAAACCAAAATTACCCCCAATAGGAGTGGAATGGTAATCAACCATTATCTGAGGTATGAGAGAGGAGTTGGGACTCAAATATACCTTATTATCTTTGAACCACACTCCATCTTATTAGAGCAGTTTATGGGCAATTGTAGGGGAAGATTTGGTTAATAGGCCTGCATAAAAGGAGTCTTGTTGCATTTCTTTCTAGAGTCAGGGACACCAGTTTACGTGTGGTTGGGAAATAGATAAGAAGTGAAATTCAATTACATGTGAGAGAGAGTCTGCACCCTAGTTTTTCTGCCATATTTATATTCAATTTCATAGTCGTAGCCAAGGAGTTTTGGAAGCCACCATGTCTGTGATGGGGTTGTGATACGCTGTTCTAATAGGTATTTGAGGCTTTTTTTATCTGTGTGAATGGTGAAGGGTTTTCCCAGTAGGTATGGGAACCGTACCTTGATGGATTGATGATGGCCAGCATTTCCTTTTCATAGGTGGATAAGGACAAGCTGATCCCTTTAGGGCTTTACTAAAGTATGCCAGTGGTTTGTTTTCTTGGATAAGGATGGCACCAAGTCCAATTCCACTTGCATCACACTCAATCACAAACCGTTGAGTAAAATCTAGTAGGCACAAGATTAGTGGGGTTGTCAAGGCTTCTTTAAGCTATTTGAAAGCACTTTCAGTTGTCTCGTTCCAATGGAACCCTTCTTTACTCAACAAACGGGTTAAGGGAGCTACAATGCTACCAAAGTGACGTATGAATTTCTTGTAATAACTAGCTAACCCGAGGAACTCTTAAACTCCTTTGGCTGTGACTGGGGTTGGCCAGTCAATAACAACCTAAATTTTGGAAGGACCTACTGATACACCCTGCTTTGAAACAACATACCCCAAGTACTCCATCTGTGACACTCCAAACCTACATTTGGACTCCTTGGCATACAGGCTGTTATCAACCAAGATTTGGAGAACAACTCGTAGATGCACTAGGTGATCCTTTCCCAATTATGAGTATATCAGAATGTCATCAAAGAAAACCAAAATAAATTTTCGAAGGTAGGGTCGAAAGAGGTCATTCATGAGGTTTTGGAAAGTAGATGGGGCGTTAGTGATACCAAATCGCATCACTAGGAATTCATAATGGCCTTCATGGGTTCAAAAGGTTTTCTTAGGAATATCTTTTTCTTGTACATGTATTTGATGATATCTTGATCGTAAATCCAGTTTGGAAAATATTTTAGCTCCATGGAGTTCATCTAATAGTTCATCTATGATAGGGATAGGATACTTATCTTTCACTGTACTATTGTTCAAAGCCCTATAGTCCACACAAAATCTCCAACTACAATCATTTTTTTTACTAACAGAATTGGTAAGGAAAAAGAGTTGTTACTAGGTCTCACCAACCCAAATTGAAGAAGCTTCTTAACCATCTTTTCAATTTCTATTTTTTGGTAGTATGGATAATGATATGGTCGTACATTGATTGGCCCTGCACTAGGGCTGTAAGGGAATGTGATGGTCTTGTAATCACCTAGGTAGAAAACAGGTAAGAGGTTCAAATATGTGTGAGAATTTTGTGAGCAGATGTCTTATCTCTAGAAATTTTGAATTAGTTTCAAGGCTATCATGGTTGTTTGAGGCAAAATTTGGAAAAATAGCCTAATGTTTTGTAGTGCATTGCATTCCTTGTTAGTTAGAGCTGCAATACTGGTTTGTTGTAATTCTTGAAAAGTATGGCTAGTTCCTCCTACCTTGAAACCTAGGTGGCATTTGGTTCGTGGAATGGAATCGGAATCGAAATCGGAATCGGAATGGAATGGAATGGAAAGGAAACAATTTTGTTTGGTTTCACCACTCGAATTAAGCTTGGAATCAGGATTACAGTATTTGGTTTGCCACTGGAATGGAATGAAAAAAGCTATAAATGACCTTAATACCCCTACATGTTGTAAAGTTCAAATAATGTCATTTAATTACTATTTTTTCGTCAGACAAAATACATTATTGAAATCATTATTTTTCTAAATAATTATTATTTAATTAAAAAGAAATATATTATTAAAATTATTATTTTTCTAAATAAGGTTTAGGGTTTTGAGGTTTGGGATGTGAGATTTAGGGTTTAGGGATTTAGGATTTGGGGTTATATTTGTAGGTTAAGGTTTAGGGTTAAAATTATTATTTTTCTAAAAATGGTTTAGGGTTTTAGAA
Organism: Hippophae gyantsensis; assembly: GCA_030763125.1. Classification (NCBI taxonomy): domain Eukaryota; kingdom Viridiplantae; phylum Streptophyta; class Magnoliopsida; order Rosales; family Elaeagnaceae; genus Hippophae; species Hippophae gyantsensis. The sequence continues at coordinate 135,642 of CM061030.1, forward strand.
ATTTGGATTTTGGGTTTAGGGTTTTAGGATTTGGAATTTGGAATTTGGGGTTTAGGGTTTTGGGTTTTGTGATTTATGTTTTAAGGTTTAGGGTTTAAGGTTTAGGGATTTGGGGATTTGGGTTTTAGGGTTTAAGGTTTAGGGTTTAGGGTTTAGGGTTTTAGGATTTTAAATTTGGGGTTTAGGGTTTAAGGTTTTAGGATTTATGTTTTAGGGTTTTGGGTTTGGGGATTTATGTTTTAAGGTTTAGGGTTTTGGAATTTTGGGTTTAGGGATTTGGGGATTTGGGGTTTAGGGTTTTAAGGTTTAGGGATTTGGGGTTTAGGGTTTTAGGGTTTAAGGTTTAGGGTTTAGGGTTTTGGGATTTGGGGTTTAGGGTTTTAGGGTTTAAGGTTTAGGGTTTAGGGATTTAGGGTTTAGTGTTTTAGGATTTGTATTTAGGGTTTTGAAATTTTGGGTTTAGGGTTTTGGAATTTTGGGTTTGAGAATTTAGGGATTTAGGGTTTAGGGTTTTAGGATTTGGATTTAGGGTTTTGAAATTTTGGGTTTAGGGTTTAGTGTTTAAAGTTTTGGAATTTTGGGTTTGAGAATTTGGGGATTTAGGGTTTAGGGTTTTAGGGTTTAGGGATTTGGGGTTTAGGGTTTTAGGATTTGGAATTTAGGGTTTTGGGATTTGGGGTTTAGGGTTTAGGGATTTGGGGTTTGGTTTTAGGGTTTTGAAATTTTGGGTTTGAAAATTTGGGATTTGAGTTTAAGGTTATATTTTAGGTGAGAATGGAATTATGATTACCAAGGTGGGGAGAAGGAATACAATTCCTTCTTTTTTAGTAATCCGATTCCATTCCGTCCTCCATTCCGTCCAACCAAATACACAAAATGGAAGGAATCAATTCTGATTCCATTCCATTCCCTCCAACCAAACATGGGGTTAGTGTAAGCTTTCTATAATCCATCTCAATTGGGCCAAGGGTTTCAAGCCATTGGACCTCTAGAACCACTTGACATGCTACCACTGGCAACACATAGTAATCTGCAGCAATAAGATACCCTTGAATGGAAATGGTGAGGTTACTACACTGTCTAGCACATTCTATCTTCTCATGATTAGCCACTATGACTTCAAATTTTTATTCTTTACTATAGTTAAACCAAACTGGGAAACTAGAGTTTGGTCAATGAAGTTATGGGTACTACCTCCATCTATCAACACTAGCACCTTTTTATTCTTTAGTTTACCCTCGTTATCAGCTTTCTTTGGTGGTATTGAAGGAAGCTGATAACGAGGATTTTAAGTAGATTTCTTTTGTAATAGATTCCTTTCCTTAATTAGCCTAGCTACTCCAATGACATCATCCATAGGTTGCTTGATCTTAATATCAATATGAATCTCATCTCCCAATCGAGTGATGAAGCAACCAATCAAAAAATTTTCTGGTAAGCCATCAACCTTGTGAGAAATCCTTTCAAAGAATTCCTAATATGCTACAACGCTTGTAGTATGTTTAAGGAAGGACAAGGCCTCTGAAGAGTCCTCGTAGTCAATTGATCCAAATCTTAGTTGTGCAGCCTTGGTGAACTCTTCCTAAGTAAGTGGTCCATGAAATTTGGTAAGCCACCGGTGCCATTACAATGCAATGCCTTCTAGATGGAAGGAAGCCAACTGCACTTGTTGGTTGGGAACAATGTTAGTGAATTCAAAATATTACTTGACCTTATAAATCTAGCCTATGGGATCCTCACCAACAAATTTAGGGAACGATAGCTTCAGGTATAGGTGAGGATTATTTGAGTTTGATCGGGAAGTGTGAGGGTGAGGGTGAGGGCAAGGGCGTACAATTTAATCTTTTGCAAAGGGATAAATATCAGGTGTATTACAAGTTGAGCGCAGAGTTTGCAACTCGGTGAGCACAGCTTGCAATGTAGAGCTAACTTGGTCGAAGCTTTTCTCATGCCACGCGAGAGTTTCCATGATATCATTGTGAAACTCAGCGTTAGACTTGCCTCAAGTATCCATGGCTTTGATACCACTGATAGGATTGAATTTAGGGAGGTAGAAGAAGAAGAGAAAACAGAGAGAAATAGAGTTAATTATATAATATTCTGATATGCTTTTATTGGATTCATAGAGGCTTTATATAGCCTTACACGAATATAGAAATGTCAAAGAAATAGCTAACTAACTCTAACAATCCTATCCGTCTAATGGTCCCTCATGTCACACGCATCGCCTATGTTGTTGTGCCGTGCTTAACCAATTCTGTGTCCATGTTTGCCTTCTCTGCCCAACACTATGCAGAAGTTGCTCGTGCTGCTCGTATCAATGCACTATATATTGCTACAGCCAAACAATGTCTATTAATAACAGGTAAATGTATTTGAGACTGCCAATATTTGAAAGAGAATTCCCACTCCAGTTGCCACAAGCAGAAGGAAACTTATGAAACCGACTATAAAAACCAACACAACTAGCTCTTTTAAGTACCCAATCCAACATTCTCAAAATTTGAAAGTATGAAGTTACACATTCATCGCAGATCTGATAAGTCAATTCATACCCCTCCACGAACTAGTTCCTAGTATTGGTGCTTGATAAGAGTCAACATATTGCATTTTTTGTTATGATTTAAAGGTTGATATTTGTGTGAAAATTGCGTTTATTTGATTATTTAATCCACAAATGTCATTTCACGGGTATTTCGTTTTAAAGTGCAATTTCAGGTAAAATCATAATTTTGGAGAAGTTCGGGACAAATTTCAATGACCGGGATTGAGTACAAATAAAAAGAAAACAAAATTTCAAAATTTGGAATTTCGCCGCCGGCGAGCATATTCTCGCCGTCGGCGAAAACCTTACGGAGAAAACGTTGAAAATCATGCAGGGAGCACGGATTTTGGCACAACAATCTCACCGCCGGCCAAGTGAATATCGCCGCCGGCCAAATCAATCTCGCCGCCGGCCAAATCAATCTAGCCGTCGGCCAAGTGAATCTCGCCGCCGGCCACAATAATCTAGCCGCCGGCGAGATTGAGCGGAACCAAAATCGTAAGTTTTTCAGAAATCTCGCCGCGGCGAGAACAATTGCGCCGCCGGCGAGTTTCGTCCGAAAACAGATTTTTTGGTTGTTTTGTTCCAAAATTGCCCCCCAAACCCTAAATCTATATATATAATATGATGGAAAAAGAGGGGGACGACAGAGAGAAGAGATCTGAATCATTTTTGGAGGAGAAAAGGCAAATTTTGGAGAGAAAGTTTGGAGAAGCTTGAAGGATCATCACCATTGTTGCTACCAAGTCTTCATCTTCAAGAGTTTTTCATCTCTTCTCCTTAGCCTTCATATTCTGGATTTTATTCAGATTTGTTATTCATGAATTCAATTGAAATAATGGTTGTTCTTATTTCCGTTATGAACTAATTCGTTTTTGCTAAGGCTATGATGTAGTTAAATCAAGGAAATCTGATTTCTTTTGTTATGGTTATATGAATTCATTGTTTTCAAGTCGAGTATTTATTTCCATGCTTAATGCTTTTAAATTTCTGATCAAGATTTAGATGATTTGTTCCATTATATTGAGACCGAGAGGAGATGTGTAATGAATGCTTCTTGTGATAAATACCGTATGTTGAATGCGAGTTTGACACCTAATGCATGATGTATGTGGTTATTCCAGAAATTCCATAAATCGTAATGTGCTTATTTGTGATTAAATCTTCATAGGAATATAGTTGGTTTTCATAGATAAGTAATTCTAATATAACTTGAGAAAGAGTATTAGATAAGTTTGGGTTTTTCAACCATCACTTTTAGCTTTGATTATCATATAACATGACTTGAAATCGGATTGAATTGATTTAGCGAAATCAAATGCCTTAGCGTTTTTAATCATTTGTGAACAACATTAAATTTTGTTATTTATGTTTAGTTTTATGTTAATTTGCTTTTAAAACAATTTCAACAATTCAGTTTTCAAATAAAATTAGGGTTAGTCAATTTCGGTACTTAGTAACGCCATTCCTTGTGGGTTCGATATCCGTACTTTTGTACACTTTATTACTTGAGCGATTCATACACTTGCGAAAATAAGCATCAGTGCTCTGATTTAATTCCCCTGAATTTCCCCTTTATTGGAATTAGCTTTGCCAGCCATTTTTGAAGCTTGCTTTTTTGAATTCACAATTTCTTCTCTTGAATAAGTCGATAATGGATATCTCTAATACATGGTCAGAGAATCAATTTCAAGTCCTTGAGGTAAAACCTAAATCAAACATCAAAATTTGAATCTTTTGCTATAATTTCAGCTGAAAACCGCCATTCAGCTATACATTTATACTATTTCCATGAAAAAATATAACAAAAATAATTCTTTTACATTATGAAAGCCGATGTCCAAATAGAATTTCAACCCATATCAAATTTCCCAAAGTTCGGTAGCCTACAGTGTCATCATCACCCTCACTTGGTTTACTAGGGCTTCCATTGCCTCCCCTATGTTGTTTCGAACCATACAACCCACTCCAAATAGGCCCAACTCAGCATTCATTGTTATGTTGACATACCATTCCTCAGGTGGCAGTCACCATTGAACATAACCAGCATCAGTATGTGGCTGATGGGGCACATAGTTATGTGTTGGGTTTTCCTCTTATTTGGAGGAGCCCAAGTGAAGCCCATGTGGCTTAAAATCCCATGGAGTAAGAAGGGAAATTATGGAATTTCATTTCTTTAATTAATAAACCCATTTATGGTTTGTTATGTGTGAAAATCTGCAGAGAAAAACGTGTGCAGCAAAGCAGAAAAACTGAGAGCAATTTTTCAGTTTCTCCTTCTCCAACAAGTTTTCATCAAGTGCTTCGATGGAAGGTCGTTTGTGGTCCGATTAAGCTGCAATTTTTCAGGAAGGTTTATGACTCAAGACTCTTTAATCTGTACGGTGGGATTTGGATTTGACTCACCTGTTTGGGAAATTATGAGCAGTTAACAGTGACTACGAATTGGGTTAGATCTCTCCATTTTTCTTGAAATAATTGTTAGTTTCCAAGAAGTGTATTCTTGATGTTGTTGTTGATTATTTGCCTCTAGTTTTACCTAGAGAGAACTGTTGTACAATTTTTTCTTGATAGTGGAAGTTTTGGAGAGGAGTGCCGTTGTTGTTTCCTTCCTACATCGGGAGGTTTTTCCACGTAAATTGTTTGTGTTGATTTGTGCATGTTTTCATTTTTGAGCTCTATTTATTTGTTTCCTAAAATATTCACACAAAGAATGAGAATAGGTTTAATTCTGTTGTTTAGAACTTGATTAAGTTAGTATTGAAATTATGATTCTCTTAACAAAGTGGTATCAGAGCTGTGGTTATTATTATTGAATTTCTTGTGTTGAATAATGGAAGCAAATTTGAGTAGAATGATTACTTTGAATGGTTCTAATTATCACACTTGGAAAGGGAAAATGGAAGATCTTCTTTATGTCAAATAATTTCATTTATCGGTGTTTGCCTCTGAGAAACTAAAAAAGTTATCTGAAGAAGAATGGACTCTGTTACATCAACAAGTCTGTGGGTATATAAGACAGTGGGTAGATGATAATGTTTTGAATCATATTAGTGGAGAAATACATGCACGGTCACTATGGAATAAACTTGAAGAGTTGTATGCTCGAAAAATAGGAAATAATAAAATGTTTCTTATAAAGCAGTTGATGACTTTAAGGTACCAGGATGGAACTCCATTGACAGATCACTTGAATACGTTCCAAGGAATAATCAATCAATTAGCTGGAATGGGTATCAAGTTTGATGATGAGATTCAGGGGTTGTGTTTATTGGGTACGTTGTCGGACTCTTGGGAAACATTTAGAATGTCATTAAGTAACTCAGCTCCAAATGGTGTAATCAACATGGATCTGGCTAAGACTAGTGTTTTGAATGAAGAAATGAGAAGAAAATCACATGGGTCTTCTCAACAGTCAGAGATTTTAGTTACAGAAAGAAGAAGGAGGAGTAAAAGCAGAGGTTTCAAGAGCAAAGAAAAAGGAAGAAGCAAGTCCAACATATTTTCTAATGTTGAGTGTCATCACTGTGGCATGAAAAGGCATATCAAGAAATATTGTAGACAGTTGAAGCGGGATAACAAGAAGAAGGACATAGAACAAGAGGGTGATGTTGGCAAGGAAAATGATCGAGTTGCCACCGCTAGTTCAGAAGAATTTCTCATTGTTTACAATGAAGATGTTGTCAATGTTGCATGTCACGAGATCAGTTGGGTTATTGATAGTGGAGCCTCCATTCATGCTACGTCTCGAGAGGACTTCTTTACATCCTGTACAACATGTGACTTTGGGACAGTGAAGTTGGGTAATGATGGCTTGTTTAAAGTCATTGGTATTGGAGATGTGTGTTTGGAGATGAATAATGACACGAGGCTACTTCTTAGAGGGGTAAAACATATTCCTAAAATTCGTTTGAACTTGATCTCTGTAGGTAAACTTGATGATGAAGGATATTGCAATACCTTTAGTAATGGTCAATGGAAACTTACTAAAGGTTCTATGGTTGTTGCTCGTGGGAACAAGCATTCTAGTTTGTATATACTGCAGGCGAGACTCTTTAAAGACGTTATTAATGCTATGATAGATGAGCTCACATCAGAATTGTGGCATAAGAGACTTACTCACATGAGTGAGAAAGGCTTGGCAGTATTGACTAAAAAGAATCTTCTTTCTGGAATGAATGATGTTTGTTTAAGAAGATGTACTCATTGTTTGGTAGGGAAGCAAAATAGAGTTTCTTTCAAGAGTTCCCCTCCTTCAAGAAAACAATACATACTTGATTTGGTACATTCAGATGTATGTGGTCCTATGAAGACAAAAACTTTGGGTGGTGCCAGTTATTTTGTGACCTTCATAGATGATTGTTCAAGAAATTTATGGGTGTACACTTTTGAAGAGAAAAGATAAAGTATTAGATGTGTTTAAATAGTTTCCAGACTTAGTAGAGAGATAGACTGGGAAGAAATTGCGGTGCATCAGAACAAATAATGGGGGAGAGTATTCAGGTCCTTTTGATGAGTATTGTAGGCATAAGGGCATTCGACATCACAAGACACCTCCCAAGACTCCTCAGTTAAATGGGTTGGCTGAGAGAATGAACAGAACATTGGTTGAAAGAGTAAGATGTCTTCTTTCGCAGGCTCAGTTGCCAAGATCTTTCTGGGGTGAGGCTTTGAATACAGTTGTGCATGTTCTTAATCTCACACCATGTGTTCCTCTTTAGTTTGATGTACCAAACAGAGTTTGGACTAGCAAAGATGTTTCTTATGATTATTTTCGCGTTTTTGGTTGCAAGGCATTTGTGCATATACCAAAAGATGAGAGATCTAAGCTCGATGTGAAGACACAACAATGTATCTTCGTTGGTTATGGTCTGGATGAATTTGGCTACAAATTTTATGATCCAATTGAGAAGAAACTGGTAAGGAGTCGTGATGTTGTGTCTATAGAAGATCAAACTATACAAGATGTTGAGAAGATAGAAAAAGGAGTCCATCAGTATAGCGATGATTTGATTGATCTAGATTCGGTTCCTTTATCAGTATAGATGGAACAAAATGTTCAAGATGACCAACAGGGTTTAGATGATGCAGATATACAAGCTGAAATAGATCATCAAACTACTGATCAGTTGCTAGAACCAAAAATTCCACCCAGGAGGTCTACTAGAGACCGACGTCCTTCCACACGGTATGATACATATGAGTATGTGTTATTGACAGATGAGGGAGAACCTCAATGTTATGCAGAAGCGATGAAAGATGGAAACAGAGCACACTGGGTTGGTGCTATGGAAGATGAGATGCAGTCACTGTATGACAATCACACGTTTGAGTTGGTAAAGTTGCCTAAGGGTAAGAGAGTTTTGAAGAACAAGTGGGTCTACAGGGTGAAGCAAGAAGAACACAATTCACAACCATGATACAAAGCTAGACTGGTCGTCAAGGGATTCAGTCAGAGAAAAGGTATTGATTTTGATGATATTTTCTCTCCTGTTGCGAAGATGTCTTCCATACGTGTTGTTCTAGGTCTAGCAGCAAGCTTGGATTTATAAATTGAGCAAATGGATGTGGAAACTGCCTTTCTTCATGGTGAGTTGGAGGAAGAGATTTATATGGAACAACCAGAGGGTTTTAAGGTTAAAGGAAAAGAGGATTATGTATATCGGTTAAAGAAAAGCCTTTATGGGTTGAAGCAAGCACCTAGACAATGGTATAAGAAGTTTGAGTCAATTATGGGGGAGCATGGTTACAAGAAGACTACTTCTGATCATTGTGTTTTAGTGCAAAAAATCTCTGATGATGACTTTATCATTTTATTGCTCTATGCTGATAACATGTTGATTGTTGGCAGAAATTCTTCAAGAATTGATAATTTGAAGAAGTAGTTGAGTAAATCCTTTGCCATGAAGAACTTGGAGCTAGCAAAACAAATTCTTGGTATTCGAATTTGTCGAGACAAGAAAAGAAAGAAGTTGTACATGTCACAGGAACGGTACATCAACAAGGTACTTGAAAGGTTTCATATGGATAAAGCTAAAGTGGTTTCTTCTCCTTTATCTAATCACATTAAGTTGAGATCGAGTCAAGGCCCTTCAACAGATAAAGAGAAGGAAGATATGGAAAAGGTTCCATATGCCTCAGTAGTAGGAAGCTTAATGTATGCAATGGCGTGTACGAGGCCAGACATAGCTCATGCAATTGGGGTTGTTAGTCATTTTATTTCGAATCTAGGAAGAGAACATTGGGATGCAGTAAAGTGGATTATGAGATATCTTCGAGGTACTTCCAAGTTAACACTTAGCTTTGGAGGTGGAAAACCAGTGTTAGTTGGATACACTGATTCAGATTTGGCAAGAGATGAAGATTCTCGTAAGTCTACTTCAGGTTATCTAATTACTTTATCTGGTAGAGCAGTTTCTTAGCAATCAAGATTGCAAAAGTGTGTTGCACTTTCTACAGTAGAGGCGGAGTTTATTGTAGCAACGAAAGCCTGTAAGGAGTTTTTGTGGATGAAACAGTTCTTGAGAGAACTTAGTTTCAAGCAGCAAAAATATGTGTTATTCTGCGATAATCAAAGATCTATTTATCTAGCGAAGAACTCGGCATTTCACTCAAGATCAAAGCATATTGATGTGAGGTATCATTGGATAAGGGATGCTCTTAACAATAAGTTGCTTGAACTTGAGAAAATCCATACTGATAAGAATGGATCTAACATGCTGACAAAAGCAATGTCGAGAGAAAAACTTGAAGTTTGTTGTTCAATTGCTGGGATGGCAGATCCCTCCATCTAATCGAAAAAGGGGGAGATTTGTGGGGTTTTTCTCTTATTTGGAGGAGCCCAAGTGAAGCCTATGTGGCTTAAAAGCCCATGGAGTAAGAAGGGTAATTATGTCATTTCATTGCTTTAATTAATAAACCCATTTAGGGTTTGTTATGTGTGAAAATCTGCAGAGAAAAACGTGTGCAGCAAAGCAGTAGCTGCAGCAGAAAAACTAAGAACATTTTTTCAATTTCTCCTTCTCCAGCAAGTTTTCATCAAGTGCTTCGATGGAAGGTCGTTTGTGATCTAATTAAGCTGAAATTTTACAGGAAGGTTTAAAACTCAAGACTCTTTAATCTGTACAGTGGGATTTGGATTTGACTCACCGGTTTGGGAAATTTTGAGCAGTGAATAGTGACTATGAATTGGGTTAGTTCTCTCCATTTTTCTTGAAATAATTGTTAGTTTCCAAGAAGTGTATTCTTGATGTTGTTGTTGATTTTTTGCCTCTAGTTTTACCTAGAGAGAACTATTGTACAATTGTTTCTTGATAGTGTAAGTTTTGGAGAGGAGTGCCGTAGTTGTTTCCTTCCTACACCAGGAAGATTTTTCCACGTAAATTATTTGTGTTGATTTGTGTATGTTTTTATTTTTGAGCTCTATTTATTTGTTTCCTAAAAGATTCACACAAAGAAGGAGAATAGGTTTAATTCCGCTGTTTAGAACTTGATTAAGTTAGTATTGAAATTGTGATTCTCCTAACATTATGCTCTCAAAAACGTTCCATTTGTTAATACACATTCTGATTCCACCTCTCCCCTTCCATAACTGCTGAACAACAAGCCTGCCAATCCGAGTAAGCTATCGAGTAAAACAATTCCACTTTGTTCATAGGCCACTCTGGTAATGCCAATCACATTACTTCCATAACATCCATCGTTTTATAGATCTGATGATTATCAGTCAATGTAGACTGTTTCCATACCTCTGTTGCAATTGGGAACAAACACAAAGTATGGTTAATCGTCTCAAAATCCATTCCACATAAAGGACAACTCGAACTTGTTGAAATATACTGACGAAAAAGCATAGAGTTACAAGAGATTGCACCTTTTATCACCCGCCAAACAAAATCTTGATTTTTCCCATTAGCTTTAAACTCCGTAAGTCCTCCATATTCCACACATTAATCTTCATTGATGACCTCAACATTCCCCTGTCCAATCTCCCTTGTCTCAATAGCCATCCTATAGCCACTTTTAGCAAAGTAATTCCCATGTGGTGTATGTATAGTGTCATACTATTGCATTAGGCTGCTTGTTTGGCATAAGTGGTATTTGCAAGATTGCACTCGCTTCCTCGTCCTCAAAAACGTGATGTACAAGTTATGCATTCCATGTCTCATCGTAACAAATTACTTCGAAAATCATGGCATCTTCACAAAATTTATGAGACGAATATACCCAAAAGTTGTCCAAATAGGTTGAAATCCATGTGTTATTTAGACTAGGATCGAGCTACCATTTCATACTCGCCATCTTTTGCCTTTTATTAGTTAATCACATCCCAGTAAAATACTCATCCACACATAACTAACTCTGCCATTGCAAATTAATGCCCAAATAGAATTTTGGGTGAGATATTTAGCCTAAAGGACTCCATTGGAAAGTGAGTTGGGTCGTTTAATTATTCCTGCTTTGCTAACCAAGATTGGTTAAAATCTATGAAGTTTCAAAAAACCATACCACCTAGTTCCTACGGTTTGCATAATTTAGACAAATAGACATAATGCATTCCTTGCCCATCTTTTTTATTTGACCACCATAACCTTATAGCCATTCTCTCTAGTTCTTCACAAAGAGTCATGATTATTCTGTGAAATATTCTGTGAAAGTAGAGTCATCAATGTATTTTTTTTTACTTAATATTTGCTCATTTTAATCAATAATTAATATTTTTAGGGCTAAAGATATAAAAATTATACTTTTTAGTGAAAAGGGTGAAAATATAATTTTTAAAATTTTTGGTATTTTTATGAATTTTTAACGTAGAACTAATCAAAAGCTTCTACTTGAATGACACGTAAGCACGATAACTGATGGAGCAAGCCACACGGATATTATGCCAGTAGAAACGCCTAATCACAGATCGTTGCATGTGTAGTGTGACGTAGTGCCACACCATGTGTCAGCACGATGATCATTCTGATTTCGTCACGCTTGGTCAACTCGTATGCCATTCATCTTCACCTTATTCGTCCACTCATTCCACATGTGTGCCACTTCATTCATAATAGCGAATCACGTTGGGCCACATGTAGATGACTTAGTTTTCGTTCATCGAGACTAGTCTCCATTGTCATGCATCACTCCCTGGTTCACCTAGTAAATACCATGTGTCACATGTCATTCTCCTATTGGCTGGTGCTGTAAATTTTCATCTCAGCCCTTTGATTTGAAGCTGATTTGATGATCCAAATTCCACCTAAGCTATATTTAACCCCTTAATCACTCCATAAACTCTAATAAGCAGTAATTAACATAATTTTTATCAAGTTTTAGAGCTAAGAAGAGAGAAAAATAAAATAAAAACTCAAAAAGAGATACAACTTTGGTGAAGATTGAAGAGGAGACTGATATTACAATTGAAGAGATGGATTGTATTTCTTCTTCTACTATTTTCTTTATCAATTTTTATGTATTTATTTATGAAAAATATGAGTTTTATGAATAAAATTATATTTAGTTAATTTATTAAGCTAGGTGTCTTATGAACGCAATTTTTACTATGTGATGATCTAATATTTTACCCCAATTATTATTTCAATTTAATTATACTATTTAATCTGATTTTTATGCCATTAATTGTTTGGCTAACAATTTATCTATAAAAGGTAATTAAATAAATTTAAAAGAATTATTTAATTTTTTATCTTGATTAAATAACATGCATAGTTTCTAGGTAGATATGTATGATTCTTGTGTATGTGATCCATAATTGATAAACTTAATGAGTAATATGCAATTTAATTGATATAAGAGTGTGATTATGTTAATTACTATATGATGTGTAATTTACATGAGAGAGGAATACATGCTACTTTAGATTAAATTGATCATGTAATTAATTGATAATTATATTAGGGGAATTTTAGTGATTCATATGTTTAGAAAATTGGGAAATAAAGTATTTCTAAATATTTTCTCATACATTTTCTTAGTTATCAAATATTATTTTATTAATTATTGTTATTTATTTTTAGTTCTTTTAATTTTGATTTCTTAAAATATAAAAATACAAAAAAAATTGATTTTTATTTTTTTTTGTTTTAAAAATTAGTTTCTAATAACATAATCTCTGTGTGAACGATATTTTCTTATCATTATATCACTTGTTGTGATATGTATACTTGCATATTCATTACACATAATTTGTATGTCCGATTGATGACTTTATAAAAGTAGAATCATTAACGTACTTTTTATTTAATATTTACTTATTTTATTCAATAAATAGTATTTTTGGGGTTAAAAATATTAAAATATAATTTTTTTAGTGAAAGGGGTGAAAATATAATTTTTGAAATTTTTATAGATTTTTTACGAATTTTTAACGCAAAACCAATCATAAGTTGTCACATGGCCTACCACGTAAGTAGAGGAGCTAACTCAGAAAGCCATATAAGTAGGGATAACGAATCATAAATCATCGTGTGTAAGGACCGAAGCAGCGCATGTCACGTGCCAGTATAATGTTCAATATGAGTCGAAGCACGATTAAACAAACCTACCACGTGTCACCACCATTCTACTCGTCCAACCGTTCCACCCATGCGCCATGAGTCGAAGCGTGGTGTTGACTTGGACCGATCTCCCTTGCTATGCGTCGCACTCTAATTTGCCCAGTAAATTCCATGTGCCATGTGTCGTGCTATGATTGGTTACCATTGTTAATTTTGTTGTTTTGATCTCAATCCTTGATCTAAAGCTGATTTGACAGTCCAGATTACACCTAAGCTATATTTAAGTCCCTAATCACCCCATAAACCATAATGAGCCACCATTAGCATGATTTTGATCAATTTTTAGAGCTAAAAAAAGAGAAAAATACAAAAAAAAATCAATGGAAAATACAATTTTGGTAGAGATTCAAGAGAAAATTAGTACTAAATTTTAAGAGATTGATTGTATTTCTTCTTCTATTTTGTTTTTTTATCAATTTTTATGTCTTTTTTTTATGAAAAATATAAGGTTTATATATAATTATGTGTAATTAATTTATTAATCTAGGGATCTTATGAACTCAATTTTCACTATGTAATGATCTAATAATTTACTTCAATTATAATTATAATTTAATTATATTATTTAATATGATTTTTATACTATTAATTGTTTGGAAAATAATTTATCTATAAAAACAATTAAATAGATTTGAGAGAATTATTTAATTGTTTTTCTTGATTAAATAACATGCATAGTTTCTAGTCAGAGATGTATTATTCTTATGTGTGTGATCTGTAATTGATGAACTTAAGAAATAGTATGCAATTTAATTGACATAAGAGTGATTAAATTAATTACTATATGGTGTGTAATTTACTTGAGAGAAGAATACATAGTAGGTTAGATTCAAATAATCATGTAATTAATTGATAATTATACTGAAATTTTTTTAGCAATTCATATGTTTAGAACATTGAATCTATACCAAAATTGTATCTCTTTTTGAATTTTTTATACTTTTCTCTCTTCTTGGCACCAAAAACTGATAAAAATTGATAATTTTTGGCTCAATAGGATTTTTGGGATAATTAAGATATTAAATTAGGTTTAGCTGAAATCTGAACCATCAGATCAGCTTCAAATCAAGAGTTGAGATGAAAAAATGAAAAATTAATAGCATTGGTCAATAAGAATGCGACACGTGACAAGGGAGATTCACTAGGCGAATCAGTGCGTAATGCATGGCAGGATGGATTGGCGTGGTCAACACACGTTGAGTCATTGCTACATGGTGCATTGTGATTCACGATACGAATTGCATGACACCCTAGAAGAAAGAATGGACTAATCACATGAAGACATGTGGCAAGCACGTTGACTGCGTTGTGATACTCAAAACGAATGTCGTGCCAACAAGTGGCATGGCCCTCCGTCACCCAGTATACGCGGCATTCTTCGATTGGCCTCTTTACTTGTGTGGTATTGTCTTGTCAACTCCTCTACTTATGTGATGTCCACGTGGTGTCTTCTAATTGGTCTTACATTAAAAAATTCATAAAAAATTAAAAAAATGTATTTTTACCTATTTTCACTAAAAAGTTCATATTTTAATATTTTATATCCTAAAAGTACTACTTATACTACATCACTCAATATAATTGATAACTCTATTAAAGTAAAATCATTAGTTATATGTCTAGTGTTTCAACCACTTTTGAATCTAATGTACCTTTTCTTCATGAAATGTCACACTCACCTATTCAGCCCATTGTTGACCCATTTACCAATTCTTTTTCACCTTGTGCTTCTGGTCATACAAATGTGTCTACCTCACATACTCCCATTTCTTCAAAGTCTGGTAATACTAATGTATTTGGTAATACTCATTTATAGTCTCATTTTTGATCTTTTTCTATTGATACATCCACTACATCAAAAATATGTTTGGAGGTTGTTCTTCCTATTACTCATACAAATAATCATCATATGCAAACTAGATCTAAAACTAGTCATTCAAAACCTAAGGTTTTACATAATACCTCCCAATTGGTTGTTGCACCTAAGTTTTTCAGATATGTTGTTCGTGTTCTTGAATGGATGGCCACCACTGAATGTGAGTATGTAGCTTTGGTTAAAAGTCAAGCATGGATTCTAGTTGATCCCCTCTTTCAGTTAAAGTTATTGGTAGCTCATGGATGTATTGAACTAAAGAGAAGTTTGATGCCACTCTTGATAAGTACAAATCTCACCTTGTTGCTCAGAGGCATTTGCACACTCCAGGCTTGGATTATACTGAAACCTTTAGTCATGTTGTAAAACTCACTTCAATGAGAGTTGTTTTGTCCAATACCCTATTTTTTGGTTAGAAAATTAGGTAATTGGATGTTAATAAGACTTTTTTTGAATGGTAATATTAAAGAACTAGTTTATATGAAGCAACCTCAAAGGTTTGTTGATACTTTGCATCCTCCTAAGGTCTATCTTCTTAAAAAATCTTTATATGGACTAAAACATGCTCCCAGAGCCTAGTTTCATAGGCTTCAAATATGGTTATTTTAGTGTGGTTTCACTGGTACTCACAGTTATACTAGTCTCCTTATAAGAAGGTTTGGTGGACATGTTATGATGGTGTTGGTGTATGTTGATAATGTAGTTTTCACAGCTTCTAACTTTGCTCATCTCAAGCAATTTGTTTCTGATATGCATAAGCAATTTGCTTTAAAAGACATAGACTGCCTTAGTTATTTTCTCAGTATAGAAATTACTTTGTTTCACTTCTATGGTTTTAAGAGGATTATTAAGCAAATAAGATATCACTATTTTGCAGGATCTTTTCACTTACAGGAGCTTAGTTAGGGCTCTACAATACTGCATTGTAACACGACTAGAACTTGTTTTTATTGTAAGTAATATTTGCTAATTCTTAAGTGCACTTACTGATGTGCACATGATAGCTACAAAAAGTATTGAGGTATCTAAAAGGCATTGTACATGGTGGCTTAATGTTGATGAAATCAAATAACTTGAGTTTAATAAGATACAATCATGTAAATTAGACAAGTTGCCATGATGAATGAATAAGTGTTAGTAGGTATTGCATGTTTTTTAGTACCTTGGTGAATTGGTCCTCTTCTAAACAAAAAGGTAGTTTCACGTTCATCTATAGAGTCAAAATAAAGGGCACTTGCAGATGGTGCCATGGATTCTCCATATTAAAAGAAATTGGCTTTGAGCGCTAGGAAAGTCCAAGCTTCTATGTAATAATCTTAGTGCATATTATATAGCATGCAATATGGTTTATCATGCAAGAACCAAACATATTAAAATTCATATTCATTTTGTTAGGGATTTGGTGCTAAAGAAGCAATTAGATATTTTGTATTATGTATCCGAAAAAAATTAGTAGATGTACTAACAAAACCCTTAGCTACTCTATCATTTCTAGAGTTTAGAGGCCAACTAATGGTTCTAAACAATCCAATAGTTTGAGGGTGAGTATTGGTTATGATAATGTAAAGCATAATCATTAGGTGACTGCATAATAACTTATCCGTCTGTGAATGATTGAAGTAGTTATAACAGAATTGTAAAAGGCTAGCTAATGTGTGTGTGAATACAACAAGAATTCATTTTTAGATTTTATCTTTTATTCATTACACTTTGTAAGAGTATTTTACTTTTAGTTATGCTACTTAACTTTTGTCAATTTTATATTTTGATCTCTAATTCTTTTTTTATTATATTTAGTCTTTGTAATTTTTTAAATTTTATAATTTTGATCCAAATTTGGGTCCTCATCATGAGTATAATATTTATAATTTTTTACATAAAAAGCTTTTGCTGAGAATGTATGATGTTTTAACAATGCACCTAATGGTTTATATTTGAAGGATATTTAAATAAAATGAAATAATTTTAATTTATTAACTAATTAGAGATATTAAATGGGACGTAAGAACTCATCTAACATCTCTACTCCTAAGCATCAAAGTGGGATCGAGTGGGGTCCGTTCAATTGCCTCAATAAGGCGCATGGGTGCCAAGCCTATATTGCAATTTTCATTCGTGAGATCGGGATCAAACAAGATGAATTGAGCAACTTAGATCGAGTGAGGGAAGGCCGGATCGATCAAGCAATGCTGGAAATGGCTTCAAAGTGTGCGTTTTGATCCCAAGCGCTTTAAAAACAATATAATGTCTCGTTTGTGTTTCAAGAACAATTTATGATGAAAAAAACCACGCAAGTCCTCTAGAGGTTCTTTTGCTAGTGCTGTTAAAAAATGAATATTGGTTTGCTATACTAGTTTGAAACGAACAGAAATTGATTCCTGCCATCATAAAATTTGCTGTACAATTCAATTTGGCAGATAGAGATTTGGAAGGAAGGAAAAAGAGAAAAAAAGATTCAGAAGAAAGAACAAATTTGGAAATTAATTGCAAATACATTAGTAAGTAGTACAGTGGGATAATTGATGTTCTGGCTCTGGCATGATAAGAGCAAATAAGGACATGTTGATTTGTAGTTACAAATTAGCCAAAAAGATTTGATTCCATGTGTCTGGAACACCTGGTAAACACCAATGTATACAGTCTGCATTTTGTGGATTGGCCTTCTGTTCTTGAGTTAACAATTTCCCACCAGTCTCAGTGTAAACTGATGTGTGGGCGTCAACTCTGTATTCTGAGAGTTGCGTGACATTTAATACTGTAACTGGAGTTTTCATTCTTCCCAATACATCCACTACCGCTTTCATTAACCGTTTATCTGAACCTGTACCCCACTGTCCCCTTTTCATCACTGGTCTCGTGTCATTGTAACATTTTATACCCTTGCTGTTCCAGTCTGCACTTCTGAAATGTGAAAACAAAACAAAACGAAAGTATAAATATGCTGTGGCTATTGCTCATGTTTTAAATTAATTGGTGAGTGGAGCATGTGTATTAAAAACAAAAATACCTCTGGTGGGTAGGAGACATGGTGGTAAAGAAGACACGGGTCTTGTTAGGATCAATTGTTGAATCTACCCAGTTGGCCCATGTCTTGAGTGCTATTCTATAAGCAACTGATGCATCCAGTTGTTCGTAGCCTTCTTCCCCATTTGCAAATGAACCCCATCTGTATTGTTGTCATTCTACAAGATTAATTAAGGTTTTGTTCGTTTTCATATCCAATTAAAATGGGAAAAAAGAAAAAAAAACTTACAATGACTTGATCCTCGGACCACTCATCCACCATACATAAGAGTTAAAAGCAAGAATGTCCACTCCTGTCCAGTGTTTAGCATGCTTGGCAATTGAATCCACTCTTAGTATCCTTTTATTTGGATCTATTATTATAGGTCCATCTGAATTGGACTGAACCAGATAAGGAGCCCAATAGAATTCAATAGTTGCATTATACTCCTGAAATTTAATTAAATGGAATAATCAGCTGGAAGAATTTAATTAAAAGTAATTGGAATAGAAGAGAGTTGAATTATGTTAACCTTAGCTCTGAAGACTGATAGAGATTTCCCACGTTTCATAGACTTTTGATCTTCAGGTATTATGGATTCAACTAGACAAACAAGTGACTGCCATTGACCTCTTTGTAATGAATCCCCAACAAACATGAGCCTCTTTCCTCTTAGTTTTTTTAGGGCAACTTTCTGATCAAACCTGTACGTACGTTGTAATTCATTATTAATTAATTTTGTCAGAACAGAGAAGAAAAGTCCATGCCAAAAACACATGTGATCGACTCGAGTGAACCTGGGTAATATGCAATCATCTGGTTGCCATTCCCAGCGACGGTAGTCAGAATCTGGTCGACCATTCTTAACACAAGAAACTTGTCTGTCAAGATATGGACAGCTTCTGTCTGAGTACAAAGGCTTAATAGATCTGTTGAACACCCACTTTCCTTCAACAATATTGCATTCTTCTGGATCAAACTCAAACCTATCATCCATGAAGGGATCATCTGACTTATCCACCTCTCTACTCGTTTCATCTGTACAGAGACAGAGTTATTTTATATATACAACATGTTATATATATATATATATATATATATATATATATATATATATATATATATATATATATATATCAATTAATAATAGAAATATCCCTTACTTGCTTGCATAATATCCATAGCATCCCTTTTGGAACAA
The DNA here is from genome assembly GCA_030763125.1 of Hippophae gyantsensis. NCBI lineage: Eukaryota > Viridiplantae > Streptophyta > Magnoliopsida > Rosales > Elaeagnaceae > Hippophae > Hippophae gyantsensis. Next base: position 154,830 of record CM061030.1, read on the forward strand.
GATTTAACCTTATAAAAAACCGAGTTTGAAGAAACAAAGCTTATCCTCTCAGTATAAAAAAGAGCAATGAAGGCAAAAACACACACAAGTGTGGTGATTAGAGGTAGCCTCCCTCTAGAAGGCTTCATTGTGCCTGAAGCTGCTGCCAGGGCTGGTGCTAAGCTCATGATTCAAAGGCTTTTAATTGATCCAACAGTTTGATATTGATGAGGATAATATAATTGTGATGTGAGAAGGTGCTATTTTTATTGGTGCTTGAGTAGGAGTCAAGCTAAAGCCATGTTAATATGGTTGGGTAATTTACCTTTATTAAAGCATCGTATAATTGAGGAAGTTAGATTTGAAGTAAGTTGGAAAGCTAACATCTTTGTGTTCCTCATATCATGATTCAACAATTGTGCTATTGCTTTCATAGTTTCATATATGTATGTAGAAATAATAGAAATCTTCATTTGGTGGTAAGTTTACTTGTTTTTTTTAAATCTCTCTCTATATATAGTTGCTCTTCTTTTTTATCATGACGTTGACCCAATTATATAAGTTTTTACCCCTTTTTTTTGTTAATTGACTTGTTGCTAAAATCAGGTAATTAACCATTTCCGTTCATTTCCTTAACTGTGTGTTTTAATGAGGGCATTATTCTGGATAATGTTAACGAGGGAGGGACCAAACCTTTGAAAATATTCCCTCAGTTTGTTAGAAACTTGGAAAATACATATATACATTTCCATCAGTTGACTTCAATAAGCACAAAGTTGAGGACGATATATAGTATTGTGGCAAATTAAGATTAAATCTCAAATTAAATGTATTTATGTAATTAGTTTAGCAATTTTACATAACTTTTTTATTTTTAAGTGAGTAAATATTTCTTTATTTATTTTATAAAAGAAGAACCAAAGCATTCCTTGTTAATTATTTATATGGAATAATGTTAATAATACATAAATTTATACTCACCATTTATATTTTATCATATGTTAATATTATTTATAAAATTAAATAATTTCTTCTATTTTTAAAATAATTATAACACATTATAATAAAATGTATAAAATTAAATGATATTAACATTTTATATGTACTATTCTATTTAAAAATATAACAATGATGTTAATATTACATAATTATTTTAAAAATTAAATAAATTATTTAATCTTTTAGTTAATATTCATAGTAATAAAATATAAATAATATGGATATAAATATATACAAATTTATATTAATACGAGGTTACTAAGGTTTAGGGTGACTGTTAAAGATTCTAGGTATTTACTTTTCTTGTTTACGATAACAATTAAAAAAATCTTTGCTATATGTCTCCTTAAACAGCCTTAAAAAAAATTCAAATGGATGGTTCTTAAATGGTTTTGAATAACTATAAAAAAAATGGTTTTAAATAACTATCAGAAAAAATTAAATGGTTTTAAAGAGCCTAGCCTTCAACATCTACCCCTATTGGCTATTAGTCAGTGATAGACAAAATTAATGGGACTATTGCTTGGAAAATGGACTTGACCTAATTTCACTTAAACTTTCTAAGCGTATAGATAATATTTTTACCTTAATTAGCTGCTCTTTTACTCCAAATGTATGGATGAGAATTATTGCAAATCATTCGTATCATCATTCATGACTAATCATTTCCTTGAAAACTAAAATAGACATTTAACATTAGAAGGTAGAAAAAGAATGGCTTCTTTTGAAAAATGATGCTATTATTTAAATCGTTTCAAAATGTTTTCATTAACGAAAGGAATTATTTTGTATCGTAAAAGAAGGTATTATTTTGTAGGATACAACGGGACATGGATACTTTGTGAAATGTATTTTTATAGAAAAGAAAAAAAGTTAGAAATAGAAACAAAATTAACGATTAATATTAATACGGGATACACAACGTATTGTATGTAAAATTTTTTCATTTTATAAGATGGAGTTATTATCATATAGATGTTATTTATTACTTCTAGAGTATATTCCTTATCAATCTAATTGATTTCTCTCTCATCCGTTTATTGAGTGTTTGTATTATTAAAGAAAAATTGCATTAACCTTCACTTTCATTGGCCTAAAGTATCACGTCATCACATACTCTGCACATACTCTAAGAGCAATGAATAACTTTTCTACTATCACACTCCATTTCGTGTCAATTAAAATTTATTAGGAATGTTTTTGACAATTCTTAAAATTGATAATATATATGTTGTAGAAACATTAAAATGAGACGAGTCAATAACTCTATCATATTTTGTATCGTCAAAAAGGTATTATTTTATATCATCAAAAATGCATTATTTTTTGTATATATAGGAAAATAGGGGGAAAAATCTCCTCACTACCTTCCTTTTATGTCTTATCATACAAAGCAAATACAAGGAGGTTGAAATGAGCTTTTAATCAAAAGAGAACATAACGAATGTAAGATTCCTTTTTTTTAATGTCACAAATTTTGCGTGCGTTTTATCTTCATATCGCTATTGTTAATGAGTATCCACTTTTAAATCAAGTAGTTGATGGCCACACCTTATTAAATGAATGTGAATTGTGACTCAAATTTAGTTGTATCCAAAGATGTTTTGACACATCATCAAAGATAACTTACATGGTTCTTATAAATGTTAGAGACTATTGTAGTTTTATTGCATATCTTGACATTTATTGAAGTTGTGTTGCACTGGTGGGGTGTCATTGATGTAAGTGAGAGTGTGTTGCTAACAATCAAGAAAAAGAAAGATGTTAAGTGTGTAATTGTGTGTTGCTCATAGTGGATTGGTATGGTGAAGTCTTCTCGTGGAGTAGGGACACAAATTGTGGATTGAACCATGTAAATTTATTAGTATGTTTTCTCTTTAAGAGTTGTTAATTTGTATCTTGAAAGGTGGGTGAATTATCATCAATTTTAAGCATTCGTTTGATTGTTTGTTATAACAATTTTGGTATCATAGACTATGGTTGCTCTCTTGGAAAAATTTGTGAATTGTGGGCTTCATTGGATTGAAATGAAATTCTCTACACCTTATGGTAGTATGGGATCATTCCAAAAATTGAACTTAGAAGACCCTAAAATCTTGGGAAAATAAGATGAGTTGAAGTCAAAGTCCAAGGGGTGGACATTGAACTTGAAGGACCTTGGGATGACCCTAAAACCTTGAAAAGAATAAGGTGGGTTAAAATCAAAGTTTAAGAGGGGTTAACTACAAAAGATCGATTGGATTGGCTTTGAGTCGGAATATGGACATAGAGAAGCCAAATGGGTCTTGTTTAAGGGAGGAATTGTTGAGAAGTGAAAAATAACAAGTTTCAGGAAGCAGGTTAATCCCCAAAAATGCTCGTTCGCTTGTCTTTGGGGGAAAAAGAAGAGTAGGTATGTAGGCTTCTTTCTTTCACTTGTGTTTTTTTAGATTGTTGTGATCTAATGCATTGATAAAGTACCAATGAGAGCATAAGTTTATAAATGTATGAGTAAACCCAACCCAATGGTTTAACCTTTTGAGATAGATACTCATTACCTTGTGAAAACTTATGGGGACTATAGGGTCTATCAAATAGTATTACCTTATTTTCATATGAAAAATCCTCTATAGAATCTACCAATTATTTTATCATCATTTTCAATTCATCAAAGTTGGATTCTAGACTCTTAGAAAGATCCATTTTAAATCCAAACAATTATACCTTCAAACTAATTCGATTCGAAAGAGACTTAATTGGAAACAATTTATCAAGTTTCTTCCATATTTCCATAATTGTTTTCTCTTTATTAACCTGCCTTATCACATTATCATCCAAATTTAGAATGATGCTCGTGTAGGCTTTCTAAAGTAACTTCTTTTTTGTTAGTTCTGGATAATTCTCTGGATACTCAAAATCTTCAGTTATGCCCTCACACACATCCTGTTGAACTAAAAATGAGTACATTTTCTATTTTTAGAATCCATAATCTCCTGTGTTGTTGTACTTGTCAATATCATATTTGGTGTATTCTATCTTCTTTGATTTCATCTTTCAAACCCTCAAGATTTTGATTTGAATCTGTTCAAAAATCTTACTCGAGTTGATCAGGCTCAAGACAAATAAGAAACAATTCAATTTCAATCTATACCAATCCCCTGTGCTCAAGTATTTTTGCTTCCATATATTGATGACATGTTCTTGACATGTGATGATATAGATTATTTAAGGAAGGTTAAGAGGTTGTTCACATCAAAGTTCAAAATGAAAGACCTAATGCTTGCAAAGAAGATCATGCAGATGGAAATCTCTAGGCACAAAAGTATAGACAAGCTCGTTATTTCTCAAAAGAGATACATCAATAAAATTGTAAGAAAGTTTGGCATGAATGATGTTAAATTTGTCTCCATTTCATTAGAAACTTAATTTAAACTCTCTGGTGAACAATCTCCTCAAAATGTGACTAATAAAGAAGAAATACTAAAGATATCATATGATAGTATTATGGGTAGTCTTATGTTTTCTATGATATGTATGATGATTAATCTTGCATACGGTGTTAGCCTAGTAAACATATTTATGGATAATCCAAGGAAAGCACACTGGTTTGTTGTGAAATGGTAGTTTATATATCTAAAAGGATATGTAAATGTTTGATTAATCTATGAAAGGCTAGGTAGAAAAGTGAACGACATTAATGGATTTGTTGGTATTAGTTATGATGGGAACTTAGTTAGAAGGAGATCTCAAACAAGTTATGTGTACAATGTTTTGGGAAATGCCATAAGTTGAAAAATAAACCCTATAACATATAGTTGCTCTCTTTACTACAAAATTTGAATATAGCTTTAATAGAAGCAATAAAAGGAAGCACTATGAGTCAGAAGAATCTCTAAAAAATTTGGGTTAAAATTACAAGTAATACATGTTCATTGTCACAATCAAGGGTTATAGGAATTACCAAGAATCATATATATCATGAAAAAATTAAACATATTGATATCAATCTTTACTTCATTTGAGACATTGTGGTTGATGAGAAAATAAAAGCGGTGAATATAGAAATACTTAAAAATCCTCATGATATATTGACTAAACTCATTCCTGTAAGTAAGTTCAAATTATGTTTGGAACTATTTAAAGTATAAATAGACTAAGTAAGGTGGAGCTAGGGTGGTTAATCATACAAAATCATTATGAAAGAAGCTTTGAGTTAAGGTGAAAATTTATGTAACTTGTAACTCAAATTTAATTACAACTAATAATCTTTTGATAGCTCATCAAAGGTAACTTACATGTCTCATAATTGCTAGAGATTATTGTAATTTTATCGTAGAGAATCAAGATCTAACTAATTAGTTTAATCTTGGTGTCTATATATGTAAGTATATTAAGAGCATTAGATAGAAGAGTTTAACTTATAAGAGAATATATAATATAATTGATAAGAAATTACACTATTAAAATACATGTATATGACCTCGATTTTTAACTATGATCGTAGGTCTATGACCACGGTTATAAGAATTAAGATCTAAGTGAAAGAGAAACTATAGACTATTACCTATGGGGTATGTCTATGGTATCAGTTTTTATGTTATAGGTTATATCTATAACTATAAATTTAATAAAAATACAATCATTAATTACAATATAAAAAATCAATATAAATTATAATATTAAGAGTCATATTATATTAAAATTAAGAGTTCAATTACATTTGAGAATTTATATACTAAAATGTAATAAAACTTTACTAGCTAATTCTAATATTTATAATGACTATGAAAAATAACCTTACAAGGTGTATTGACTCATGAAGAGATTCTCAAGAAAGAAGTGAAAACCTAGAAAAGGAAGCCTAAGTAATAAAGGAGAAGAATTTAATGAAGACTATCAACCCTTCTGCTTATGTGCCTCTGGTCCTCTGTATTTGTCTTGATTAGTCACATGTAGGCATATTACTTGATTCATGCTTTATTTCTTTCCTTTTCTTCTGGTACCTTTGTTTGAATCTTCTTTTCTCTGCTTCTCTTCTTTCTCAGTTTCAACTACATCAGTTTCTAGTACTAGGTATTTCAAGGCCTTTTCTAGATTGCTTATATCTATTTTTGGAGTGCTTGAAATTGATTCCTGATTGGCTTCATATTTATAATTTGCTTGAGAAATCCTACATGTTATGAAATGAAGGATTAGAGTTTTAAAATATAAATAATCCAAAATCAATTCACCAGACTTGAACTCGTCATTTAATAGGGAGAATGAGAATCTATATATCATAGCAATAAATATGTCGCATGTCATGCCAAATATATCTCATAAAAGGTTTTGTGGTACTTAAATCATTCTCTTCCTTATTCTCTTTTGCACAAAACCTTATTTTGTTTTGTGAGAAAAACTCAAGTAATCTAATCATGTCAGATAGAAAACACAATGTACAAAGCCCGGTTAAGTACTATTGTTTAGAGAGAACAACACGATTCTCATTCGGTTTCTAACCAGTTTCATTCAGCTTGATATTACTACAACACAGCGTCGTCTAATTTTGCTACAAAAAATCACAAAATTGTTGCTCGTTCTATGCGAACAAGGCGCTTTAACTTCTTCGATTGCAGTGAACCGATTTGCTACGACAAAGCTTAGACTATTAGCAAATCTTTAACCAGAGGTCCTAGCATTGGATATAGAGATAGGGGAAAAAAGATTGTATCGATAAGGAAAGGGAGGAAGGACTTTGAATCGAACGATTATCAGTGTAGCAATCCATGACCTTAATGGCGGGCAAAAGCGTGAGCGAGAAAGAGGGTGGTGAAGAGGACTTAGGGTTTGATGGTGAGAAAAACGTGAAAAAGGAGTAAAATGGGAGAAAATGAGGGGGAAAAGGGAAAATGAGAAGGAGAAAAGGAAAATGAAAGAAAAGGAAAAAGAGATAGGCAAAAAAAAAAAGATTGGGAGTGAATAAGAAAAAAATTTGGTGCGTGGTACAAAAGATATCAAATACATGAAATTAAATTAATAGAAAAATAAAAAAGTTATTTAATATTTTTTGTATTTTTTTAAATGAATAACATATAATATATTATTTGATTTTGTTTTTAAAAAATTAAAAATTTTATTATTTTAATTATGATCACAGTCATTTAATAATCGTGATTGTATAAATTTATTTATATTTAAATAATTTTTATAGTTTAATTTATGGTCATAATTATTAATAAAAATTGAGACTTTATGTATATATAATAATTTCAATTTTTATAAGAATGTGATCAAAATCTTATAACTTCAATTTTTAGTGGTTAAATTTTTGAGATTATAAGTAATTAAAATCCTGTAATCTCGTTTTTAGAGGTTAAATTTTTTAGATAATAGCTAATTATTAAAATTGAGATTATAGTAGTGTTACGTGACTAAAAAAACATATTTCCTCGCTAAGAGAAGGAAAACATTTATCCGGTTCACTTCCCTTATTTTTATATTGGGTTGAATGTCGGGCCCTTTTTTTACAAGGTCAAAAAGGCCGAAATACTGGGTAAAGGTCCAGAAAAAGTTGGTGACTGTTTTTTTTGTTTTTTTTAAAAGAGTAGAAAATATCCGATAGCCTGACGAGTGATGAAACAGCTGCTCTCCAAGCTCAAGTCTCCAACATCTAATTTGTTCCTCGCCATGGCCACCATTAACACCCTTTCTTCACTTCACTGTTCACATCCATGTTTTCGCCTACACTCTTCCCAAAATGCCCCTTATCTTTCATTATATTTAAACCCCATACCCTTCCTTGCTAGCTTTCCCTCCATCTCCCTAAAACCCAATAGTTTAGTAAAGCCTCGGGCTTTGGTTATTGTTTCGGCTCTCAAGAGCCTCTCGGAGACCAATCTCGTCACGGTTCCGGAGTCTTCCGACGATTTTTCCTCGAGCTTACCGTCAGAGTCCGGCGTCTATGCTGTTTTTGACCAAAACGGCGACCTTCAGTTTGTCGGCATATCGCGAAATATAGCGGCGAGTATTATTGGTCATCGGAAATCCATTCCTGAGCTTTGTTCTTCAGTTAAGGTACATGCTTTTTTTGGTTTCGTTTGTGCGTAGATGACCGGATTATGTTGTGCTTAGCCATTATGACTTGTTTGTTACTGTTAAGACTTAAAAGGTTGATTTGTTTTTACGGAATGAAATAAAAATAAAAATAGAATGAAATTAAAAAAAAAATATTATTTGGTTCGAACACTAAAACTAAAATTAAAGAAGAATTCACTTTTATATTATTTAGTTCACAACTTGGAATGGAATTAGAAAAATAATGTATATCACCTTGATATTCTATAATCATTTAAATTTAAATAATATCATTTAATTATTATTTTTTTGTTAGAAAAAATAAATTATTAGAATCATAATTTTATAAAATAATTATTACTTAAAAATAAAATATATTATTAAAATTATTATTTTTTTAAATAAAGTTTAATATTTTGAGGTTTAAGGTTTAGAATATAAGGGTTTAGGATATAAGGTTTAAGGTGTAAGGTGTAAGTTATAAGTTATAGGTTATAGGTTATAGGTTATAGGATTTAGGGTTTAAGATTTAGGTTTAGTGTTTTGGAGTTTAGGGTTGAAATTATTAATTTTCTAAATAGGGTTTAGGATTTAGGATTTTAGGGGTATAGGGTATAATGTTTAGGGTTTAAGGTTTAGGGTATAAAGTATAGGATATAGGGTTTAGAGTTTAGGGTTATATTTGGGATTAAGATTCAAGGTTAATATTATTATTTTTTTAAATAGGGTTTTGGGTTTTAGGATTTAAAGTTTAGGGTTTAAGGTTATATTTGGGATTAGGGTAAAATTGGAATAAAAAATTAAGATGAGAATGGATTCATGATTCTTTAAGGGAGGAGAAAAAATTCTCATTCCTTCTTTTTTAGGCATCGATTATATTATATTTTCACTTTTCGATCCAATTAAGCATAAAATTGGAAAGAATAAATTATGATTCCAACTTGCTTGAATATCCTGATTTTTAATACAAAAATAAAAAGTGAAGACCACTTCTTGCATATTGTTTTTTCATCTTGCTGCAATCAAATATATATATAAACACTTTAGAAATGCTAGCTATGTACAGTTTTGCACTTATATAAGTGATGTAGAACGGGAAAGGAGAGTTTTGCACCTATATAAGTGATGTAGAACGGGAAAGGAGAGAAGAAGAGAAGTTAGTGCTAGGTATTAAAGAATTGAGATTTAGAAGGGAAGCGTTGAGAAATTAGAAAGAGAGAAAGATAGGGGAGAAGAGAGAAAATGGTGGAAAATATCGATTTAATTTATATTCATCTGATCTTAAAATAAACGTAGTCTTATTTATTTATAGCACTTTTCTATTAACAAATTAAATCCTAATCATTGATTCAAAATAAAATTTTAAAATCAAATACATAATTAATAAATATATAAAATCCTAACAAGTATCTAATCAAAAATTTTAAAATTTAAACTTATTCTTAACCATATTTAAATAATCATAATTATCCTAATTATTTATTATTGATTCCCATTAGAACTGTAAAGCACCAAGGGAAATTTCAAAAATAACTATCTCCATGGTTGCAGCACGAAGGAAAACAAATATTGTGATAACCATGGCTCATCCTACAAAATATTCATTTGAAATGTGCATGCATAGTTTACTGTTATAAAAAGCTATTTTGAGACAAGTCTAAGTTGAGACTTTAAAAAAAATAAGTTTAAGGTGATAAATTAAAGTTTACGTTTTTTTGGTTTGAGGTTTACGCCTTAAGGTTTTTATGTCTCGAGGTGATTGAAGCTTTAGTCTCAAATGGTTAATTTTTTATGTTGGTTTATGAATAAACGTGATTAGGGTTGCTTCCTTAACATTCTTTGATCTTTCTTCATCTATAATTTTTTTTATTGCTTCCATCAATTCCAAAAATTTTCAATCACCAAGCTGCAGTATTACAAGTCACATTATATTATCTATCTATTTGACTATTTTTATTTGTATTTTTCCTTGTGATCCAAATTTTTATTTGAACAATAAAACTTCAACTTATATTATTTACTTTACGTATTTTATTATTATATTTATGATTAATTATTTATATTAATATTTTAACATTATTTAAAGTTAAAATTTGAGTTATTTTCCATAATATTTATTATTTATTGGATTAAAAATTGCTTTTATTATATATTAAAGGTTTTTAAACCTTTAACCTCGAAATTTAAACCTTGTCTTATTTAAGGAAAACGTCTCGATACTTAAAATAACCTTTTACAATATTGATATAGTTATATAAATAGAAAATTTTAGTAAATTTGCATTAGAAGCACCAAATGGGTTGATAATAAGCTTAACAATATGAGCTTGGATTTGAGGTAAAGATTTAGTAAAAATTCTTACAAGATTTTCAATGATGATAGCAAGTAGAGGCCTATTAGGTGATTTTGGTTCTAAGACACTTTATTGTTTAGGTGGGTAGGGATGGGATAGGTGGGTGGGTGGTATCTTTTTAGATAGGTTGATATAGGGAAGGGACAAGAACACTTGTCTAAGAAGAGGTTGAGCAATTGGCCTAGAAGATTGTTCAGGAGTTTGTTCACTTGTTTTAGATTAACACGTTCACAGAATATTCTTTGGAGTGTAAGCATTAATAATCTCAAGGGTGATTACAGATGTTGGTTTTAGGGATTGTTTGATTTTTGTATCTAACTTGTCTTCTAGTTTGTTCATTTGCTTATCTAAACAATTTTTCAAGTCATGTACATATGATGTAACCATTTTATTTAAAGAATCATATACTTGGTCCAAGTGAGGTTTTGTATTTATTTAACCCTTCACAAATATGAGTTTTAGAAATTTAGGAGGTGACATATTCATGCTGATTTGTACTGGGTTTGGGTTTAGGTGGTGGGTAATAATGTTAGAAGGAAACATAATGATATTGATGTTGGCGATGATCATGAAAATTGTGAGATGATCCATATGAAACCATATTTTTTTATTTTGGCTGAAAGAAAATAAAAATGAACTTTTTTTAAATCAAAAGGTTAATGCAATTTTTTAAAAAATTTCTACTATATAACTAAACACAAATTTAAATGCAAAGTTGAGAAATCAAACGAAGTAAATGTAGCAATTCAAATTAGTATAAACTGGACCATTCTATATCAGAAGCAATATGGCAACTCAGATTGAAGGAAGGAAACCTACTGATGTTGTTAATGATGTCTAAGCGGCGGCTATGACTTGAGGAGGGAGTCTATATGACCAAAAGCTCAGTATTGATCACAATTGGCAATGTCAATGGCGACAGTGGTGGAAAGTGGCACCAAGAGGTGGCAGGAAGGAAGGGACTGTTTTTGGGTTTCTGCTGTTTGGGCATTGTTTGGGTCTTGTCAGCAATGGGGTCGTAGTTGATGGTGACTTCGGTCTGATGTCGCTGGTGGGACAGGCCATTGAAAAGGTGGTTGACTGGTGAGGCATTGTAGCGTTTTAAAACAGAATTAAAGAATTCTGAATAAAATGATTTAACTATGAAGTCAAATTCTGATTGCATTCGTAAATACTATCTGCCATCACTGAGAGCTCAGTTCAACAAGAAATTACAATCATCATCAAAAACTGTCTTGCACTCATGCTTTCCTTGTTGTTTTTGTAATAGAATTCTATTAGCATACCACACGCGCATCATCATTCCATCACGCAGACAAGCATCTTGCCAAGTCATCACAAGCAACCCATATGACATGCTACATGTGCAGCTCTCACTCATGTGCCAATCACAAATCCTTTTAGGGAATTAAACATGAACAACAAAATAATAATAATAATAATAATAATAATAATAATAATAATAATAATAAACTAAGCATTAAGTATTTTAATTAATTTAAAGATTGATAAGCACGGTATCAATGATCCTCCACTTGTGAAAGATTCGACCCGAATCTTCTATTGGCACAATAACTCTATTTGGTGGATGATACTTATACAAATCTTTGACATTGAAGGTAGAAGAGAATTGGCCTGGAGGAAGTTAAGCTTTAGTAATATACACCATAACTAAATCACCCTCCTTAAATACTTTCTCCCATCAATGTCTATCAGCTTGGGTTTTATACTTCGCAGCACTGGTAGTAAGATGGTGCTTAACATTTTTGAGTAATTGTTGGGATTGTTGAACTAAATTCTCAACTACTTTGCTCTTACAATAAGGAATGTTAATTATGTCAGGCGAGAAGTTTGGAATCTTTGTGTAAACAATTGCAAACTTTTGTTGTACTTTTGTTTATAATGCTTTTGTAAGCAAATTCCACTTGACAAAGTGCTATATCTCACTGCCTTGGTTTGTCCCTAGCCACACAACGAAGCATATTTCTCAAAGTACGATTTACAACTTCAGTCTGCACATCGATTTGAGGATGATATGCTCTACTAAATTGTAAAGATGTATTGAACCTTCTCCTCAATTCTCCACAGATAGCTAGTGAATTTTACATCTCTATCCGAGGTAATTATCTTAGGTATCCCATAAAGTTTTACTACTTTCTTAAAGAACAAATGAGCTATATGATTAGCATTAAAGGTTTTTCTGCCTGCTATAAAATGAGACATTTTAGAAAACCTATCAACCACCACAAATATTGAATCAACATGTCTTTGGGTCTTGGGCAGGCCAAACACAAAATCCATACTCACATCCTCCCATATAGAATCTAGAATTGGTAAAGGAGTGTTAAGGTAAGTGTTTTTTGCTTTTGACAGGTATCACATATTTGAACAAAACGAATGACATCCTTACCCATTTTTGGCCAATAGTACTTGTCTTCTAGTAATGCCAATGTTTTATCCCTCCCTGTATAGGTAGCAAGACCTCCTGCATACAACTCTTGCAGTAAATATATTCTCAATGAAGTTTTAAGAATGTAAAGTTAAATACCTTTAAATAAATAACCATCATGTATACAAAAGTCCTCAACAAGCCTTGATGCCTTACATTGTTGCCAGATTGCACCAAAGTCTTCATCATTGGGATATTGATCAGGCAAAGTTTGAAAACTGGTGATGATAGTTTGTAGAACAGTTAGGACATACCCGCTTCTACTAAGGGCATCATCTACAATATTTTTAACACTAGCCCTATGTTTAAAGACAATTGAATTTTTATAAAAATAGTCCTCACCTAATATGCATCTTACTCATTTGTCTCTGGGAATTTATAAATTTTAATGCTTGATGGTCTGAATGTAGTACAAATTCGCTTTATATTAGGTGGTGTTCCCAATGCTTTAAGGCTTGAATGATTGCATAGAACTCTTGCTTATAGGTACTCCATTTATGTTGTGCATCATTTAACTTTTCATTGAAATATTCTAGAGGTCTTCTTTTCTAAAATAGGTCCAATTCCTTGGGCAGAAGCATCACTATGAACTTGAAAGACTTTGTCAATGTTGGACAAAGCTAACACAAAAGCTGAACTTAGTTTTTCTTTAATCAGTTCGAAGCTTTGAGCTCGAGTCTTATGTTTGAAAACATAGTTGAATTTCTGTAAAAACAGTCCCCACTTGATATGCATCTTATTCAGTTGTCTCTGGGAATTTATAAATTTTAATGCTTGATGGTCTGAATGTAGTACAAATTCTTTTTGTATTAGGTAGTGTTTCCAATGTTTTAAGGCTCGAATGATTGCATAGAACTCTTACTCATAGGTATTCCATTTTTATTGTGCATCATTTAACTTTTCACTAAAATATTTATAGCTATTTTTATGTGAATTAAAATAGCTCCAATTCCTTGGGCAGAAGCATCACTCTCAACTTGAAAGACCGTGAAAGTTGGATAATGCTAGCCCGAGAGTTGAATTTAGTTTTTCTTTAATCAGTTCAAAGCCCTGAGCTTGTGTTTGTCCCCAACTGAAGTTGCCTTTTTTTAAACAATCTGTAATTGGGGCAGTTATGGAACTGAAACCTCCAACAAGCCTTCTGTAAAACGTTGTCAGTCCATGAAAACTTCGAACCTCGTGCACTATTTTTGAAGTTGGCCATTCTCATATAGCTTGCACTTTCTTTGGATTAGTTGCTACTCCTTGAGTGCTTATAATAAAAATCAAAAAGAGTAGAGTGCTTGTTATGAAAGAACAATTGTTGAAGTTGAGAAACAACTTATTGTCCCTCAGTGCTTGAACACATTCCTCAAATTTGTGCTATGTTCTTCAGGGTTGTTGCTGAATATTTAAATATCATCAAAATAAACAACATATTTTTCAATAAAAGGTTTAAGAACTTGATTCATTAAGTGCATAAAGATGCTTGGAGCATTGCACAAGCCAAAAGGCATAGCTTGCCACTCGTATAATCCTTCTCTTGTCTTAAACATAGTCTTCCACTCATCAGTAGGCCTGATAGTTTGACTATTAATACACATACAATGTGTTCCATCTTTCTTGGAGACTAGTAATGTTGGCACGGCACGACACGGCATAGCACAGCACAGCATAGGGACTTAAGCTTTCAATCATATAGTGCTTTTGCAAGAGCATTAACAATTGATTGTAATATTTCATGATTTATAGGACCCATCTAGCAATGTGGTAGATTGGGAAGTTTTGCACCATAGATAAAATCAATGTGATGTTTGATCGCCTTACAAATTATGTGTGCAATGAATATGCAAGTATACGTATTATAACAAGTAATGTAATGATAAGTAAAGATCGTTCTCACGGATATTATTTTATTAGAAACTAATTTTTAAAACTAAAAATAATAAAAATCAATTTTTTTTGTGTTTTTATATTTTAATGAATAAAAATTAAAATAACTAAAATTAAATAGTAATAATTAATTAAATCAAACTTGGTAACTAAAAAGATATATGAGAAAATATTTAGGAATATTTAATCCCTCAATTTTCTAAACATGCGAATCGTTAAAATCCTTTCAATATAATATCAATTAATTACATGATCAATTAAATCTAACCTAGCATGTATTCCTCTCTCAAGTAAACTACACACCATATAACAATTAATTTAATCACACTCGTGTCAATTAAATTGCATACTACTCATTAAGTTCATCAATTATAGATCACATACATAAGAATCATACATCTCTGCCTAAAAATTATGCATGTTATTTAATCAAGACAAATAATTAAATAATTCTCTCAAATCTATTTAATTGTCTCTATAGATAAATTATTGGTCAATCAATTAATAGCATAAAAATCAGATTAAATAATATAATTAAATTAATATTATAATTGGGAAAAAATATTAGATCATCACATGGTAAAAATTGGGTTCATAAGATTCCTAGATTAATAAATTAATTAACCATAATTGTGTTCACAAAGTTCATATTTTTTATAAAGAAAGACATAAAAATTGATAAAGAAAAGAGTAGAAAAAGAAATACAATCAATCTCATGAATTGTAGTATTAATTTCATCTTGAATCTTCACCAAAATTGTGTCTTTTCTTTAATTTTTCTATATTTTTCTCTTTTTAACTCCAAAATATGACAAATTATGCCAATGGAGGCCAATTAAGGTTTATAGAGTGATTAAAGGTTTAAATAAAATTCAGGTGTAATCTGGACCATCCGATCAATTTTATACCAAGGGCTATAATCAAAATAAGCAAAACTGATAATTTTAGCCAATCATAGTGCGACACATGGTAGGAGAAATTCATTGAGCGAATCAAGAAGTGACGCATGGTAGGGGCGACCGGTCAAAGTCAACGCTCGTTGAATCATCAACACGTAGCGCGACATGATTCACGAAAACGGATGTCGTGGTGCACAGGTGGAACACGCGGAGCAATGGCGTAGCGACACGTGGCATGGTGCGTTGATTGATTTTCCAAACTCGAATTGAATGTCGTGTTGACACATGGCGCATGTTTCGTCTTTTTCATACGCGGTGCGACGTGATTCGCTCTCTGTGCCTGCGTGGCTTGCCCAATCAGTTCTTGATTTGGTCCTGTGTTAAAAATTTATAAAAAAAATCAAAAAAAATCTCAAAAAATTTCAAAAATTATATTTTCATCCATTTTTATTAAAATGTTTATATTTTAATTTTTTTGGCCATAAAAATACTATTTATCAAATAAAACAAGTAAATATTAAGTAAAAAAGTATGCTAATGACTCTACTTTTATAGAGTCATCAATGTTGAATGTTCTTTAAAGGAGATAGTTCAACTGGTAGAACTTCGGGATATAAATCTTTAAACTCATCCATCAATGTTTGTAATACCATAGCAATGACATCATTCTACTCAACCAATTCCTTGGCCACCAATACTAAGATTTTCTTGCAAGAGTTTATTTCCTCGTGGAATTAATTCAGGCACTGTTAAATTCATTAACAGTTTCTGGTTCTTATTATCATTACTAGGGGTAGCAAATGGTGATTCTAGAAGTGGATTAAGCATCACTCTCTTGCCTTTTCAAGGGAATAGATAGTTGTTTTCCTTTCCATTATGAATTGCATTACCATCGAATTGCCATGGCCTCCCTAGTAACATGTGGTAGGGATCCATAACAACTACATCACATGTCGTCACATCTTGATAGTGATTGCAAATCGAGAATAAAACTTTGCAAAACTCATTCACTTTAGTGCCAATGCCCTTCTTAATCCAACCAATTTTGTAAGGTCTTGGATGAGGTTTAGTTACTAATCTTATGTTCTGACAAGTGCTTTGAAGACTACATTTTCTCTACTTCCACTATCTACACTTTCTTGTTGATGGTGCATCTAGTTTTAAAAATTGAATTCCTCTATGTATGCTTTGCCTATTTGAGAGTGAGCAACAATTTTTACAATATGCACACAACTTGTTCCCCACTATCTCTATTATGAATATCCAATTCATTAGGATCAAAATCAGGCATCTTCATTATCTCTTTCTTCCTCAATTAAATTGACTATCCTCTTTTATGGACACTCATTGGATCTATGGCCAGGTTGGTGACCCCTAAAACATTTTCGTGGTAGAAGTTTGGCACATGGGTTAGTTTTAGTGGGTGACTCCACCATGGCTGCTTCCCTGAATTCCTTGTCATTGGTGTTTTAACTTGGTTTTGAGAAGGTCATGGAAGGGAATTAAATTCTAGCTTATGTGAGTATTGTTCAAAGGTGGATTTTTTCGTGAAATGGGATACTTGTGTATTTGGCCATTTGACACTTAAACTTAATAGCTAAAGAGATAGCTTTTGGAAGTGTTAAAAGAGATTTAATATCAAGCTTATCTCGAATAAGTTCATGCAAACTAGTCCCAAATCTCAATACCTTGAATGAGTCTTATTCTAGTAAGAAACGTTCCTCATCAACAATTTGAGCCTTTCCCAAGAATTGATTGGTACTTGATCCATACGTCTTCAAGTAACCTAAATTCTTTCCCACCATTGCCAGGCACCACCCCTCAGCTTATAAACAATCATCTTTACTTGTCATTTGAAATTTCTTGATAATCAAAGAAATTATCAGCTGCAGTTTCCCAATCAAGATATTCTTCCATGTCAATATTGCAGTAAAATTCAGGTATGTCATTCTTAATATGAAACCAAATTCTCGAAAATGATTTGATGCCTATTGGGTTGTTGTTCAACATAAAAATCACCATCAGCAAGTATCTATACCATCTCATCTTTTTCAAGGAATTCTTCCTGTTCCACTTGTTGGTTTCCACATCCCCTTCCTTGTCCTATAGGAAACCTGTTGCGTGCTTGATTGTTCAACGGCACTTCTTGTTGAGGTAAAGCTCACTCAACAGGTTGATTCATGCCTTCAGCTGCTGCTTTTCACAACGAAACTGTTCCAGAATTTGCTTCATTTCTCTGGTTGTCTGAGTAACTTTGGCAACCCTGTAGCAATTGACCCATTGCTCCAACGATTCGATCTTGTCTCCATCACGCCGACTATTTCCACGATTGTTAGCCATCGAAGGGGAAAATCCAAGCTCTATACCAATTTAGTGTAGTAGCCATTAACACAGAATTAAAGAATTCTGAATGAAAATGATTTAATTATGAAATCAAGTTCTAATTGCATTCGAAAATGCTATCTGCCATTACTGAGAGCTCAGCTTAACAAGAAATTTCAATCATCGTCAAAAACTGTCTTGCACTCATGCTCTTTTCACTGTTTTTGTAACAGAATTCTGTTAGCACACTACACTTGTGCGCATCCTCATTCCATCACGCAGGCAAGCATCTAGCCAAGTCATCCCAAGCCAGCCCAAATCACATGCTACTTATGCGCAACTCTCATTCATGAGCCAAGCACGGTTCCTTTTAGGGAATTAAACATAAATAACAAAAAATAAAAATAAACTAAGCATTAAGCATTTCAATTAAGCTAAAGATTGATAAGCACTGCATCATACTGCTGGTGATGGCTTTTAGGTGTGGTGGTGGGCTGGCAGTTGTTGAAGGCTGACTGATGATGATGGTGGGGCTATGGAGGGTACTCAAATTTTGGATTTTCAGATTTTTTTTAAGTTCTGCAGAATTATTAATTTTTTTTAATTATTTAGCAGTTATGAATTTTTTTTCCTTTGGAAAAAATATAGAAAAATCGGGACGAGAGAGAAAGATGAAAGAGAAGATAGAATATTAGGGAAAATTGATTTAATTAAAAATACATGTACAATTATAAGTCTTATTTTTAAGACTTTTTCGATAACAAATTAAGTCCTAATCACTAATGCAAAATCAAATACGTAATTAATAAAGATTATAAAATCTTACAAATATGTAGTCTAAAGTTTAAAATTCTAACTTATTTTTAACGTTATTTAAATAATCATAATTATGCTAATTTATTTATTATTGATTCCATTAATATCATTGTAATTTGTATCTTGGTATCCAAAGATTGGTATGAGTGAGAACAAATATAAGTACCAACTTCTCAAACCTACAAAGCTCTATTGTCCTTTGAAGCTGCTCTGCTAATGGTGTTTAAGTTTAACCCAAGACTTGCATGTCTATGAGCTATGGAGCTGTGAGTTTGGTCAACAGTTAAAAACTAGTCTTTTGTGATGTTTTGTTTTTTGTTGAAGGGATATTTTTTATTTCAATTTTTTTGCAGGGGATGTTTGAATTAGACTTTTTTTTTGGGTTTTATTTTAAATAAAATTATTGTAAAAGACTAAGGATTAGCATAACACCACATTGGGAAGCCACTAAAATGAGATAAATCTTGTATGATATGCTTTGATTGCGATAGAATGGAGAATGGTTGAGTCATAAATTGATATTTATAAATATATTGTGTAAATAGGTTGGTGTTGTAGATGAACCAGATAGAACAAGCCTTACCCAAGCTTGGAAATCATGGATGGAAGAACACATAAAGGTCACTGGAAAGGTTCCACCAGGTAATGAATCTGGAAATGCTACTTGGGTACGACAGCCCCCAAAAAAGAAGCCTGATCTACGATTGACCCCCGGGCGCAATGTCCAACTGACAGTCCCTCTGGAAGAACTCATTGATAGGTTGGTGAAAGAGAACAAAGTTGTGGCCTTTATTAAGGGCACAAGAAGTACACCCCTTTGTGGTTTCTCACAGAAAGTTGTTAGCATCCTTGAAAGTGAAGGAGTGAATTACGAGAGTGTTGATGTACTTGATGAAGAATATAACTATGGACTTAGGGAGACGCTGAAGAAGTATAGCAAATGGCCAACTTTCCCTCAGATTTTTGTTAATGGAGAATTTGCTGGGGGATGCGATATTCTCACCTCCATGCACGAAAAAGGTGAGTTTGCTAGTTTGTTAAACAATTAGTTGCTTCAGTATGAGTCCAAAAATATCAGAGCACTGGCTCATTTTGTAGATGACATAAGTGAACATGAGTATTAGTAGTTGAGGGCATTATGTAGTTGTTTAAAATTAGTCATATAATTAATATCATAAGCTAGTAATTTTTTATATTGATTAATGTCGAATAATGTGTTTCCATGTAATAAAAATTTATGTGACGATGCCATTTACCTTCAGAAATGTTGGTATTTATTGATCCCTCAAAATATGGAGTAATTTTAATATAATAAGAGAGAATTTATGAGATTTTGACATAGTAATTGGTGTTGAGTAGTATAGTTAAGACATAATGCATTTTTCTTTATTCGCAATCTCACACTCATTGACCATTCATTATAAAACTAAATATCATAATCTCTACGCAGTGTAAAACACTTGACGACAAAAATGCGCCGATTATACTTTATATTCACTTTCTCTGATCTTTTCATTTCCTTCCTTGTGACTTAGTAAGCTCTGATTAATATGAAGAGACATTTTGACATAGTAATTGGTGTTGAGTAGTATAGTTAAGACAATGCATTTTTCTTTATTCGCAATCTCACACTCATTGACCATTCATTATAAAACTAAATATCATAATCTCTACGCAGTGTAAAACACTTGACGACAAAAATGCGCCGATTATACTTTATATTCACTTTCTCTGATCTTTTCATTTCTTTCCTTGTGACTTAGTAAGCTCTGATTAATATGAAGAGACTAACAAGGATGCTACGATTCAATGTCTCATTGATGCTTGCCAAAATTTGTATAAATAAGCCTTGTATAAGGGTACACATAGGTCATTTTTTTCACTTTAAACAACAGTTCAAGATCGATAGGTCATTATTTCCATTTATTTTTTTTTTCTTCCAAATTTGATCCATAAATTTTCCCTTATTCAAAAGAAAGAACTATAAAAACAACAAAACGAAAATGGTGCAATACCATTTCTGAAGATAAGACTCTTTGGCAGACACAAGGAAAAATAGTGAACAATATATAAAGAAGCAACCAAAACTCTATTGTTCAAGCTCATTTAATTCTAAGCAAAATACCAAGGCGTACACCAAAAGGAACAATTTGAACAAATTAAGTCTGATATTCAAAGGCATAAATTTAAATTATTGGGAGACTCCTAACCACTTGGAGAAATTCTCGAACGCCGTATAGTCACTATCTGAGATCATAGTTTTATACCAAGATTTTCCTGCAGCCTTAACTGCAGCAGCCTCATCCTAGCAGATCCAAGGCAAGTAATGAAAGTCAATAACTATAAATTGCCTAACAAAAAACATTACTAGCAATTTAAAACATTAAGGGTGCTCTTTGATAACGATTTTAATTCATGATTTTTGAGAATTGGTGCATGTGTGCTCGGTGGGGAGTTTAAATTGGTAATTAATAGATAAAAAGTTAGATATAGTCTGATAACGAATTACTATTATAGACTACTAAATGTGATGCACGTTGCAAACTAAAACCATGTAAATAGTAAATACTAAGAGTACGCCCATTAAGAACCGCTTCTATTTTGAAAAGTGCTCCCAAATAGATCAAAGAACTTTTAAGAGATTCTGCAATGCTGTAAAAATTGACATTAAGTATTTGTGGGGCTCTTAAGAGAAGTAATTTTGGATGCAACCTAATATATTCCCAAGTGTCACTCCAAACCAACTAAACAAGCACAGAATTCAGTCAAATTAAATACATAACTCTGGGCCTCATTGGTATACGTGCAAAGTCAAATGCATCATCACAAAATGACCATAAAACACAGATAAAATAAACGATATATATCATATAAAAGTAAAAACCAATGTATCATCACAAAAAGCAATTAAACATCAACAAAAGCATCATTAAAAGACAATAAAACTCAAATATAAAATAAGAAAAATTACTTTAAAGCATACCTTTGCAATAGGATTTCTCTTCTTTTCGAGCTTCTCGTTCTTGGACTTGACGCGCTGGGCCTCAGCCAATAGAGCCATTCTCTTAGCAGTCTTAGCGTAGGGGTTCAGCTTCAACATAGTGTTAAGGTTTTTCAGTGGGTTCTTCTTCAATGTAGCCTTCTTAACATCCTTCTTAATTGGCCTCACAATAGACTGAACTTCATCAGAGTTAATGATCCTAGCAAGGTCAGCATTGACAATTTTAGTTCTAGGCAGCACATACCCCTTCTTCTTCTCTGAAGGCTTATCAAACGAACCATAAATGGAATCAAGCTTCTCAAAAGCAGACTTAGTCCAAATCACAAACCTCCCAAGGTGACCACCAGGTGCAAGCTTCAACAAATTGAGCCTCTCAACATTAACAATATCGACACCAGGAATGTTCCTAAATGCCTTAACAAGCCTAGCACCTTCACTTCCGTACACAATAAGAGGACCCTTACGGTTAATATACCTTCGGTTCCTCATCTTACCCTTACCAGGACGAATCAAGTGACTATCCTTAGCTTTCTCAGCATCAGAAAATGCTCCGACCTGCTTCAAAACCTTGATCGCAGCCGATGTCTTTTCGACGCTTTCGGCCGAGTCGCTAACAACAAGTGGCATTTCGGGAACAGACTCAATCTTATGACCACGAGCCATAACAAGAGATGGAATAGCAGATGCAGCAATAGCCGAAACGATGGCGTAACGCTTCTGATTAACATTGATCTTACGGTGCCAGCGACGCCAGATCTTAGTCGGAGCAAACATTCGACCACCACGACACATGTTGCCAAAAGCACCTTGACCAGCTCTGTGAGTACCGCCACCAGCTACACGAGGGATACGTGAAACGGCGCGTCCAGTACCCCATGACTCAGCGGATGTTTGGTGACCAGCTTTCTTGCTAACGGCGTAAGATTGTCGTTTGTTCTTGGAGATATTGGAATGAACGAAGTTGACAATGTCAGGTCGAATCGAAGCCTTCATAACGTCTGGCAACGAGATGGTTTGGGCGTTTTCGGAAGACATGTCATCATCGAGTGTAAGGACAGTAACGAGAGGCCTAACGGCGGCAGCGGTGGCCATTGTTGATGGGTTAATGGGGAAGGAACGGCACTAGGGTTTTCAGTTTTCTATGAGTGAAATGTGGGGTTTCCAAGCTTTTATATTGCATTAGTTAAGTTTACAATTATTTATTTATTATTATTATTATTATTAAGTGATTCTTGTAATTTTTTAATAAAGATATTTTAATTTTTTTTTAATTAGATAGTTTAGTTATATAATTTTTAAATAAATATAATTTAATTTATATTGTTAAGAAATGTAATTTTTTTTAAAGAATAAAAGCTAAATTTCACTGAAAATAAAAATAAATATATATCATTTTTAAAAATATTAATTTTTTCTCTCATTTTAATTTATCCTATTTTTCTCTCCTCTTAACATGTAGTCTTATTTTCTTTCTCTTATTTTTTTCCATTATTTTATTTTATTCTATTTATATATTTTAAAGAATAAAAGCTAAATTTCACTTAAAATAAAAATAAATATATATCAATTTTAAAAATATTAACTTTTTCTCTCATTTTAATTTATCCTATTTTTCTCTCTTAACATTATGTAGTCTTATTTTCTTTTTCTCATTTCTTTCCTTTTTATTTTATTCTATTTGTATATTTTAAATTCATTTATATTAATAGTATAAATTTTATTTTTATTTTTAAAATTATTTAAA
This sequence comes from Hippophae gyantsensis, assembly GCA_030763125.1. Lineage (NCBI taxonomy): Eukaryota > Viridiplantae > Streptophyta > Magnoliopsida > Rosales > Elaeagnaceae > Hippophae > Hippophae gyantsensis. Next base: position 178,296 of record CM061030.1, read on the forward strand.
TTTATAAATTATAAGACATAAATACAATATTATTTTTAATGAATAAAAATAGAGATCGATGTTCAAATGAAAAATAAGTTATTAATATTTAGAAATAAAAGAAGTGGAATGTATATTTTTTTAATTTTTAATTTTATTTTTAATAGTATTTTAAATAAAATATTATTTTTAATAAAAGTTTAAATTCACCCTTAAAATTCGAACTAGATATATTTTATTTAAAAATTATGAGACTAAACTTATCTATTATTTTATAAAAAAAATTACTAAAATACTATTATTAAAAAATCACATAAATATTTAGATTCTAATCTAGCTTTTAAAAGTGTTAATTAATCCTTGTTCGAACCCCCCTTTAATTATTTAATTTATACAATTTATTTTTATAATTATGGGATTTAGTATTAGAGTTATTATAATTTTTTAAAATAAGTAATTTAATTTCATAATTTTTTATTTTGGTACATATAACCATCTTATTTATGAAAATAATTCTAGATATTCTATTTTTTTATACTTTTAATAAATTAAAAATTTTATTTTAATAAATTATAAAATTAAAAGTGTTTACTTTTTATACTAATAGAACTAATAATAACTAACTTATAAAATTATCATACTAAAATACTTAATTTTGAAAAATTATGAACATCTAATATTTAACTCAATAATTATAACACTAAATTATTCATTTATTTATTATGTAATTTATAAAAAATAAAAAAAATTATTTATATTATATAAAATAAATTATTATAATCTAAAAAATTATTATTTTTATTTAATTATATTACTTGAAAAAGATAAAGATAAATTAACAAATATAAAAATGAATTATTATAAAAATTATAAATATATTATTTAATTTATCGAGTCATAAAAATAGGAATTGCATATTTTTAGTGGTATAGATCTAACACTATTATGACAAATCTATCATATAATTTCTTATTATTGGTACAAATTTATAACAAAAAATTTTATTAGTGATATAAATTTATCTATAAACTCTTTACTAGTTATAAAAATCTATTGTCAAAAATATAACTTAATCACCAAAAAATAATATAATGATACAAATTATAGTTTAATACTATTTTGTTACTTGATATAGTTAGATGTTATATTTATAAGTTTTGTTATAATTCGATGATATATTTATAGTTTAATATAAAGAAAATTAAGGCCTAATATATTTAAATAAAAAATTATGATTATATATATTATTTAAGAGAAATAACATTGTATAAAAAAAACTAATTTAAACAATTTTCAATTGTTTAAATACTATTAATTTATTACTTAATTAATAAAAAAGACTTCAAATAATTAACTAAAATAATAATTATTATTTATGTTATTTATAATAAATAATCTTGTATAAAAAAATAAGTAAATGTAACTTATGAAATTATCAATTTTTTTATGTTAAATGTAAATACACATTATATTACTCCATATTTAAGGTGTAAATTGAGATGAAATGTTAATGAGATTTATAAGATAATTCATTAATTTTTAGAATTTATCTCACATTGTTTCACTTAATTTTTAATAAAATGAGATTATAACAATATGATAGTAATTGAAATATATCATTTTTTATAATAAATCTAAATGAAACAAATAAAAATATAATAATAATAGAAAATATGATATATAATTATATTTAATGTAACTTTAACGAGAAAAATGATATACCATATTTGTATTACGATTTCAATATATGATATTTTTATTAAAGTTAGACCTATTACGACTTCAATATAAAGAAAATGAGATGAAATAAGATGATATTTAAATGATATGAAACAATATTGCACTATAAGTTTATTAAAAACACTAAATAAAATATAAAATGAGATGAGATAGTTCACTTTATATCTCTAATCTATACTCGTTTATTACAGGTGTACAACAAATAGTTTGGGCTTTTGAACTTAGAATTAATGTGTATTGAAAGTTTGTGACTAATATAAATGTTATTTACGTAAAATGGACAAAATAGAAATAATTAATTAGAAGAAAATTTTAAATAAAAATATATATTAATTTATCAATAATATCTTTTTATTGGTTTCTAAATCTTAAATCATAAACTTTAAACTCTAAACATGTTATATTTAAGATTATTTTAATCTTTTTAATATATATATATATATATATATATATTATTTTTTAAACTATATATTTTAATTATTAAATATATTATTTTTTAAACTGTATATTTTAATTATTAAATATATTATTTTTATATTTTTTAATGTTAAATAGTATATGTTTTATTGGTGTCATTGTGATCATTGAACTTTAGAATTAATTTTATCCTTTAACAAGATGAAACAACTCTAAATAAAAATAAGTATTTCTTCAAAAATTGTTGAATAATTCATCCATTTGAAAATGAAAGAATAGGTAACATGAGCCACAATTTGAAACCTATTATTTTGGACAAAAATATGAATCCAATACAAATCGAATCTAATTGAAAATTGTAAGTATGAAATCAAATTGAATTGAATCCATAATTTAAAAGCAATTATGTAAATTGGTAATGACACACAGGTGGTATATTTATTTTTGAAAAATTATTAATTTATTTTTCTAATAATTTTGTTTTTTTTTAACATATGACTCGACTTGTAGCTCGACCCATGAACAATCCGAACCATCAAAGATATATTGCTTTAAGAAGATCTAATTTGTGCTCACGTCCATAACAATAATCATAAGGTGCCCTTACTTATGCAGAGTAACTTTCGGTTTTGGAAGACCAACCACCAACCCAAGCAATTAAAGTGGTCGACCTTAAGTTAGATTATGTTTCTATATATATACCCCTTGACACACTACGACGTTTACCCCTATATGATTGATATGTATACATGTAATTCCATATATATATGGATCTCATATGAGATCCACCTAATTCACTTTTAATTCTTTAACTTTTCTCTAGTTTCTTTCTCTGAAAATCGGATTATCTTAACATCAAATCAGAATGCACCTAAAAGATAAGAAGAAAATGCATTGAGAAATGGACCTTCTATTACACTCGAATGCCCTTTGGTTTAAAGAATACAGGAGCTATGTAACAACGTCTCGTCAATATGATGTTTGTTGACTAGTTGGGAAGGAATCTGGAAGCATACATGAATGACATGGTGATAAAGTTAGCACAACCTGTAAACCATGTCAAAGACTTGGAAGAAATATTTCACATAATATGAATGTATGATAGGAGACTAAACCCTAAAATATGTGTTTTTGGTATGGCTTCAGTGAAATTCCTAGGATATCTTCTATCTGCCTGGGGAATTGAGGCCAATTGATCGCCATGCAAATTGTGTGTGCAACGAATACGTAAATATACGCATCACAACAAGTAATATAATGATAATGAAAGATCATTCCCAAGGAGATTATTTTATTAAAAACTAATTTTTAAAACTAAAAAAATAAAAATCAATTTTTTTTATGTTTTTATATTTTAAGAAAGCAAAATTAACATAACTAAAAGTAATGAGCAATAATCAATTAAATCAGTTTTGGTAACTAAGAAGATATATGAGAAAATATCTAGAAATATTTAATCCCCCAATTTTCTAAACATGTGAATTACTAAAACCATTCAATATAATTATCAATTAATTATATAATCAATTGAATCTAACCTATCATGTATTTCTCTATCAAGTAAACTGTATATTATATAGTAATTAATTTAATCACACTCTCATACCAATTAAATTGCATACTACTAATTAAATTCATCAATTTTGGATCATGTACATAATAATCATATATCCTTGCCTAGAAATTATGCATCTTACTTAATCAAGACAAATAATTAAATAATTCTATTAAATCTATTTAATTATCTCTATAGATAAATTATTGGCCGAATAATTAATAGCATAAAAATTAAATTAAATAATATAATTAAATTATAATTATAATTGGAGTAAAATATTAAATCATCACATTGTGAAAATTAGGTTCATAAGATCTCTATATTAATAAATTAACTACACATAATTTTATTAATAAAGCTCATATTTTTTTATAAAAAAATACATAAAAATTGATAAAAAAAAAAAAGAAATACAATCAATCTCTTGAATTGTAGTGTTAATCTCCTATTGAATTTCCACCAAAATTGTATTCCTTCTTGAATTTTTTCTGTATTTTCTCTCTTTTTAGCTCTAAAAATTGACCAAAATTATGCTAATGATGGCCCCTTAGGGTTTATGGGGTGATTAGGGGCTTAAATATAGCTCAGGTGTAATCTGGACCGTTAGATCGACTTTAGATCAAGGGATGAGATCAAAACAAGCAAAACTGACAATGCTAGCCAATCACAACAAGACATGTGGCACACAGAATTCTCTAGCGAATAAGAGCACAACAAAAGGTAGAAGAGAACAGTTTAAGTCAACACATATTGAGTCAGTTCCACGTGGCGCGACGTGATTTTTGGAAATGGGTGGCATGGAACACAGGTGGAACGTGGGGAACAATCAGGTGGCAACACATGGTAGTGTTGTTTAACAACGCTTCGAAGTCAAATTGAATGCCGTGTTGACATATGGCACGGGGTTTGTCCTCCTTATACACGGTGATCTACGATTCGTTGTCCCTGCTTGCATGGCGTCTGCATGGCTTACACAGTCAACTCTTCTACTTGTGCCGCAGGCCACGTGACACCTTTTGATTGGCTCTGCGTTAAAAATTCATAAAAAATCCCAAAAAAATCCAAAAATTATATTTTCGCCCTTTTTCACTAAAAAAATTATATTTTAATATTTTTGCCCCAAAATACTATTCATTGCATAAAATATGTAATTATTAAGTAAAAAAGTGCGCTAAAGACTCTACTTTAATAGAGTCGTCACCATGAAACCTCCTAGTAACCTAAAAGGAATTCAACAACTAAACGGAAGAATAGTGAAACTCAATAGATTCATTTCCAAATGCATTGATAAATGCTTACCATTCTTTAAAATGCTGAGAAAGAATACTTTGGTTTTCTGGAATGAAGATTGTGACAGAGCTTTCCAAGGAATCAAACTATATTTGAGCAAGACTCTAGTCTTGGTCAACCTCACCCTTAGGGAAAAGCTATATTTATATTTAGTTGTTACTTTTTAAACTTGTAGTGTCATACTCCTTGCTCAAAGAAACAAGGCCTAACACCCTGTATACTGATAGATGCCCAAAATGGATATCCAATAATTGATAAGTTAGCCTCTACTCTAAAGTGACAGTGTAAAAAATTTGACATTAGTTCAACTCACATATAGTGGTAATGCTTACCTTTCAATCGCTTGAGAGCGTGTTAACAAATCTAGAGGTAGTAGAGAGACTGGCATATATTGAAATAGAGTTGGGAGAATATGATATCAAGTATATCTCTAGGACTTTCATCAAAGGTCAAGTGCTAGCATATTTTGTTGTTGAGTTTAGTGAGTCACCAGAAGTCACGATTGCTGAAGTAAAAGGTCAAGTATATGACATGACTCATAACTTTAAAGGCATAGGGCTAGGGATCGTTATAATAGACCATGATGAAAACTATTTCAAATACGAAGTTAGGATGGACTTCCAAGTGACCAATAACATCATAGAATATGAGACAGATATATTTGGTGCAATGACTTCAAAGAAACCTAAAGCCAATAGCATTGTCTTGCACAATGATTCATAATTGGTGGTCAATCAATACTTGGGCACGTTTATGGCTAGAGACAACAAGATGATGAGATATGTAGAGAGGCTAAGAAAGGAATGCTCAAATTTTGCTAACTTCAAGATCAAGCAAACATTAATAAATGAGAATGGTCAAGCTGACGCTTTGGCCATACTAGCTACTATACTCGAGGCCAATCCTAATAGGGTGATTTTTATAACAATCCTTACCAAGGCCAATTTAGAAGAAGCAAAAAAATAGTTAGAAGCATTAGTAATGCCACTAACCCATTGTATTATCCTATCCTTAACTTCCTAAAATATGGAAACCTACTTGAAGATTAGAAGCTACCGAAATACAACAAGACTAAGACAGGTCAGTACATGATGTAAAACAATAAATTATACAAAAATAGCCTTTAGACCTAGAATATTGTGCATAGTTAAAGAGTGGTCTGAAAAAATCATGTTTGAAGCTCACGAGTGATAATACTGCTCCCATTCATGAGAAAGAAAGTTATTCCAATGAATTATGAGGTAGGGTTACTACTAGCCATCGATGTTAACAGATTGCACAAGGTACACCCAAGAATGTGATAAATGTTAGAGATTTTCCCCATTATCTCATATGCCACCAACCACAATGATAGAGATAATTAGCCCAAGGCCCTTCTATAGTTGGGGATTGGATACAGTAGGACCCCTACCACTAGTTATAGGGTAAAAAAAGTTCTTACTAGTCGCCACAGATTATTTCTCCAAATGGATTGAGGTAGAGCCTTTTGGAAGAATAAGGGAGAATGAGGTAATTTGATTTATCTGGAAGTCCATATTTTGTCGTTTCAACTTTCCCAAATAACTTGTTATTGATTATGGAAGATAGTTCACGAGCCGTAACATCAAAGAATTCACTACCATGTACAACATCAGAATATTTTGTTCAACTTCACATTACCCACAAGCTAACTATTAAGTAGAGTATTCAAACAAACTGGTACTCAATTTATTAAAGAAGAAGTTAGAGGGTGTTAAAGGAAAATGGGTTGAAGAGCTACCTTGGGCATTATGGGCCATCAGAACTAGTCCTAGAGGCAGCACTAATCAGACACCCTTCTCAGTAGTGTATGGGACTGAAGTTGTGATATCAACTGAGATTACAATGCCAGCATGAGATCAACCCTAACTGAAGACCAAAACACCTCAAATAGAGTAATGGATCTAGTTCTAGCATAGGAAAAAAGAAATGAAGCCTTGAGGAGAATGGTTGAATAAAAAAGGAATGTGATAAATTATTACAAAGGCTATACACTTTAAATAATTTGCTATAGGTGATTGGGTTCTCAAGAGGGTCTTTCTAAAAAAAAGAGTGGATGGCTAGAAAATTAGGAAGACCCGTATCAAATAAATGTAGTGACACCAAGTGAGGCTTACTTATTAAAAAGCATCGAGGGATATAAAGATAGCATAAGCTGGAATGCTTATCACTTAAAAAAATATCACTTCCAATGTACTTTGATGTATGCTTCTCTTTCTATGTATCATCCCATATATATGTAATAACTTTTGATGATCAAAGATACCATTGTCCATGCATATTCCATGTCACGAGTTGATCTGCTTGGTTAGAAACCAGGTAGAGCACTCTGGTAGAAGATGTTAGAGAGTTGATCATTTCAATCATAGACCAAGTAGAATGATCTCCTTTAAAATTCTATGTCACTAGTTGATCACCTTGATCAGGAACCAAGTAGAGCACTCTGACAGAGAATGTTAGAGAGTTGATCACCTTGGTTATAGACCAAGTAAAGCACCATTCCTTAAAATTTCATGTCACGAGTTGATCACCTCGATCAAGAACTAGATAGAGCTTTATGACAGATGAATTTAGAGAGTTGATCACCTTGGTTATAGACAAGGTATAACACTCTCCCTTAAAATTTCATGTCATGAGTTGATCACCTCGGTCAGAAACCAGGTAGAGTGCTATGACAAATGATGTTAGAGATTTGATCACTTTAGTTATAGTCCAAGTAGAGTGTTCTTCCTTAAAATTCTATCACGAGTTGATCATATTAGTCAGGAACTAGGTAGAGTGCTCTGAATAATGATGTTAAAGATTTTATCACCTTGATTATAGACCAGGTAGAGCATTCTCCCTTAGAATTTTATCATGAATTGATTACCTCGGTTAAGAACCAGGTAGATCGCTTTGAAAGATGATGTTAAAGAGTTGATCACCTCCATTATAGAATAGGTAGACTGATCCAACAATTGCTCTATTCCACCTACTCAAGCTATGATAATTGTCCAAGTTAGATTACAGGTTTATTATATTGATCGAGCTTCACAAGTCCATCCTATTGAAAATGAAGTTATATTGATCGTGCTTGTAAAGCTTTACAAGTTTATTAATAAGGAGCTCCCAAAATTATTAAAAATCCTTAAGACGTTTAGATGCACGACCAGTGTCCCAGTCGTTTGCCTCTTCCACTAGGGATAACAACTTGGCTTGAATCTTGACAACTTTCTTGCAGATATTGACTCCTACCTCAGTGGAGGCTAAGCTTAAGTTAACAATTGAATGTTTCAATTCCTCAATAACACCTATTGCCTTGAGAAACACTTCTTCAGATTGCTTTATGTAAAATTTCACCCAATGGGATTCCCTATCAACCAGAGCATCCATTTTAGTCATGGTCCTTCTTTCACATGCCTAAGTTTGAAATAGTTGTTCTTTATAGGACTCGAGATCACACTTGATCTCTTTATAAAAAGAAAGCTTATCCTTATGGCTGGATAGATTAGTATTTAATTTCTCTACCTCGGTGCAAGCTTAACATTCTCTAATTTTAAAGCTCGAGATGAGCGTAAATTGTTTTGGTCATAATCCATAAGGTACGAACAAAAAATATAAAGTGAATTTTTTAGGTTCTTCAAAAAAAAAATAGGACATCTGAATTACCAGTATCCCTTATTCCCTTATATAAGGAATGACATTAGAATAAATAGTCGGACAAATGTCTTGTAAGTGATGAGGTGGGTCAACATCATAAATAAATACAATAAATGCATAAATACATATAAAATACATAAAATTCTCAAAATAATGTTTTATTTAAGACAAGGTATAGTTGGTAACAAGAGTAGCTCACACCCATACAAAAGGAAGAAGAGGTCGAGCCTTTCAAAAATAAAGGGCCTTCGGCCACTAAAGAACTAAAGATCTCCAACTCCGTCTCCAAATTGTTCATCTTCCACCTTTGGTTCACCATCACTTTTCTTGGAGTCTTTATCCTGATCATAACCCTCATTCTGGGTTTGTATGGGCAAGTACGATGACGTAACTGGGATGTTGAGGATCTTATAGTAGTACTGACAAAGGCCTTCTTTTTAGATTCTTTCTTGAGTGAGTCCATGGCCAGGCTATAACCGATTTCAACACTTAAAGAAAGCTGCTTAGTCATGGTATTGAGGTAGCACTTTGTCTTTTGTTGTTCACGAGAAAATGTGTCATTGGACTCATTAATCTCATGCTTACAAGCTTCAACCTTAGGCTCAAGTTTTCTCTGAGTCTTTTTGAGTATCTCAAAGTGCCTCGAGTTGTCATCTAACTCATGTATAGCCTTGACCAGCTTTTCCTCATTGTCGATAGTCTCACCCTCTCACTTGTTTACCTTTGCTAGTATTAAAGCATTCTTAGCTCGGGGAATGTATGACTATCTTTTTCTACCTCGAGCTCGTGCTTTAGTTTTTCAACACCTCAAACTTTACTAAGCTCGTGCATAAGTTAGGCCTAAAAATGAGGGAAATATGAACTTGATGTGAGTAAAATATAAACTCAAATTGAGGTAAGTAAAAGCTCGAGGTGATACTTACTTGATACAAGAGTTTACCAATCACAACCAAAAAATTAGCATCCTCGCATATGGCATCAAGCTACTTCTCATATACCATATAGGGGAGGTTATCGATATAATGGTTTAGTCTCTCTAGAGCCATACCCCTATACAAGACTACTCTCTCAACTTCTACAGTAAGGTCATTAATAATACATGTTCCCCTCCTCAAGTCCCTTATAGGGGGAGTTGGTGTTTATTGGCTCGAGGTGACGGACATTGGAATCTATTGACCTAGGGATGTTGGCGAGGGCTTGACTATAGTCAGTGGAGTAGGCATGAGGATAGGCTCCTCAATGGTCACATGTTTTTTTTTTCTTTTTGGATTGAAAGGGAGTGGTCCTTGCCCAGAAGGCTTGCTTCTCTTCTTTCCTTAAGAGGATCTCGTGCCTTGGGAAGGAGTTGTGATTTTTTAAGAGCTTTCTCCTTATTTGGAAACCCTACTTTGAAGCTATGCTAATAAGGTATCAGTATTAAACTCTATGATACCTATAAAGAAAAAATAAAGAGAATGGATTCAGATTTTTAAAGCTTGGGCTAAACAAGAATGGATGATTAGAAGTAAGCTTAGGGCTTATTCACTATCATCAGGGAAAACTTCAAATCTCCCTTCAAAGTCAATTGGAGGGTTGTTGTGTTTCTTAGGTGCCCGAGGTTTACAGATGATCCTAAAAGATGGCTCTACTAAGCCCCATCTCATCAAGTCTTAGGCAACAAAACATGGGATGTTCAATAGTTTTCTCCATTGTGTTTTCTTGGATAGATAGTTCTAGATATCAACCAACCTTTGTTTAGCCTCTAGGTTCAAGGTCATGATAAGGGAGCACATATTTCTTATCAAGAGTTTGGTGTCAGCTCAGGTGCTTCTTATCAACCTCGAGTCACTATCTTACGATTCCCATCGACCACACATATAGAAGAAGTACTCCTTCTAATTCTTCTCATTCTCAAGAAGGATCACATTTATGCTACAATTCTACTTGACTAACATATAGACTCTTCTTATATCTATGGAGTTTTGTCTTAATACATATGCCTCATTGAATTCGGGCATTTCCAACTCGATCCTAAGCTCTCTACATATAAGGGTGAGACAAAACAAGTATCTCCACTTATTTGGCATTAATTTTCCTGGCACAAATTGTGTCTTTTCCAGGCACTTTCTTATGAAAGGGTACAATAGGAATCTAACACTTAGCCATAAGACCTTTTCATGAAAGATTGTCCATCCAACTAGAGGTGGTGCACTATCAAGAACGCTCGTTCTAGGGATCATTATTTCAACCAAGGAAGGAATATCATACATCTTTCTTAGCTTCTCCTCGTCTTGGAGAGCTACACCATTGGGCTTGACCTTGGCCTCCCAACCTTTGGTTTGACCTGTGGGTTCACAGATACCTTTTCTCCTAGATTTTTTCCTTCATGACATTGAGATCGATATATGGGTCTGGGGTACATTCAACCTAATTGTTTGTGTTGTTTGAGTTTGAGATGCAAACGTAAAAATAGGAGACTCAGACATGTCTTCTTCACTTGAGATGCTTGTTTTACTTGAGGTCCCCGATGCATCACTTTCTACTTGACCCGAGTAACTAGGGTATTGAGAGCTCTCCCAAGAAGAAGAGCCTGATGAGCATGAAGATAGAACTACCTTGTTAGTATCCGGTGATGATACCTCTATATGCATGGTCTCTATAAAAGATTATAGAAAGAACAAAATAGTAAGATACAAGGAGATAGAAGTTACCTAAGGATGAGTTTTCAAAGTAAAAAATTAGTGAATTTAAGGAGCGATCTGAAAAGAAATTAGAAAAACGGTTTGACTTGATGATTGATCCTTAAAAGTCCAAGTAAAAGTACATACATGTTGAGCTATTTTTCTTACCATTCGAGCAAAGAAGTTATATGACGCAAGGTGAAAAGATAGAGCATTTTTGCTCAATGTCCTAGAAATAATGAAATAAGTAATGCCCTGGCTCCTTATTATATAGATATTCAAATCTTCTCTCTCTCTCTCTCTCCAATTAACTAACAAACATTTATTAAGGTGTGCCAAACGTTTCAAATTCACTAGCTAGTTGCTACTTTTCCACCCCAGTTGAAGAACCGAGTTGAAAGAATATAGGGAGGTTATGTTTGAACATATGGCTCGACCTAATGCCCAATCTATGAACAGTCCGAGCCATCAAAGATGTATTGCTATAAGATGATTCAGTTTATGCCAGTATCCACAACAATAATCATATGATGTCCTTGCTTATGTAGAGTAACTTTCGGTATTAGAAGACCGATTATTAGGCCAAGTCATCAAAGTGATTGACCTTTAGTTAGATTATGTTTTTACATATGTATCCTCTGACACACTACTACATGTACCATTTATATGATTGACACATGTCCATATATTGTCGTATGTATATAGATTGCAAAAAACATTTGTCATATGATATATTTGCATTATATGTAAAAATAAGTATAAATGTATATTTTATTGATATTTTTATTTTAAAATTATAAGTGATGGAGGTTATCATTGATAAGAAGAAAATGAATTATTTAACTAATTTTTAAAATAATTATAGAATATGACATAATATAAAAAAATTAATGCAAAGTTATTTTAATCTAATCTTAAATTTGGTGTGATGGATAATATTGTGTTAAATTTGGCATCATACACTAATTATTTTTAAAGAAAAAATTATAATTTTTTTATTATATATGATAAATTAAAATTAAGTATATTACAAAAAATTAGTAAAATAATATTTAATATTATGGATTTAATAAGAGTAAAAATTTGATATAAATTTTAATATACTTGTAAAATAATGTCAGGGATCGGATTTGTCTGACGAGAAAAACTCATCACAAAAATGCAGGAAAATTTTCAAACGCGGTCAAACTCCCGTTTACCTTCTCCATCTATATTTTGACAATCTTTGTTTAATTCAAAGTTCCAATTCTTCTTGTTAGATTGTCAGCAACCTAATAGCTTTTTATTACAAACAGAGGAGTCATATTAGCAATTCCCTCCACACACAACCCCCCCCCCCCCCAAACAGAAATACCTTTTAAAAAAAAACAGTGGAAGTTACGTATCAGACAAGTAACCTGTGGTTGTTATCCTATACGAACACACAAAAAGTGTTTAATTCAATTAGTGAAATGCATTCAATTCTCGAAAGATGAGTTGTTTTCCTCACATATTCCTTGCTTATTATTTAAATTGTCCTCTTCTTCCCTCTCCTCTCCATTGGTAATGGTATGAGACCAAGAGAGACCCGGAACTGAAAACTTAGAGCTTTCTCTGTCTAGGTCTCCAATGGCGAGCTGGTTCTTGTCAGAATGTGGTTTGAAGCCTCTACCTGAAATATTATACTACAAACCCAAAACAGTACTTGTATCAAATAACATCTCAAAGGTTCGATTTTTAAATCCCAAAAAGAGCTTGACGGATGTTGGGCCTCCATTGACCGAAACAAGTAGAGGGTATTTAAGTAGGAGAATCTGGGAGCTAAAAGTGAGTGTGCCGGTGAGAGTTTCTTCAACAGAAGAAGTTGATTTTGACCCAGGTGCGCCGCCACCGTTCAATTTAGTTGATATTCGAGCTGCCATTCCAAAGCATTGTTGGGTTAAGAATCCATGGAAGTCTATGAGCTATGTCGTCAGGGATGTGGTTGTAGTCTTTGGATTGGCTATAGCTGCGGCATATATCAACAATTGGGTAGTTTGGCCTCTCTATTGGGCTGCTCAAGGGACCATGTTTTGGGCTCTCTTTGTTCTTGGCCATGATTGGTAATCAAAACTCTTTTTTTATTCAAAATCTTTCTTCCTTCTTTTATCATTTGGTGGTTGTGATTTTGGTTTTTTACCAATATGTCTGTTTCCATTAGTAATGTCGTTTGTTTTTGTTATGTAGTGGCCATGGAAGCTTTTCAAACAATCACACACTAAACAGTGTTGTGGGACATGTGCTACATTCTTCAATTCTTGTACCCTATCATGGATGGTGTGTATGCTCACTAATTTTGTTTAATTTAGGTCTCCTTTTTATCGGGTAGCTTACAAGTTTTGTAAGTTGTATTTTGCAGGAGAATCAGCCACAGAAGTCATCATCAATATCACGGACATATAGAGAATGATGAATCATGGCATCCAGTAAGTCCTCTTCATTCTTTAGGAGATAGCTGTGTTTTCCATTATGATTGATGATTCTTCATGTTCTTGTTGCAGTTGTCTGAAAAAATCTATAGGAATTTAGATAAGCTCACAAAAACTTTGAGATTTACAGTGCCTTTTCCAATTCTGGCGTACCCTTTGTATCTAGTAAGTATGTGGTGTTGATTAATTAGTTTTGTCATGGAGTTGTCTGTCGATTATAATTGTTGATAATTATCCTTGTCAATTAATTTTGTTGGTACAGTGGAGTAGGAGTCCTGGGAAGAGTGGTTCTCACTTTGATCCGAATAGCGACTTGTTTGTCCCCAGTGAGAGAAAAGATGTGATAACTTCCACTGTTTGTTGGACAGCAATGATTGCTTTACTTGGCGCTACGGCCTTTGTTATGGGTCCTATTCAACTGCTTAAGCTCTATGGTTTTCCTTATTTGGTAATTATGACCATATTAATAATAATGCTCAATTGAAGATTATTTATTTTTAATCAATTTCAATTGACTTGAATGATAGGGTTTTGTTATGTGGTTGGATTTAGTCACTTACTTGCATCACCATGAACATGAAAAAAAATTACCATGGTATCGAGGAAAGGTATGGAGGTCTTAATTTGTTTCGTGTTCGGTTGGTTTTTTTTCAAGTAGGAGGAAAATGTGTTTAGTTCATTCACTAATTAATGTTGGATAGGAATGGAGTTACCTAAGAGGAGGGTTAACAACATTAGATCGTGACTATGGATGGATAAACAACATTCATCACGATATCGGTACTCATGTGATCCACCATCTATTTCCTCAAATCCCCCACTACCACTTAATTGAAGCAGTTAAGTATCAGTTTAACTCATCGGGTACAAAACTCTTTATTAAGTTGACATATAAAGTAATGATGTTGTTGTCATGTTTTTATTTAGACTGAGGCAGCTAAGCCTGTGCTTGGCAAATACTATCGGGAGACAAAAAGATCAGGACCTCTACCGTTTCACCTGATTGGAAACTTCTTAAGAAGTGTGAAGCGAGATCATTATGTTAGTGACACTGGTGATGTTGTGTACTACCAAACTGACCCTCTACTTGCTCAACTTCATGCTGGTGAAAACTGATGTCGGACCAAGCTTCAAGCATAACTACTGATGCATATATATATTTTCTTTTTACTTAATTCGAGTCAAATAGAATCATATTTAAAAACATTTTTCTTGAGAAGGAATATTTTCTCACGGAAAATCTACAATGTACTGTGCATTCAATATTTTGAAAAATGAAAAAAAATGGAAGAATAATTTTCAATTTATGTTTATCTAATTCCTATTACACCTCAATTATCGATAAATAAAATTCAATATATAATATTTATAAAATTATTATCAAATTATATATAAAATAAAATTATATCTTATTTAAACTTTTAAGTTTCGAGAGAAAAAAAAACGGTTCCAAGAAAAAAAAAACTCAATAATTTGAGTTTACTCTTCGTGTATTAAGTAAACTTCAGAGATACTTGGTCACGTTGTGTATTAAGTAAACTTCAGAGATACTTGGTCATGACTAAATTGTGTAGTAAGTACGCCTTATTGCTTTATAGGAAAGGTTGTAGTTAGGATACTAATTTAAAAGCAGCATCATTTCACATTTTTTTAATTATATGCTCATTTTAAACATTTGAAATAATTACCAATAGTAATTTAGCTATGTGTCAATTACAACTTACACGTGGATAGCTTTTCTCTTCTTCTTTTTCATTCTTTGAAAATACGCAACGTTAAACCCTTACAATTTGTATTGAGAGTTATACATTCCACTTATTAATTAATATAAAGTATAATTTTATTATTATTATTATATATAAAAATATAATTAAAATTGATGAAATTTAATTTTTTACTAATATTATTTTTTTAGTTATAACCTTGTAAGTTAATATTAATCTAATTTATCTATATATGTTCAAGATTTATGGCTCATAAGAGGGCCTAAAATTCAAAAAATATAAATTAGTGTGAAAGGAGAATGAATAAAGTATACATATAGATAAATCGATCTAAATATAAAGAGAGAGTGAGGGTGTTAATTCGGGTGTATTCGAATTTACTCTTTTTTGATCAGACCTAATCAACATAAATTCAAACAAAATTTAATAGTAAACAAAGTCACATCTTATAAATTTAAATTTGGCTCTATAATTAAACGAATTGGTAGAAAAACCTAAACCCATTAACCTATCAATATTTATATTTTAATCGTTGAGATTCGATGTTTTATCGAGAGATATTAGAAAAAAGTTAAGACAATTAGTTGAATGTGTGGATTTTCATGAAGGGTTCATCTATTTATAGAATATTCATAAATATATGTATCAATTATATAATATGTACACATATTTACATATCAGAAGGATATAATTGACCTAAAGTATAATATGTCAAGATTTAGATCGAGTTTAACTCGTGTTATCATATGAGCTTGGGCTATCATTCAATTCTAATTGTTTGATGGGTAAGACATCTGTAATACTTTATTTTCCATCTAAAACTAGTGATTTGACTTGAATGATTTATGAGTTTCGAGCTTAAGATAGTTCAAATGTCTAAACATTGATGAAACAAAGGAAATAAAATAATGTCTATAAGGAAATCTCTTAACAATATGTATATATGATGACTTGAAAAAATTGATAAGATAGATTAATCAAAATCAATCATTAGTTTGTATGCTCCACCCTATGGTGTAAAAATTTTATATGGTATATTAATTTTTAAAGAAATATATATTAGTATCAAAATTATACATAAATATATTATTAGTTTCTTATTTTATAAAATGATAAATTAAAAAAATATTTTAAAAAAAGTGAAATATAATTAATATGAGAATCGATAACGATAAAATAGTAAATTTATTATTATTTTTAAATATTATTTATTTATGTTTTAGTCTAATAAATTTAATCTAAATTAGTTAAATTTATTTTTTGAAGGTTATTTTAAACTAAATTTTAACTTTTTTTAAAAAAATACAATATTTTTAAGTATCTATTTTAAAATTAAGGTACCGATGGATACCTATCCAAACCCCCTAACTTTTGTATACCTTTCCTAAAAATAAGGCATCAGTGGATGCCCATCCAAACTATACCTTAATCAAAAGTAAATTATTATACATTGTCTTATTTCCAGTGACTTCATCTTTTACTCATCTTCCTTTCCGGCAGATAATATTTTCGCCCAATAGCATAACAATTTGTATATACTGGTATCGTTTGGTGTGATGACAATTTTTTTTCTTTTAACCTTTTTAAAAAAAAATTAATAACAGATATGATGCATTGTCCCGTAAATAACCCAGTCCCAAACCTTTTTTTTTTAAATACATGATCAGTTATTGACTCAAGTAAGTTTTTTTGAACAGTACTATTGTGCCTTTTCGAAAATTGACACCTTTAAGGCTATCAATTTTTCCCACTGAAATTTGTAAAGGATTATATGATTAGAGATAAACTTGTAAAAATTAAATTATAAAATTATAAAATATGATATATAGATTCATATTTTATAAAATAAAATAAGATAATTATAAAAATTACATTTATGGACGTAATCCTTGAAACTATATAATATATTTTAATAAAAACATAAAAAAAATATATTTAATATTTTATACATTTAATTATACTTAATTATAAATAACTAAATTCACATTTTTAAATAATATATCTAATTCAAACTCTCTCAAGAATCTTGTTGCAAAATCGATCTTCTAATCAAAAATGAGATCTGGTGAAACAGTTTATATTTTTTATTATATTAAAATATCAATATTTTTTTATAAAAATTATTTAAATTTTAAATATATAAAATCTTATAATTATTTTACAATTTATTCTTATTATTTCATGCTAATTTGTAACAAGATGTTATAAATATTATTTAATATAAAATAATTATATATTTATTGTTACATATATTTTATTTTTCTCTATTTTACTTAAATATTATTTATTGACTTAAAAAATTTTCTTTCCGATATAAATATTTGTTATTGGTTTTTTTAATAAAAAATAATAATTAAATTATAATTTCGTATTTATATATCTCCATACCTAGGGGTGTTCATTGGATCGAAACCGTTAAGTTTATGCTCATCCGATCCGATCCGAACATTCGATCGGATTGAAACATCCTAATCCGCAACCGATCTGATCAACTTTTACATCCGATCAATCTGATCCGTAAAATATTCGGATAGCATCCGATCAATCCGATCAATCCGATCAATCCGATCAATAAACTTAATTAATTATATTTTTGAATTAAAAAATTAAATTTTTACATAAATCATAACATAAAATCATTTCAATTAAAAGAAACCTTAAAAAACCAAATAAAAAGATTAAAATAAGTCTAAAATGTTTAAACCTATATAAAACAAAAATAATACAATTAAGTAAATAACGATGTCGATTACAATAGTTATTTTAATAAATTTAACAATTCATTCAAACAATAAACAAAAAGAAGCAGATTTACAGATTTACAGATTTCTAGAATGTAAAGAAACAGATTTTCAGATTTTCAGATTTCCAGAATGTAAAGAAGCAGATTTCCAGAATGTAAAAAAGCAATTTTATAGATTTTCAGAATGTAAAGAAGTAGATTTACAATCAAAGTAATACAATTTCTCATATCTCATAGAAGAACAATATAAATAATGAAGAACAACGAACAACGAGCAACAGCGAGCAAGGAGCAGCAACAGCGAGTAGGGAGTAGCAACGGCGAGTAGGGAGCAGCAGCGGTGAGCAGGGAGTAGCAACGGTGAGCAGGGAGCAGCAGCGGCGAGCAGGGAGCAACAGAGCAAGCAGGGAGCAGCAGCGGCAGTGAGTAGAGAAGCAGAGAAGGAGGAGTAGTAGCGAAGTAGAGAATCACAAGCAGCAACAGCAGAAAAGCAGAGAGTAGCAACAGCAATGAAGCAGAGAATCCTTCAAGTCTGAAACTAGCAATGGAGGAAGGGAGGAAGAGAGATGGAGGCATGGAGGCAGGGAGGTAGCTGGGAAAATAGATTAGGTTAAGAATCAGATATATGGCTAAGGTTAGGTTAGGTTAGAATAATAATTAGGTTTATTAATTATTATATATATACTTTTAAATAATATATTAAATATATCGATCGGATTATACGGATTTAAATATTAATTATATATATATATATTTAATAAATATATATATAATTAATTTCGGTCGGATCGGATCAGATCGGATGAATCGTAGTGAAATTCGCCATCCGATCTGTACTTAACGAATGGAAAAAAATTTCATCCGATCCGATCATCGGATTGGATCAGATCAGATGAAAAATCAACGGATCAGATGATCGGATTTTTTACACACTCCTATTCATACCTATTGAGATCTCTATATGTTTACGTAAAGATTTTAAATGAAAATAAAAAAACAAAAAACGGAGAGAAGATTTGACCAACTAATACCTTTGACAACCCTAGATATATATAAGAAAAAGAAAGATTTAATCTGAAACTTTTTTTATTTTTACTTTACAAATATCATAGGGATATTTTGATTTTTAGATTCTTTAGAGCATTAAATTATAAAAAAAAATATTTATTTATTTTAACATTAATATTTTTTAAAACTAAAAATATCAATTATTAGATGTTTGGTACATTTTTGATCCATATTCTTAACTAATATATATCAAATATTTTTATTTAAATTATTGGTACATATTTTATTTAATTTTAATAATAATTAATACTTTTAAATTATTATAATTATAATTGAAATTAGTCAAAATATACATCAGATATTTCATATATTTTATTAAAAATAGAAGTCAAAAATATATAAAAATAAGAATAAGAATAAAAGTAGTTAAAATATATAAATTAATGAGATATTAGTATTAATTATTTTTTCGTTTTTACGTGAATAAAATTTAATATTTTTTAAAATATAATAGATATTGAATATTTATTTCATAAGTAATAATAATAATTTAAAAAAAAAGCAGGTACGCATGTTATGTCAGATCACACATATGCTCAAAGTCAAATTCACAACTGTCTGTACCGTATAATACACCACCTAACTACGCGTAGCTAAGTCATTTTTCTCCAAGCTGATGTGAACTCAGCGACTAAGAATTCAATAGCGTTGCAACTTGGAAGCCTTCTCTCCCTTAATTCATGGGTTTTTTTTCTAATTTCTTTTAATAATTATTAGTTATTAGCTTATTACTACTCTACCATAAAACTAATACTATAACTTCATTTTATCCCTGCTCATTTCTCTTAATTATTTTTGTTTTCTATTTTCTTCTGCTTCTCTTTGAGTTTTTATAGTGTTAGCCTTTCTTATGAAGACTTGTAAATCACAAAGAGCAAATTCTGGGTGTTTCACTGCCATTTTTCGTTGGCTTTTATGTACTGGCAATGTTCCTACACACCCATCCGATCAAATTTTAGATTCTAAGACTAACACAAACGAAGAAAATTATGCTGAGGAATAACCAAATTCAAACTCGGAGCTTAATGGCCCCTGGTATAGTAGCAACGTTAATGGGATTACATTCACTGCCTGAAACTCCACAAGGAAGAACCTCAGATTCATTTATACGTAGTAGGTCAGTAAATTTTGCAGATTACTTACTGAAGTTTGATTTAACTGAAGCTCAACATCGCAGGGTTAAAACCTCTGGGTGTATTGGTTCAGTACCCGAATAATATCATCAGCAAAATCAAGACTTTATGCTTGTGTCTTTGGATAATGTTGATAAAGAGAAGGAAATTAGGTTGAAGTTGAGAAAATCTTATATGGGTTATGGGGAAGTCAAACAGAGGAAGAATAAACAGAGTAATAAGAGCAAACAAATTAAAAAAATACGAGTGCTTAAATGTGAAGAACAATATGGACAATGAAGATTTAATGAAGAATAAGAAGATTTTTCAGTTGAAGAATGAACCCAGGAGGCAGATTTTGAACAAGCCTGCAAACACTTGTAAACCCAATGGAGCTAAGAGTTGTGTCTCTGTTTTATCTTACAAGAAAAAAGTCGAGAGTAATGGTGGTGTAAATTTGAAGACAGAAATATTTAATAATAAGAAGAAGAAGAAACGATGATTCAGCACACGAGATATAAAGTAAAACCAGCAGATAGTGAAAATTCAAGTCCAACTTATCTCGATGTTAATGATATTATGATCCAGCATGAAACTAGATTAGCAGGTTTGTTTTGAATATCTTGATTATTATTATCTATATATTTACATACATTGTGTCACAATTTGTTTGAAAATTAGCTTTATTTTCTTTGATTCAGATATGGTGACAGATTTGAAATTAAAGGTGAAGTCTCCATCAAATGAGGTCACAGAGGTAGAGCAAATTAGAAGATTTATTATCCGGTAATTTTGCTTATAAATAGCAAATATTTTTCTCTTAAAAAAATACACTAAAATAAGAGAAGTAAAAAAAAGTCAAATGAATAATTTAATTTGATGAAAAATATTATTGTGTGTGATATAATATGAGAAAATATTTTAGAAAAATATTTCAAATATTTTTCTAAAAGAATAAGTGATAAAATAGTGAGTTTGAAAAACACTTATGTATTATTAGTTTGAGTTTATCTCAATTTGTTGTATTGTCTCTCACTTTGTACTAATTAATTTTATTAGTGGAAGAAATATTTTTCAGAGTTTGTCCCGTGAACATAGCACAAATTAAAAGGTGAATCACGTTAAATCATCAATGTCCTTATTTTACTCTATTGAATTTATTTTATTTTTACCCGATATGTTCCAACAACTAGTATCAGAGCTCGTCTAGTAAAATTTTTAGTATATTTTGTGGTTACAGCATAAATTGGTATGTCACATCATAAAAAAATTTATTAGGTTCAGGGCATATTTCTTTGTAGAAAAGAAACACACGAAAAAAAATGTTAAGTGAGAAGATATATATTGAGAAATTTAATGACAATAATAATTTTTCTTTATAGCAAAGGAGGATGAAGGATATTCTCATTCAACAGAAGGTCTATAAGGCGTTGTTAGGGAAAGAAAAGAAGACAACAACCATTACCGAGGAATAGTGGGAGGAAATAGATGAGATTGCAGCCAGCATAATCTGTCTAAATCTCTTAGACAATGTCTTACAAAATATTGAATCAAAAAATTGCAAGATTGCAAAAGAAACATGAGAGACTCTAGAAAATGTGTACATGTCAAAGAACCTTGCCAAAAAAATTTATTTGTTGAATGAGCTATATCGTATGAGGAAGGAAGATAATGTGAGCATGATACAACACGTTAGCGATTTCAACATCAAACTTTCTCACTTAGCAAGATTCAATGTGAGTTTCGGTGATGAAGAGAAAGTTGTGATGTTACTAGTATCACTACCCTCATCATATAATCATCTCACAACAACTTTGACTTAGGCGAAAGACAAGATGAAGTTTGAAGTTGTTGTATAAGTCATGTTGTCATATGAGAAAGAGGACAGTGAGAGGGATTTAGAAGCACAAACCCTTATCATAGAGTCCAGAGGAAGGAAATAGTACAGAGAACAGAAACCCAAAGGCAAGAGTAGAGGCAAATCAAACAAATATGCCAAGGTTGAATGCCATCACTGTAAGAGGAAGGGTCACGTCAATAAATTTTGCCGGGTGTTCAAGAAAGAATAGGAAACAAACAAAGGAAAAGTAGTGAAAAAAAGACGACATCAATGATGATAAGAAAACAAATACCATAGACAAGTTCAATATCGTTTATGATAAAGATTTTTCAATCTTGCATCACATGAGACTAGTTCGGTGATTGATAGTAGTGTTACAATTCACGCTACAAGAGATTTTTTCTCATCTTACACACTTGGAAGTTTTAGTGTTATCAGAATGGGAAATTAAGGTCTACCAAAGGTTATTGGCAAAGGAGATGTTTGCTTGGAAATAAAGAATGAAATTAGACTATTTCTCAATGATGTCATACATATTCCAAATATGCGCCTGAATTTGATCTCTATACGTAAACTTGCAAATGAAGGATGTTTGATCGCCACATATGAAGTGTGTGCAATGAATATGCAAGTATACATATCGCAACAAGTAATATAACGATAAGTAAATATCGTTCCCACAGAGATTATTTTATTAGAAACTAATTTTTAAAGCAAAAAAATAATTTTTTTAGTGTTTTTATATTTTAAGGAAGCAAAATTAAAATATCTAAAAATAATAGCAATGATTAATTAAATCAAATTTTGTGACTAAAAATATATATGAGAAAAAGAAAGGAATACTTAATCCCTCAATTTTCTAAACATAATAATCGCTAAAATCCCCCAATATAATTATCAATTAATTACATGATCAATTGAATCTAACCTAGCATGTATTCATCTCTCAAGTAAACTACACATCATATAGTAATTAATTTAATCACACTCTCATACCAATTAAATTACATACTACTCATTAAGTTCATCAATTATGGATCATATACATAATAATCATACATCTCTGGCTAGAAACTATGCATGTTATTTAATCAAGACAAACAATTAAATAATTCTTTCAAATCTATTTAATTGCCTATAAAGATAAATAATTGGTCAAACAATTAATAGCATAGAAATTAGATTAAAAAATATAATTATATTAAAATTATAAATGGAGTAAAATTTTAGATCATCACATGGTGAAAATTGGGTTCATAATATCCCTAGATTAATAAATTAATTACACATAATTGTGTTCATAAAGCACATATTTTTCATAAAGAAAGACATAAAAATTGATAAAGAAAAGAATAGAAAAAGAAATATAATCAATATCTTAAATTGTATTATTAATTTCCTCTTGAATCTCCATCAAAATTGTGTCTTCTCTTGAATGTTTCTGTATTTTTCTCTCTTTTTAGCTCCAAAAATTGATCAAAATTATGCTAATGAAGGCCAATTAGGATTTATGGAGTGATTAAGGGCTTAAATAAAGCTTAGTTGCGATCTTGACCGTCCGATCAGCTTCAGATCAAAGGCTACGATCAAAACAAGCAAAATTGACACTTTTAGCCAATCACAGCGCGACACATGGCATCATAATTTCATTGGACAAATCAGGGAGCAACGCGTGGCTGGGAAGATCGGTCAGAGTCAACGCTCACCAAGTTAGCTAAACGTGGCACAATGTGATTTATGGGAACGGATGGCGTAGTGCACGAGTGGAACTCTCGGAGCAAGGGTATGGTGACACGTGGCATGTAGGGTTAACCGATTTACAAACTTAGATTGAACGTTGTTCTAACACGTGGCACGTGTTTTGTCCTCCTCACAGGCAGCATGACATGATTCGCTCTCCGTGCTTAGATGGCATCTGCGTGGCTTGCCGAGTAAGCTCTTCTGCTTGCGTGACATGTCACGTGGCATCCTCTTATTGGTCCTACATTAAAAATTCATAAAAAATCCATAAAATTCCAAAAAACTTCCAAACAATTTCAAAAATTATATTTTCACCCCTTTTCACTAAAAAGTTTATATTTTAATTTTTTTTTTGCCATAAAAATACTATTTATTAAATAAAACAAATAAATATTAATTAAAAAAAGTGCACTAATGACTCTATTTTCATAGAGTCATCAATATTGTAACTCCTTCATTTATGACAAATGAAAACTTACAAATGGCTCCTTAGTAGTGGCTAGAGATGAGAAGCATACAACTCTGTATATAATGCAAGCGAAGCTCTCCACCAACACAGTAAATGTCATAGAGAAAGATAGTGCAGCAAGATTATGGCATAGGAGACTCAATCACATAAAAGGTATGAAAAGTCTAGCTAAGAAGAAGATACTATGTGGAATAGATGAAGTACATTTGGATAAATAATATTGTCTAGTAGGAAAAAATAGAGTTTCTTTCAAGAGTTCCCCTCCTTCCGGAATGAAATATATTTTAGATCTGATTCATTCATATTTGTGTGGACCAATGCCAAAGTCACTTGTGGTGCTCAATACTTTGTGACTTTCATTGATTATCTATCATTCAAGGAAGACATTGGTATTGTTTACTCTTTGAAAATAAAGTCATTAGCTCTTTTGTTTACTTAATATTTACTTTTTTATTCAATAATTAATATTTTTGGACCAAAAATATTAAAATATAAACACTTTAGTGAAAAAGGGTGAAAATGTAATTTTTTGGGATTTTTATGGATTTTTAATGAATTTTCAATGTAAGGCTAATCAAGAGCTACTATGTGACATGCCACGTAAGCAAAGAAGATGACTGGGCAAGCCATGTGGATTCCATGCAAGTAGGGATAGCAAATCACATTACGCCATATGTGAGGAGGACGAACCACGTGCCACATCTCCCCACGGTGTTCAATCTGAGTTTAGATATCTGTCAACCCACACTACCACAACGTGATTTCTCCCTACATTCCATCTGTGTGCTATGTCATCCATTACTGTGAATCATGTTACGTCACGTGGCATTAACTCAGCATGTGTTAACTCGGACCAGTCTCCCCTACCAAGCGCGGCTCGCCCAGTGAATTCTGTGTGCTATGTGTCATGCTATGATTGGCTTACAAAGTTAATTTTGCTTGTTTTGATCTCAATCCTTGATCTGAAGCTGATCTAACGATCTAGATTATACCTAAGCTATATTTAAGCCCTCAATCACCCCATAAACCCTAAGGTGACATCATTAGCATAATTTTGGTCAATTTTTGGAGCTAAAAAGGGAGAAAAATTCAAGAGAGGACACAATTTTGGTGGAGATTCAAGAGGAGATTAACACTAAAATTCAAGAGATTGATTGTATTTCTTCTTCCATTCTTTTGTTTAGCAATTTGTATGTCTTCATTTATGAAAAATATGAGTTTTATGAACACAATTATGTGTAATTAATTTATTAATCTAGGGATATTATGAACCCAATTTTCACCATGCGATGATCTAATATTTTACCCCAATTATAATTATAATCTAATTATATTGTTTAATTTAATTTTTATGCTATTAATTGTTTGACCAACAATTTATCTATAGAGACAATTAAATATATTTGAGATAATTATTTAATTATTTATCTTGATTAAATAACATGCATAGTTTCTAGATATAGATGTATGATTCTTATATACATAATCCAAAATTGATGAACTTAATGAGTAGTATACAATTTAATTGACATGAGAGTGTGATTAAATTAATTATTATATGATGTGTAGTTTACTTGAGAGAGGAATATATGCTAGGTTAGATTCAATTGATTATGTAACTAATTGATAATTATATTAGGGGGTTTTAGTAATTCACATCTTTAGAAAATTGGGAGATTAAGTATTCTTAGATATTTTCTCATATATCTTCTTAGTTACCAAAACTGATTTAATTGATTATTGCTATTTAAATTTAGTTATGTTAATTTTATTTTCTTAAAATATAAAAAACTAAATAAAAATGATTTTTATTTTTTTAGTTTTAAAAATTAGTTTCTAATAAAATAATCTCCGTGGGAACGATCTTTTCTTATCATTATATTACTTATTGCAATACGTATACTTTCATATTCATTGCACACACAATTTGTATGGTAAATAGTTATATCTTTTAAAGACAAAGGATCAGGTACTAGATGTCTTCAAAGAAATTCATGCCTCAATTGAGAGACAGACTGGGAAAAAGTTGAAGTGCATTAATAGAAAATGGTGGAGAATACTGATAAGAGTCAAATTATTGCATTTTTGTTATGATTTAAATGTTGATATTTGTGTGAAAATTGCGTTTATTTGATTATTTAATCCACAAATGTCATTTCATGGGTATTTCGTGTTTAAAGTGCAATTTCAGGTAAAATCATAATTTTGGAGAAGTTTTGGACAAATTTCAATGATCGGGATTGAGTGCAAATAAAAAGAAAACAAAATTTCAAAATTTGGAATTTCGCCACCGGCAAAAACCTTATAGAGAATACGTTGAAAATCATGTAGGGAGCACGGGTTTTGGCAAAGCAATCTCGCCGCCGGCGAGAATCTACGGAACCAAAATCGTAACTTTTCCAGAAATGTCACCGCAGGCGAGTTTCGTCCGAAAACACATTTTTTGTGTTGTTTTGTTCCAAAATTACCGCCCAAACCCTAGATCTATATATACAATATGATGGAAAAAGAGGGGGACGACAGAAAGTGGAGTTCAAATACATTTTTGGAGGAGAGAAAGAAATTTTGGAGAAACTTAAGGATCTTCACCATTGTTGCTACCAAGTCTTCATCTTCTAGAGTTTTTCATCTCTTCTCCTTAGCTTTTATATTCTACAATTTGTTCAGTTTTGTTATTCATGGATTCAATTGAAATAATGGTTGTTCTTATTTCCGTTATGAACTAATTCGTTTTTGCTAAGGCTATGATGTAGTTGAATCAAGGAAATCTGATTTCTTGTGTTATTGTTATATGAGTTCATTGTTTTCAAGTTGAGTATTTATTTCCATATTTAATGCTTTTAAATTTATGGCCAAGATTTAGATGATTAGTTGCATTATATTGAGACCGAGAGGAGATATGTAATGAATGCTTGTAGTGAGAACTAATGCATGATGTATGTGGTTATTCTAGAAATTCCATAAATTGTAATGTGCTTGTTTGTGATTAAATCTTCATAGAAATATAGTTGGTTTTCATAGATAAGTAATTCTAATATAACTCGAGAGAGAGTATTAGGTAAATTTGGGTTTTTCAACCATTACTTTTAGCTTTGATTCTCATATAACATGACTTGAAATCGGATTGAATTGATTTAGCGAAATCAAATGCCTTAGCATTTTTAATCATTTGTGAACAATATTTAATTTTGTTATTTGCGTTTAGTTTTATGTTAATTTGATTTTAAAACAATTTCAACAATTCGGTTTTCAAATAAAATTAGGGTTAGTCAATTTCGGTACTTAGTAACGCCATTCCTTGTGGGTTCGATATCCGTATTTTTGTACACTTTATTACTTGAACGATTCGTACACTTGCAAAAATAAGCATCAAATACACAGGACCTTTTCATACTTATTGCAAAAATCATGATATTCAACATCAGATGACACCTCTAAAGACACCGTATTGGAATGGCTTAGCTGAGAGGATGAATGGAACTTTGATGGAGAGAGTCAGATGTCTACTCTCATATGCAAAATTGCCTAAAATTTTATGTGGTGAATTCATACTCACAGTTTCATATGTGTTGCACATGTGTTGAATTTGTCACCCTAAACTCCTCTCAAGATGGATGTTCCAGATAAAGTATGGTTAGGAAAGGATGTTTCCTATGATCACCTGTGAGTGTTTGGCTATCAAGCATTTGTTCATATCCCCAAGGATGAGATATCCAAACTTGATGCCAAGACAAGACAGTGTATTTTTATTGGCTATGGTCAAGATCAATTTGGCTATAGATTTTATGATTTGGTTGCAAAGAGACTTATCAGGAGCCATGATGCTATATTTGTTAAAGATAAGACCATTAAAGATATTGTCAAAATGAAGAAGGATGTTCCTTATTCCAATGGTAACTCATTGGATTTGGAATTAATTCCTCCAATATCAGTACCAAAACAAGTTGGAGATGAAGACTAGGTTTATTCACCCGATGAAGATGATGCTCATATAGAAGTTGGTTTTGAAGACGAGGGAGACTGTTCATTTTAAAGTTTTTTTATTCTTCACCTTTTTCTTCTATCTCTACCATTGATGAATGTTTTAATGTTAATTCAGTTGGTAGACTTGTACATAACACTTTTCTATAGGATAGAATAAAGGACAAATTGAAAATCTTTCTAATTATTGAAAAGGTAGAAGAAGATTTAGATGATGAGTTTGAGAATTATCAAGATCTATTGGATAATGCTAAACTAATAGGAGAATTTAATACACCCTTAGATCTACCTGGAACCCCATATGAGGAAGAGGCCATTCCACATAACTTAGAACAAAAAGATTTACCTGTGCACCTTAAGTATATGTTTTTTGAATAAGGGAAAACATATCCAGCCATTATTTCATCCTCTATGACAAGAACCCAAGAAAATGAACTTGTTGAGGTGCTTAATATATTTAAAAAGGCATTAGGTTGAAGTATTAGGGATATTACAAGCATTAGTCTAACTATATGTATGCATAATATCAATTTTGGATGATGATGCTAAACTCATGAAAGAGGCCCAAAGTAGACTAAATCCAATCATGCAAGATATAATTAAGAAAAAACATTCTAAAACTCTTAGAAGTAAGGGTCATTTACCCTATTGTTGATAGTAGATGGGTTAGTCTGGTTCATGTGGTACCAAATAAATTTGAGATAATAGTTATGAAAAATGATAAAAATGAATTAGTACCTACTAGAACAATCGTTGGATTGAGAATATGTATAGATTTTAAGAAACTAAATTATACACTAAAAATGATCACTTTCCTCTTTCATTCATAGATCAAATGTGTAAAACATTAGTTGGACATTAATTTTACTATTTTCTAGATGGACTTTCAGGATATTATTAGGTACCCATTACACCAAAAGATCAAGAGAATATCACCTCCACATGTCCTTTTAGGAAATTTTCTTTTATAAGGACTATATTTGGGCTATGCAATGCCCCTGTCACGTTTCAGAGATGTATGATATCAATCTTCTTAGACATGGTAGAAAAATTCATTGAGGCATATATGGATGATTTTCTTGTTTTTGGAATCTCATTTAATGATTTCTTACATAAATTGACTTTAGTTTTAGAATGATGCAATTGATTGCAACCTGATACTTAGTTGAAATAAAATTAATATTATGGTACTACAAGAGATTCTCTTAAGACATGAAATTTATAACAAGGAAATTAAAGTTGATAAGGCAAAAATTAAATTGATTGCAAAATCACCACCCTTACATCTATAAAAGGGATTAGAAGCTTCTTAGGACATGTAGATTTCTATAGGTCGTTTATTAAAGATTTTTCTAAAATAAGTCACCCTTTATGTAATTTTCTATCAAAAGATGTTTATTTTGATTTTAATGATGAATGCATTGTCTCCTTTAATACTTTGAAAGATAAATTAACATCTACTCCTATAATTTGGCACCTAATTGGTCTCTCCCATTTTAAATTACGTGAATTCTTCTAATTATGCAATGGTATTTTTTGGGGTAGAGAGTGGATAAACATTTGCATTTATATATTATGCTAGCAAAATGCTTAGTGACATCCAAGTAAATTATTCCACCACCGAGAAAGAATTCTTGGTTGTTGTATTTTCTTTAGATAAATTTTGGTCTTATTTAGTAAGTTCTAAAATAATTGGGCATTCTGATCATGTTGCTTTAAGATATATGATAAGTAAACCTAATGTTAAGCCAAGATTAATAAGGTGAGTTTTACTCTTACAAGAAGTTGACTTAGAGATCAAAGATAATAAAGAAAGGGAAAATTTAGTAGGTGATCATCTATCTAGGTTAATTTCTAAGTTTTATTCTCTTGATGGTGAGAGTAAAGAAGAAATAATTAAAACCTTTTCTGATGAATAATTATTTTTAGTAGGTCCAAATCAATGGTATGCTGATATAGCAAATTATCTTCTATTGGTATTTTGAGACCTAACATTTCCTTTCAAGAAAAGAAAAAGTTTTTAAATTCTTCCATGCAATACTTTTGGGATGAACCTTATCTATTAAGGATTGGTCAAGACCAAATCATCCGAAGATGTGTACCTGAAGAGGAATTTAAGAGCATTTTAATATTTTTCACGAACTTCACTATGGGGGCCATTTTAAGGGTTAGATATTCTTTGTTAACTAAACAAATCAATTAACACCTATGGGTGGGGTTGATAACTAATTTGGTTAATTAAATTAATTCCTTTTTTCTAAGAGATTAAAAATGAACCATTTAAATGCCACATTTGGTGGGGTTAGACAGTTTAAACTTTATTCAAGGTGTCCAAATTAAACCTAAGAATTTAGTTATCTGAGTACTAACTTTCAAGTTTTAAAACCACTACTGAAAACATGTTGTCAATACATTTTCAGATAATAATTCTTATAAAAACTTTTGAAATAGAGCTTCACTCTAACTACCGGGCGATTGTACCAACAAATAAAAGAGCACTACTCTAAATTAGACCGGATAACTAAACCTTAAAATCTAATTTTCAGATTTAAGTTTGTAATGAAAAATAATATATTTCTCTCTAACATTCTTAATATAAAATCTTGAATAAAAATAAAAATCAATTCATTTTAGAGATTTTTACCTATTTAATATTTCGCAAGCATAACAACGTTATTATTATATCATGTTTACAAACAAGAAAGTTAAATTTAATCACAGACAAATTAAATATAACATGTAAGAATAAAGCATAAAAAATAACTGTAAAGAAAATAAAATCCTTACAGTACTTCGATGCTATTCCTGTTGCTGGAAAACCTCCAAGCGGAATTTGCACTCCCATTAATTGAATCAAAAAGCTAATAAATTACAAAAACATAGCTAGTTCTTCTCAAAAAGAGAAGAACTCTAAAACTAAGAAAAACTAACTAAAAACTAAAAAAAACTAAAAACTAAGAAATGAACAGAAAGAAAGAGGAGAGAAGTGTGTTTTGAGGTGTGTTTAGAAGTGAAGAGAAGGGGGGGTATTTATAGGTGACGATGGAGAGAAAAAGTAGGGGAAAAATGTTAAAAAATTGTGAAAACGCGGAGTGTAATTGCTGATGTCATTGATGACGTCAGCATGACGTCATGGGGGCGGCTGCGCGTGAAAATGGGGCGAAATGGCAGCGGCGCGCACGTAGGGCAGCTGGGGTGCGCACAGGCACGCGCGGACATGGGGCGTGCTGCGCGCGGGGCTCGGCTAGGCTGGGCGGCACGGCGGCGCGATTTTCTCCTTTTTGACATTTTTGACCCATTTTGTCCAATTTTTCCATATTTTTTTACCTTTCCCCATTTATTTATTAATATATTTGTGATGTATTGCTTCCAATATTCCTCTTTGAGTCTTTAAGTTACGTTTTTAAGTGAAAATACCTGAAAAACAATAAAAACACCTGTGATTTCGAAAAAAAAAATTTATATAAATATATGATAAAACATATAAATATATATATTTTTAATCAATTAATGTGCATAAAATCATGGTAATTTTAGTGCTTTTTGAGCACTCATCAACTCCCTAACATACGTCTTTCGAGAATTATAAGTGGATCTTGACATGGTTGGACCATTATGGATGGTATGAATCACACAAAAATCCCCTTGAGGTGGTTGGGTCTATCAGTTGTCTTCTCTTTCAAGGGGATTATGGGTAACCATGTCCCTTTTTTATTATCTCCCATATTCTCCTATCTTGAAGTTCTCTTTCTATTTTCTTCCAATATATCTCCCAAACGTACTTTTGGAAAAAAATTGTTCAATCTGCCAATTAAGATGTTTACAATTCTTGGTCTAATGATTAACATCCTTATGAAAGCCGCAATATTTATTGGGGTCTCTTTGAGGAGCCCTCATGGGTTGTGGCCACCTTACTTGGCCCATTCCCTCCATCCTCTATATTGCGTCAACCAAAGACACTCGTAATGGTGGTCCTTTAAAAGGAGATAGAGCCTTTCCCCAAGTCACTGGCCTTCCTCTATTGGCTTGAAATGGGGTGGATTTGAGTGTCTATCTACAAATGGTTTCCTTTCCCTACTATCTTTGCTTATGGTAGACTTATCTGATGATATGGACAACGAAGCTTTAGAGGGTTTCATCTCCCTCTCTACATTGAAAAACTTTTGGGCTTCCTTGTAAACCACATCAAGGGACCGTGGGATGGCCTTAGTTAGCTCCATAAATAAACTCATATCTATCTTAATTCTTTTTCAGAAAGCTTCTATAACGATAGAGTCGGGACATTATGAGATCTCCATTTTGAATCTCTTTATATAACTATCCATTGTCTCCTTATTTTCTTGGATGATGGAGAACAAGTAGTGTGACTCTTTTTGAATAGGTTTGTTGCAAGCATAGTTTGTGATGAAAGCTTTTACCAATTGGTTAAAATTTGTGATGTTCTTAGGTGGAACCTCTATGAACCATCTCTACACAGTGTCTTGGAAAGTAAAGGCAAACATCTTACAATTCATGGCATCTCTCTTTTCTTCGAGCACACATATTGGCATCATAGCCATCTTAAATGTATGATATGAGTTATGGGATCTTTCATTCCCTTACAGGAAGGACACTTTAGAGTGGAGAATTTGGGTGATGGAACCATCAATTCTATATCATTCGAGAAGGGAAATGCCAACAATTGATCACATATGACTTCGATATCGTTCAAAGGGTGTACCCTATCCTACTTTTCCTCCATCTCTTTCCATTTTTCATCCCACTTACTATGCAGATGATCTGCTTGAGTCTTGATGGGTGCATGAGTGTCTAGGTCATGTAATTTAGGTTGGTGAGAAATGGTTTGGTTGGCATAGTAGGATTCATAAAATGGCTCTTATGATGGATTTATGGGTATGGGTTCCCTATATTCAAGTTAGGTGTAGTTGTTATAGTTTGGAAAGAGCTTTTGGCTTATTCTAAATGACTCTCATTTAGCAAACATGTGTGTAATTCCTTATCATTTTGTGATTTGATGAAAGCTTGTCAAGTTGAAGCTTTTCCATCCTAGCGTCTTTTTCCAAAGATGCATCCTTAATAATCACACTAATTGAATTAGTAGCACGTGAGATTGTCTTTATAACCTCTAATCTCCTAACTTTTGGGGTTGAAGATTGAATGGAGTTATACCCTAATCCATGGTGTGTTATGAGATGAGATGCACGGTGAGATACATGTTCATTAGGGTCACTTCCAAGAACTTGATGCATGGGGTGCTTAGGGTGGTTTTAAGGGTTGAATTAGAGGTAGTGTGGTGGCTGGTCATGTTGATAGGGGTAAATTTTTCCATGATATGAGATGATTCCCTTGGTTTTTTGAAAGAAATTTATCAAATTCTCATAATGGAATGAAAAAATTTAAGGCCTCACAATGAGCACCAATTGCTTGAGAGAATTACAGGTGTTATAAGGTTTTAGAGAGATTTAAGAGAGAGTTAGATCCCCCTAATAGGTTACATAGGTCCATATATATATATAATCATCACTATCTCCAGGTGTTGGTACCTCATTGGAATGACCATATCTAAATTATACTAACACAAAAAGAGGTCCACTATCCCAGGATAAGGTCACGTCTATACACCTCTGTTATATGTGTCTTTTTGTCCCTTAACCAAGTCAAGTATCCCACTATTAGATACCTTAGGTCTTGTACCTCATGGAACTCATGTACCTAGTGCCTCAAACTATAACATGTGTAGGTATTACGTAGTCACAAGGTACTCGATCTATGATACCCCATCAATATTGATTATTTTTGGAATATATTCACAACAAATTAAATTAATTATTTTTATAAATAATTATTAAATATTTATATCTTTTAAAAAATTATTACAATAATATTATATTTTATATTGATCACCAACCCTACTATAGCGGTTGAGCCTTCCATGTATGAGCATAAATAATAAATTGGTTCTTTTTAAAAAGTCCCTGGTGGATTTAATTATAATACCGATAATAAAAAATAAAGAAATCTGGTATGCATGGACCGAGGGATGCACAAGGGCAAACACGTTTATTTAAAGTTGGGAAAAAAAAGGAAGTAGTTTTTACTTTTAAAAACGTTTGGCCTTGTTTCACATTCCCAGATTCCCATTTGTGGTGGGCATTAGGCAGCTTAAAATATCATGTGCGATTTGTTTCACAATTGACAAAGACAATCACATTCTCAAAATGTGTACTTTTCCCTTTTCTGATTAAACTGTCTCTGAGGATTTTTATAAAAATAACTTATGTGATTTTATATTATTTAAAAAAATGTGTTTTTTGAGCGTAATTTTCCTACTAATAAAAGTCATTCTTATTACTCAAAAGTCAAAACTTAAAATATGCAGGAAATTGTAGCCCACAATATTGCTAAGTAAGCTCACATGACACATATTTGTAAAGTTAAAAGTGGGCTAATTTAGTAGCACTCTGTCATAAAACTTATCAGTTTGGATGAGTGAGTCAGTCTATATATGCTTGACTCTCTTCAACCAATCTAGTTAAGCCAAGGGCCTTGTATAATTTGTAAGCTTAGAAAGAAGCACTTGAGCTTATATCGACATCCTGGACTTAAACAATTTGTATTCTTGATAGCGCATATAACAGCGCATATATATATATATATATATATATATATATATATATATCACTCGTACAAATGAGAATTGGATTGATGAAGAATTTCTAATAAATTACTAGATGCATATAGCAGTATGTTGTTTAGTGACACTGAATGTCTGATGATCTATTTGATGCTGCAAGATGGGCATTTGAATTGCTTGATGCTCTCAACCTTTGCTTGCATTGTACGTAATTCCCGCCACAGCACCCACAGAGGGTTTTGCTGTGTTCATCTCCCTCCTTCTCATTACTCTTATGTGCCACCTTAGGATTGCTTTTTCACTTTGAGACTAGTCTCACTGGAACTCTAGCTACAAAGAATATATAGCAACTAGTTATTGGAGACAGCTTTCAGAGCAATTAATTTTAAGCATGATCAGTGCACTTTAAATAAGAAAACCCAGTTTTCTCGATTCAAATTAAGGGTATGAAGGTTAAGGTTTTTAGCAACAAGTGTAGGCGCTGCACCGTGATTTGCTTCCACTATCCCTACCGGACTTGTCACTCAGGAAGGTCAGAGTAGATTTCGGTAGAAAACTAGAAAACGACCACAACATTAAGATAAGAATTTTCTCAATACTTTAATTAATTGCTGCAAATCATGATAGATAAAATCACTTTCAACAATTATTGACTCCAATTCTGCATCACCAAGTCCTTGTGTCGACGTGAATGAAGAGAGTCAGGAAGGATTGGTGATCCAAAAGAGTACAAAGCAAACATATAGTTTTACAATGTCAGCATCAAGGCTATAATTTAAACATCAAGTCCTGGAATCTAGTGGGAAAAGGTAAATAAAAGTTTTAATATCTTAACTCCTAAATAACTGTTGTCAAATCCCAAACTTCACAAAACATGAACTTCCTTCCCAATATAAAAATACTAGCAACAGAATCAAATGCAAGCTTACATTTTGGAACATTGTGGGAATGGAGGGAAAGAGTTCATGAAGAAGTTAATAACCTCTTCATGCCAGTTTTTTGCTCTGAAGTAAGCCGAGTTGGGAATTTGATGTTGAACTTGATTCTTAAGTTTCCCTTTTTGGAAGGTTCCTTAGGGATAGGCATTCCCTCACCTTTAACCACTTCTTCATAGTTTGGACTGATAATAGAATTTATAGGGATTGTCAGATTTCGCCCATCAAGCGTTGTTATTTGTGCTGTATAACCTGTAAGAGCTTCCACAAGAGATATCTTTTGGGTGAGTACAAGATCATTGCCATCCCTCTTGAAGAGACCATGAGGCTTTTCATCAATGATAAATACAAGGTCTGCAGCTATTACACCACGCTGTTCATTTCCCTTCTCAGGAAAAGTAATTTTGGTTCCTTTCTTCCAACCTGGCTTGATCTCAATGGTTAATATTTCCTCTACAGTAGTTGATCTCCTGCAAATTAAATAACATTATTAGCACAATGCATAAAAAGTGGAGTGCACATATATGAAAGTTTCTATTTGTATCTGTTGACTAATGACTACCAATTCCATTTTCTGCCATCTCTTGTTTATTGTATAAATCTGCAGGGCATATATTCTTAGAAATGAGCATGATCCCATGAAAACTGTGCAGAAGTCATAAGCCAGCAGAAATGTAGATAACATCACAGCATAACTAGATATGACGTATTGAATTATTGACAGTGATGATTCCACTAGTTAACATTTTTTGGGCACTTCAGTTACTGCATGTTAGAATGACCAGTCATATTACAGAAACATCAAGGTGGGATACCAAAAACAATTTCTGTAGGACCTGTTCTGCTGTTTAGGAATGAAGTATAAAAAACGATATAATTAATATAGTTGATTGGGAGAATCAGACAAATATCATAAATCAGGAACTTCTAGCAAGTGGCAATTACTGGTACAAACACCATTGAATCAACCTCATTGTACCAATCCCTGAACCTGAGACATTAATGTTGCAGTTAACTACCACATACAAGCTACAAGGACCGGTAAAATCCTCTAGGACCGGTAAGCTCATTGTTTCTATTGCAAAAAGGTATGCACTCACCCTGCAGTAAACTACAAGAGAGAATTTCATCCCCCTACATAACCAAATCTGATCATTAGACAACACCAAAAGTATTCCCACATAAACATTAATCCAAAGTGATATCTAACGTGACATGAGCATTTCAGCACTTGCAGGGTCCAACATTCCAAAAGATCACAATTCACCCACAATGCATATATGAATAAAATCAGCAAATCAACTTTCGATTCCCTCATTACTCCCTAGTAAGTTATTGAGACTTAATACACGGGGATCCATGCTACACCCAACATGCAACATTTCATACATGGTGGTTGCTTCATTGCTTGTTCCAGCATACACAAGTCTAGAAAATTCAAAAATGAACATTTTTGCTATATGGAATTTGAATATTCAACAGCAAGCAAGCAAGTTATGATATCATTTCCAGAAAGATTGGTAAAAAAATTATATATGCAACTTTTTTTTTAATCTTTCTTATTTCTCTGTATTTATTATATTTTTTCCACAGAGTAATGTTTCATAAGCATCTTTGTGAGCAAATGGGCCACAAATGTAATGTTTATAAGCATTTTGTGATAAAAACGAACTGCACTGTCAAATACTTTTCTATGAAGCTTCCTTGCCATTCCAAATCATTTAATCTATAAACAGATCAGCCATGAAAGAAACATTAAAGAGCACCTATCTGTCAGATTATGACAATAATACCATTAAATATCCGTTATTTACTAGTAAACAGATAAGTAAATGAATTGTTTTGCTTAAGTTGAATACTTAGTATTCTTGATAAGATAATGTATCAAGTGATGATATCCAACAAAAAGAAACTAGTTGCTTTTAAGAAAGATAATAAATAACAAACAAATTAAAATGCTGATTTCCTTCTTAGTGGGATCTAAAGAGGGCATATATGAGTTTAGACGTACTTATGTGGAGCTAGGTTCAAACAATGTAGTGCGATTGTTAAGAGTTCGAACACAATTGCAGGCATAGTAAAGCAATGGTCCACCGAAAATTGGAAAGTTGCAATTTACTGATCATAATTTTTGAGTATGGAGAGCTGATAAGAACCATACCACAGCAGTAGGACAAAATACTTAACAGAAGAAATGCATCAAAAATAGTGTGATTTAAGCTCAGCTATGCTATATTGCACAGAGAGTTGAGCTTATAAAAAACAAATATGATCCCGAAAGCAGATGGATTATAGGGAACACAACGATCGTGAACGCAGAGGCTTGTTATTTGTTAAGACTAAAATAAGACCAACCAGGAAATGAAAGACACCAGTGTCCTTATCCTGATTATTTAAGATGCCCTAAACTACAAGGACTAACATTCCCACATGGAGATCTTTCACTTTATCTAGGGAAAATAATAACAGTGAAATAATAATACTAAATCATAATTGAGGTTAAACTTAAAAGCTTCAACAACAACAACCAGAATGGAATCAGTAGAAATCTCGAAAAAGCAAAATACCAATTTGATCGATCAAAAGAGAGCTTACCCGATGGAATCAGAAACGTCCCTAGAAATTTTCATCTTCTTGGTTGTACCTTTATACAAATCCTCCAATGTACAAGGCAATGTGCGTTCAATAGCAGCAGCTTTCCTGGGTACATTACCAGAGGCCTCACCAGGTCCACCTCTAAACGAAGCGAATATATCTTCACCAAACATACTTCTCGGGAAGCCAGAACCACCAACCCTAGTAGACCCACCCATATCACCCATCCCTCCAAAACCCGAAAACCCAAAAATCTCCGAGAATATGTCGTCAGGATTCCTCGTATTGAACCGAAACGACGTTGGACCACCTTCTGATCCACCTGAAACCCCGCCTGAACCGGGTGGAGGTACTCCTCCCTTCAATCCCTCCTCACCGTACTGATCGTACACTGCCCGCTTCTGGGGATCACTCAAAACCTACAATGAATAACAATTAAAAAAACTAAAAAAATCAATCACAAACGATTTTCTTTGAGTAGAAAAATAGACAACAAATCTCAGGAAGTTGTTACGTCATAAGCTTCGGAGATCTGCTTGAATTTGGCCTCAGCGTCTTTCTTATTGTTAGGGTTTTTATCAGGATGCCACTTCATAGCGAGCTTTCGATAGGCTTTCTTCAAGTCATCGTCCTTAGCATTCCGATCGACCTGAAGGATTTTGTAGTAATCTACGCCCATTCCTTCGTCTCTCCTTCTCTCTTGGGTCGGTCTTCTATTCACTGGTTTTCTTTCTTATTAAGGTTTTGGGTTATCACTACGTTAATTTCAAAGGGATTCTCTCTAATCTCTGTAGAATGCTTGGAGCTTTGTTGGCTACCGTGCGATGCTTAATGCTGTCCTTGGTTTCTGGACGGAGTTTTTCGTACGAAAGTGATGAGCCAGAGCCTTCCGTAGAAGAAAACTGGGGTTATAAATGGGCCTGGACCAGCCCATTCATGGATGTAGCTTCTTCTCTGCCATAGGTGATACGTGAACTCTTGGCCCATAAACCCATGATTTTAACACCATAAGACGCTACCATTCCTGTTTTATTTATGCTTCTTTATTTTCTTTTTTTTTAAACCCTAATATTTTCTGTTTTTCTTTGTTTGCTAATACATAAACATATGTATGAGTTAACATTATATTAATTATTTGTATATGTTTTAATTTTTCAAGACTAATTGATTTTTTTTATAATTTATGATTGTTATGCTAATTGATATTAAACGATACAAATTTAAAAGAAGTAAATTTGAAGCTAAAATAAAACAATGGTAGAGAGACTAACAGTTATTAATAACTTGTTTTGAATTGTATTTAAATTTTATTTTGTGTTTAATTATATAAAATTGTACTTTAACTTTGACTTATTTTATTGTATATGTTTGTTTGCAGATGAATGTATTGAAATTTGTGTTTTAATAGAATTTCATAATAATATTTATTAAAGAAGATTATAATAAAATAGTAAAAATAATTTTGATATACTTCAAATATAATAGGTTCAATTTATGAACAAAATCGATTTAAAAATATTGGTTAAATGTACTTCAAACGATCTTTTAAGTTGATTTTCGTTCTTAAATTAACTATATAAGTCGATTCAATTAAAAGAGGAAATCGATTGTAACCATATTCTCAACCCTAATTGTATCTGTATAAAGAAAATGTGTTTTAGTCTGTTTAGAGTTTATAGTAATATAACAAAAGTCATTACTAAGAAACATGCATAAAAATAACCATTTATTTCAAATGTATTGTTTGTTAGTAATGGATGAAATGTTACATTAGAAATATAAAATGAATTATTATGTCTTATTTAATGCCTTTAATGAATTTATTAGTTAAAATTATCTTATTTCATCTCATATCATACCATTTAAAGTTGTCTTTAATGAACTCATAATTAATATTATTAATAATGGTTTATTTTTTCGTATTTTACTCGTTCTATTTAGACTTATTTAAAACAAAAGAGATATTTTATTATATACTATCTTAACAGATCAAAAAAATAAATGACACAAGATAGAATGATCTTATAAAATTAATGAATTATACCATAAACTAATGAAACATTCTATTTTAATTAACAACTCTATGCTACATTGTGAAGTAGATGTGACCACAACATGTGATTTAAGTACTCTATGTTACATTGTGAGGTAGATGTAATCACAACATGTTATTTGAGTAAATGAGATAATATATATATATAATACTTTTACAATATCAAAATTAATATTTTATATTTAAGTTTTAAGTGTAAATTTAAGTAGAAAATATCTCATCATATAATTACTATTTTTTATATTATTTAATTTTATTTAAATTATTATTTAAGATGATATTAAGAAGATATTTTAGGAACATAATATTTCATTATTTATTATTTTTTTAATATTTAAATCATATTATTTATCAATAAAAATAATAAAAATGAAAATATTTTTAGAACATTAGTTTCAAGGATAAAACTAAAAACTTGAAAGGTTCTGGTTTCCTCGAGGAGCAGTTTTTTTTTTTGTCATTTTAATAAAAAAAATATAAAGTTCATGATATACCTCTATTACATTCTCAATTTTGGTACATCCAAAAACATAATCCTACACTATATGACGAGAGGGGGCAATTAGTATGCCCAACATAGCTTAAAATATAACTTCAACTCGTGACAACATTTTCATAAAGCGTTATGCTATGTACATTATGCATCAAATAATGTCATTTATTAGTTAAATGTAGTGTTAAAAATGTAAAATAATTAAGTGCATTTTAGATCACTTACTGCAACTGAGCTAATTAAATTGTGGCATATAATTTGATTTATGCAGTGAAAACATTTTTCTTTCATAAAAGCACGATAAATACAGGGAGCAATACAAAATCCTCTTTTTTTTCCTTTTTTTTCTTTTTTAAGTTCATCATTAAAATAAATTCTAATAAATTATAGATTACAGGATCAACATTTTAATTTCAGTTATCTAGCAATAACTCCTAATTGTAAATTTTAATTGCACGTAGCCTTTTAACAAGCTCTTATTATGTGTCAGCTTACAGAAACCAGTCCATCTTGCCACGCTATTTAATATTTAAAAAAATACACAATTCCCTAGATTGTCAATCCAGTATTTTTTAGCGTACAAAAGATTTTAAAAAAAATACTGGTATTCCTTTTTAACAGATGAAGACATCATAATGCATTTGCAGCCTATTAAAGTGAATGATTCACCACCATATAGATGCTCTCCAAAGCTCAGCTTTTCGACTGAATGGGAGACGAATCTAGAAACAACAACACTGACAAGTCCTTGACTAGATGCTCTTCAAGTCTGACTTCATTTCATCGGGCACCGGATGATTCTTTCGATTCCTCAACCAACTCTTTGTCTGAGTTGCTCTGGCTCACTTCTCCAGCCAGAGGTTGACCCGCTTGAGTGTGGTTCGAGGCTTGGGAATCTGAAGCAATGCCCAACACTGCCAATATAGATCTGATAAAAAGTGAAGAAAAAAAGTAGAAAGTCATTAAATAAACAAAGGCAAAAAAACCCCTCCACACCCTTTCCAAAGAAAGGGAGAAAATAAAGAACCCACACAAGTTAGCTTCCATGCCATTGCCAATGAAAAAAGGATTTTTTTTGGCACAAACCTTGGAAGTGTTGATCGAATTTCTAATTGACTGGCATGAGCAACCAATGGAGCCCTTAGAGCTGAAGTTCTACTCAATGCATTTTCTAGCTGTGCTGCAGGTAGCTGTGGAGGGAATGAGAGAGATGCATTTAGGTATAGCTTTTCAAGTCCATTATCTCTACATTCTAGGACAGAAGTTTTGATGCTTCATTTTTAGAAGGAGAGAGAGAGAGAGAGTAAAGCATTTATTACAAAACCAAACAAATGGCTGTATGTTGTGTTTCTTCACTTCACTCCACACAATAATGTGAGTACAAAGCTCCGAGAATTTGAATGTGATACTCCTCAAATTTTAATGATTCTGTCTTTAGTATCTAATTTTCTAATATGCTTAATATATGACTACTATATAATTAATATGATAAATAATAATTTAGAATAACGTTATTTCAAAGTGGGAATATTTATCTCACACAGTATTGGGCCTGGACAAAAGATACAAGTTTCTGGTCACGAAAGTAGAAATAATGGCCAGAGGAGACGGACCTGAAGCAATACAGTGAATGACTGTGGCTTTGTCAAGAATGCACACTTCAAGAATCCCACCCATAACTTTGGGTATTTCCATATCTGCAATAGCTCATAAGTTAAACAAAAGGCATTCTATAAACTAAAAGAAACTTGATGTGATAAAGTTACCTGCTTGCTTACAAGTCGAGACAGCATCTCCAATACAAAATCCACCTACAAAAATTGAAATAGATAATAACCAAGTGCTCATCGACAACTTCCATTTTTTTTAAAGGTAATGATAGTATTCAATAAAATATCAAGCTACGCAACGCATTGATAAGAATGAACCATTGAAGCAGTTAAATATAATAAGACAAGAGGCAATTGCGCCTCTTGGTCCTTCCAATAGCAGGATTCTATAACTACAGGTATGGCTTGCAAAATAGCCCATTACTTAAAGAACCTCAGCATTTTTGCAGGCTTTCAGATCTAAGCACTCTAGATCATTTGCAGTGCCACAAATATAGAAACATGCTTGGATAACATGCAAAATTAGATGCACACTTCAAACTCAATCCTTTAACTCTCAACATAAATTTTGATTTTTTCAATTCAAACAGATATACAATTTAAAGCCATGTATCATATTTATAAGAACTATGATTTGAAGGGGAAAAAATAAGGGACAGGCAATGAGGACAGAAAAGAAAGCCTGTTTTTCATCAAAATATTGAGCATGGTATAGCATTCATGGTGGAGTATACAACAGTTCTCAGTCTGATATACCGTGGTTTTTTTACCGAATAGACCAAAAGTCTAATTCTCACCCAGTGTTGCTTTTTCATGCTTACCAGTCCTGGAAAAGCACCTATGGCTTGCAAAACCGTACGCATAAACAATATAGGAATGGGTATCTGTTCTACCTGCAAGAGGTAGGTCATCATTTAATTAAGCACCACACCATAATAACAACATAAAAAAATACGCAATTTCTGTTCTATACAAACCAATTGATTCAAAACTTGTGCAATAACTTGTTGGGTGAATATATGCCGCTGCTCAAAGCAAGTGTTGCATGCATCTGTAACCTGTTCATAAAGTAATGTTAAAAATGCTGAACCCGCTAGAGATAAACTGAAGTAAAAACTGTAGCGACTCTTTGAAAAGGCATGCCTTCTTCAATGGGATTCCATCCCTGTCTGGATCAATCCCATGTATAACAATTAGTACTTCAGCTGGAGCAAGCACTGGAACACAATTGGAAGATCCCTGAGTAACAATAACTATTTAGTTTCATATATCCAATAGAAAAACAATAAAGTAAATGAAGTAGAGACTTGGACTTAATTTGTACAAGCAATCTGAAGTACCCTCAAATTTATCCCCCAAGTAGTATATCAAAACCAAACACCTCCAGTAATGCCACAAAACAACAAATTTCTCAATAGCAAACAACGTTGGAGAACAATAGAGAGAGAACAAATAAAAATCGGGAGCATGGAATGCAAAACTAAATAACTTCAATATGTAGTGGCTGCCTATTGGATTTTTTTTCTTTTTTTTTGGGGGGGGGGGGGGGAAGTGGGACCTAAAAAAAGTTCCAATTTGCATTTCCATATGCTACTATATAAACAAGAACGATGATTATCCCCATATTATTCTTAATTTTACAATTTGATTCCCTTATTATTATTTTTCTTATAATTTAGTCCCTTACTATTTGATTTCAACAAGTTTAGTACCAAAATTGAAATCAAGTCAAAAATAGTCCATTTTGACCCATGATGTTCAATTTTGACTTGATTTAAATTTTGGGACTAAATTTGATAAGATAAAATAATAAGGGAAGTAAAACATAAGAAAAAACATAAAGAGACCGAAGCATAGAATTATGAATAATATAGGGACTATTAATTTAGTTTAACCTTATTAATAAAATGCATGGGTATTTATAAGGGCATCTTGTTGACAATGAGGAAGCTAAGTGGCATGAATGAAGATATGGTAGTATGATGTCTATATGTATTCAGTTATAGTGTGTTGGTCATGAACTCTTCTAAAAGCTTAAATCATTATAAGATGGACTAACAATACTTTTATACATCTAACACTCCCCTCAAGTGTGAGCTCTACATTCATTTACGCCCAACACAAAATTTAACAATTGTAATTACTGGGGTTTGATCATAAGATCAGCTATACCTAACTTCGGG
This sequence comes from Hippophae gyantsensis, assembly GCA_030763125.1. Lineage (NCBI taxonomy): Eukaryota > Viridiplantae > Streptophyta > Magnoliopsida > Rosales > Elaeagnaceae > Hippophae > Hippophae gyantsensis. The sequence continues at coordinate 223,224 of CM061030.1, forward strand.
TATCTCAACGATGGCGAATATGCATAATCAAGAGAAGAAGACACTTTCTAACTTAAACCATTCAAAGAAGCGAAATAAATGATTGTGAAACAAGATAAAATATATTTACATGATCCAAAAAATAGAAAATAGAAAACACATGCATCATATGCATTAAAGGGAGAGGGAAAAATCAAAATTATATACCTGCAGTAAGCGAGCAAGAGCTGCTTGAAACTTATCAAGAGGAAGAGTTACAAGTTTGGGGAAGATCGCCTTAATCTAAAAAAATAACTTTAATTAAATCGTTAAAAAGACTCAACATAAAGAAATTGATAAGCTTGTTACACTTAAAGCATTCAAAACATGAAAGCGAGAATAAATGAAAGTGTTGTAGGTTAATGATTCTCATGGTGGGTATGCAAGTTCACCATGGTTTCGAAAAATTATGAGCCAACTAATGTTGATTTCATCAAGTAGGACCCTCTTATATGTTGATTTTTCAGGAGACAGCAATCACGAATACAAAATATCCAACAACAATGCAGGATGCAGTTATTTCCACACAAGCAAAACCTAAGAGTTGGATTGGAGAAAAGAACCTCTTCTTTTGGTAGGGATGGCAATACTGGAATGATTATCTCTACATCCTGTAATCAAAATTCAACCAGACATATCAGACTGCCATCTTTTCAATTTTCCTACAGACAAAACTTCACAACCTACCTTTACTTTTGAATCATATAACTTCCTAATAGTAAATATTAGCTGTGGAGAGGGAATTGTACCATCTGTCAGTGTATGCAAAACCTGATTCAAAGTCCCAAAAATAGAATTTAAGAAACGGTTAATACTAGATCTTATAGTACCCCTGGAGAAGATCATGAAATAACAGATACCTGCATCAAGAGACTCTCACTTCCCACGGGTGGATCTGAAATAATTTCAAGAAGATCTGATGACGAGCCCATAGTACGAACTAGAATAGGTATATGGCCTTCAACTGCCTGATTATAAAATGAATTAGAAGAAAAGCCCTAAGGCAATAAAATAAGCATTGTAGTAATATCCATATAAATCAAATCATGATAACCAAACCTGTTTAACTGCTGCTGAGGCACTATTATAAATGACAAATATTTCACGGAAAAGGGAGTGATTCTGTCAATTAGACAACATACATAACATGTTAATTAATTTCAGATGACAAATGAGTTCAAGCAGTCAATAAAAGTAAAAAATAAAAATAAATGACAAATATCTCAACACCTTTGTACACAGAGCAAAATACAATGACATGCACCGTTGGGCCTCAGAGATGGAAAGAGATGACAGACTCTGTGAATTACAAGACTGATGTGTGTCAAAGGAAATATCTTTACTGTCACCAATCAATGAAGGACGTACAATCATATGCTTCTCTGAATCAGAAACCTGAGTAATTAATTGTATTCAGAAAATAAAAATATGTTTCAGCTAAAGATAAATATACCTTGCAATATCGTACTTCATCTCAACAGACTATTACCTTTTGTAATCCAGTAATCTGACCTTCAGCAAACAGTTTCTCAGTTGTTTCACCGCTTACCACAGAATGCAACATCTCCTTGGAAAACTCTTCTATTCGCCGAGAGATTGATGTCAAAGGATAAAGCTTGTTTGCAACCTATTATGTCAAACCAAGGGAAAGGCTTAGTTACGTGACTCATAAATAAAACAGAAAAACTAATAGCTTTGTTGAAGTCACAAATTAAATACCAGACGTATAGCCTTCATTCGCACTTCCTCCAAATGATGAACTGCACTCTATCATGGAAGAAAATTGCAAATTACTAAAACTAAAAATGTAAGGTTCACGAGTGCATAACAAATGATGCAAAATTATAAATAAATCCCAATAAAATATAAAAAGTAATTTTAAAAAAATAGATTTATCATATAATAAGCATGTATATGAGAGAATGTGAGCATCTGATGTCATATTGTAAAAATTTAATACAAAAATGAGCATATTTTCTCAAAGAATTAAGAATAAGGGATGTAAAAGGACTTCCAGTTTTTTTGCATGTGTTTCCTTTCTTTTGTCACTCAAAACACTACAATTAGTTTATACGAAAAAGAAAATAATAACCTTGCTTCTTCTCCTAACTAGTAAAATTATGTTTCTCAGCCCCTCCCCTTCCACCCCAAAAAAAAAATCCAATCTTCAAATAACACATGGAATTTTTTAGCTAAAACGTATAAATAACAGGGAAACCGCACAAAGACATTTCATAAAGTTTAAAGCAAAGCTAAGAAAACCTGTAAAGCAATTTCCAAGCATTCATTCCGGAAAGAAGGCCTCAACAAAATTAAGTTCCACACAGAGCTGAGACCTTGGGTCACTCGATCCCCACATTGTACTTCGTTCTCAGGTTTAGCACCATTTCCAGGTGAACATATGGACCCCAAAAACTTCAGAATTGGCTTTGGTAAATATGGAACCTCAGCAAGCAATCTACTTAATGACTTATCAGAAGGTGGAAGTGAATCTCTAAGTGCTTCTACCTACATTCAAAAAACAATTATGAGCATTAATAATATAATAAGGTCAAGCTAATTTGTAGAAACCCCTAAGGAAATGGAGAGAGAAAGAGAAGAAACCCAATATATAACACATACCACTGCAAGAAGGAATGTCTCATATACAGAAGTTGCAGTGGTGGATGAAAAGAAGTCATGATGCTCTTCTGCCTCACCAAACAACCTGTAGAGGACACGCAATGTCAACTCGTGTCCCTGAAAAAGGCCATGGTTACTGTCAGCTGGCACAGATATTACATGAACAGTCAAAGCCTCAGATAGAACCACCATCATTTTAATAAACTACATCAAAACCAAATCAATATACAGGACATAACAAAGACAGCACTGATTGTAAGTGTTTGCAGCAGATACATAAAAACTAAATGCTCTTCTTTGAACAACAAATTTTCATCCAAATATTAGATCAAACACAGAACAACTAGACTACACAATTGCAAGTCCTCTATATATCAGCACATATGAAATCTAAAAACAATAAATATGAAGTGCCACATTAAAAGGACAATTATTTTCCTTTAAGAATTTGGAAGTACTGTAAATAGAGTGAAATATCAAGAATCCCTAGAGCTAAAGTTTAGACTTAAAAAAAGAAGTTACCTCATGGTTAGCATAATCTGCCAAAATATGCTTCTTTATCAGTTCCCACGGATCCAAATCCAAGGGAAACTACAAAACACATACAGAACATTTTAGATCCACAAAAAGACAAGCATTGCATAATTAAAAAGAGAAACCAACAGTATTGAATTTACACCTTTGGACATTATAAATGTAGTAAAGCAGTAGCAATGTTATTTGATCTTCTCTAAGTCACATAAAAGTCAATTAATAACAAATCAATAAAAATTCACAAAATGCATGTGTTTCGAACACACACTAAAGGGGTAAAACTATAGAAACATGCAAAATTTAGAAAGGAGCTCCAATATCAGGTCAGTCATAACATGGAAAAACGAGAACCGATAGTTTGAAGCAGCTAGAGCTAATCATTTACCTCCGCTCCTAAACAAGCAAGCAAAGAAGACCTAACTGGGGAACCTCCAGTAACTGCTATTTGCTTATATGCTTGAACAATGCGGGCAAAAGCCAACTTTTGCAAATTATCCTTTTCTTCATCAACAAGGTGCACAACAGGTGCAGACATCTTCGGCAGAACAAGATGACTGGACAACACAACAGAAGTTGCTGTTGAGGACACCATGCTACTCACCTCTGCAACAGTTGATTTTGGGCTTAGCTCCTCCGACCTCTCAGTCGACATTGATGGAAGTAGATCTACAGGTGACTTCTGACCAAAAATTATAACTTGCTCTTGGTTGGCCTCTTCCAACTCTGTGGAGGCCAATGATGAGGCAGGTTGAAGTTCTGAGAATCCATCATGACAAGTAGAAGAATCCAGCCCAGGTATTTCACTGTCTAGGTTCCCAACATCATGAACTTCATCTGGAGTACTTAAACTGTCTTTTTTCATTTCAGTCGACGAGACATCAGAAGAACCAGATGTACCAGCAGATAATGATGCAGTTTCGGCACCAGTATCCATGCTAGCATATGCAACAGCACTCTCAGTTGCATCTAATCCATGTTTCCCTCCATATTTCTGCAATTGATATAAATTAAACAAATGTCATAAAGATAAATAATTTTTTTCCAGAAAACAAAATTATAAAAAGATATGCAATAAAGCATATAATAAACACAAACAAATTCAACTTGTAAAAACTATAAAGAACAAGGAAGAAACATTGGAAATAAAGGTTGCAGTTTAACATTGCAGAGGAAAAAATGAATACAAACATTTCACAAAAAAAAACCTTACCACTGCATCATTGGAAATTGATTTGTGTGCATCTACCAGTGAAGTAATTGAAGTGAAAGTACTTGCCAGTGATAGAACATCTGCAACAAATGATGGAGGATACTTAACTTGAGAATCATCCCCAACCATACTCATGTTCACCAGTGGTTCATCATCCTCTTCAGCTTTTGGATGATTGGGAGGGAGGAAGCGCATATTTGCCATGACTACCTCAGCAAGTAAGTCAGGGGATATGCTTGAAATAAGGATCTCTAAAGAACCAAAAGCTTTTTCACCTTGAGCAACCAAGGCACCAAACATTGCAATAAGCTGCTGAACAGGACCATTATCCACATCACTTCTAGAGGTGGTTGGTCCAGATGAAGAGCTGTCTTCCTGAGTCATGGTATTATTCTTATCTGACCCTTTGGTTGATTCCTCTGAGACACAAGGTCTGGATCTCACACGTTTTCCAGGAGATTCCTCGTCCTTAATAGTGTCACTACTTCTGTGTGTTCCCAATCTTTTCCTTCCAAGATTAGCATGTATATAATCATATGGTTCAAAGGAGGGTTTCAGTTCCTGTAAAGTATTTCAGATGTTATTAAGAAACTCAGTATACTATAGAAATTAATCTGCAAGTATATTCCAGAAAAAGAGGCAGAAGAGGCGGAAGTAACACAAAGAAGATTGTACCACATCCACTAGTTTATCATCTTGTGCATCATCTGCACTTCCATTAACTTCACTGAGAACGTGTTCGGCCAACCCACCTGCTTTCATTTCTTTTAAGGCCCCAACTATACGACCCCGCCACTGCAGAAACCCAAATCTTCACTAATTAAAATTTAAAACTCTTATTAAAGATGAATAGCCAAAGTAGATATTAAATGCAAAGATTTATGAAATACCAACTCTAGCAATCTTTAGATGATAAAGTACATGTTACTTGAAGAAAAAAATACCAATAAATAAGCTAACAGAAACAGTTTTCATTGCTATAAAAAAGATGTGAACAGGCAACACATACTTCATTAGAATCACTAATTATGTTTTAGAATTCAAGTAGATATATTTCTAAATAATACATTGTTGAATTACAAAAGCAGTTAACATCTAACGAAAGTCCAAAAACACACATAAATATAGAGAGAAAATAAGAACAGCTGGATACCAAGACTGTAAGACTTTCAATAGTCAAAAATAAAAACAATATTGATATATCACCAGAATAACATTAAAAAAATACCGGCGCAGCACCCGGGTGTGTACATTTTAAGCAGGTGAGGAAGGCCTTTTTCAAAGCATGATGTGTTCCAGAAACACGTATACCATTGACGACAAAACTGGAGGGATTTAGACCAAGTAGAACTGGCAGAACACGTCCATAGAATGCAGGCCTCTTTTTTGCAATTGCTGAAAGACTGGATTAATAAATTAGATAACTAAAAACTGCATCAAAACAAATTGAGATAACAGAAACATAAAATGTGGTTAAGATTCAAACAAGTAACAAGAAGTAAAAGAACAAATCTTGATCAGTTTTAGAAGGATTCGGTAGGTGACTAGTAGTAATTTTTAAATAACATAAACAGCAACTTTATTTGTCATAACTACATTAGAGATTTCAATAAAGCATGAAGGTCATTACAAAAACATCAGTGAAAAGGCTTTTTCTTTACTCTAATTCATACAGAGAAATTTTCCAAAATATACCTTACATATTCACAAAGTAACATCATTAAGAGATAATAATAAACTATAAAGCTCTCACAACATTGACCTTTCAAGCATTCAAATCAATAATACAAATCAAAAGTTGAGCATCTACGGAACAGCATGTAGAAAATATTAAAGATACATAAGAGAAAACTAGAAAAGGTTGCATTACCTATTAATAAGCACAACAATGGTTGACTGGCTGAGAGAATTAACAGTCGGGAACCTGAGTTGATCAAGCAATAAACCCAAACTCTGACTGGCCTCTACTGACAAATCCCCAACGTTAAGAACAGGATGTCCAGCACGAAACCAGGATATATTAAATTCCACCAAGTCTCCTACAAGACAAATAAAGTTACTGTGTCAACAAATAGAAGACTAATAAAAACCTCAACTAAATAATTCAAAATAGATATCATCGTATTTCAGATTGAAACAACTCAAGGGATATGGGCCAGTTTCTTACCTTCATGAGGTGGGGGCTCTGAAGAGGCATTAGGATCAGGCGTAAAAAGGAGAATGACATCCTCAACAAACTTGAGTGCAAGCAACCTTATCCCGCCACTTCCATCCTAGCAAAGATGTGATAGTATTGAGAGAGACTGAAAACAAATTTTTATTCTCTGTTTTTATAAAGCTTAGGTTTCACCTGAAAAGCAATTGAGTATATCTTCTCCTTGAATTTTAACATCCATGTCCACGATGACTCCAAGAAACCAACCATTTCACCTGAATGTAAACCCTATTAAAAAAATAGATACATCAGCAATATTTGGTAAAGGCAAAACACTGGAATTTAGAATGGTAATACTAATTATACGGTTTATGTTTTAATGCCGTTTTATTTTGAAATTTGAAAAGCAAAGAAGCTAAATCAGCTACAAAACTAAAATGATCCATTAATAAAACGGGAGAAGAGCCACATATTAAACTATACGGCTAGTAGCTTCTTTAGTTTGCATAAGAAAATGTACACTGCAATTATATTCAAAGGCAAAAGGTAGAGAGAACAAGAGGAATGAAGAGAAAGTTCATTTGGAACAATTAATTTTCACAAAGCTATGATTTGTACTATAATATGCCCTCAAGAAAGTTATGCCAAGTTCAGTCATGAGACCAAATCACCTGCATTGCGATTTTTTCTAGTGTGCGACGAAATAAGTTAATTTCACAAGTTATAGCTTGTCGAGCTACGGCTGGAGTACCATCATCCAGAATATTTATTAACACAGGTAATACTTCAGGCAAAAGCTCACTTTGCTTCAATCCAATTTCGCCAATCATTCTACATTAAATCAAAACAAAATCAACCAATGAAAAAATAATAATGAGTTAGGAAAGCTAAAATTCTCGAGTTCACGAGTGACCTTTGACACATTCGTAAAATGAAAACATAAATGAAAATTTGAATTAAAAAAATAGATAAATGAAATTGGAGATTCGTAGAGCGTACTCTGTGGCAAACTTGCGAATCGGACTGAACCTGTCAGACAGAAGATCGAAAATGCGAGGCAGGAGCTCGGAGAGCAAAGCAAGGTCTTCTTGAAGCAAATCTTGCTTCAAATGGCGCAAATAATCGAGCTTCGAGGGTATATTTGAGGCCAACTTGGCCGAGTCTACGAGACTCGAGAGCCTTTCTCTGGAATTCGCAGCCATCATCATACCCACCATGGCCGAACGAAACCCTAATTTGGACAAATAGAAGGGGTTTGCGGACAACAGAAATAACAATTGATCGCCGAGAGGATGGGGTTTTGTAGGGCAATAACAATAAGAATCGGGAGGTTCATTCAAAATAAGATGCGAATGGATTGGTCAATTAGCATCAGATGATTGGGCATTTGAGTCTCATTATCATAGGCTCATAGCCGATGTTTGGCATTTTTTATCTCTTGTTTTTATAAACAAATATGTGTTAATTATAATTAAAATTTATGAAAATAAATATAGATAATTAAAATATGTATTTTAAATAAAAAAATATTTAATTACTAATAATATTCTTTTATTAATCAATAATATTTAAATTTTAAATTATAAACCTTAAATTTTTAACTCTAAATCATAAATTATAAACCTAAATCATATCATTTTAAAATTATAAATTTTAACTATTAAACATATTTGGTTCGGCAAAATTGTGTAGGGCTGCATTATTTTAGAATTGAGCCGATATGAACTTTTTAAAAAAAGTTTCTAAACGAGCCCACATTACACATATTTGGTAAGTTGGTGGGCTAACTTAAATGAAAGGCGTGCTAATTTATAGAATATTTCTTTTATCAAATTTTTTAAACTAATAAAAATTTATCCATAAATTTATAATTATAAATATTAAAATATATTTTAAAATAATTCAATAAAATTAAATTAAAGTATTTATATATATTATATTACATCTATTATAATCCATATACCTCACTTGATATACAATTTTACATATATTAATATATTTATATATAATATATTATATTTATCTCTATATTTATATATATATATATATATATATATATATATATATTAATGTAACAATCGTTAGTAATAACTAATAGAATATTGAAAGGATTGTGGAAAGAATAGTGAGGTATGAAGTTTATCTCATTTTTTTTTAAATTATGAAAAAAATATCTTTAAATCTTTTCATTAGATAATTTAGTAAAAATATTAATGAATTTTTCAATGTTGTTAATTAGAAAAAAATTTATCAATTTTTAAAAATAAAATTATTTAGACAAAAACCTAATTAATTTGTTTAGAATCTTTTTAAATCAAATAAAAGTCTGAAATATGATACTAAAATTATTTAGATATTATTTTTTAAAAGAATTTAATAAAATTAAGTTAGTATGTGATTTAAAATGATGTAATACATCATTAAATTATGTTATAAATTATCATATATATATATATATATATTATTAAATTTGAAATTAAACGTAATTTAGGAAGAATTTAAATTGAACTTATAGTATAAATATTTACTCTCGGTCTAAAATCATTTGAATATGATCGGTCAAACTTCTTTGAACTTACTAAATATTCAAGTAGTGCAATTTTAGTTCCGGGAATTAATGCATTTTAATATATTCTTTTTTGAAAAGTACATCGATGGGATTTTTTTCATATTTGTTATATTTTGGTCGTTATAAATAAAAAAATCAAAATTAAATATTTAAAATACTTAAAATATTATTAAAATAAATAAAAATTATCTTTATCTTTATATACAAAAAAGACAATATTTGAATATGAATCAAACTCTACTCTTTTTTATTTTTTTGTTAATTTTTTATATCAATAAACATTAAAATACTTATATAATAAATACATTTTAAAATTTTCTCTTTTTAACTTTTTGTTAATTTTTGACCGATAAATACCAAAATATTAATATAATAAATAAATTTTAATAATAGTTATTTTTTATAATATATATTAAATGAATAACAATTCATTATTATCTATTTAATATGTTCAATTAATTCATTTATAAATATATTATTTTTTACTTTAATACACATACATATAAAAAATATTCATATAATAAATATTTTTTAATTTTTTAAATTTTTTTTTATTTTTACACCAATAAATATAAAAATATTTATATAATAAATATATTTTTATGAATAATTATTTTATATAATATAATTATTTTTATTATATTAAAAGTAAAAACTCATACAATTCATGATTATTCATTTAATTAGTGTTCAATCATTTCACTTATTAAAAAACAATAATCAGCTTAATATAAATTATTTTTAAGCGATAAATGTTTATTAAATTTTCCAATCAAGAATTCATTTCTTAAATAATAAAAATATTAATTAAATAAATTTATAGGTTTTTATGATATATTTAACCTGTTTATTAAATAAAGTTATGTAATTATTATTAATATTTTGATAAGTCACTCATATTAATATTGTATTTTAATTTTATTGCTCATAAAATAATTAATATTACATATTTATTCACCATTAAAATAATAAATTAATTAATATTATTTATTTTAAGAATATTTTGCAAATAAATTTATAAAATATTTTAAAATCAAATTTTTAGTTATCATAAATGTAGCTTCAAAATTTAGATCTAATGACTTATTTTTTATATAAAATAAAAAATTTAAAATAATAATAATAATTATTAAATAATTAATATAATTATATATTTATTAAATTTAAATAGTGTACATGACCTACAAACTTGTATATAAAAAATCTCAATATTTCCTAGTTTTTTACTTTAAAAACTTTAATTTATTTTATTTAACTTTTGTTATTTTTTTTATAAATTATTAAATACAATGTTGGTATTCTTATGAATATATAAAAAAATTTCTTTTCTTTCTTTCTTTATTTTAATTAATTTGATTTTTTATTTTGTTTACATTATTAAATATTAAAATGCTCATATTATTATAAATATTTGTATTTGATAATTTTTTTTGTATTACCTATACGTTGTTATCACATTTTAGTAATTATTTTAATCATATAAAAATTATTAAAATTCTAATATTTGATACTAAAAATGATAAATCATGTAGTTAATATTTACCCATTTTATCCATTCAATTTATTTATGAGTGAATATTTGTTTTAAATTTATCATTTTACGTTAAGATCGTGTCCAAAAATGATTATTAAATTCAATCATATGATACTTATCTTATTTGTGGTAGCTTAATTTTTTAAATAATAATAAAATGTTAGTTAAAAAAAATTATTTTATTATCATGTTATATTTGATTTATTTATTAAATAAAATCATGTAAGTTTTGTTAACATTACGTATTCATGTTTATATTATGTTTGCATTGTAAGTGATTGAATAAATATAAATATTCTATCTAATTTTAAAGTTTAATTGAAATTGTATTATGACCTTCAAAATTAACATGTAAATATTTTTGGTATTTGGTCTCTTAATTTTAAATTTTAATTCTATTAATAAATTATCTTTAAATTGAGATGAAACAAATAAGTTTAAAAATATTATTTACGCAATATGATTAAAAAAATAGCTGATTCAAAAGTGCATAGTTAAACAAAGTTCAAAAATCAATTATGTAATTAAGCCTTAATCTCTTTAATTAAAATTTATAAATAATTTTTTTTACTTCTTTATTTAATTTTTACACTTTGAATTATTTGTTCATCAAAAATTATTTTAATAAATTTAAGATTCCGAGACTTTTAATTTGATCATTTGATATTCATTTTTTTAATTTAAATAATCTTATTTTAATTTCTTAAATTTTATGGATATAGATATTTTTAAGAATATTTGGCACAAAGATTAATTTAGTTTTTCAATTTAATCAAATAGTTTTTAGAATTTACTGCCACTAAAATTAAAATATTAAATTAATAATTTATTTTAAAGTAAAAAAACCTACTTAGAAATGGTACACGTGCCTGTTTAGTTATATTAAATTCGGGGTGCAATAATTATAAAGGTGAAATAAAATGGTTGGTTTATAGGAGGTACATGTTATCAGAAATTCACAAGAAAAGTAATAAAGATTATTTACTAAAGAAGGGCTCCTTAGTGACGTCTCCTTTAGGATAAGAAATATGGCAATCCCATTGAAGCATTTAGGCAAAGAATTGACTCTGAAGTTTGAGGAGCAACGACGCCTTCGGCTTTCCACCAATGGAAGGCTAACAACATTTGGAGTGAATGCAATGTCAATGAATGGTAGGCAGCTTATAGAATATGGTAAGGTGAAGTCCGTAAAACCGAAAGAAGCAACCACAGCCACGAACTCAGAAAAAGGCTATCTGCTGTTAGATGTCAGACCAGTGTGGGAGAGAGAGAAGGCATGCGTTAAAGGGTCACTTCACGTTCCTCTGTTTGTGAAAGACATGGATGATAGTCCTATTACTCTTATTAAGAAGTGGGTTCATTTTGGTTACATTGGACTATGGACCGGGCAACATTTCACAACTTTGAATCCTGAGTTTATTAAGCAAGTTGAAGTTATTGTTCCTGATAAGGATACCAAGCTCCTTGTAGCTTGTGGTGAAGGACTAAGGTGAGAATTGAATGTGACGTGACCTTTTATTTGTTTGTTAATTTCTGTTCACAAATGAAGACATACATACTGCCATATATCCATTTTATTGCCTTTTTGTTATTGAAAGTGGTTTGTGTTATAGTGTATCAAAGATATATTTATATATGATACTGTCGGAATAAATGGAATTTAAAAAAAGTTCAGAACATTATTTCTGGGATGTGAGAAGTTAGAAGGTTAAGAGGCTATATGATTAATTAACCTAAATCATCAGTTTTGTTTTTATGCATCAAGTTAAAGTTAAAGTCAAGTAATCTTGAAAATCAACGTGAATTTAATAATTAGAGTGGTTTAAAGAGGTAGAAAAATAATTAGAGTGATTTAAGAACGTAGAAAAATAAATTGGGTGGTTTAAGAACGTAGAAAAAAAATTGAGTGGTTTAAGGATGTAAAAAAATAAATTGAGTAGTTTAAGGATGTAGAATGTGATAATATTTGTATGGCTAGAATTATTTTTTAGTTTTATATTTGTGTAGTGTATATTGCATAGCAAGGACTATAAATAACCTACCTTGTATTTGGTTTAATCATCCCATCAAAAATAAATAAATCTTTGTATTCTTAGTTTGAGTGTGAATTTTGAGTGTTTGTATTTCTCTTCAATTTGTGAGTTATTTTTGAAAGGTGTTATAGTAACTTTTATTATGCGTATAATACAAGTAATTTGTTTACTTGTTTGTATCTAATATTAGTAAATTTAAAGTTATATATTCTAAATTTTACTCAATATTTGATACTCTTCAAGTTTATTAGTCAAACCTGTTCAGTATAGTCAAAGTCTTGTCGGCAGGATGGGTGAGCTTCAAATAGTTGGGGAAATCAGAAAACTCAACAACAAAAACTATAACATATAGGCAACATGTATGGAGTCTTACTTACAAGGTCACGACCTATAGGAGTTGTTGGTGGTGAGAAAGTTACATAACCAGCAACGGAAGATGCAAACATCATCTTGTGGAATTGGAAAATTAAAACATGCAAATCAATGTTTGCTTTAATGATTACAGTTGAAGAAGAAATGTTGGGGCACATTTGGGATATTAAAACACCGAAGGAAGTATGGGACACTCTTGTTACGCTTTTTTCAAAGAAGAATGATACAAGACTGTAACTTCTCGAGAACGAGTTGCTATCAATGACACAACGTGACATGATGATTTCCCAGCATTTTCACAAGGTAAAATCGTTATGTCACGAAATTTCAGATTTATATACGAAAGCTCCTATTGGAAAAACCAGGATAAAGAGAATAATTATCCATGGTTTGAGACCTAAATATCAAGGGTTTGTTACCGCTGTACAAGGATGGCCGACACAACCATCTCTTATTGAGTTTGAGAATTTACTGACCAGTCAAGAAGCTATGGTTAAGCAAATGGGGAGAGTCTCGCTGAAGGATGAGATAGAAGCGCTCTACACTAGCAAAAGTAAAGGCACTTTCAAGCGGTACAATGGAAGTGGATCTAAAAAAGATGGGGACAAAATTTCTCAAAGAAATGAAGGCTTTTATCTATGGAGAGTTTGGAAGAATCGCAGTAACAATAGAAAATTTAATGGTGAATGCTACAATTGCGAGAAGATGGGTCACATGGTAAAAAATTGTTGGAGTAAGAAAAAGCCTGTTGAAAGTAATACAACTACTTCCAATTTTAAGGACAAGACATATACCTCTGCTTGGGGAAGAAAGACCAATGATGCTCTGGATTTGACAATCCTATTCTGCTTTCACCACAGTGGCTTCTACCAAAGCCAAGAGATATTAGGTCGACAAATACAACCGTGGGAAACCCTCCCAGTTCAAATCCTTCATTTGGCAATCGCTCAGACATCATGAAGTTATTAGGAAATAGTGAGGAGGCTCGTGATATCCAGAAGAAAAAGGATGTGTTTAAGCCATTCTTGTTGGATATAGAAACTGGTAGTCATGATCGATGGCGTAATGAGAAAAGAGACACCAATTCCTCTTTGAGCAAAGATTGTTGGAAAGATGGAGATAAAGAATTTGGTGAGAGCCGCAAGATGGATCGTTGGATAGAAAATTCAAACACGAAGAACTTTGGAAAAGAGCTTCGTGTTCCATCTGACCGGTGGACAGACGTGGGTAACAGGGATTCCAACTATGAACAAGGCACCTCTTATGCAAAGTCTGATAGTGATCGAAAATTAGATAGATCGATAGGGAGATCAGGTTATGATAGCACAAGATCTTATGTTGCAATGGATGATGATACTGATTATGAGATTCCATGGGAGGAAGATGATGAGATCTAGTCACATCCTTTGTCGAAGAATAGATCTCTGGAGTCATCTTCGAGGTCGAACAGTTTGATAATGGTGATGGTGGCATCAACAACACCTTCAAAACAACAAACGAGTCAAAACAACTTAACCCTAGCCCTGCCAATTCCGCAACATCAACAAATGAGGAATGACAGTGGAGGAGGTGGAAGAGAGAATTGTTGGAGTGAAGGTGCTACGACGGTGTTGATCGATGCTTGTGGTGAAAAGTATGTGGAACTGAGTAGAGGGAATCTCAAATAAAAGCATTGGAAAGAGGTTGTTGATATTGTGAATAGTATAGAGGACTATTCAAAGAATCATAAGACTGATATTCAATATAAGAATCGAATTGATACTATGAAGAAGAAGTATAAAAGTAAAAAAAGGCTAAAATTGCTACAGGTGGAGGACGTAGAAAGTGGCATTTCTTTGAACTACTTGATGAGTTAATTGGTCGTTTGGATACAAACGTCAGTAATGACGTGTTAAAGCAAGTATTTAGCCATTTTGGTGAGTTAATTCATAATAAAATACCAGTTGGGAAAGCATGTGGTTTTGTACAGTTTGCCAATAGGAAAAATGTTAAGGATGTAAACGTCTGAATGAAATGATAATTGGTAAGCAAATCGTTCATCTTTCATAGGGTCGCACCTTAGGAAACAAGTAGTAGAGAGTAGGTTAAAATAACCAGTAGAATCAGAAGACACACCCAACAATTGAAGGGAATCAGATGCAAAATGATGGATGAATGTGAAGAATGTTTTTCTTCATGGAAAGTTGGTGTTGAGGGGGAGTGTTGAAAATCAACACTAACTTAATAAATGGAGTGGTTGAAGGATGTAAAAAAATAAATGGAGTGGTTAAAGGATGTAAAAAAATAAATGGAGTGATTGAAAGATGTAGAAAAATAAATTAAGTGGTTGAAGGATGTAGAAATATAAATTGAGTGATTGAAGGATGTAGAAAAATAAATTGAGTGGTTGAAGGATGTAGAAAAGAGAAGTGTGTATAATGAGATAATATTTGCGTGGCTAGAATTATTTCTTAGTTTTATATTTGTGTGGTGTATATTGCATGGTGAGGACTATAAATAGCCTATCTTGTATTTGGTTTAATCATCACATAAAGAACAAATAAGTCTTTGTATTCTTAGTTTGAGTGTGAGTTGAGAGCTTTCTCTTTGAGTGTTTATAAATCTCTTCAATTTGTGAGTTGCATTTGAAAGATGTTATAATGTCTTTTATTGTTGGTATAAATAGCCTACCTTGTATTTGGTTTAATCATTCCATCAAAAACAAATAAGTCTTTGTATTCTTAGTTTGAGTGTGAGTTGAGAGCTTTTTCTTTGAAGGTTTATATTTCTTTTCAATTTGTGAGTTGTCTTTGAAAAGTGTTATAGTGTCTTTTATTGTTGATATAATATAAGTAGTTTGTTTACTTGTTTAGATCCAATATTAATAAATTTAAAATTATATACTAAATTTTACTTAACAAGACCTATAGTGTTGAAGTCCCACATCGATTGAGCATTGAGTTTCTGCTACACTTATAAGTCTATGGCAACCCTTCCTCTTCGAGAGCTATTTTGGAGGAAGTCAGGCCATGAATTTGTTCATGGTACCAAAGCCAGATGACTCGGTCGGTTGTAGGGGATGGACCCTGCGCCAGTGTGAGGGGGAGGCGCACTATATCCCCGATCGGAAATCGATGTGAGGGGAGTGTTGAAGTCCCACATCGATTGAGCATTGGGTTTCTGTTGCACTTATAAGTCTATGACAACCCTTCCTCTTCGAGAGCTCTTTTGGAGGGAGTTAGGCCATGAATTTGTTCATGGTATCATAGTCAGGTGACTCGGTCGGTACCCGGCCGGTTGTAGAGGATGGACCCTGTGCCGGTATGAGGGGGAGGCATTCCATATCCCCCGTCGGAAATCGATGTGAGGAGGAGTGTTGAAGTCCCACATCGATTGAGCATTGGGTTTCTGCTGCACTTATAAGTCTATGGCAACCCTTCCTCTTCGAGAGCTCTTTTGGAGGGAGTTAGGCCATGAATTTGTTCATGGTATCAAAGCCAGGTGACTCGGTTGGTACCCGGCCAGTTGTAGGGGATGGACCTTGCGCCGGTATGAGGGGGAGGCGCTTTATATCCCCGGTCGAAAATCGATGTGAGTAGGGGTGTTTATCGGATCGAAACCGCTAAGTTTATGCTCATCCGATCCGATCCGAACATCTGATCCGATCCGAACATCCAATCGGATTGAAACATCCTAATCCGCAACCGATCTGATCAACTTTTATATCCGATCAATCCGATCCGTAAAATATTCGGATAGCATCCGATCAATCCGACCAATAAACTTAATTAATTATATTTTTGAATTAAAAAATTAAATTTTTACATAAATCATAACATAAAATCATTTTAATTAAAAGAAACCTTAAAAAACCAAATAAAAATATTAAAATAAGACTAAAATGTTCAAACTTATATAAAACAAAAATAATACAATTAAGTAAATAACGATGTAGATTACAATAGTTATTTTAATAAATTTAACAATTCATTCAAACAATAAACAAAAAGAAACAGATTTACAGATTTTCAGAATGTAAAGAAGCAGATTTCCAGATTTCCAGAATGTAAAGAAGCAAATTTATAGATTTTCATAATCTAAAGAAGCAGATTTACAATCAAAGTAATACAATTTCCCATATCTCATAGAAGAACAATATAAATAATGAAGAACAACGAACAACGAGCAAAGAATCTGGTAAGTGGAGCAAGAATGCGAAAGTGAAGCAAAGAATGCAGAGCAGCGAGCAACAACGACAACGAAAGCGAAAGCAGAAATGAGCAGAGAATCACAAGCAGCAGTAGCAGAGAAGCAGAGAGTAGCAATAGTAGAGAAGCAGAGAATCCTTCAAGTCTGAAACTAGCAATGGAGGAAGGGAGGGAGAAAGAGAGATGGAGGCATGGAGGTAGGGAGGCAGCTGGGAAAATAGATTAGGTTAAGAATCAGATATATAGCTAAGGTTATGTTAGGTTAGGTTAGAATAATAATTAGGTTTATTAATTATTATATATATATTTTTAAATAATATATTAAATATATCGATCGGATTATACGAATTTAAATATTAATTATATATATATATATTTAATTTAATAAATATTTATATAATTAATTTCGATCGGATCGAATGAATCGTAGTGAAATCCGCCATCCGATCCACACTTAACGGATGGAAAAAATTTCCATCCAATCCGACCATCGGATTGGATGATCAGATTTTTTGCACACCCCTAGACGTGAGAGGGAGTGTTGAAGTCCCACATCGATTGAACATTGGTTTTCTGCTGCACTTATAAGTCTATAGCAACCCTTCCTCTTTGAGAGCTCTTTTGGAGGAAGGGTTGCCACAGACTTATAAGTGCAACAAAAACTCAATGCTCAATCGATGTGGGACTTCAACACTCTCCCTCACATTGATTTTCGATCGGGGATATGGAGCGCCTCTTCTCACAGCGGCGCAGAGTCCATCCCTTACAACCGGTCGGGTACCGACCGAGTCACCTGGCTTTGAGACCATGAACAAATTCATGGCCTAACTCCCTCCAAAAGAGCTCTCGAAGAAGAAGGGTTGTCATGGACTTATAAATGCAGCAGAAACCCAATGCTCAATCAATATGCGACTTCAACAATTAGGCTATTATATTAACAGAAGAAATGATTTGGTGTATTTGAGTTTCTTTAGTACAAGGTATATTGGGTCCTTTGGAAAAGAATTTGTATTCAAGAATTAATGTTAGTGAAATATAGAAGATTTTTTATGTGTGAATTAGCAAATAAACAAATTACCTAAGTTTTGTTGTGTTTTTATTTTCTTGTTTATTTTTTTGCGTTTTGGCAGTATCCAACAGGTACTTGGATGATTCACAAGTATACTAAAACAAAGTTTTGATTTGTTTGAATAAACTCAGGTCTATGATGGCAACATCAAAGTTATATGAAGAAGGATATATGAATTTGGGTTGGCTGGTAGGAGGATTTAATAGAGCAGGCAGTGGAGATTTTCCAGAAGTTGAAGGAACTGAAAAATTAGAGTATGCAACCATAGGGGGTTTTTCTTATTATTTTCTTCAATTACTTATATTACTTAAAGCCGTGGGCTAGCTAGAGCAGTTATGTAGCTTGTTTGTTGGGCAAGAGCAGTTTTATTATATGATCAGAAGAAAAAAAAGTTCACAGACATATTAATTGTTGTAATTGCCTAAGTTGTTTCTCAAACCGGCTACACAACCATTATGTCATATGTTACTTTTCAAAGTTAAATTCATCAATTTTGTCTATCATGTAAATTGCTGTTTTTCTATTAGCAGCAATAACTCTCTGTATTAAGAGGTTGACTACTTGCTCGAGATCAAAATTATGTTTTATAATATTTTTACAGGTAATACTTCTTAAATACTTCTAAAGATTTAAGAAAGAGATTTTAAAGGAAAGGATAATCCTGATTCCACAAAAAAAAAAGTATTTGATAGGATTGTCAGTAGAACATATTTACTCACTACCAAGCCATGCCCATGTCACTTGAGACATTAATTTCACAAAGGTAACCAGTTTCTGCTAAATAAGAAGCTACGAATATATAAATAATAATAATGAGAGAGTGAAAATCAATTGTTCCAAGTCCTTCAATTTGTTGGGGACAGCGGGTAAAAATAAAATGAATTGAGTAGAATAATGACACCGGAAATTTAACGTGGTTCACCCTTTAATTTGGGCTAAGTCCACGGGACAAACTCCGAAAAATATTTCTTCCACTAATAAATTAATGGGTACAAAGTGAGAGACAATACAACAAATTAAGATAAACCCAAAATAGTGTCACACAAGTGTTTCCCAAACTCACTATTTTGTCACTCCCTTTTTAGAAAAATATCCCAATATTTTTCTAAGATATTCTTTCTCACTTTCTTACACACAACACTATTTTTCTTCAAAGGAAATTGTTCCTTTGGCTTTGCTTTACTTCTCTTCTTGTTTTGGTGTGTTGGTGTATCTCTAAGACAAAGACATTGCCTATTTATAGGCAAAATTGCATGTCAATGTTAGTTGCACCTACCATTGGTGGTTGCACCTACCATTGGTGGTTGCACCTACTATTGGTGGTTGCACCTACCATTGGTGGTTACACTTACCATTTATGGTTGCACCTAACATTTGTGTTTTCTTCCTCTTAAATGTAGGAGGGACTTACAAATCTCCCCCTCCCGACTACATAGAGGGCTCCACCAATCCAGCAGCTAAACGACAGTATTCAAAATTTTGTCTTGGGAGAATTTTCGTCAACATGTCTGATCCATTTTCTTCTGTATGGATCTTCTCAAGTTGTAATAGCTTCTTCTCCATTACATCCCTAATCCAGTGATATCTCACATCAATATGTTTTGATCTTGAATGAAAGGAGACATTCTTTCCAAGATGGATAGCACTCTGACTATCACAAAATAACTGATAACTGTCTTGTTACAACCCAAGTTCTTTCAAGAACTTTTTCATCCATAGCAACTCTTTACATGCTTCCGTTGCTGCTATAAACTCTGCTTCGGTAGTGGACAATGCAACACATTTTTGTAACTTTGATTGCCATGACACAGCTCCCCTTGCAAATGTAATCAGGTAACCTGAAGTGGATTTTCTGGAATCCACATCACCAGCCATATCTGCATCTGTGTATCCAACTAACATAGGTTTGTCATTTCCAAAACATAGGTTTGTCATTTCCAAAACATAGGCATATTTTGGAAGAACCTCGAAGATACCTGAAAATCCATTTCATTGCAGCCCAATGTTCCTTTCCAGGATTTGAAAGGAATCTACTCACAATTCCAACTGCATGAGTGATATCTGGCCGTGTACAAACCATGGCATACATTAGACTTCCAACTGCTGAAGCATATGGAACCTCTTCCATCTCTTCCTTCTCTTTGTCTGTAAAAGGGCTCTGCTTAGAACTTAACTTAAAGTGATTAGCAAGAGGACAACTAATTGCTTTAGCCTTATCCATATGAAATCTTTGAAGTACTTTCTCAATGTACTTCTTCTGTGACAACCATAATTTCTTGGCGCCTCTGTCTCTAATAATAGTCATGCCAAGAATCTGCTTTGCTGGCCCCAAGTCTTTCATGGCAAAAGACTTACTCAACTGCGTTTTCAAGTTGTTGATTCTAGAAATATTTCGGCCAACAATCACCATATCATCCACATAAAGCAAAAGAATAATGAAATCATCATCGAGAATTTACGCACAAAAACACAATGGTCTCAGTAGTCTTTTTGTAGCCTTGCTCCCCCATAACAGACTCAAACTTCTTGTACCATTGTCTTGGTGCCTGTTTTAAGCCGTAGAGACTTTTCTTCAATTTGCAGACATAATCTTCTTTTCCCTTTTGCTGAAAACCCTCTGGTTGTTCCATGTATATCTCTTCTTCCAAGTTACCATGTAAGAAGGTAGTTTTGACATCCATTTGCTCAACCTCCAAGTCAAGACTTGCTGCTAACCCTAGCACAGTACGGATGGATGTCATTTTCACAACTGGAGAGAAAATCTCGTCAAAGTCAACACCTTTTCTTTGGCTGAATCCTTTGACAACCAGTCTGGCTTTGTATCGCGGGCTGGAACTGTGTCCTTCATGCTTTACCCTGAACACCCATTTATTTTTCAAGGCCTTCTTCCCTTTGGGCAGCTTCTTTAGCTCAAAGGTTTTGTTCTCATGCAAGGACTTCATCTCATCTTGCATGGCTTCAATCCATTTTTGTTTGGATTCGTCATCCATAGCCTCTTTGTAACTCTCAGGTTCTCCCCCATCAGTGAAAGTTATATACTCATCTGGAGGATATGAGATAGAAGGTCGTCTCACTCTATCACTTCTTCTCAGTGGAACAGGAGAAGCCGCAGGTGTTGGTACTGGATAATGAACATCGTTATTTCCCTCATCTTCAGAACCAACTTCTATGGGGGCATCATCTTCACCAGGTGGATAAACCTGGTCTTCATCTCCAACTTGTCTTAGCACTGATGTTGGAGGAATTAATTCCAAATCTGATGAGTCACCATTGGAATTAGGAACATATTTCTTCATTTTGTTAATATCTTCAATGGTCTCATCTTCAACAAATACAGCATCACGGCTCCTGACAAGTCTCTTTGCAACCGGATCATAAAATCTATAGCCAAATTGATCTTGACCATAGCCAATAAAAATACACTGTCTTGTTTTGGCATCTAGTTTGGATCTCTCATCCTTAGGGATATGAACAAATACTTTGCAGCCAAACACTCGCAGATGATCATAGGAAACATCTTTTCCTGACCACACTTTATTTGGAACATCCATCTTGAGAGGAGTACAGGGTGAAAGATTCAACACATGTGTAACTGTGAGTATGGTTTCACCCCAAAAAATTTTAGACAACTTTGCATGTGAGAGTAGACATCTAACTCTCTCCATCAAAGTTCTGTTCATCCTCTCAACTAAGCCATTCAACTGCGGTGTCTTTGGAGGTGTCATCTGATGCCTAATACCATGCTTTTTGCAATAAGCATGGAAAGGTCCTGTGTATTCTCCACCATTGTCTGTTCGGATGCACTTCAACTTCTTTCCAGTCTGTCTCTCAACTGAGGCATGAAATTCTTTGAAGACATCTAGCACTTGATCCTTTGTCTTTAGAAGATATACCTACGTCTTCCTTGAATGATCATCAATGAAAGTCACAAAGTATTGAGCACCACCAAGTGACTTTTGGCATTGGTCCACACAAATCTGAATGAATCAGATCTAAAATATTATTCATTCTGGAAGGAGGGAAGCTCTTGAAAGCAACCCTGTTTTGTTTTCCTGCTAGATAATGAACACATTTCTCCAAATGTACTTCATCCATTCCAGGAAATATCTTCTTTTTAGCTAGACTTGTCAAACCTTTTTCACCCATGTGACTGAGTCTCTTATGCCATAACTCAGCTACACTGTCTTTCTCTATGGCATTTCTTGTGTCGATTGGAGAGCTTCGCTTGCATTATATACAGAGTTGTATGCTTCTCACCTCTAGCCACTACTAAGGAGCCTTTTGTAAGTTTCCATTTGTCATAAATGAAGGAGTCGCAATATCCTTCATTTGCAAGCTCATGCACAGAGATCAAATTCAGGCGCATATCTGGAATCTGCCTGACATCCTTCAGAAAAAATCTAGTTCCATTTTGTATTTCCAAGCAAACGTCTCCTCCGCCTACTACCTTTGACAGCCTTCATTTCCCATTCTAACAACACCAAAACTTCCAGTGTGTATGATGAGAAAAATTCTCTACGCGATGTAAGCGTGAATCAGAAGACCACTATCAATCACCCAGCTGGTCTCGTGTGATGCAAAATTGATAAAATCTTCATCATAAACGATATTGAACTCGTCTATGGTATTTGTTTGCTCATCATCACTGTTGTCATCTTTCTTCATTACTTTGCCTTTGTTCGTTTCTTGTTCTTTCTTGAACACTCGGCAAAATTTCTTAATGTGACCCTTCCTCTTGCAGTGATGGCATTCAACATTGGCAAATTTATTTGATTTGCCTCTGCTTTTGCTTCTGGGTTTTTGTTCTTTGTACAGTCTCCTTCCTCTAGACTCTGTGATAAGGGCTTGTTCTTCTGAATCTTTTTCCTTGTTTTGTTTCTCATATGAGAACAAGGCTTCTACAACAACTTCAAACTCCATCTTGTCTTTTGCATAAGTCAGAGTTGTTGTGATATGATTATATGATGAGGGTAGTGATGCCAACAACATCACAGCTTTCTCTTCATCACCAAAACTCACATTAAATCTTGCTAAGTGAGAAAGCTTGCTGTTGAAATTGCTAACATGCTGCATCATGCTCACATTATCTTCCTTCCTCATCTGATATAGCTCCTTCCACAAATAAAATTTATTGGCAAGGTTCTTTGACATGTACACGTTTTCTAGAGTCTCCCATGTTTCTTTAGCAGTCTTGCAATTTTTTGATTCAATATTTTGCAAGACACTGTCCGAGAGATTTAGACGGATTGTACTAGCTGCAATCTCATCTATTTCCTCCCATTGTTCTTCGGTGACGGTTGCTACCTTCTTTTCTTTCCCTAGCAACGCCTTATGGACCTTCTGTTGAATGAGAATATCCTTCATCCTCCTTTGCCATAAAGAGAAATTATTATTGCCATTAAATTTCTCAATATCTACCTTTTGGCTTGACATTTTTTTTTCACTGTGTTTCTTTTTTCTGTAAATAAATGCATCCTGGACCTAATAAAATCTTTTCTGATGTGGCAGATCAGTCTATGCTGCAACCACAGAGCATATTAAGAATTTTACTAGACCAGCTCTGATACCAGTTGTTGGGCACAACGGGTAAAAATAAAATGAATTCAACAGAGTAGAATAATGACACCGGAAATTTAACGTGGTTCACCCTTTAATTTGGGCTAAGTCTACGGGACAAACTCCGAAAAATATTTCTTCCACTAATAAATTAATGGGTACAAAGTGAGAGGCAATACAACAAATTGAGATAAACCCAAAATAGTATCACACAAGTGTTTCCCAAACTCACTATTTTGTCACTCTCATTTTAGAAAAATATTGGGATATTTTTCTAAGATATTCTTTCTCACTTTCTTACACACAACACTATTTTTCTTCAAAGGAAATTGTTCCTTTGGCTTTGCTTTACTTCTCTTCTTGTTTTGGTGTGTTGGTGTATCTCTAAGACAAAGACATTGTCTATTTATAGGCAAAATTGCATGTCAATGTTAGTTGCACCTACCATTGGTGGTTGCACCTACCATTGGTGGTTGCACCTACCATTTGTGGTTACACCTACCATTTATGGTTGCACCTACCATTGGTGGTTGCACCTACTATTGGTGGTTGCACCTACCATTTATGGTTACACCTAACATTTGTGTTTTCTTCCTCTTAAATGTAGGAGGGACTTACACAATTAACAATTTTGAAATCAAAGTTGGAATTAGGATGGAAGAACTAATAGGAAAAGCTAACAGAGTTAAAAGTATCATTCTCAGTCAGACAAGGAGGAGAGCTCATGGGCTTTTGTAAAAGAGGATGGTACAAACTTGGTACTCTTCTTAACATTTGACGATATTTAACAAATGCAGAGAATCGTCTCAATATAATTATTATGATCTAATATGTCGTAAAACTCTCCCATATATACTATTGCTCAGGCAACTGCAGCGCAAGAAATATTTGGTCACACACTAATAATAGAATCTCTTGGTTGAATCGAATATTTTCAAGAGTTGTTGATGTTCAATTATTAAGAGTATTAATAAACAGTGGCCATTTGACAAAGTATATACACTAATAAACTTGGAGATGCAAATGAAGAGACAAAACAACAACTAAATTTTTGTTGATATTTTAATTTCATCTTCATTGCATATTTCCAAATCCAAATGCATGTTTTTCTGAGAGAAGCTTTGAGAGATGTTTAAAGTTGTCTTTCCTTCAAAATTGACATGATCATAAGGTGAATCTTCTTCAAACTCAGCTTGCATAGACTTGTAATACAAGTTTGGTTCCCAATTTGCATCTCTAATTACCTTCAATATCTCTTTTGCTACTATCTTGCTTCCTTCAGATGAAAGATGTATTCCATCTCTGAAACAAACAACACAAATCACAAGAAAATCATCAAACACCACCACACCACTACCAAATATATATATATATTTAAAAAAAAGAGTAAGTCAAGTGAAGTGAAATTTACGTAAAACAAGTATTTTTCCAATCTCTTCCTTTTTGAATTGTACTCCACATGTCAATGGCCTTGATGTTCATCTCTTGGCACAGTTGCAAACAAGCTTCCGAATATACTCGGCACAACTCGTTTGTTCGATATGATTCTGGTACTATGCCACTGATTTTGGTAAAAATAGGTAACACATTAGTTAATTAATTAATTAAATTAAATTAATTAACCAAACAAAATTCAAACTTACAACAGTAAGCACCTTAGTCTTTCATGAATTTGTTCCTCGTTTATAGGAGGAGCAGTAAGAAATATAATTCGAGTTTTCTCTGAAAGGCTCTGGAAACAAAATGAACATCGAACGTTCTTTTTAAGTCATACTGGTTACAAGGAAACAAGAGTCTCCTAGCTGAAGTCATAAGTTTGAATATTTGATTACCAGTAAATGGATAGCAATCTTCTTCATATTATGAATATATTCAGGAAGAGGAACATGAGGGCCTAAGCCAGATGGGTGACATCGCATTGAATCATTGCCACCAAAATAAACAATCACCAATGAGGGTTGAATTCCAGCATCCTTATAAGTTGAAAAACATATGTAAAATATGACTTGAAGTTACAACTCAAAAGGAGCTAGCTGAGGCATATTAAGTAATATTAGTCTGGTTTTTTACAAAGTAATAAAAAAAAAGTACCTTTGGAAAAACTTGATCTAAAACCTCTACAGCACGTCTTGAATTCCAACCAGAATATCCTCTCACGAATATATCAGCCTTAACAAATCCAAAACCAAATCAGAAATACAAAAACATATGTGTATATATATATTTAACCAGCTTCCTTGGAAATTCATTAGATACCCTCTTAATTTGTAGCAGAATAAAAACAAGGGTTATAACTGAGAACAAACAACAAATACATTTAATTATTTTGTACAACTACTGGCTCCTTATATTTTCACACCACACAGAATGGAGGTTGTGTTATCTGACTCTGGTCTATACCAAGTAGAATAATCCCAATTTCTAACACCTTTTTAACTTTTCCCGAGACCATCTTAACTATGGAGATACACTCGATTGGATCTCTACGAATATTTGTATTATATTATATATTCTAGATTGAATTAAAAAGGATCATTTAAATCAGATCGGATTATGATACACTTACAAAATCAACGGAATAAAAAGAATCGGATTAAATATTCATATATGGGACTAAAAAATCATACATTTTCAATATATTTTTCTAATTTTTAAAGCTATTTATTTGAAAAATTTTACATTTATGATTAATCATTTTTAAAAATTTTCTCCTTACATTTATTTATATATATATATATATATAATATTATCTTAATTTTTTTAAAAAAATTTACCCATTCAAATATGTGATGCCTTAAATAAAATAATGTTTTAATTTTTTTAAAAATAAAAATAAATTAAATAATTCAGATCATAAATATCCATTTATCTATGAATTAATATCCATCTATCGAGCAAACCTATCAAAATAAATTAGATAGATATTTTGAATAACAAATCTAATCAAATCCAGGGGCATCTCTGTAACTAATTACTTGTATACCTGGAAATCTAACGTCTTAGTACAGACGGCCATATAGTTCATTATATAACTTGATTAAAACAAACAAGATCAATTATTGAAAATCCCATCTATTTGAATAACAGCCTATCAACTCCATCGAACAGTGTACAAAAGAGGCGATAGATAGTGTACGTAGTACCTTACGAGCATACAAGTCAGCAAGAATGGCACCCCAACCTTGTTCGCTGAAACTCAACTGAATGATGGAAGAACCAAACAATACAAATTGAGGCCTACTTGGTCCTACCATCTCTCTCTCTCTCTCAAATTCGATCGTGCTTATCGATTCTTGTACTACCTCCTTATCATCGCCCTCCAATAAATAAGACCAGAAAACGAAAATATATGGGAATATATATTTAAGAGGAGTGGATTCTGATTTTGATCGATTTCGATTATATTTAAAAAAATTATATATATAGATTTTAGTAGGATCTTATAAATACTAGTATATTTTAAATTGTACGTTGATAATAGAACCAATGATAAGGAGCAACAGAAACCTTAGGTGTGTAAAAGAACAAGTAAATATTTTATTATGTATAATTTTAATTAAAAAAATCTGTTTAAATTTTTAAAATCAACACATATTTTTAAATAATTGTATAAAATCTTAATTGAGTTAACATAAATTTTTATAAATAATTTATAAAATTTTATTTAACTATATATAAATTTAAAAATTCGGTTATATGTTTTCATGAATTCATATTAATCAAAAATTTAGTTATATCACTAACTTTTACTTGATTTTTGACACATGGACAAAAATATCCTAATTTTATTAATTAATAGTAATTTAATTTTAAAAAGATATTTATCTAATTTAATCGGTCAAAATTAGACGGTTGTTTTACTAGTTGAAATTTGATCGACTAGTGATCTCATTTGTCAAAAATAAATTAGACACTTATCTAATTGAACTAAACAATTATTCAACTGATCAGAGTTTAGTCGATCAATAACTTTATTAAATGAGGTTCAATTAGGCATATTTCAAATTAGTAAATTTTGATAATATGATGACCTAATTCATTGGAATTGAATTGAACATATATCTAACTAAATTAATAATTGTCTAACATATCGAAGTTTGGTCAATTATGACGACAAAAAAATTTATTTAAGTGTAATTTAATTCATACATAAATTAGATAAAAAAATATAGTCATAATTTTATATTGACGTGATAAGTGTAAAATGTTATACATAAAGTGTAAATTAAATCTTAGTATCGTCATTATACACATTTTATTTATTAAATATGAGTACGTAAGCAATCAAAGAAAAAAAGAAGAATATTAACAAAAATAATAAAAATAAAACTTATTTAGATAACCAACAAATAAAAAATCTAATTAAATGTAATTTAACTTATACATGAATCAAACGAAGAATTAGTCATAATTTTATAATCTAAATATAGAATAATACATTCAAAAGGTAAATTAAAGTCTTATTATTGTTATTATATGCATTATAGTTAAAATACAATTCTTAAATTCATAGTATAATTTAAGAATCTTAATAATATTATTATGTATTAACGATACTTTAAACATCTAATTTAAAATTACAAGTTTAAATTTTGATATTATTATTATATATTTAAAATCCAAAATTTTATATTCATAATATAAATTAAAAAATTATTTCATAATTTCATAATAAAAAATATTAAGTATAGAGTCACATTTAAAAGAATAATTTTAAGTTATAGTATTCATTATATTTTAAAATTTATTTTTTAATTTTATTAAATAAATTTAAATTTTTTGATATTGTTATTATATATAAATGATGTTTTAAAATTTTAATTTTTAAATTTTTTTAAATAAAATAAAAAAGGAATCAAGTGGACGACAACGACATCCAAATTTTTGAAGGGCTTTATATATACATATATAGTTTTAAAGTAATAATATAAATAATATTAAAAAAAAATACTTTAAAAAAAAATAAGAGGACACGATGACTTCGACATTAATTTTGAAAGCCAACCATTACCTTTTATATACATAATAAAATAGACATAGGTAACTTGAATTCAACCTTGTAGGGTATATGTGTTCGAGGGTATGAATGGCGTGGGACAGTAAGATAATTATTTTATATTAATTTTAGATATATTTGATTGATAATTAGTAATAATTTTTACATAGTTTAATTATATTTTTTATTTTTTAATATTTATTTAAAAAAACTTAATATTGACATTAAAAAATCAAATAATTAAATATTAACTTTATTATATTATTTAAAATACTGACATTAATTTTTATTTATTTTTAATTATTTATCATATATTTTATGTAAAATAAAAGATATAAAATAAAAATAAATAAAATTTAATCTAATTATATAAAATATTATGTATATTATTATTAAAATTATATTTTTATATAATTATAAGTATATAAAATAATAATATTAATAAATGTTTAATTTTAATTAACTATAGTTTTGATATTATAATAACTACTTTTGTTCTATGTTTTATTGGATATTATTATTAAAAAATTGTTCAGTTTTTTATAAATAAACACAATTTTAATTATCTATTGTTAGAATGTATATACAAGTGTAATTCTAGAAATAAATCAAAAATAATTTTTTTTGAATTATATATATATATATATATATATTGAATTTTTGAAAAACAACAAATTGTATTCAAACACCGTGAAAACTAATTCTTGTATTTCTTCGTTCCATCCAAATTTGGTTAATTTATTTTGAAAATTACATAAAAATAAAATATTTATAACTTTTAACAATTGAACCATTTTAATTAACTAAAGTTTAAAATTAAATGTATCTAAACACTCAATATGAAAATTTTAACAAAAATATAAGTTCAACATAAATATATTATTTTTATAATTAAAAATTTTAAAAATATTATAAATTATTTTCATTTATTTTATTGACATAATTACATTAATGATCGGTGCATAATAAACAAAAATAAGTTTTGCATTTTCAAATTAAAAGATAAATCTAAAAATAAAAAAAGAAAGATTAAGGAGATATTTTATAAAGATTTTTATTAATTATTTTGGATTAAATAGTTAATTTTATGATTTATGATTATTTTAAAGAAAAATATCAAAAATTACTTACAAATTATTTGATAATATTTTATGTTTTTTATTTAAAAAAACTTAAAACATTAAGATAAATAATTGATTTACTCTTAAAAAAAGTTTGTTGAAAATAAAAAACCATAAATTTAATTAAAAATATTTTTTTAAAATTTATAGGTTATCTTCTCTTTTGATAGTAATTATTTAAAAATATGAAAATAAAAATAAAAATTTGTTATAAAAAATTAAAAAAAAATCACTTAAGATAATAAAAAATCAAAAATCAAAAATCAAAAATCAAGATATTTATTAAACAAATCAAAAAATAAAAGTTATTATAATAAATCAGTGTTCCATATATATATATGAAATCTTTCTCTTTGATTTTAAGAACAAGTTAGAAGCATTGTTTTTGTAAAAAGATATTTTACTATTTTGAGTCACTATTTTATTTAAAGTAATGTTTAGTTGGAGGGAATGGAGGAATGGATCAATAAAATCGATTACTAAATGAGAAGAAATCACAATTTTTTCTCCTCTCTTTAAAAATCATGATTATATTCTCATTTAATTTTTTTTTCAATTTTAACCTCATCCTAGATATAACCCTAAACTCAAACCCAAAACCCTAAATCCCAAAACCCAAAACCTTAAACCTAAAATCTCAAAACTCTAAATCCTTAAACCTCAAATCCCAAATCCCTAAACCTTAAACCTTAAAACCTAAATCCTAAAACCCAAAACCCAAAACCCTATAAACCCTAAACCTTAAACCCTAAAACCTAAATCCTAAAATCCCTAAACCCTAAACCTTAAATCCTTAAACCCTAAACCCCAAATTCCAAATCCTAAAATCTTAAACCCTAAACCCTAAATCCAAAATCCCAAATTCTAAAACCCTAAACCCTTTTTAGAAAAATAATAATTTTAATCTTAAACCTTAACCCACAAATATAACCCTAAACCTTAAACCCCAAATCCTAAATCCCTAAACCCTAAATCTCAAAACATTAAACCCTATTTAGAAAAATAATAATTTTAATAATATATTTCTTTTTAATTAAGTAATAATTATTTAGAAAAATAATGATTTTAATAATATATTTTGTCTGATGAAAAAATAGTAATTAAATGATATTATTTAAATTTTACTGAATGTAGAGGTATTAAGATAATTTACAGTTTTTTTCATTCCATTCAGTAGCAAACCATGTAATCTTGATTTCGAGCTTGATTCCAGTGGTCAAACCAAACAACATTGTTTTCATTCCGATTCCGATTTCAATTTCGATTTCGATTTCAATTTCGATTTCAATTTCGATTCCGATTTCATTCCACGTAACAAACAGATTTTTCATATTATCTTCCTCCATTAAAGATTTTTTACTTTTCATTTCATAAATTGTCATTTTTTTTTCTTTAGCTAAAAGCCTAAAACATCACGACTCAGAATATTTTTGTTGGGAACAACCGAACCAGGATTTCGTGAAGAACAATACTTTGATATAGATGTAACTAACGTGTATATAAGTCATACAGAGGCCACTATATAGCAAATATCTTATAATATGCTATTTTCAGAAGAAGAAAAATTTGGAAATAAGCTAGTCTCAATGGATAATGAATAAAGTTTTATACAACTCACCGTCCACACGGATGTAAGTTTTTAATTTAGGATAGATATTATATAAATAATAAAAAATAATATTAATTATTTTTAAATCATTACTTATTTTTTATTAAAAAATATTATATATTTTATTTAAATATAAATATGTTTAAATTATTAAATTTTTAGTATATTTTTAATTGATAAAAATTTAAAAATAAATATACAGTATCCAAATATAATTTTGTCTATAATTTTATAAATATTAAACAAAATTTATACTATGAGGAGACTAATGCCCTCCTAGCCCTCAAGTGATTCTACAAATGCAACTTATAATTAATTGTAGTTATTTTTATTGAAATTTAAACCATTTGAAATATATTTAATATATTGCATTAAATAGAATAAATATAATTATATTATAATTATAATTATAATATTAAATGATAATTAATATAACATAGTAGGATGAGTTTAATAATATTTATTTTAATAAAATAATTTATGTTTAAAATAATATTTTATTTATTTTATATAGTTTTCTACTTATTAAAATAATTTATAAATTTTTTAAATCAATATTTAATTATTTTTATATTTTTCTTACATTTAAAAAAATAATTATTTTTAATTTGAGAGAAAATAAAAAGTCAAGACATATAATTTTAAAATTAAAATATCAAATATAGTATATATCTACATAATGTACTAAATTTATATATAATTATATAGTTTTTATTCTTTATAATATGATTATATTTTATAAATAAATATATAATTATATAAAAATTATATAATTATAATATTTAATATTATGTGATATCAAGCACAATAACAGTGCATTTACTTCATGTGATCACAAGGCAAACGATGGAAAGTGGAAGCCACTCATTTCGTCCTAATTGCTTAGGAATTAGGACGTGTTTGTAACGTAACCATACAATTATTTTTAGACTTTCCTTTCTTAACAAATGTATTGTTTACTTTTTTTTTATCTAATACAAATATTAGGTATTTATAATTCTAAAAAAAGCAATCATATTAATTTTATATTTTATTTGTATAAAATATTACATTTTTACTTGCTTCGTTAACAATATATCTAAATTAAACTTAATTAATTACTTTAAATAATATATTTATATTTTTTAATGTATAATTGCATAAGACACCCTTATAATAAAAAAATATAATATAAAAAATTATTGATTAATAATAAAATGATTGAGGTGTTACTCTTCGATAAAAATGAACGTTAATAAAGATTATTATATTTATTTTATATTTAAATAAATAATAGTATTATCTAATAAATAGTTTTTTAGTTTGCTTGGCTCATGTTATTGATGTTTGATGTGATTTAGATTCTATATCTTAAGTTATATCCTATTAAAAAAATTATGATATATTATTTAAAATATTATATTATTTCTATAAACCTTAATACCTTATTGATTTTTTGAAATAACGTATAAAAATCGAGTTACCATAAGACATAATTATATGATTTTAAAAGAAGATATCCCAGCACAAAACGGTATTCATGGGCTTTAAGCGCAAACTCCTATATTGACTGAAATACCCCTTTCCCGGTTCCCAAAATTTTGACAGTCTAGGTTTATGCAGAGATAGCCGGTTTGAGTGATACGCGGCTTCAAGAAGAAGAGAATGGACATAGCACTCTTTTCCCCGTCTTCACTGTTCTCCGATGAGGATATCAAATCTACTGGTACTTTCCCCATCATTCTTTCGTGTCTCAATTTTTATGCTTCCTTATTAATAATATATTTTTCATTGGCTATTGTTGTCAGGTGAAGAAAGTACAGAGACCCAGGAAAGCTATGTGGAGAGAACTCATGAGTTTCCTGGGATGGTAATGTTCTTTCATTTGTGTAACTAAGTACCCACTAAAGTGTATTTTTTTTCCTTCCATATTTCTGACTTATGTGTGCTGGCTGAACAATTGAACAATTTTCCTTTTATTCAGAAACTTAGAAGGAGACAATTTTTTGGCTTCATAATGGATCCTTTTTTTCTGCCTTTGAGACTTGTAAAAGCATTTCTCAACAACAACTGAAAAATACTATAAATGCTTTTGGGATCCAGAAAGCACATCTTGTACTTCCAGATATAAAATAGTTTTTGATTGAAATCACTTCTAATAAAGCACAAGATAAACTCATAATCAACTTGTTTGATATTGCAATCCAAAATGGCTAATATGGTGTGTAATTAATTCTTTGCACATGTATATTTGGTTACTGGTACTTTTTTTAGGATACCGAGAATCGAAACAACAATTTTTCTATTTTTTTGTAAATTTATACCAAATTGTTTTGAGTACTCATATTCATATCCATGTCATGTTGTTTGGATAAGAATACTTCACGAAATACGAAAATTCCAAGTAACATGAGTTATGACTAGGAGCAAGCAGGTACTAAAACGCCCACCTCACGTTAGAACTGTTTTACTTCCACCAGATATAGTAATGTCAAAGTGTTGCCTTTTACATATTGATGTCTTATTTTTAATAGATTCTTATGGATGTGTTTTGGAATGTAGTTCATATAACATCCTTTTGATGGCATTTGCCTGTTACTGCTTGTTGACTTAACGCAGTCAAAGTTTCTTTGGCTAATGGATCTTGTCTGCAGGAGTTGACCATCAGAGAATTTTCATTTCATCAACTGAATGCTAATTTACTCTGGCCCGGGACATTTGCATTTGCAAAATGGTTGGTCAAACATCGGTCATGGATAGAAGGACGTCATTGCATTGAACTTGGCAGGTATATTTCACTGCAATGCATTTTGTACTGTAGTTGAGTTGCAGGATAAACTGTATGTGTTGACTCTTGATTGGTAACTTTTATTCTAAATGAGTTTTTAAACCTTGCTTTGTTTATTATTTATATATAACTGAGCGTTTCCTGTAAAGGAAAAAAAGATTCATAATTTCATGCTGAACTCATTCCAAATCTTCTGTCAGTAATTTTTTTTTATTAAAAGAATTTCTTATGGACTAACATCCTTGAGTAAGTTTGTATGCCCTCTTTGAGTTATTATGTTCTTTGTAAGGGCGTATCCTTCAAAGCTCTTGTCTGAGATGTCAATACTTATATGCACTTACAAATATATGCCAAGAAAATTAGCTTACTGTCTTTATGCCAATTTCATTTCTCCCCATTTTTATATTTTTGTTTGAGTGACCTTCTAATATATCCTTATTGATGATGCTGTTTAGAACTGATATGCATTATTATCTTTTTCTGGCTATGTTGATTTCTGTATTGATTGATAGTGGCACTGGTGCTTTGGCCATTTTTCTACAAAGATCATTTCATCTTGATATCACTACATCGGACTATGATGATCAGGACATTGAAGAGAACATAGCTCACAACTGCAGGGTAAATGGAATAATACCAGTCCTTTCTCACATCAGACGTAAGCTCTTTTTTTGATATAGTGTTTTGGCTTCTTACTTTTGCTCTACTTTGTGGAGTATTTCTTAGGATGCAATATTTTCATATTGGATTATTATTATTATTTTCCTGATATTGCTCTCCCTTGCTAAAAACCTAAAACCTATGTTTTTATATTTTGGCCAGATTTTAGTCCTTTCACTACATTTTATCCCTACTATGATACTATCTTTCTTAACTTGAGGCGTACTACTTTTTACCGATTTTGTTCATTTGTAGTTTGTAAAATTTAGCCTTTTCACTTGTTTGCATCTTCATGACTCCTTTTTATGAAATTTTACGCTGGTAGAGTTTTCTTATACACAAACATATTTTAAATTCCTAAACTAACAATCCTTGATGGATTAATTTTAAAAATGTCTACATTTTCAGATACATGGGGTGAAAGTTTCTCAATAATGGATCCTGACTGGGACCTTATAATCGCAAGCGACATCTTGTTGTGTATGTTTCTTAGATTTTAGCCTCTGCTATATATTAAATCATATTTTAGTTAACTTGTCTTTAACTGGTATGGGAGATTTATGGTTGTTTGGATGTTATTCTCTTAGAAGAAGTTTTAATACAAGTGGTTTCATTAAAAATGATTTTAACTTTTAAGTGAAGCATTTAAGTATTTGACATAAAATTATTAGTAGTAGTTTTGAGTGATACTTTAGTAATTATTTTAAGATAACATCAAGCATCGAAAACCTTGAGGAGAAGTGGTTCTAACAGGTTCTAGTGAATAATAGCACATTAACATTACCACCTATAGTGTGATATTGTAATCTAGTCAGACTTTATTGTACAACCCTTCTATCATTACAACCGAGTGATTGAATTGACTCATATTTTTCCTGGCTGCTCGCAGATGTGAAACAGTATCCCAATCTGATAAAAACTCTCTTGTTTCTCCTCAAATCTTACAAGCCTAGAGATGAAAAGGCAGTTCTTCAAATAACAAATGAGCAACGTGGCGGTAATGTGTTAACCTAAGTTTTATCAGTATGAGTTGTAGAAGGGGGAAAAACATTAATAATTTTCTTTAGGAGTGAGTTCTCTACTCTGACAAAAGTACTGTTCACAGGGCTGCCTCGTCCGGCATTTCTAATGAGTTGGAGGCGCAGAATTGGAAAGGAAGATGAATCACTGTTCTTCAGTGGCTGTGAGAATGCAGGTCTTGATGTAAAGCATATTGGATCCCGTGTGTATTGTATTTGTGTCAAACCTATAGGAATGACTACAACCGGCAATCAGACACAGATTTTATAAAAAGGAAAACTAGGTTGATGCTACTTCAGAACCTTAAGGTAAACAATTCAAGGTGTCTACTCTGGTTGTCCATAGTATATCCTTCAAAACAAGATAAATTTAATAGGATTTTGATGGAGAACATGTCTAAGTTCATTCAAGATGAAAACATGTCCTATAGGATACTTTTTTTAATCTCTCAAACTACTTTTGAACACATCTTAATTTTTTTGTTTTTTAAACATCTTCAAAAGCGTAAAGGTCACTACAGTTCCTACAACTCCGACAAATGATGCTACGTCTACATGTGAAGTTTTGGACATGGATACGGGATTTTACACGTATTTAAATGAATTTTATTTTTTAACATGTGTTAAATTAAGTCCCTCACTTTTTTCACATGTTTAAAATTTAATAAAAAAATTACACGTTAAAAATCACAAGCGTGACTTGTTCCAATAAGTAACAAAACAAGCACCACACACGATGTTCTTGATTGATTAGTTATAGCTGTTTAAAACTAAAAACGTTCCAAAACAAACAGAAATTTTTTTCAGTTTTGACAAATCTGCAGTTATAATATTATATCTAAAAAATATATCATAAATAACACAACAATTTTTATTGGATATATTTATATAAATTTTATTATACTTATTAATAAATAATATATCATACTATTTAAAATTTATTTTAAATTTAAAATATTTTTTTTTTGAATAATTATAAAAAATATTCATAAACTTTTAAATAATATTACAAATATAGACAAGATTTTAAAAATATCATAAATATCTTCAAATTTAATAGAATTTAAAGTTAATGGAGGTGAATAATAATCTTTTATACATAAAAATGATAGAAATAATAAAAAATCAAAAAATAATACAAATAAAAACACAAGATATTTTATGATGTTTCTTACAAGAAATTGTAATTAGCAATTTTTTTAATAGATATAAAAAATAAAGTTAAATTTTAATGAAAGATATGGATTTAAAAATTTATCATTATAAATAATAATGAAAATATTTTTAAGAAAAGATATAGCTTATGGAATAAGTAATAAAAATGTTATTATTAATATTACAAATGTAAAAGGGTATAATATATAATTAATTGATAAAAAAATTATTATAGATAAATTATCAAAAATTACTTAAAAGGATAAAGAAAAATTAGATATATTGATTTAGGAGGAATCTAAATATTAATAAAAACACATTTGAGAGAAGTAATTGATACGCTAATAAAAGTAGCATTTTTAGATAATAGAATAATGAATAAGAAAGATGCTTTATTAGGAATAATTCGAAAAAACCTAGGATATCAAAAATTAAACTTTACGGTATTCCTTAGGTTTGTCATTAATATTAATGATAAGAATTTAAATTAAGTATTAAGTTTAGTCTAGAAGAGATTTAATAAAAGAAGAAAATCATCCATTTTCAATACAATACATAATAGGATACTCATTAATAAATAGTCATAATAGTTCAATATATGGACAAAATGAATTTATAAAAATAGATAAAAAAATTCAAGAAATTAGACAAATAAGAAAACCAAAAATATTAATCTTACTTTGAAATACAAGAATTATGGAACTTTGTTGTTAACAAAAACCTCTGATACTAGAAGAAAAAAATAATATAACAAGAAGTATTAATATATCAATGTTTACTTTTATAGATCCCAAGAAGAAATCTCTAATAAAAAAAGAGAGGTAATAACTCTAAAATAAAATGTTAAAATAATAAAAGCATTAGTTCATGCTAGGAAGAAAACAATATAATTATTATCCCAATAATGCTCAAAAACAAATTACAGGACATAGAAATATATTTTAATGTGAGCCTAGCAAGCATATCAAAAAACCAAATGACAATAATGAAAACTTTAATTCTTTTAATAGAAGAAATGAATATAGCACAAGAATCAAATATCAAGTTCTTATATGATATAAATGAAACACAAAAAGAATTTTTAAATTAAATAAGAGAATATAGTTATAATAAAAAATTACAACAAGACATACATAAACAATTTACAGAATTAAGAAGGGATGTAAATAATATATCTAAAAAATAAAATTATAAATTATAAGTTTGATCTATTTGTAGGATTAAAAGAATAATCACCTAAGAGATCAGATGCATTGATATACCTAAAAAGAAGAAGAAATAAAAGATAAATAAGAAACTATAATCACAGTTTAATGGAATACATTAAAAAAATTATAAGAATAATTTATGGACTTTGAGAATAGGGACATAGAAAAATTAGTTAGTTTGTTAACCCTAATAGATGAAAAAGCTAAGAAGATATTATGATAAAAACTTTGTACAAACAAAGAAGAAAAAAATATGATAATAAACAATGAAATTGATTCTGAATAAGAAAACATGATTCCAAAAAATCATATGAAGCCAATTTTATTATCAATTTTTCATCAATAATGAACATCTGACCCATATAAGGAAGAAAAAAATATATAAAAGTTAGAAGAACCTAATATTCCTTATATGAGAAAACAACAACCCAAAATAAAAGAAAGATTACATTGGGGAATTAAAGATAGTATCATACTAGAATTCAAACTTTATGAAAATTATAGATTTGATATTTTAGATTTAGATTATATAAGAGACAGAAAAAGCCTTAGATGAATGGTCTAGTGGTATGAATATAATCATACAAACTTTTTCAATCACACAATCAAACTCTTAAACTTGTAGAGTGTTTATAGCTCACAAAATGACAAAAAAAGTTAAAATTTGATTTCCAAATTTAATAGAACAATAAAATTTACAAACACAGGGAAATGATTTTATATGCAGGAAATACCTAAATACTATAGTAAATGAAATATATAAGAAATTTATTGTAGAAGGCAAAAATAGACATATCATTGAATCTAATAAAAATGAAATTGAGGAAGCAAAATAAAATTTAAAAAATATGAAAATATATGACATGTGTTATATATATTTCTTTATTTTTGAATATGAAATGTAGTATCATAAATCATCATCTTCCATGTAAGAAACTTATAAGAAAATATTTTTCAGAAATTATCTGGAACATTACATGAAAAATAACAGAATGATATAATAAAAGAGATATGAAGACTATACCAGACACCTTAAGAGGAAAGATAAGAAGTCTTAAAAATTGGATAATCGTTAAATATTAAGAAAAACATGAATATAAATAAATAAAGGAAATAATAAAATCTATTGTGATACAAAAGATTTTAAAATGCCAAAAAATATGGATGTAAGATAAAATCTTATGAGCAAAAATATAAAAAAATATAAAATATTTAAAAGAAATAAATTTTGAAAACATGACTTTTAAAAATATAAGAGAATGTATAACAAAGAAGTTTTTATAGAAAAAGATATTTTAATAGAAGGTATAAGTCACCGAAAAGCAAAAAAACTATTGCCCATCAAGGAAAAAAGAAATGCAAAGTTAGATTTGTAACGATGAAGGACATTATGCTAATGAATACCCTAACAGGCTTCAACATAAAAAAAAATTTAAATTTTTTTTTCACAAAAAATAAAAATATTAGAAGAAACTTTTAAGATGGAATTAAAACCAATAGATAAATTAGATATAAATGAAAATTGTAGTATTTATTTATTAGAAGAAACTGAGAAATAAATAACTGACTCAAAATGTGAATGCTAAGAATATAAATACTCTTCGTCAGAAGATAAATAATTTGTATAGTATTACAAATCTAAGCATAAGTTATATTAAGGTAGGATTGAAATTTGGAAAAAAGTTACAATTTTCATGCATATGTAAATATATGAGCTAGTATGTGTGTACCTTGTAAATATGTATTCCCAAAAAAACTCTTAAAACAAGCACAAAAAATTTTAATTGTAAGAATTGTTAGTAATGCTATAATAAATCTTAATAAAGTTTTTAAATATATAGATATAATGATAGGAAGGGAGAAATTTCATACTTATATCTAGGGGTGTGCAAAAAATCCGATCATCCGATCAATCCGATCCGATCCGTTGATTTTTCATCCGATCCGATCCAATCCGATGATCGGATCGGATGGAGATTTTTTCCATCCGTTAAGTGCGGATCGGATGGCGAATTTCACTGCGATTCATTCGATCCGATCCGATCCGACCGAAATTAATTATATATATATTTAATTAATATATATTTATTAAATTAAATATATATATATATATATAATTAATATATATTTATTTAATTTTTTAATGTTTTTTTAAGTCAAATAATTTTATGTTATGATTTATGTAAAAATTTAAAAAATTTATTTAAAAATACAAAAAAATAGAGTTAATTAAATTTATTGGTCGGATTGATTGGATGTCATCCGAATAGTTTACGGATCGGATTGAGCGGATGTAAGAGGTGATCGGATCGGATGCGGATTAAGATATTTCAATCCGAGCGGATGGTCGGATCGGATCGGATGACAGAAAAATCAACTATTTCGATCCGATGAACAGCCCTACTTATATCATATATCAACAGGAAATAAGAGTTGATTTATTAACTAGAAATAATTTTCTAAATTTATATCAACCTTTTACATAATATTTAGACAAAATAAATTTAATAATACTAGATGGTGAAACTATTTATGTGTCAAAAATAAAAAAAACTTTGCCTGTATCAAACCTAACTTTTATGTATCAATATTATTTGGAGAGAATTTAGGTATCTGACTTTAGTGATTTTTAGTGAGAAACAAGAAATGACATTAACTGAATGTATCCTGTATTCTCCTCATTTAAGGGGTATATATATATGTATCTTTACGTACATAGTGGAGTACGTATTAAACGATCTGGATAGTACAAACTAGTTTACAGAAATTAGATCGTTACAAACATTTACAAACAAGAGGGGGATGTTTATATACAGGTCATTCCGGGAGGATGACCTTGATCACCAAGATATCATAACTTTATCAAGTTTTGACATCCAAAACCTCGCTGTTTGATGACGAGGTACTTTTGTCGACTGGGTTCGCATGCTTTTCCAAGTTCGTTGGGCGCAAGCCTTTTGTTGAGCCAGTCTTATGTCCTCGCTTTACCCTAGCGGGGTACCTGCACTTATTAGGTCATATGTCCATTACATATTTAATACCAAACATTAAATCCCCCATTCTCTTTGGTTTTGAGAAGTCAAGAGAATAATCTGGTCGTATATTCCTCGTATAAATAACGGCCATTCAGATAATGCAAATTTATACTATGTTTTACGATATTATTTTTATTTTTTAAGAGACTTTTTAGCTTCTCGTTTTTCCTTTATAAATAGTAGGAGAATTTACTTTTACCTTTTACCTATTTTTTAACTAAGTTATTATATTCAGAGGATTTCAACCCGTTGATTACTCACAGGTCGTTTTATTCTTTCGTAAGGTCACTCAAAAATTATTTGAGTCATCTCAACTCGTTTATTTAACATCATTTGCTAGGATTCAAGTCCTTGCTATATCATTTACTCCTTGATTTTGATACAAACTTCTCATTTTAGGTAATTATTCATCCTCTTTCTTAATGTCGCATAAAGGAAAAGAAGTGGGATCTTCAAAGGGAGATCTTTCCAAAAATATTTCTCCCCGTCGTATTCCCTCAAGGTCGTTAACAATAAAACGACTTGAAATGACAGAGAGTAGTGACAATAGGCCCTCCCCGAGGATTGTTAAGGAAGGGATTCTTGCTCTTCTTGCTTCCTTGGGGTCAAAAGTGGTGTCTACCTCATCCTCACGAGGCTCAATTCCTGTTATCAGGATTCCCGTGTCCACATCTACCAAGATACCTCACCCAAAAAATAAAAGGGAAAACAAAGGCGAGCCTACATATAGAACCAAAGATAAACATCAAATTGAAAAATGTCAATTGCCTTAACAGTTAAAGATTTGGAAGAAATTAGACAAACATATGACATTCCAGCCTGTGTAGGATTAATGCCAGTACCTCCTCATTATGTGATGCTGATGACCCACCATCGGGGTGGTGGGTGATACATTTAGCGACCTTTAAGATAGGTTTACGTTGCCCCTTTCCCAAATTGGTGGCTCGTGCTTTGAGTACTTTTGATATCAATTTTGCACAAATAAATCCAAACGGGTGGCGAACTCTTTTATGCCTTTCTGTAGTAGTTGGAGAGCATAGAATAGACCTGAAAAATGACGAATTAAGGTGTTTATATTGTTTAAAAAGGAATGGGTTAGATAAAGGGAGGGCATATATATCTTACGTTATAGGTTATGGGTTGCATCTCAGACTGCCTGATAGCATCTCGGGTTGAAAAGATAAATACTTTTATATTATTGAGGATATTTGGGGTGATGGGGTGAATTTTCCAATTCGATACACCTGGAACCCTAATTTTAACACTTCACAACCTCTGACTAGCGAGCTCATGAGTAAATTGGATATTAGTAGTAAAGAAAAAATGAGGCGGATTGAGCTACAAAATATCTCGAATGAAGGTTACCACGATATCCTGACTATAGTTCGCTTAAAGAAGTTCGGGGTGTGGCGAGATTACACAAACGAATATCAAGGTCGTTATTTTATTATATATATATATATATTTTGTTTATGTTTATACATATTCAAATATCGTTGGTGAATTTTATTGATGTGTATATATATATCTTATAGGGATGGATTATTCACATGTTGATTTAGGAGATTTTATTGACACTTTAGGTGTACAAAAGCTGGTGCCTACCTATCCGCATATAGAGCGTATGACCCCGTCACCTACTCAAGAAGATTTGTTCGCTAATTTAAAGGTCGAAGTTACCTCAGAAATTGAAATTCCTTCAAATAATTTGGGTAATCTGATCTTGGTATCACCTCGTGAACCATAAATGTCAAAAAAAGGAAAGTTGGAGATTATACCCATGGAATAGAGACAATGGATATGGATGAATTTGAATTTAATGAGGTCATCTTGAGGGATACTGTTGTTTTGGAGACCCCTATTACTTATTTTAGCGAGGGGATTTTTGAACGAACAGATCTCAAAAGAGATCTGTATCATCATTTTGGAATAGAAATTGAGAAGGCGTAGGTGAGAGTAGCTCGTAAGAGCAAAGGGGGAACACATGGG
This sequence comes from Hippophae gyantsensis, assembly GCA_030763125.1. Lineage (NCBI taxonomy): Eukaryota > Viridiplantae > Streptophyta > Magnoliopsida > Rosales > Elaeagnaceae > Hippophae > Hippophae gyantsensis. The sequence goes on from CM061030.1 coordinate 266,642, forward strand.
GAACTAATTGCAGATCGTCTGTTGGAGGTAGAAAAATGTATTAATTTCATTCTGCATCTGTGATATACAACTTTTCTTTATTTTAACTTTATGTTGTTTATAAGGGGTGTGTTTGGTGAGAGAAGCCGAGCTATCATTGCAGGGTTATATACGCGAGGTACAGGCTAGCCGATTACAAATAGCTAAATATGAGAGATTGGTAAAAGATAAGGATACAAAAATTTTGAATTTAGAGAATGAAGTGATTGATAAGGTGGAAAAATTAAGAAAAACGGACACATATTGTTTTGAGAAGGGTGAAGCCGCTAAACACTTTGAAAATATGGCAAAAGAGGCTTATGAAAAGAACCTCGTGCTTCAAGAGCAAATTTCTACTATGTCAACTCAAGTTAGTTTGCTATCTACATTAGTAGATACACTAAGAATGGAATGTACTAAGGCCTATTGTAATGGTGCGAGCTTTGTAATAAATAACCTCAAATTGCATGTTGAAAAATTAGGTTTGATTGTGCCTTACCTATCATTGATGCGAGCTTTTCAGAGCAACAGACCCAAGACACCTGGGGCTGCTACACCGCAAGGCTCACCTCGAGATACTGTAGCCACCTCAAGTCATCAACGTGATGGGGTAGTAGTGGAAGATGCTACTCCGTGATAAAATTTTATATAGTTTTTGGAAGTTTATGTAAATGAATTTTTGGAACTTGAAATCATTTAATTTTAATACAACTACATATATATTTTTTCTGTTTGAAATCTATTATTTATGAAGTTTTTGTGTTAGTGTGGTATATATAATTTAGAGGATTTGAGGTCGTGTTGATCTGAAATTTATTTACTGAGCGAGTAAACAACTTTTAAGAAGCAATCGTAGTCCGTTTAATTTAATGGATTATAGTAGAGTAAATTTGGATGATTTGTTTGAAATGACGGGGTTATTACCATCTGACAAAGTACTTCCCGTAATAGGAGAGCGAACTATTTCTACTCAGGGTGAGAAAATAAGTTCAACCTTAGTCACGATGCCAATTTCGTTTGATGTGAGAAAATGAGGTGTTTCCCTAACTCATAGCGATGAGTTTAATCAAACTCCTCCGAAGGTCGCAAAGGGGAAAATGAAGGAAAGACGCACTACAATTTCTAGGTCGTCTACTCCCTTTATGAATAAGGCATGTATTGAAAAATCGCCGCTTGATGATGTGTTCATTTTAAAGGATATTAAGCCTTTATAGAGTATATATCCTCCCCTGAAAGAAAGAGGTGAGACAAGCGGGGTAAAGAATCTTTTCAAAGATGGTATGTTTAACGCACCTCGTGCGTAAGAAGAATTATATCATCATTTTGGAGTGCTCGAAGATCGTCCTCCCATTTACACAGCCCGCAAGAGAGAGGGAGGTCCAATGTGGCATATGATAGCAAGACGTATGTTTGATGTAAGTGATGCAAAAATGAATTCCTAACAAAGTGAATTGGTATGTATTTATTAATATTTAATTAAGTCTGTGTTTTTTTATTAAGCCATAACTGTGGCGAAAGATGCAGAGAAAAAAACAAAAATATGTCAAGAAATGAATGAATGTACAAAGCAAGAGTTACGTGTGTGGAAAGCACGATGTAAAGTCTTCAAGGAAGATTTAGTAGATTCGCGAGAAGATTTGAAGTTAGCGCTTCTTGAACAAGAAAGATACAAAAAAAAGGGGATGGATTGCGCAAATTAGTGGAGTATTGGAAAAATAGGGCAATTGGGAAGGAACAGACATAAGATTTCTTCATAAATGTGTTAGTAATAATTTATTTGTAGTAATGTTTGAGCAATCAATGAGATTATATGGTTTGAGTAATAATATGTTTGTAATAATGATTAACAATTTGTGATATCATATGAACTTGATTTGGTAATCGTGTTATTCACAAGTATGATGACGTTCGTGCGAGCGTATTTTGCATCTTGAGTGGGGGGTCAGGGGACTCTTCTTCCAAGCACGAGGCATAGGACGTATCCCGCATCCCGAGTGGGGGGTCAGGGGACTCCTCCTCCAATCACGGGGCATAAGACAAGATGCAAGTCGAGTGGGGGGTCAAAGGACTCCTCCTCTAATCACGGAGCAATGAGATGTCTTGCATCTCAAGTGAGGAGGTCAAATGACTTGTCCTCACTTGGGGCACGAAATAAGACGCCCAGAACACAATTGCGAGCATACTTCGCATCTCGAGTGGGGGGTCAGGGGACTCCTCCTCCAATCATGAGGCATAGGACGTATCCCACATCTCGAGTGGAGGGTTAGGGGACTCCTCCTCCAATCACGATTTATCCTTGCTAAAAATTTACTGATTATAAATTCATCTCATATATAAATATTTATTTCGTATAAAGCATTTACATGTGATATTTCTTAAGAAGTTCTTCGTTCCAACTCAAACCCTCATTTATGCCATCACATTCTATTAAGTAAGAACCTGCTGGTGTGATATCATATATTTGATACGGGCCTTCCTATGTGGTGGAAAATTTACCTGCATTAGTTTCAACTTTGTTGCCCAATGCTCTTCGCAAGACCCATTCCCCGATGCCAAAGCTCTTGTGCCTGACGAATTTGTTCTATGTCTTTTGGAGTGTTCTTTTTGCGATTCAAGTCTTACTAGAGCTTCTTCTCATTTTTCTTTAGATTAAAACAAGTCTTCTCGTCGTAAGCAATCATTTTCTTCATGATCAATATTGGATCGGAGGGTAGGTTCTAGTATATCAAGGGTATGACCGCTTCAGTACCATAAACGAGAGAAAAAAGAGTTTCTCCTGTTGTAGTTTTAGAAGTAGCTCGTGTTGCCCAAAGGGCACTAGGCAACACATCCATCCATTTTCCTTTAGCTCCCTCCAGACGATTCTGTAGTATATTAATGAGGGTCTTATTAGATGATTCTGCTTGACCATTTGCTTGTGGGCAGTAAGGGGTGAAATGAGATAATTTGATACCTTTTTTGTCGTAGAAAGATATAATCTTTTGGCCAGTGAATTGCCTACCATTATCTGTAACCAGTTCAAGAGGCAAGCCATATCTGCATATGATGTTACGCCATATGAATCTCTCCACATCTGATTCTTGGATTCGAGCCAAAGGTTATACCTTTATCCATTTAGTAAAGTAATCAGTTGCGCTAATGATAAACTTTCTTTGGCCTAAAGCGATGGGTAATGGTCCCACGATGTCCAAACCCCATTTTTGAAACGGCTAGGGGCTGATAATAGATCTTAAGTTAGTACCCGAACGGTGTGGCACATTGGCATGTCGTTGGCATTTATCACACCTTTTGACATAAGAGATGCAATCTTTGAGAAGCTTGGGCCAATAGTAACCCTGTCGAATAATCCTTTGAAAAAGTGTTCTTCCACCAGAATGAGCTCCACATTGGCCGTCATGTAAATCACTTAAGACCATCTGAGCCTCAGCTGCAGGTAAGCACTTAAGCCACGAGCCACCATGATTCTTTCTATACAAAGCTCCCTGAATGATGATATAACTACCTACTTTTGTCATAAGCTTACGAGCTAAATGCTTGTTTTCGGGGAGAGTACCATTGATAAGATATTCTATATATGGCGTCAACCAAGAATCATGAATAGTATGTATGACATTCGTTCGTGTTTGAAGTTTCAATTCACTTAGGGTAACACTAGGTATTGACAAACAAGATATTGGGATGACTCTCTTTAAATCCGAGTTCACCACCGATGCTAACATGGTTAAGGAGTCAGTGTGGCCGTTTTCTCCTCGTGGTATCTGTTTGATCTGAAAAGCTTCAAACACAACCTTTACTTTTTTTTACCTCCAGTGCATAGAGTTTCATTCTCTCCTCCTTGGCCTCAAAATCATTGTTGACTTGGTTTACTACCAGTCGTGAATCACTATGAATTAACACCTTTTTAGCTCCAAGGGTTATCAATTGCTGCAATTCCAAAAGTAAGGCTTCATATTCCGCGATATTATTAGTTGCTTGGAAGGTGATGCGAAGACATTGTTCTATCAAGGCTCTCATCGGGGTGAAGATTACTATTCCCACTCCTGCTCTACGTGAGTTGCTTGCACCATTCATGTATACCTTTCATAGTCCCTCTTCAGAAGATAATGTTTTTGCTGCGAGGGTTGGCCCCATCTCTGGTATGGCATTACACTCTTGGGTATTCTCATTCGTCCATTTTACAATAAAATATGCTAAGGCTTGTCCTTTGATCGCAACCAAATTCACTGAGCTCAATAGCTATTTGAGAGAGACGGCCGAACAGATTAGGTTTGCCCAAAATGTTTTTCAAGGGATAGGGAGTAAGGACCACTACCCTATGTAAACCAAAATAATGTCTGAGTTTACATGCCGTCATTCTTATAGTAAATGCCGCTTTATCTAGAGAAGGATATCGTCATTGAGCTCCTGTTAATGAATGACTCACATAATACACAGGGTATTGAGTTCTTCCACGGTCGACCACTAATACCGCACTAGAAGCTTTGCCCGTAAAGGACATGTACATGTATAAGTCTTCACCCACCATTGGACTAACTAAAATAGGTGCTTTTCCCAAGTAATCTTTAATGGATTGGAAAGCTTGTTCGCACTCGATATCCCATAAGTACTCTGTGTTCTTTTTAAGCATTCGAAAGAACGATAGGCACTTTTCGGTGCACTTAGAGATGAAACGGCTTAATGTTGCAATACGCCCATTCAATTGTTGGACTTCCTAAAGACACTTTGGGGATTTCATGTTAACTAAAGCCAAAATTTTATCTGGATTGGCTTCGATCCCCCTTGACATGACTAAGTATCCCAGAAACTTCCGTGAGGCTATGCCACACACACACTTTTTTGGATTAATATGCATTTTATAATTCCGAATTATATCAAAGAATTCTTGGAGGTCATTAATGTGGTCTGTTGCACATTTAGTTTTAACCAACATATCGTCGAAGTATACCTCCATATGTAGACCTATTTGGTTTTGGAACATCTTATTCATCATTCGTTGATATGTAGTGCCAACATTTTTTAAACCGAAGGGCATCTTTGTGTAACAGAATGTCCCTTCTTCCGTGATGAATGTTGTTTTTCTCTTCGTCCCTAGGATGCATTTGGATTTGGTGGTAACCTGAATAGGCATCCATAAAACTCATTGATTCGAATCCGGTCGTGACATCTACTAATTGGTCTATATTTGGCAAAGGGAAACAATCTTTTGGTGTCGCTTTATTCAAATATGTGAAATCCACACACATTTTGTGCTCGCCTCCTACTTTGTTTACTAACACCACATTTGATAGCCATGTGGGATACCAGACCTCTCGAACCCAACCTACATTTTTTAAGGACTCAATCTTCTTTTTGATGATTTCATTCTTCTCTCTAGCAAATTTTCACTTTCTTTGTTGGACCGCCTTTTTGGTATGATCCAAACACAACTCATGGGAAATGATACCTGAATCTATGCCGTGCATGTCCTCAGGTTTTCAAGCAAACAAATCTTTGTTATTTTTCAAGAAATCAACAAGGGTAATTTTGAATGAAGGAGATAGTGCACCATTGATTTTAACATATTGTTCGCTCCCAGTGTCTCTTATAAGGACTATATCATACTCACCGTGAACCTCCATGGTAGTTTGCTCACTTGTATGAACTTTTTTGAATTTATGGAAGTGACTTACAATCTCTAGTTGCTATTTTGAAGTTTTGGGTAATGCATTTTTCATGGTAGCGTTGTAGCAACTTCGTGTCCTATCTTGTTCCCCTTTAATTTGTCGTATCCCATCGGTAGTAGGATATTTAATCAATTGATGATACGTTGAAGGTACAATTTTCATTTTGTGTATCCACGGGCATCCCAAAATAGCATTATAAGATGTGAGAGTATTTAAAATGACAAAGGTTGTTAAGACTATGGATCCTTCTACTGACACTGGTAGGCGTATGGTTCCTATTGACATTGTCACACTGCCATTGAAACCAACAAGAGGCATTTGTTACGAGGTAATTTCTTTGGGATCTATGTTCATATCAAGCAGAACGGATAGATATAAGAGATCGGATGAACTACCATTATCAACCAATATCCTATGCACCTCACAATGAGCTATTCACATTATGATTACGAGAGGATTGTCATGAGGATGCAAGCATTCTCTGTGTTCGAAATTAATAGGATACGAAGGTCCTTCCATTCTTATGCCATATATTAAATGTCCCATGTCTCGAGCCTCCCTTGCATATATTTTTTCTGGAATTATTAGAGTGACCATCCATGGTAGGACCACCATATATGGTGTGGATTATCCGCACATCCTCTAGTGGAATGGGGGGTCCTCTATTTGGCTCATTTCAGATCAGAATTGATTTGTCCAGTGTCTTGACCAATCGATCTAAATTTTCCCTTCGAATTTCTTCTCGTGGATTCTTGGCTTTATCAACTATATCCCCTAGATATCCTTTTAAAAGTAGGTGCTTAATTTCCCATTTTAAATGGCGACAGTCCTGAGTCCAATGTCTCGTGTCTCTATGGAATGTGCAATATTTGTTGGGGTTCCTGAGTGGAGCTTTCATAACTGGTGGCCAATTTACGTTATTGAGGCATTCCATACGATGCACTACTTCCACTAACATTACACGTAATGAGGGTCCACCAAAGGGAGACAAAGCTCAGTTCCAAGTGTTGGGATTGTTCTTTGGTCTAAAGGCGGGTTTGAAACGGGAGAAGTTGGTACGCTTGTCGCCCACAAGCCTTCTATCTTCTTCATTCTTACTGAAGAGGGCCACCTTTGGTTTCTATTAATCGATGGTTTGCTTGATTTCATCTCCCTTTCCACATTAACAAATTTTTGAGTTTCCTCATAAACTACATCTAACAAACGTGGTGTGGATTTCGTCAATTCTATGAAAAGGCCATTATCACGCTTTATGCCCTTTCGAAAAGCTTCTATGACTATTGAATCAACGCATTGACTAATTTCCATCTTTTCCATTTTAAATCTTTTCATGTAAGCTTCAATCGATTCATCCTCCTCTTGGATAATCGAGAATAGGTGATGTGACTCCTTCTTGATAGGTTTGTTACAAGCGTAATTTGTAATGAATATTCTGACCAAAGCGTCAAAGCTAGCAATACTCTTGGGGGTAATTCCGTAAACCATTGATGGGCCGAATCTTGAAGAGTAGCTGCAAATAACTTACAATGCATGGATTCTTGTTTATCTTCAGATAGGTTGACCGCAACCATAGCCATTTTGAATTAAAGAACATGCGTAACAGGATCTTTAGTCCCCTTGTATGCGGGACATTTAGGGGCACTAAATTTGAGAGGAGGTACCGTTAATTCAATGATGTCAGAGAAAGGAGATGTAGATAATTGATTACAAACGTTTTCTATATCACCCCAAGGTTTTTCCTTTTCTTGTTTTGCAAATCTATCATTAACTTTGATCCACATTTTTTCTTCCATCTTTTTTAACCTTTTTTCTAACTCTCCACTCAGATCGTGCGGTGGAATGGACTCAATTGTCGGTCTATGAGTTGAAGGATTTGGGTGAGAAGTCCCTCCAATGATGGGAGGATCAAAAACCATATGCGGGTGTTCCCTCACTACACATTGTTGAGGATTTGAAGTATGAGTTGCATGCTCTCTTCTGAGAGGTTGATGCACCATTTGAGCATCTCGAGGTGTAAAAAGGGAACTAGTTGTGTTCGAGTAGGTGTTTCATTCTAATCGAGATCTTAATTCTTTATTATCCTTTTGACACTTAATAAAAGCTTGTTGTAATTCTATAATCTACTTTTGAAGTCCTCGTATCATCGCATCTCCTTCATAAGGAGGATTATCATACAAGTTTGACAATAGCACTTCGCTAGCTAAAGTGGGCCTCATGGCACGGTCTGATAGCAACTTGATGGGTGAAGAATGAAGTGTTTTATTATTAAGGTCACATTCTAGAGCTTCTGGAATGAGGTCGTTTGATTGGATAGTGAATGTATGATCCATTTGGATATTGAAAGTGACACCAGTAAATTCTCTTAAAATAAAGTAGTTCTCAAATGCTGGATTAAAAAATTTTATTTTCCCACAGACGACGCCAATTGTTTGGAGAGAATTTAGGTATCTGACTTTAGTGATTTTTAGTGAGAAGTAAGAAATGACATTGATTGAATGTATCCTGTATTTTTCTTATTTAAGGGGTATATATGTATGTATCTTTACGTACATTACAGGGTATATATTAAATGACTTGGATAGTACAAACTAGTTTATAGAAATTAGATCGTAACAAGCATTTACAAACAAGGGGAGGATGTTTATATACAGGTCGTTCAGGGAGGACGACCTTGATCACCGGGATATTATAACTTTATCAAGTCTTGACATCCAAAACCTCGCTGTTTGATGACGAGGTACTTTTGTCGACTGGGTTCACATGCTTTTCCAAGTTCGTTGGGCACAAACCTTTTGTTAAGCCAGTCTTATGTCCTCACTTTACCCTAGGGGGTACCTGCACTTATTAGATCGTATGTCCGTTACATATTTAATACCAAACAAACATAAAAAACGAAAACATGGTGAAATAGATACAAAGCAGAAATAAAAATCTTATTTAAAAAACATTTCATTAGATATAAAAGATAAATAAAATTTATTTCTTAATAAAATCTAAGAAGACAAAGTCTTAATAGGTATCAAAAAATTATTAAAACAGTAAAATCAGAAAATTCTTTAGATTTACAAGTAAAAAAATATAAAATGATTGCTAACATAAAACTAAGAGACCATAACAAAGTTATTAGAGTAAAACTTACGATTTATACTCAATAAGACATGATTGAGTTTGAAAAAATTCAAAAAACTTTGATAACTAAAAGTCATAATACTAAGTAATTCATCACAATCTAGTCTTTCATTCTTAATTGAAAAATAAGCTAAAAAAAGAAGAGTAAAAAAGAGAATGGTCATAAACTTTAAAGAATTGAATAAAGAAATTATTGATGATTGATACTTTATTCTAAAGAGAGAAAAATTATTATCATTAATAAAAATGGAGAAATATTTATCAAGTTTTGATTATAAAAATGAATTTTGGCAAATAAGAATGGATGAAGAGTTCTTATTGGGAGAAAATTTAGGATGAGTTATGCTAATTGAAGAGGTCTACTATGTTTAAGAATCTATTTGATCATTCTTTGATGTAAAATCCTAAATAACATTTGGTTTAAAAAATGATTTAGATCTGTATTAGATCGATTGAGTCTTTAAAGCTAACCATTGTTTCTATACTTGGTCACCTTTTTGAGTCTTAATAAGAACCATTCATATATTTAAGCCACATTTTTATCTTAATCAATAAACATTACCTTTACCCTTATACCTTTAGCTTGTATGAAAAATGCAATCATATGTTATGTTAGAGAGTAAGGTGAAATGTAATACACCTCACTTCTTCATATGTATAGGGAAAAAACCCTCACAATTACCCCTATAAACAAAAAAGAATAAAATTAAAAATAAGTTAGGAGGTGTTGTGACAGGAAAAAAAAAGAAGAAAAATAGAAAACGAAGAAGAGATGTGAAATAAAAGAATGAAAAGAAAGGTAAAATAGAGTGCACAAAAATATCAAATGAAAGCTCAATTGAAGTTAAATACTTAATTACCTTTTTGAGTCTTATTAAGAACCATTCATATATTTAATCCACATTTTTATCTTAACCAATAAGCATTATCCTTACCCTTACACTTTTAGTTTGTATGAAAAATATAATCATATGTTATGCTACAGAGTAAGGTGAAATGTAATACACCTTATTTCTTTATATATATAGAGAAAAAAAATCTCACAATTATCCCTCAAAATAAAAAAAATAAAATTAAAAATAAATTGGCTTGTTGTGAAAAAAAAGGAAGAAAAAGAGAGAGTGAAGAAGAGATGTAAAATAAAATTACATTTTAAAAAGGAACCAATATTTAATTCACAAGAGACTAAGGACATGTTTACCGAGAAAAAAAATGAGAATGAAGGAATATGGTTAATTTCAATTGAGTTTGTTTATTTTTATTTTTATGTCATAAAATGAAAGAGAATAACTCCAATTTATTATTCTAATTCTCAAATAAAACCAAAATTCATTAAACTCCAAAGGATTGTTATTATTTCTTTCCTTTCATGATGTTACTTTTTATTATTATTTTACTAATTTCACGTTAGGCTCAAATTGTCCTTCATAAACTTAAGAAAATAAAAAATTTCATAAATAAAAGATAAGTAGAGTGGAGTATAACCAAATTTCCCTATCACTATATCAATAATAACAATAATAATAACAATCATTATTATTATTATTATTATTATTCTAATTTATTTTATTAAATATCTATAAAAATTAATCATAATTTTTATACTTTTACTAATTGATATTATTAAAAGTTCACATTGAAGAATAATTTGGTAAAGTTACTGTTTCTATTTTTTTTTATTTTGATTTAGTATGTTTACTTTGTATATAGAGAAATCAAATTTCTCTTTATTCCAATTCCAGGAAAAATGTTAATAAATAACTCTTCATGTTCTCATTCATCCAAGTAATAAATCCAAGAGATTAAATAAGTATTTTTCTCTAGTATGAGTGCTCACATATGAAATGAATTCAAGTACATATATAAAAACATTTTGACCGAAAGAAGGAATGAATTTTTTTATTCTTAGTTAAATAATTAGGTTTTTTTAGTATGAATTATATTTGTTTAAATGTTTACTCCTAATAATTATAATGATTTTTTTATCTCTTTATGCTTTAAAAAAGATTATTTAGATACAATGTAGCAAAATTTTATCTGTTGTTTTAAGATTTATTTGGATGGTAATCCAAAAAATATGTATTTCATAAAATAGGATGAAAATGTGGTTCTTTTTTTCTTATTTCTTTTAGAAGTAGAATTTTTTTAATAACCTATTTTTTGATTTCTTTAGAGATATTTAGAATTTTTTTTGGTTATTTCTTTTAAAATACTTAGAAGTAGAAAACATTTTCTCTTCTATTTTAGAGTTTCTTTCAATTCTTTAAAAATAAAATGGAAATTGAATTCATGTAATAAGAAAAAGGTTTCTCATGCCCTAACAAAAAATATAAGTAGCCATGAAGTAGAGGTTAAGTGAAATTTAAGTTAAAAAAATTTAATTTAAAATAAATTAACTAAATTGTTAGTTATTTTAACATATACTACTTCGGTATACGAAGTGCGTAAGGATAAGATTGCATTACCACTTCGTTTTCTAAAACTACACACCTCATTTTGATAATTAATTAATTTATATTTTAATTTTTTAATAATCTTAATTAAGTTTATTTTTTTATTCTTTTAAAACATGTACAACTTTTTATTTTATAAAAATTATTTAAGTTATACTAAAAATTTCAAATATTTAAAATCATCTAATTATTTAAAAATTTATTTGTGTAATTTTGAAAATTTATTTGTATAATTTTCTCCATATTATATGAATATTATTTATTTGTTTTATTTTTTAATAATTCAAAATTTTATTTTCATACTTATCATAAAATATGTCATTAAATTATTTTTTTCTAAAATTACTTTTGTAAAATTAAGACATCATAAGTTAATTATTTTTATAAAATATGATTCTTTTTATAAAGCCAATCAACTTATATTATTATACTTAATGTGCATGTTTGGTTGATTGAAATGAAATAAAATAATAATCGATTCTGTCCAATTTTATGTTTGGTTGGGTTTAAAAGTAGGAATAGAATGATATCGATTCCTAAAAGATAAGGAATCATAATTCTTTCTTCCTTTTAAGAAATCATGATTTCATTTTTATCTCAATTTTTTTTTCTATCTTACCCTAAACCGTAAGCCCTAAATCTTAAATCTCAAAATCTTAAACTCTACTTAGAAAAATAATAATTTTAACCCTAAACTAAAACCCACAAATATAACCATAAATTCCAAACCTCAAAACCCTATTTAAAAAAAAAATAATTTTAACCCTAAACGTTAACCCACAAATACAACCATAAACTTTAACCCACAAATACAACCCTAAGCCCTAAACCCCAAATCTCAAATCCTAAAACCCAAAACCTCAAATCACAAATTTCAAAACCCTAAACCCTATTTAGAAAAATAATAATTTTAATAATATATTTTATTTTTAAGTAATAATTATTTAAAAATAATAATTTTAATAATATATTTTATCTGATGAAAAAATAATAATTAAATAATATTATTTAAATTTTACTGAATATAAAGGTATTAAGGTAATATATATTATTTTCTATTCAATTTCAATTGTAAACCAAATACTACTGTAATATTGATTCATTATTTGATTCCATTAGTTAAACCAAGCAAAAATGTTTCTTTTTCTTCTATTTTATTCTATTCTTATTCATATTTACATTCCAATTTCATTCATTTAACTAAACATCACTAATAAATAAATGATTAAAATATACTTTTATTAAAATTAACCAATTTAAAATATCTTTCTTTAAAAAAAATATTACATCATTTTGATATTTTATTTAGAAAAAAATCATCTTCTTAAGAAAAAAAGAAGAATTTTTTTGGTTGATACTGGTAACATTATTAATTATATTTTTATTTTTATTTATAATATTTTTTAAATGATATATGTAAATTTTATTAAAAATAAAAAATATGTCAATAAAATAAAACTTATGTATATTATTTGAAAAATAATAAAAATAAAAATAAAAATATAATTAAGAATATAATCTATTGTTAACACTGATGTTATAGTATCTACCTATAAAATTTATATATATATATTTTTCCTTGATATCTATCTAATTTGAAATGAGATGACACGTAGACATAGAGAGTTGCAAACAGAGGACAACGACAAATGAAACTTCGAGGAAGATTCATATTTTCCTATTTCCAAAAATTCAAGTCGGTATCTTTACACTAATCTTATTTATATTTTGTTATTTTTTTTCTTTTACGTCATTAAATAACTTTATTTAAATTATTAATATATATTTTCAAATGATTTAATTCATTGAATTAATATCAAATTTTAGAAAAAAAAAATTTAAATAAAAAAATTTATTAAAAAAAAATAAAAAGATATTTAATAAAAAATTATTCCAAACATACCCATCTTGAAAAATTAAGACTGTGGCGGTAAATTTCAATATAATGTCACCGTTTAAATATACGGCCATCAGAAGCTAGAGGGTTATCAATTCCTCCTAATTGTTGTTCTTCCTTCTTCTCTGCAACATAGAAAATATAAGTTTGGTTATTTGTAAAATTGGTGAAAAATGGGATCAATTGACCAAGAAGCATGTCTATTAGAGAATGGTAACATCAAAGGCTCAAGCAAGCTGGAGATGAGACCTGCTAGGACAGCACATAACATGTCTTCTTCTTCGTTGAGAAAGAAGTCTGATCTCACTCTTGTCTCTAAAGTTAGAAACAATTTGCTCAGACAATTTCTGGCAAATTTACAAGAAGTTTTTTTGGGTACTAAGCTTTTTGTTTTGTTCATTGCTGTCCCTCTCGCCATTGCTGCTCAGTCTTATGGCTTTGCAAGAGTATGTCTTCATTTATTTTCCTATAATAAACTAATTGAATTGTTAATTATTTTCTTAGTTATCATGATTTTTTAAAAACTTTTATAATTTACCATTTTGTTGTAGAACAGAACGAATTTGGTGAACAAGTACTGAATATAATAATTAAGGGCCAAGGAATACATAAAATATTAGATAGAAAGAAGAAGACAAACAGAGAATTAAGAATGAATTTTACGAAATAATCAATTCATATTCAAATTACACTAATATATTCTCTGTTCAAGATAATTGACAAAATAGTTGTGGTAGAATGAGGCAGAAAATCCAATCTCCCTAATCTCGTCATTAGTTTTCTCCTACTTTGGGTGCTTGGAGTATTAAATTAGAGAAAATATTAATAAACAAATATACAAAACTACTCGTGATGAATATTATTGTTTGTTATTTTGAATCACATTTTTTATTAATTCATGATTTAAATAAAATAATAAAAATTTGGGTTAAAAATGAAAGCATGATTGATTACATGATTAACGTCTTGGTAGGTTTTATTACTTGTAAGTTGTAACGTCAAGAAGCCTTAAATTTGGTTGTTTATTGCAAAATAACAGCCCTGGGTATTCGCTCTGAGTTTACTTGGACTTACTCCTCTTGCTGAACGTGTCAGTTTTTTGACAGAGTAAGAAGTTGAGCTGTTTTTTTCTTCATTAAATTGTATTAATTACTAATTAATTCTGGTTGCATCACTAATCTCTCTCTCTCTCTCTCTTTTCCTCCTTGTTGGCTTTGTTCTGTTGATTGATATTACAGGCAAATTGCTTTCTACAGGGGTCCAACAGGTACTTGCTTCTTGTAATTGTTATTATTGTGCATGTAACAAAAATTAATTATTTAATCACATGAAATAGCAAAATGGTCCTTCTTAGACGTTATGGAAGGTAGTGTTGATGCTATAAATCTTCTTTCTAGGATTTACCACATTGTAAATATTGATGCTTCCAATTAATAAAGATTAAAGTTAATTAGCAGCCAAAATTTTTTTTTTTCATAAATCATCACATAACCTAATGTTGAATTCAATTATAAGTTATCGTTTTGCAGTGGGAGGACTTTTAAATGCAACTTGTGGAAATGCGACGGAACTCATAATAGCAATATTTGCACTGAGCAGAAACAAAATACAAGTGGTTAAGTACTCTCTTTTGGGTTCAATTCTCTCCAATCTTCTACTTGTACTAGGCACCTCTCTTTTATGTGGTGGCCTCGTCAACCTTGGAAAGGAACAGAAATATGACAGAGTAAGTTAATTGTACGGTATCATACAAATGTGATTAGCACACATATATATTAATTAGTTAATTATCAAACAGAGACAAGCAGATGTGAACTCCCTGATGCTATTCCTTGCATTGCTATGTCACCTTTTGCCATTGTTATTCCGCTATGCTGCTGTTGGTGAGGCCTCAGTAACTAGTACAGACCCAACACTCCCTTTGTCAAGAGCTAGTAGCATTATCCTGCTTATCGCTTATGCTTCCTATATTTTCTTCCAATTGTATACACACCGCCAACTTTTTGAAGCCCAGGAGGTATACTAGCTAGGATACACATATCAAATTTAAATTGATTGAATTGAAGTAATAATTATTACCTGTGTTCTTTCATTTCAAGTCACACAATTTAATAATATATATAATATTATCAGGATACAAAAGATGATGATGATGATGTTGTCTCGGATGAAGAAACCCCTGTGATCGGTTTTTGGAGTGGATTTGTTTGGCTCCTTGGAATGACTGTTTTAGTAGCTCTGTTGTCTCAATATGTGGTGGAAACAATTGAGGTAATTAATAACAAGATGTATAACATTTTATCATTAGTTAATTATTAAAAAAGAGAAAAAAGAAATAGAACCCAATGGATTAAATACTTACTTTTTCAGGATGCATCAGATTCTTGGGGATTATCAGTAAGCTTCCTGAGCATAATCTTGATTCCAATTGTTGGAAACGCAGCCGAACATGCTGGTGCCATTATTTTTGCTTTCAAGAACAAATTGGTGAGTCCGAATCACACAATATAACATTAACATTACATATATGTTGATTGCGAGGACATTATATTTATATAACACACAATCTATTAATTTCTGTCCTTTGTACAAAAATGCAGGACATATCTTTAGGGGTTGCTTTGGGATCTGCAACACAAATTGCTACTTTTGTGGTAAGTATAGGAAGTTAATTATTGGTAATTAAAATTCAGGTGTAAAAATACTTCCAACTAATTTTTATTTTTATTTTTAATTCTTATCTTTGCTTTTCTTAATTGGTAAAATTAGGTGCCATTGTGCGTGATAATTGCCTGGATAATGGGTATTCACATGGATCTCAATCTAAATCTAATGGAAACGGGGTCTCTTGCTTTGGCCATAGTCATCACAGCTTTCACTCTACAGGTATTAATGTTAAAACCCAAAACCATTAATCATCTGGAATTACAATGATATATTTATAGACATAAACTAATTTACAGGATGGAACTTCACACTACCTGAAAGGCTTGATTCTTTTGCTATCGTACATTGTCATTGGAGCCTGCTTTTTTATTAACAAAAGACCACTTAGTAAGTGCACGTACAACACCTTAATATCAATATCTGGTTAATTAATTTTTCATTAATTAATAGCGTCCTTATCATTATGTATCTAATTAGACCAAGGAAATAATACCAACTTGGGATTCAAGACGTTGATCTGATGCAGTCTCTAAAGCCTATAAAGTAAGTCCTCGTATATATTACGACAAAGGACAATATATAATTAGTCCTTTGTAACTACATATTGTTTAAAAAAATTGTTGTATTCTTTAACAACTGATTGGGTAATTTGGATGTAGACTTGTGTGGCCTGGTAATTTCAACGGCACTTGTTCACAAAATACCGATCATGAAGACTGAAGTGAGAGATTGAACAAATTAAGATGCATTTTTGTAATTCTTTAGTTTGAAATAATAATGCCTGCTGGAAAGTATAGGATGGATTAATTAATGGGATACCTTTTGAAGCTTGATCAAGACAGGCCACCAGCCACATGGATCTCCCAGATCCTTCTTTTCTATGTTTTCATTTTTTTCTTTCATGTTGTGCCATTGAAGGTACAAAAAAGAAAAGAAAAAAAAAGCTGGGTATATGGCTATAATACAGTCTCTTCCTTTAAATCTTGTCATGGGCCAAGAAATAAAATCAAATTATTTTACTTTTTTGGTGGGTGCATTGGATTTGCTATTCAGTGTCATGTGATCGGCAATAATTACCATACTCTCCTTCTTACCAAAAATAAAATAATATAATTACCAAACTCTCCTTCCTACCAAAAATAAAATAATAATAATTACCAAACTCTCATTCCTTATAAAATCAAGTGGACTCAAATTTGATACGTGAAGCATATCATAAAATTATTGAAATATTACTCAAAAACACGCTCATAATTTTATGTTGTTCTCTTCGAACTACTTGAAACCAAACTATTTTGTAAATAAATGCAAATGGATTTAATGCTGTTTACGTACTTTGTTTCCCTCATTGCACACCATATATAGATGAAGTTGGAGGAGAGGCTGAACAGTTTTGTTGATGTATGAGTAGTTCTTGGAAGAAGAAAAAAAAAGGGTGTGTGTAGTGAGTTATTTGTAAAGTTTAAAATTTAAGTAGTGTGTGGAGAAAGAAAAAAGGATGTGATGTGAAAATATAAAATAGGTAAATAATTCAATAGTCTTACTCTTTTCAGTTAGGATAGTTTAGTTCAGCTTTCGAGTTCGTTACAGAAAAAAGGCCCAATCCAATTTCAAAGCAAAATTAAAAATAAAATAAAAAAAACCAAAATCAAAATCAAAATAAGGTGAAAATGGCTTAAAATAGAGCCCATTACAGACTAATTGCATTTTTTTTAAGATCTCGCGTAAAGACACCGATTTGGTTTGAAAAAAGACGATTTTGCCCTTAGAGCTATATCCCATTCACGCTATCAGTTTTGATTTTACCTTCTCTTTCTTACCTTTGCTTTCAGTCTCTCATTCGATTTAATCATTTTACGTTTTCATATTCCAAATTTTCGTTGATTTTCAGTGCATTTATTTCAATTCTTCGTCGCATGTTTGGGATGTGGTTTTTTTTTTTCCCTTTTGGTTCGTTCATTATAATTTTTGTACCTATTGTTCTGATTTATCTACGTAAACTTCATAAATTTTCAAAGGTTTTCATTTGATTTTGTTAATTCATACGTCACGATTAAGATATTTTTTATTTTTTTGTTATTTTATTATTTTGTGTGTTTGTATGTATTTGTGTTTCTTTACTTATTAAGGAAAATTTTTTATTTATCTCTCTCGATTTGTACGTTTGTATATTTCTTATTTATTATTTGTTTATCGTTTGTTTGATTTGCTATTATTTTGTTGTTTGATGTGAGATTGTGTATGTTAAAGTTTAAACAATATGAGGTAATTTTTCTCTATTTAATTGTGTTTCTATGTTATATTAATTTTTAGTTAGATTTTCTTATTTTTAAGTGTATCATATTATCTTCTTGTTTTTATTTTGAATTTTTCATGTTTATATTTGTTTTTTACTATTAATGTTCATGCGTTTATAATCTTTGATAATTTTTCTTTCATTTTAATTATTCTCTTTGTATTTTATTGTTGTTTATTTCTTTGATTTTATGCATTATAACGCCCTTTTGGGACTGATCACATCTTCTTTGTTATCAAAAATTCTTTCATTGAATAACCCATTTACAATTATTTTTGAGTTAATCTCACTATCTAAGACTGTTGTTATGTAAGTAGAATTTGAAACTAGATTGATTGTCTCTTGGATGTCTTGTTAGATTGTATGAGTTACATACAATTTTATTGTACTTTCTGTTATGTTTTACAACATTCATATTGATGAAGTATTACATATCCCTATCATCTGTTTAAATTTATTATATTGATGTCGATACCTCTACCTATATGCAATGCATAATATATTTCTTTCTTCAATTCTTCTAAAGTCATATTCTTTTGTATGTATATACATTTTGAAATACCATTTGTATTTTTTCTTCACCTTCATGAAATATTTATTGCCCACTATGTATTATAAGTATTGCAATCTTTGTATCACCTATTATAATGAATACTAATAGTTACATTATATTTATAATAATATGTAAAAAATACCAAAAATACTTATAACCTAGAAAAAACAAAGTATTGTAACCTATTAATGTAATAAATCCAATAAAAATGTAACATGTTACATTAGTTCTCTTTTTTAAATGATGTAACATGTTATATCATATAATGTTCAAAATATAACATGATACATCATGATCAATTTTTGTTAAAAATTTACATCTATTTAAAAACCAAGAGTTTAATACATTATAACATTTTAAGTGAGCTCATATGTTATTATTTTTTATTTTCTTTCGTTTATATCATATAATCAGAAGAAAAAATCAGATAATCATTATCATATAAATCATATATCTAAATTTATCTTTATTAAACACTAATTCTTAATCAAATATATAGAGAAGAAAAAATTTCATAGAATTAAGAAGCATAAAATAGATATACAAAGAATAGAGTGATAAATGAAACAAAACTCACCTACAAAGCTTGATCTAACCTCATTTTGCATTTTTTTATATCTCTTCCTTTGATATCAAATTTGTCCATTAAGAACACTCATAACCATTATCAGAGGTAAGAAATGCTTCGATATTAGATATTATTATTAAAATTTGCTTTGATGTTGTTTATAGGATTTGTGTTTATTATTTTTGTAACAAATATGCGCCCTTGATTTTTTGTAACTAATATTTGCTCAAAATATTGAACTCATTTGGTTATGAAATATGACGATGATGCATGATTTCGGTAATGCAACAATAGAAGATTTTGTAACTAATTTGGTTGTAAAGGCATGAATAATGGGTGTTGCTCTTTTAGCATGTGGGTTAATTGTGAGATAATTAGAGGATAATTTGATAAAATGACACTTAATGTAACATTAAATCATGAGTTTTAGGTCTTATAATTGTTAGTTTGGATAAAATGAATAATTTGTCTTATATAAGGTTATTTAGGCTATTCTTTGAAAAATAAGCATATCCACGTAAGAGCAGCTCTAGCCTGTGGCCTTGGACGTTATTTTCAATGACCAGTCCAAATCTTAAGGGTCTATTTGGTCGAATAATTAATTTTTTTTTTATTCTTGAAAAAAACAAATTTATTTTTAAAAACCTGTTAAATTATTTGGTCATGTTTTTAAGTTACTATACATTACATATCAAAGTATAATAAAGAGTCCGACATCTGGTACACTTACAGGGTAAGGAGATACAAACTCTTTAAAGATTCACGCAAAACTTGCATGCAGATAAAATGAAAGATTATACTAACAAACAATCTACTTAAGTAAACTATAAAAAACGAGTTCAAGACCTGATACATAATCAATCTAAGGAGATATTGACTCCTTAAGGACTCAACCCAAATAGGGAAACAACATAGAGATACATTCCTAATAAATAATCATAGACATACAGTATAAATTAGAAGCAACATTCTAAAGTCAAAAAGTTGGCAATAAACAATAAAAGCTTTATAAACAGGGTTTAAACTTAAGTATATAGAAATATACACAATTTAAACTTTGATTATACTTGTCATACATAAGAATATGCACAACACTAGATATTACGAGAAAAACTCACATAGAAACCCTATCTATATGGTAACATTCTTGGGTTACTTAGGGTAACCACTCAACAACAAACAATCCATTAATCAATAAAATCGTTAAAACTTTGATAGAAAATAAAATCACCAATATCTCTATCAATTAAGACCTTTGTTCAAACTATCTATTGTTACTTTTGCAACGACTTGGACTGACACATGAGTATGGCTCTCCTTCAAAGCCCACACCACCCAAAGTAGTGTGATTAATAACTACATATCAATAACTAGAAGTATGAAAACTTCTAATCTTGAGGACCACCCTTAAACTCAAACAACATATCTCTTATTACACATAATAAGAGATATGAAAACTCAATGCATTTAACTAAGCTCACTCAACGCATGTTGATTCAATGCCACATGTAGCAACATGATTCACGGTTATGGCTTGTGTGGTGTACGGGTAGATAGAATAGACAAATTAGGCTATGACATTTGGCTTGCATTGACTTAGCGGCCAACTCATAATGAATGACACATGGCTTTCATTATGAGTTGCATTGACGTGTGCATTGACTTGTAGATTTGTGAGATTTTCCTGCTCTGATTGCATGTCATCCATGTGGCTTATTCCTTCAACTCTTTTGCTTGCGTGGAATCCACATGGCAACTTATGATTGGTCATGCATTAAAAATTCATAAAAAATCCATATAAATTTCAAAAAAATCTCAAAAATTATATGTTCACCCATTTTCATTAGAAAGTTTATATTTTAGTATTTTTAACCCTAAAAATACTACTTATTGAATAAAACAAGAAAATATTAAGTAAAAAGTACACTAATGACTCTACTTTCATAGAGTCATCACACATCGATAGAATGGACACTCAAACACCAATAACACATAAATGTGTCAATGAAATTGTAAGATGTTGACTATTGAGTCAAACTATCTTCCAAGTTGCCACACTCGTAGTGACTCAACACTCTTCTCCTAAACATCAACGTTACTTAAGTGTATCAGTGAATCCCTAAGAAGGAATTGATCAAAAGTCCAAGTATCTTCCAAGTTGAATCATTAGGACACATTTCTAGTAATTCAATTATCGTCCTCCAACAACACTTAGGTTTATTTAATCCTGTAACCTCAACCTATACTATCTACACACATACGGAACGATATCCCAATCTACCAAAGAAAATATATATCATGCATTTTAATAACAAATAACAAGCTATCAACTATATGTGATAAATATGCAACAACTCTCTACCATAGGAAAGTAAGTAAACACATAGGAAGACATGTGAAATAGAAGAATGCAAACTATTGATGGCTCGATGAAAGTAGATTTATAAATGAACTTTTTTATTTAATATTTGCTCATTTTATTCAATAAGTAGTACTTTTGTGGTTAAAAATATTAAAATATACACTTTCTAGTGAAAAGGGGTAAAAATATAATTTTTGGATTTTTTTTGAAATTTTTAACGCAAGACTTATCAAAAGTGCTACGTTAATGCTATGCAAGTAGGGGAACTGATGGAGCAAGCCGTACGGATGTCATGCCAACAAAGATGCCCAATCATATATATCTGCGTGTGTAGTGTAATGTAGCACTACATCACGTGTTAGCGTGACGTTCATTCCAAGTTCATCGTTTGGTCAACGCACTCGCCACATATGATCACCTGATTCAACCAGCCATTCCACTCTTTGCACCACGCCATCCGTAACCGCGAATCATATACCACCATGTGTCGTTAACTCAATGGGCATTGACCGAGACCAGTCTTCCCGCCATGCATCGCTCTCTGATTTGCCCACTAAATTCCATATGCTATGTGTCATGCTCTGATTCGTCCAGTGAGTTTCATGTGCCGCTTGTCGCTCTATCATTGATTGATGTAGTTAATTTTACTTGTTTTGATCTCAAACCTTGATCTAAAGCTGATTTGACTGTCCAAATTTTACTTGAGCCTAATTTAACCTTCTAATTTCCCCATAAATCTTAAGGAGCCAAAATTAACATAATTTTTATTAGATTTTTTAGCCAATAAGAGAGAAAAACATAGAAAAATTCAAAAAGATATGTAATTTTGGTAAAATTCAAGAGGAAATTGGTGGTACAATTTAATAGGTTGATTGTATTTCTTCTTATTTCATTTCTTTATTAATTTTTATGTCTTTCTTTATGAAAAATATGTATTTTATGAACAAAATTTATAATTAATTTACTAATTTAGGGGTCTTATGAACCCAATTTTCACTATATGATGATCAAATATTTTACCCTAATTATGATTTCAATTTAATTATATTATTTAATCTTATTTTTATGCTATGAATTGTTTGGTCAACAATTGATCTATAGAGACAATCAAATAGATTTAAGAGAATTATTTAATTGTTTATTTTGATTAAATAACATATATAGTTTCTAGGTAGAGATGTATGATTCTTATGTATGTGATCCATTGATGAGGTTAATGAGTAGTATGTAATTTAATTTATATGAGAGTATGATTAGGTTAATTATTATATGATGTGTAGTTTACTTGAAAGAGAAATATATGATATGTTAGATTCAATTGATCATGTAATTAATTGATAATTATATTGGGAGGATTTTAATGATTTACATGTTTAAAAAATTGAGTGATTAAATATTCCTATATTTTTTTTTCATATATCTTCTTAGTTATTAAATCTAATTTAATTAATTATTGTTATTTATTTTTAGTTCTTTTAATTTTACTTTCTTAAGATATAAAAATACAAAAAATTGATTTTGATTTTGATTTTTTAAAAAAATTAGTTTCTAATAACATAATCTCCATGGGAACAATTTTTTCTTATCATTATATTATTTATTGCGATATGTATACTTGCGTATTCATTGTACATAATTTATATATCCAATCAACTATGCTTGCAATAAGTCAAACTAATAATCTCATATAAAGTGATGTCGAGAAGAACGAGACATCACAATAAAACAACATAACATAAATTCATAAACAAGACAAACAATAAGAATGCATAATAATCATAACGCTCCCCTTGCCAATATGTAAATGACACTCACCTCTCCCTTTGTCCTTAGAGATTAACCAATACAATCATCGTATATATCTATATGGCTATCAATCCATGATGCATTTATATAAAGGTATGACTAAATTTTTTAATAAAATGTTCTGTGTGTCTTATGCCAAACTTGTTTACTCTATATGCCATCAAGATAATCTCATGTGAGCCAAGCAATTAGAAATATATACTCAAACTGTACCAAAATTCATATATCCACGATTAGTCTCTCTCTCCATTAATGTAAGTGCTAACCTAGAATAAATCAATAGGTCTTTCAAAGTTTGCAATGATAGGCTAAGGTATGGGTAGAAAAGAAAAACAATTTAGACTAAAACACACCTTTGTTTAGCCAATCAAATAGATAAGTTCATAACAATGCCACTTATACCCTCAACCATGGGTTCTTTTATCTTTATTTCTCAAACTTCAACCAATGAAGTTGTGAGAACTATACACAAAATTCAGATGTTTATAGAACACTTCCTCGACATAATTATCATCTTTTCACTTTTCTTTTCTTTCCTCATTTCTTTTGTTTTGAAACAAACAAATAACAACACTTCATTTTTATTTTTCTATTCTCCATCATCCCTATTTATATATATATATATAACATATTCTATTTTTACCCTTCTTTTCTTTTTTGATTGAAACCAAGAGGGTAATATAGACAAACAAAAGAACAAATAAAACAAATGCTCAATCTCAAAGGGTGGATAAGGTAAGTGAGAATAAATATTTGGGCTAAGCAAGTATTTAGGTGCAAAGAAATGAAGAGATAACATAATAGCTCAAAGAAGGGAGATTGAGGATAAGAAAACATTAGTGGCAAGAAGGATTAAACAATTCAAGAATGACCTAAATCCTCTTTCTAACCAAGCAACACTTAGAATTTCGTCTAAAGAGACACTAAAAGTGGATTCTAGATCTTGTTAGAGATATACAAATCATCAATGCAAGAGAACCACACAAGTTTCTCAAAATAACCATACAACTTCACAAAGTTATGACATGTGCACATATACTAGGATGTAGCAAATCAAAACATTTAGCTATACAATGAATATACATGTCATCACAGTCACATGCACTTCAATTCAAGTCAAAAGTATACCAATCATAAAACATTCTTGATCCCACTAAAAAGTTCATTTCACAAGTAGAATGTTAGGAGGATAGAAAACATGCATAATAGTCTCAAAGAGAGAGATAAAAGAGAAAAGTAGAATGCCAAATGACGAAAGAAAAATATTTATATTTTTTTATTTTAAAAGCAGTAAAGGAAGATAAACACAGTTTAAAGAAACAGACAAGTAACACAACAATAAATTAGTGAGATGACAAAGATGGCCTTAAATGAGATCATAGGCCAAAAAGAAAAGTATGTGCATCAAGAGAGATTATCAACATAAATCATATAGTATTGCCTCAAAAGAGATCATCAATAACACTTACATCAATGCTAGTCAAGAGAAGGAAAGAACTTGACTAAAGTGAGTAACACAAATAATACCTCTAAGAGAGAGAAGAAACAAGGGATGCTACAAAAACATCTAAGCATATGAGAAAGCTTAGGTTTCAACACAAAAAAGAGACATTCTTAGATAGGTCAACATCCTAAACACCAGGAATGCTAACAAGACACAATAGTCTAGACACAAAAATGGATGTAAGTCAAGATTCCTAAATATAGGTAAACAATTTATATGACATACAAATACATATAAAAAACCTAAACAAGCACAATATAGATAAACACTATTGTACATAAACTTGAAACATATCTCAGTTTTCTCCAAACATACATCTAAAACACAAAAGAATGAAGTATAAGCAAAAAGATGAATAATTATCAATAGGAGACAAATTGAGAACTAACACTCAACATACTAGGTACAAGATATAAGAACCTAGTAAAATGATGACTCTATAAAAATAGAGTCATTAGCGCACTTTTTTACTTAATATTTACTTGTTTTATTTAATAAATAGTATTTTTATGGCTAAAAAAATTAAAATATAATTTTTTTAGTGAAAATGAGTGAAAATATAATTTTTGGAATTTTTTATGAATTTTTAATGTCGGACCAATCAGAAACCGTCATGTGGCATGCCACGCAAGCACGAAGAGCGAATCACGTTGCGCTGCATGTGAGGAGGACGAAACACGTGCCACGTGTCAACACGCCATTCAATCCAAGTTCAGAAATCAGTCAACGCGCTATGACACGTGTCAACACGCTATTGCTTCACGCGTTCCACCCGTGTGCCACACCATCCATTCTCGCGAATCACGTCGTGCCATGTGGTGCTGACTCGGTGAACGTTGACTCTAACCGTCTCCCCCGCCACGTGTCGCTCTCTGATTTGCTTAATGAATTTTTGATGCCATATGTCACACTATGATTGGCTGAAATTGTCAGTTTTGCTTGTTTTGATCGTAGTCCTTGATTTGAAGCTGATCGGACGGTCTAAATTGCACCTGAGCTTTATTTAAGCCCCTAATCACTCCGTAAACCCTAATTGGCCTCCATTAGCATAATTTTGGTAAGTTTTTAGAGCTAAAAAGAGAGAAAAGTACAAAAAAAATTAAAGAAATGACACAAATTTGGTGGTGATTCAAGAGGAAATTAATTCTACAATTCAAGAGATTGATTGTATTTCTTTTTCTACTTTTTTCTTTATTAATTTTATGTCTTTCTTTATGAAAAATATGAGCTTTATGAACACAATTATGTGTAATTAATTTATTAATCTAAGGATCTTATGAACCCAATTTTCACCATGTGATGATCTAATATTTTTTCCCAATTATAATATTAATTTAATTATATTATTTAATCTGATTTTTATGCTATTAATTGTTTGGTTAACAATTTATCTATAGAGGCAATTAAATAGATTTGAGAAAATTATTTAATTGTTTGTCTTGATTAAATAACATGCATAATTTCTAGGCAGAGATATATGATTTTTATGTGTGTGATCCATAATTGATGAACTTAATGAGTAGTAGGCAATTTAATTGGTATGAGAGTATGATTAAATTAATTACTATATGGTGTGTAGTTTACTTGAGAGAGGAATACATGCTAGGTTAGATTCAATTGATCATGTAATTAATTGATATTATATTGGGGGGATGTTAGTGATTCGTATGTTTAAAAAATTGGAGGATTAAATATTCCTAGATATTTTCTCATATATCTTTTTAGTCACAAAATTTGATTTAATTAATTATTGCTATTTACTTTTAGTTATTTTAATTTTGCTTTCTTAAGATATAAAAATACCAAAAAAATTGATTTTTATCATTTTTAGTTTTAAAAATTAGTTTCTAAAAAAATAATCTCGGTATGAACGATATTTATTTATCATTATATTATTTGTTATGATATGTATACTTGCGTATTTATTGTACATACAATTTGTGTGTCGACCATAAAACAGAAGAGATACATTCTATATGGCATGACATATAAATGATAATAGTGTAAGAAGAAAGATCCTAATACTTTGACACTACATGCTGACAAACTTGTAATGTGATGCTTATGTAGAACGTTACAAAAAAAGAAGTAAGCAGTAAGCAAGACAAATATATATAAAGAGCATGTTAAAGTAACAAGCAAGGAAGAAAACTAGTAATTGATCAAATAGTCAGGCATATGAGAAAGTAAAGCAATTAACATACTATACAAGACAAAGAAGTAAAGAAAGAAAAAGATATGCATGAATAAGAAAATAAGGAACATGCAAAAAACAATATTTCATGGAGATAGAAAACCTCATAGAATAATAACAGCCCACACCATAAGTGACAAAGGGAATAAACATACAATGTGTGTGTGTATATGTAGATAGAGCTCAGGATCGAGCACCTAGGAGCTTAAGCCCAAACAAGGACACTAATTAAAGATTCTTATACGTATGAACAATTACATGAGGGTCAATTATTTTTTTGACTCAAATAGGTAATTGAGAACTTGATGAGAGGTGGAGAAGCCAAACCATGGAATCTTTTTATGAGCTCTATATCAATTCGACCAAGCAAGTCTCATAACATGACCTGAGTAATTAACAAAGCAAAAATATAAAACATCATGCTCAATTCAACACTGAAAAAAAACCTACACTAAGATATAAGAAACTATAGTAAGAAATAAGAAAATGCAGTAAAAACACTAGTAACGGTGTGCCTCACAGGCTTCTGTCCAGGCTAGCAACATGCATAAATGTAGTAAATATCACATATCATGCAATCATACATTACCTACTAAAACATAATAAAGAGTCTGAAATCTAGTACACTTCCATCGTAAGGAGATATATACTTCTTAGAGACTAATACAAAACTCGTATATAGATAAAATGATAGATTATACAAACATACAATCTGATCAAGAATGACTATAAAGAACGAGTCAAAGACCTGATACATAATCAGGTTAAGGAGATATTAACTCCTTAAAGACTCAATCCAACTAGCCAAACAATAAAGAGATACATTTTTGACAAATAATCACTAACATATAGTATAAAGCAGAAGCAATATTCAAAAGTTAGAAAGTTGGAAATAAATAATAAAAGCATTCTAATGAGAGTTTAAATTTTAGTATGTAGAAACATACACCATTTAAACTTTGATTGTGAGAGCCATAAATTAGAACATACACAACACTAAATATAACGAGGTAAACCCACGTAGAAACCCCATCATGTGATAACATCCTTAGATTACTTAAGGCAACCACTTAGTAACAAACAATTGATATAGGATGGAAGCACGAATACACCAATAATATGGAAGCACTTAGGAAATAAGAAAATATGAGCAAAGTTTAGACTAGCCAGACTCACAATCAGGCAAGAGGTCATCGTATTTGTGTTATGAAACAAACATGATGAAACTATTATCTAAACAAGCACTCTAGCAAATCTAGAATATGACAAGCCTAGTTATGTTACTTATCTTTAGACGAGCACTCTAGCAACTCTAGAGTAGGACTAGCCTAAAAATATTCATCTATCTCACGAATAAGAGGACTTCAACTTCCTAATGAAAAAAAAGAGCTATTCCAAAAAATAGGAATAAGATAAAAAAGAAAGAAGAGAGCTTTTTTAATATTACTAAGTTGATTATTTTTTAGGATATCTTATACAAGCATAAGACCTAGTTGTTTATAGTTGGAAAGTTTCTAGAATAGTTCATAAAATTTATATGTGAAACTCTATTATTACACTAAAAAAAGAACTCTAAATAAAGGCTTCTATGTGGGACTCTAGTAGTACATAAAAATTAGAATTCTAAACAAAATAAGTTATTATTTTACTAGAACTCTAAACAAAAATCCTAACAAAATAAACTACTTTCTCTTTTTTTTTTAATTTTGTCCCGTATTACTTCCATCAACGTATTTAAAACTCATCCTCGAGTTTTCTAGAAATGAGGATGATAATACTTGTAGTATTCATAGATATTCAAAATTGACTTTTCTTGTTGTTCGACTTCCTTGAACAATATTAGCCAAAATAACTGATATAAAATAATTTATTGTGATATCAAATAACTGATTGCATTTGAAAGTAGTAAAGACATTTGATTCTTTAACTTCAAGCACATCTATAAGTACCATGATATTTGAATCTTCTTTTATGGAGATAATTTTGAGATATGCAACTAACTCATCTTGTAAAGATATTTCCTTTTTAAATTCTTTCTTTTGAATTTGTATGATCTCTAACATAGATTTATTGGCCTCAATCATATGATCATTTTTGTATTCGACCAAAACTATCTCAGGAACCTTGTTTTCAAAAGATTGCTCTTCCACTTTTAAAGCTTTATGTAAGTCTTCCTTTTTGGAAACTCATATTTAACGTTGCGTTGGATTATCTTTTTCACTCGAGTAAGAACTTGATTTTGAGTTTTTTTCATAACATTTTTGAATAGAAGCTTGATTTATATTTTTTTAATAACGTCAATGATGCAAATAGTTTAATAAGATCTTGATTAATCTCTTGACGAAATTCTTGAAATTATTTTCAAGAAATACCTTTATTATGCTCCATTAGACCCACATGAACCTAGCTTTGATACCACCTAACACAGGACAGAAGCACGAATACACCAATAATATGAAAATAAGAAAAATATGAGCAAAGTTTAGACTAGTCATATTCACTCTCTGGCAACAAGTCCTCATATTTGTATTATGAAATAAACATAAGAAAAATATTATCTATGCAAGCACTCTAGCAAATCTATAATAGGATAAGCCTAGCTATGTTATCTATCTTTAGACGAGCACTCTAGCAACTCTAGAGTAGGACTAGCCTAAAGATATTCTTCTATCTCATGAATAAGAGAACTTCAACTTTTAAACGGAAGAAAGAAGAGTTATTCCTAAAAATTAGGAATAAGAGAAAAAAGAAAGAAGATAACTTCTTTAATATTACTATGTTGATTATTTTCTAGGATGTCTTATACAAGCACAGAGACTAGTTATTTATAGTTAAAAAGTCGTTAGAATAGTTTATAAAATTTATGTGGAACTCTATTAATACACGCAAAAAAGAACTCTAAATAAAGGTTTTTATGTGGGACTCTAGTAGTATATAAAAATTAGAATTATAAACAAACTAAGTTATTACTTTAATAGAACTCTAAAAAAAATTCTAAACAAAATAAACTACTTTATCTTTTTTTAATTTTATCCCGTATTAACAATCTACTAACCAATAAAAGAGTTATAGCTCTGATAGAAAATAAAACGATCAACACCTCTATTAGTTGGGACCTCTATCCGAACTGTCTATCGCTGCTCTTGCTTGTTGCTTCCATAACAACCTTTTTGACGCACAAACCTAGCTCTCTTCCAAAGCTACACTACCCAAAGTGATGTGATCAGTAAATATAGATCAATAACTATAAATGTGACGATCTTAGAGACCACACTCAAACTTAAACAATCTATCTCTTATTGCACACAACAAAAGATAGGATAGCTCACTACATTTAACTTAAATCACTCCCACAATGAGGTTCTCATAAATAAGCAGTTGTATCCAAGCAACTCCCAACCGACACACAACTCACATACAACCCACTTGCAAGTACCATCACAAGTACCATCACAAGTACTCACACAGTCATGAATCACTAATATCGAACAACACTTAAGGTATTAGTGATAAAAAAAATGAGATGTCAATTTGATAGAACTTCTTTACATTTTTTGGATACTAAATAAGAAGAAATAATGATATTTATAAAACTCAGATTTTCCATCTCATCAGCCACCTCGCCAACCACCTCACTAAGGGTGGTGGCAAAAGTGAAGGTGAGCTTAGTATGAGGTGCTAAAAAGTCACATTTTTTGTTCCAAAAATTATCGAGTAGTTTTCATGAATACTTGCATCCAAAACGAACCAAAAACACAAGTAACAACATTGGTTTAATTGCACGCTTATTTGTCGAAAACCAACATTCCATTTAACATGTACAATACGAAAACTAACCATGTTGTGTGTGTAAACATACTTGCACACAAAATATATCTAATTATGTACGTATATATATTACTGACACGCAATAACCATCTTTACATAAAAAAAAAGATAAATATACTAAGTAAAAGTAAAATAGATAGAAACCGTATTTTGACGTAAGTACGAGTACAACAAGAATTACAAAAAATATTGAATTGTAACTAATCTAAATTTTCATTAATAATCTCGGTGACTAAGCAAGCCAACACACAGACACAGAGTAGTCAAAAGACACTTTGTGCCGTCTCCGGCTCAGCTAATGGAGCATCCGTTAGCCATAATTTCACTTGTTCCTAAAGATCTCGCACTTTTCTTAGCCGGAGCTGGGGCCGGCGCCCTCGCTAAGACCGTGACCGCTCCGCTTGACCGTATTAAGATTCTTATGCAGGTTCTTCTTTCAATTCTTGAATTGAATTTTTTTCTTTATCTTTATATTCTGTCTGTCAAGTTTTTCTTGTTCTGTAATGTGTCTCAAAGATCGTTTACAGCGTCGTTTTTAGGACTTTATGTCATTCTTAATTTGTTAGTTTTAATATCGTTTTAGTTGCTCACAAGAAATGCTCGAAGAAAGTAGATATGGAGAATTCGAAACTGCATTTCTCGGAATAGTTAATAAAGATTGCGTTGTGAATTCAGAGTTTTAGGTTTCTTGTGTTTCTTGGCGAATGGAAGTGTCTTTTGACTACTCTGTGATTTACTTCTCAATGGTCCCATCCTGACGGACTCTGCTGGGGAAGTTGGAATTTATAGTGACTTTACATGTTTTTAGTGCATGCAGTTATGATGAAAGTCAACCTGATGAATATATAAAACGCATTAGGTAGATATAATCCTTTCGCATTAGTGACCTATTTGCAATAGCAATCAAGAATCGCGATTAAGTGAACTTAATGCTCGGATTTAATTTTTTTTTCACGTGCTGGTTAGATCAGCAATTTTTTTAAATAACTCAATTGCGTACTTTTAATATTTTCATTTTAGAAAAGGAGGAGTTAAATCTTTTTTTTCTTCTCCCTATCTGTTCTATAATGTTTCTCTCTATGTAGTTCCTTTTCCATTAACAAGTACGGCTGACCGGCTGGGTTCTTATTAACTTGTTTAAACCGGTTAATTTCTCACAGATAACCTCCTTACTGTCTTGCAGACCCATGGCATGCGAGTTGGACAAGAAAGCACTAAGAAGGCGATCGGTTTCATTGAGGTATGTACGTAAGCGTCATTTAACCATCTCGCCTAAATATTATGGATTTTATCAACCGTCTGATCTGACAGTTGCATTTTCCATGATACTGCTTCTTACTAAACCAATGGAACTTAAGTCCTGTGATCCTACTTTCTGTACCATAATTCTATATCTGTTTAAAAGAATCTTGTATATGCTCACAATTCTTATTCTGCTATATTTATAAGGTCATTTCTAGCATATGCTCCTTTTGTGCCAAATCTTAACTAGTTTGCTGAATGTTTCTTGTTGTGATCATAAAGCCTTTGCCATTTTTAAAACATACCCTGCACCATACAATTTAATTGATGATAAGGGATTTGGGACTTCTGGCCAAGTTTGTCCGTCTTCCAACGAATACCAGTTGAGGAACTCTGGAAGACCATTAAGTTGAAATAATGTATGAGCATCCATGTTAGATGCTCGTCCATTTTTTTATTCTAGGTCCTTTTTGCTTGGGTATTTTGTTACCCTTCATGTTATTGAGGGATTAGTAAAGCACTGTATGACATTAAGAAGAGTAAAGATTGAGGAGTTATGAATCTTTACTAGAAAAACTATCTAAAATAGGGAGGTTGGTCATGCCATTGGTCTTCACATTATTTTGATTGACCAGTGATGCAAAGATTAGCTTCTATTTGTCTGTGGTTAATAGTTTCAGTCTGTTATTTCCAAAATTTTATGTTCTTTGGAAATGGATAATTGACTCCATGCTGTATGGTAATCTCTTATGATCTAATAGTGGTCCCTGCAGGCCATAAAAATGATAACGAAGGAAGAAGGGATGAAGGGGTAATGGAAAGGCAACCTGCCTCAGGTTTGTTGCAGATAAAGTCTTCACCAATACTTCTAATTTGAATTTTCCAGATACTATTAATTATGATATACCGAGTCACATCTGTAATCTAATTGTTTCCTCTCTTTTTTGAAATGTTATAGGTGATACGGATCATACCTTATAGTGCAGTCCAACTGTTTTCCTATGAAATCTACAAGGTATTTCTGAAACCACTTTCAGGGAAATTTCAGTGCTGAATCATATGCATAGAGAACTAAATCTACAATACATGATTATAGAAACTGTTCAAGGGGAAAGATGGGGAGCTTTCTCTTGTTGGAAGACTTGCAGCAGGTGCTTGTGCAGGCATGACATCTACTTTTGTAAGTCAAGCAAAAGATTGAATACCTTTAACATTAGTTGTTCAGTTTCTTTCCTGGTATACTTCAAATGAATCATATTTGTAATAGGCTAATAGCTGCATCACTTGTGTACTTATGTTTCATCCCATCTCATACTCATGACATCGAGCATTCAACTTTTTTGTAGATAACATATCCACTAGATGTCCTGAGATTACGTCTTGCAGTTGAATTTGGGCATCGAACTATGTCTCAGGTGTGGTTTACTTGCTTATTAAGTTCACGTATTGATACCCATCCACAGAAGGATGTAACTTGATGACGCATTTCCAGGTTGCGCTAAACATGCTAAAGGAGGAAGGATTAGCAGCTTTTTACTATGGTCTTGGACCTTCTCTTCTTCGAATTGCTCCATACATTGCTGTGAACTTTTGCATATTTGACTTGTTAGTTCACTTGCACTTTTAACGTAGAGAACATAGCATAATATTCTCGTTGAATAGTTTTTTTCTGTTGGAGTGGCAGGCTGAAGAAGTCTTTGCCGGAGAAATTTCAAACGAGAACTGAAGCGTCTTTGTTTACTGCCTTGGCATCAGCTTCAATTGCCACACTCACGTGTTATCCTTTGGATACTGTACGAAGGCAGATGCAAATGAGGGGCACACCTTACAAAACTGTTTTGGATGCTATTCCAGGTAAAGTGTAGCTAACTAGTTATCTGAATGGGCAGTAATCTGATACGTACACAATACACCATAAATCTATCTGTGACATTCTGCTTCCTGGCTTCTTAGATAAACTTTTTACACACCCTCTCTTTCACAAGCTACCGAAGTCTGATGCATGCTAATTGTATCTGTGGCTAATTTTCTGGTGCAGGTATCGTTGCTCGAGATGGATTTTTAGGTTTGTATAGAGGTTTTCTGCCTAATGCTTTGAAAAATCTACCAAATAGCAGGTTTGGTTTTCTTTCCTTCTTTTTCCTGCCTTATCATTTATAGCATTAACTCTACTTTATTGCAAAGTGAATATCCTGGTTTCAAATTTTAAATATACATTTACACTACTTGTTTTAGAGCTAACTTTCATTTAGAAATTTTCCAATCACCATGTATTAGTATATGACAGTGATATTGGCTGCATTTTCTGGAAGAAGTTATGGGTGTTATACATACTGTATTTTTTTTTATTCCCAAACTGTACATACTATATAATATATATAATTTGTAGACAATTTTCTGTATACTTGTATCATATTATATACATAGTGGAGTTGGATTCATACTAAATACTATTTCCTGTGCTAGCTGCACCGTTTTTCATTGGTCACTTCATTTTTCTAATGCAGCATAAGGCTTACTACCTTTGATATTGTCAAGCGTCTAATTGCAATCAGTGAGAAAGAGCTTCAAAGAATTATGGAGGAAAATGGGGATAAGAAACACCAAAGCTGCAGTGGTTGAATTGATTGAAATTTTGTAGATAATTTTTCTGTGATCATCATGGGTTGGCCATTAAATTTTCAGACTTGCTTTTGCGGAAGTTCCCACCATCAGGTTCTTCAGGTGTCAAGCTGAAAGCTGTATCAGTTTTCAAGGCGCACGGCTTTAAGTTTTTCCTGAACAGTCTTCATATTCAAACTTAAAGCTGTTTCAGTTTTCTTAGTTTGCCAATTTTTCTCTCCATTGAATTTAGGTTCCATCTCAATTGCTGGATCACTGTACGTTGCAAGGAGCATCTGTATAAACATTTTGTGGAAATTCATCAATTGATTAGTAGCTGTTTGTACCCCTGGCTTAGCTCTTCTGTTGTTAAAACAGAAATGGTGGGGATCAATCTTGAAATAGTCTGTACTTTTTTTAAAATCATGGTTCCTCTCCCCCCTCTTTTCCCATTCTCTCTCTCTTTCTCAATCAAGAGTAATGTAGTGGATACCTGAAAAAAAAATGTTATGAATTATTTTGCCAGTCAATTGCAATTTTACGTCTAGTGTGTGTATATACGTATATTTTGTAAAGTGTATTATATAAGTTATTTTCTTTTACAAATAGACCATTTTAGTCACTTTTTTTATGTGGTTCATGTTAAATCATTTTCTTTTTAAAAAGAAACAAATTCATTGTAATTTATATTATTATATTTAAATTAGAAAAAAATACTCAAATAATAAGATACATTGTTGAAAATCAATTTATTTTTTTTTCATTTTTTATAATTTTTTTTAACATTTTTTACACAAATTCATGTAGTTTTATGAAGTTTGTTTGTTAAAAAAATTTGCATGTAATATAAGATATTTGTGAGCATGATATTATTGTGTTAAAAATACTATTTAAAAGAACTAACAGAAAATAAAATCTATTAGTTGATTTCCAATGATGTCTTTTCTTATGTAAGTATTTTTTTTTATAATTTGAATATAATAATATAATTTGAAATAAATTTGATTATTTTTAAAACAAGGTGATTTAGACTGAACTATTTAAAAAGAAAGTGTCTAAAGTGATTTATTTTTAAAAGAAAGTGACTTTAACAAGTATGTTTTTGTGAACATTTTACGAGTAATTTTGTTTTATCCGCTCTATGCTCATGATTGTAAGTGTGTAGAAGATTGTTTAGAACAAAAAGTTGGGTTTTGTAATGTTTTATTAAAAGTTTTTACTTATTGATTATGTTTTTTTAAAAAATTTAATATGTATTATATGAAAAATATTCATATTTAGTACTCATATTTTTTTAAAAGTTAAGCTTTAGTCTTTTTTGAACAATATTAGGTAAAAATATTGTTATGCAATCTTTTGAGTAGGGATAAAATGAAAATTTGTTCCCGTTTTTATTTATATTCACTTTTTCTATCATTTTATTTTATACGAATTCATTCTTGTTTTTCATTTCGGTGATGTTTGGTTGGAGGGAATGGAAAGGAATCAAAATTGATTCTTTTTATTTTGTGTGTTTAATTGGGCGGAATGGAAAGGATGGAATGAAATCGATTACTAAAGGAGAAGGAATCACAATTCCTTCTCCACCATTTAGGAATCATGATTTCATTTTCATCTAATTTTTCTTTTCCACTTTTACCCTCACCTTAAATATAACCCTAAACTCAAATCCCAAATCCCCAAATCCCCAAACCCTAAATCTCAAAACTCAAAATCCTAAATCTAAATCCTAAAACACTAAACCCTAAACCCTAAATCCAAATCTTAAAACCCTAAACCCTAAATCTCAAAACCCTAAACCCTAAACCCTAAACCCCAAATCCTTAAAACCCAAATCCTAAATCTCAAAACTCTAAACCCTAAACTCTAAACCATAAACCCTAAAACCTAAATCTCAAAACCTAAAACCCTAAACCCCTAAACCTCAAATCCCTAAACCCTTAAACCCTAAATTCCAAATCCTAAAACTGTAAACCCTAAATCCAAAATCCCGAATTCTAAAACCCTAAACTCTTTTTAGAAAAATAATAATTTTAACCCTAAATCCTAAATCCTAAATCCTAAATCCCAAACCTCAAAACCTTAAACCCTATTTAGAAAAATAATAATTTTAATAATATATTTCTTTTTAATTAAGTAATAATTATTTAAAAAAATAATGATTTTAATAATATATTTTATCTGACGAAAAAATAGTAATTAAATGACATTATTTAAACTTTACTGAATGTAGGGATATTAAGGTAATTTATAGTTTTTTTCATTCTATTTCAATGGCAAACTAAACACCGTAATTCTGATTCCGAGCTTGATTCTAATGGTCAAACCAAATAATATTGTTTTCTTTCCATTCCATTCCATTCTCATTATTATTTCGATTCTGATTTCATTCTGCGAACCAAACACTACCTTAAAACCGAGGAAGAAATCCATCGGCCAAAATCATAATAGAAGAACTACTCAATTTTTGACGACAAACTTGTGAAATACACAAAGGCAATATTCCTTTCTCTCAACAATGTCCTTCATTAATCTTTTCTTTCTTTTCAGGCCTTAACTTATAAATATTTTACAAGCTCTTTGTTTACTGCAACTTCCATTTTTTTAAGTGGTAATCTCAACTGATTGTCAGATTTCGCCTTTAGTAGTAGGCTAGTCACATAGGGCTACAGGGTTAGTGGGTAGGTAATGGAGTCTTATGAATTTTTATAATGGACAATTAATGAGAAAGAAGCCAAAACTGACCTAACTTCAACATGTAAATGACAGGGAAATAATTGGGAAAGGAAGATACAAGTAGAAAAGGGTGGCAAATTTTCATTTTATCCTGCGGAAAAAATTTTACAAGAGTTTTCTTGTCCCTTATTGTTCAAAAAAAAAAAATAAAGTGAATTTTTTTGAAAATATAAATACTAAATAGGAACATTTTATAATTTTTTTTAATGAAATATGTGTACTGAAAAGATAACAAGTCCTAAAAAGTTAAGAAAATTTTAATGAAAAGAAAAAGGTAACCTTAAATATCCTAGAAAAGAAAGAAACAAAAAAACGTTACTATCTAAAGATATAATTGGTACATTTGAAGTAACATATTTTGTTTCAGTTCTTTTTTTTTACTCTTGTTTTCAACGTATATTTAGAGTACTCCTATTTACATTTTAGTCGATTTTAATGATAATTTTAATAAATTAAGATTCTTTGGAAGTATTATTATTGTTAAAATTGATTAAAAAATGAATAAAAAAAATATGAAAAAAATTTATAAAGGGAAAAAAGAGATATTTAATTCTAAAAAATATGGGTAAGATAAATAAGAGAAAATATGAAAATTTAGATAAATATGTAAAGTTTGTTTTTTTAATCATAAATATAAGTTAAATATAGAAAAAAAGGTGTATTACAAGTTTGTTAGTTCTCGGACGTTTTAGTTTTGTATTTTTTTTAAATTACATTATAAATTTTACACACATGGGAATTAAATAACTAATATCTAATATTAGGTCTGCGTGTTTCACATTTAAATATATTATTAATAATTCAATATTATTAATAATGTCTCGATAATATTTATATATTAGAGTAAGTGAAAGTATAAAGTAACATGTTTAGTTCAACACATAATAAAAACAACAATATGTAAAATACACTTTAGTGATGTTATGTCTGACAAGTTCCTAAGCATACTAACAACATACATATATAGTAAACAATACATAGCTTGTGATATAAATATATATACCAAAAAACTAAAAAGATTTTCAATCATTTCAAGACCTTATATGTGAGAATATATTCGATAAATAATGATTGTACTTACACAACATGCAATCAAACATACATAACAAATCTTAATAAAAAGTTTGATACCTGGTACACTTTCAGAGTAAGAAGATACATACTTTTTATAGACTTATATTAAACTCGAATGTAGATAAAAAAAAAGAGATTATATTCACACATAATCTAATCAAGCATGACTATAAAAGAAGAGTCGAAAACCTGATACACAATCATGTTAAGAAGATACTAGCTCATTAAGTACTCAACTCAAACAAGAAAACAACGTAGAGATAAATTCCTGACAAATAATCAAAACTGTAGTAAAAATAATCACAGATAGACAGTATAAAGCAAAAGTAATATTCAAGAATCATAAAGGTGGCAATAAATAATAAAAAGCTTTTTAATTATAGTTTTAACTTCAGTGTGCAGAAACATACACCATTTAAAATCTGATTGTACTAATCACACCTTAGAGCATGCACAACACTAGATATAACAAAATAAACTCATATAAAAACTCTATCTATGTGGTAATATCCTCGGATTTCTTAAGGTAATTACTCAGTAGCAAACAATTCACTAAACAATAAAAATAACTACAACTTTGAAAGAAATAAAACTACTTTTATCTCTATTAGTCGAAACCTCTGTCCGAACAACCTAGTATTACTTTCGCTTGTTGCTTCCTCAAAAAATTAGTTCAAATTATGAACTCAACTCTCCTCTAAAACCAAATATAATGTGATCAGTAACTATAGACCAAGAACCAGAAGTGTAATAGCTCACACTCTTAAGGACTATCCCCAACCTCAAATGCCCTATATATTATTACACATGGTAAGAGATATGAAAACTCAGAGCATTTAACTTAATTAACTCATTCTTATAAAGAAGTTCTCACAACATCAATAAAATAGTCTTAAGGACTCACAGCTTAAGAACACTATTTTACACTAAATAACAAACATTGTCTCGAGTGCTCACAACTCATAAACATGATTTTTCTCAAATAATCATGAATTACTAATACCGAATTATACACAAGATATTAGTGAATCAGAAATAAAAAGGCGAGATGTCAATTTAACAGAGCTTTATTACATCTATTTTTGGATATCAAATAAGAAGAAATGTGAGTATTTATAGAGCCTTAAATGATCACCTTGCCAACCATCTCACCAAAGGTGGTGGTGAGGATGATAGCGAGCTTAGTGATAAGGTGCTAAAAAGTTTTTTTTTTGTTTTAAAAAATTATTAAGTAATTTTCATAAATATCTGTACTTGAAATGAACCAAAAACACAAGAAAAAACTTTGGTTCACTCGATCCCTCGCTTGTCAAAAACTAGCACTCCACCACGCATGCACACTACAAAAACCAACCACGTAGTGTGTGTAATCATGTTTGCATACAAAGTATACCTAACTATATGAATGTGTGAATTATTGATCCGTAATAACCAATCTTACAGTTTCTGTATTTTGCACCCATGAAGTCAATAATGACACAAAGGCCTATAAGACTTATATAGAGGTTTTAAATTGTCATATATTATACGCAACAATGTCGACAAAATATTGATGTAGAGAAAATATCGATAAAATATTAGTTAATAATATAAATATTATTGGTAAAATGTCAAATAATATCGATAAAATATAATTTATGATTAACTTTATTTATTTTATAAAATAATTTACCATTAAACATCTTTATTTAATTTTATTTATCAATATATATATTTTAATAATTATAATAAATATTTTATCTACCTATATTATAAGTTTATGATTTATTGTTCCAAATAAATATAAAATATATTTATTTATATGTACTAAATAAAACGAATAGTTTAAGAAATAAATAATTAAATATTTTCATATTTTTTAAAAATTTATTAATGTTTTCATAATTTTATTGGGTTAAGGTTTTACAAAATCATATAATTCATCAAAATGTGAACTTTAATCCTCTATTTTTAAGTAAACATCTACAATTCTCTAACTTTTTAAAAGTTTTATCCAAGTGAAAATAATTTTTAATGGTAAATTTAAAAAATTTAAAAATAATACTCAAAATAATTAAATGTTTTAATATTTTTTAAAAATTTATTAATGTTTTCATAATTTTATTGGGTTAAGGTTTTACAAAATCATATAATTTATCAAAATGTAAACTTTAATCCTCTGTCTTTTAAGTATACATTTATAATTCTCTAACTTTTTAAAAATTTCATTCAAGTGAAAATAGTATTTAATAGTAAATTTTAAAATTTTAAAAATAATACTCAAAATATAAAAAAATAAAAAAATAAAAAATAAATTTTTGAAAACACTAAAATTAAAAATAAAAAATAAAAATAAATATTTACTTTATATTTGAAATAAAAATTAATCTCTATGTCTTTTTAAGAATTTTTTTCATTTCAAATATAATTTTTTTAAATCAAAATTTTAATATCCATATAAAAAATTATATTTTGTATTTTACGCAAATTTATCCTTTAAAAAAATTATTTAAAGTTAGTTAAAATTTTTAAAGAATTAAATGACTTTAGATATATAACTTAAAATATATAATTTTTTATTTGATTTAAAAAAATTAAATTTTAAATTTTTTTATTTAATTGATTAATTTTTAAATTATATAATTAATAAATCTTACATAAAAAATTATAGCATTATAATGTATAAATTATATAACCACTGGACCCAAAAGACTCCGTATCAAAAGGAAAATTTTGTTTTTCTATCATTTTTAAGAGTTTTTTTAATATTTTTATAAATAAGATAATATTTTTTGAGTTAATAATGTAGATATTTTAAATTTTACTTAAAACTTATAAGTTAATAAAAAAATTACGATTTCTTTTTTTATTTTTTAGATTTTAAATCATAATAATTTTAAGATGAGTTTTATTAACGGGGATAAATTAAATCCGAAAACTCTTCGTATTTTGACAACTTGAGGAAATTTCACGTGAAACAAATTTATATATAATACATATAATTATTTTAATTAATATTTAATTTATTTGTATTTATAAAATATATAATAACACGTGGAAAAAAAATTGCCAAGTAATATTTATTTTTTAAAACAATTTTTATTTTATTTTAATAATAATAATAATTATTATTATTTTTAGTATCAGTTCTCTTTTTCATTTTTATCCTGATTACGCCTACTCATTAATTTTTTTTATATTATATTTCTACTCAAGATAACTCATATAATTTATAAATGTTTTTGAGTCTTAATTAATTTAATATCTAA
The DNA here is from genome assembly GCA_030763125.1 of Hippophae gyantsensis. NCBI lineage: Eukaryota > Viridiplantae > Streptophyta > Magnoliopsida > Rosales > Elaeagnaceae > Hippophae > Hippophae gyantsensis. The sequence continues at coordinate 308,481 of CM061030.1, forward strand.
TTATACAAATGAAAATTAAAAAAAGAAAATAAGATAATGGTAGATTTGGTGCCATAAATGGTAGAACTAGAGTTACTCCGAGTAAACGGAAGACGTTGAGCTTTCTTATCCGCTTGACCGGCGATGACACGTAGCTCTCGTAGTCGAATGCTCGAACTTGGCAGCTGAGCCAGAAAATATCACACAACTCGTGGCTACTTGTTTCGTTTGAATTCGGAGCTATCCGAAGTTGAAATGGCCTGTGTTCTGCAATTATCGCCTCCTATTAGCTCTTCTGATTATTACCGGTCAAGAAGAAGGACCAGAATACTTGGACGTTTTTACCTTCAAACTTTATGTTCTTCCCCGCAGTCTAACCTCGAAGAAAACCAACCTGATCATTCCATTTCCAGGTACAGAATGCTTTCCTTTTCCTTTGTATGGTGTCTGAGAAAACTTTTCCATGGAAAACAAACAAATTTTAATTCGCAGTATGTTTCTATGAATTAATTAGAAATTTGCGCGCTGTCGTTTGGTTAATTTTAGAGTTGACTTTTGAATGTGAGACGTGACAGAAATGAAGACCAATCGCATTTGATATTGGTGGAAAGATATGGAAATGGTAGTTCTAAGAGGTTCATCATTTATACATTCTTTCTTCTCAAATTCTTGAAAAATCAGATTTCGATTTTGTCGGCGAACTTGCTTACTTCTAGTATTTCATATTCTTTCTCGAGCAGATTTGTGCTAGATGATGATTTGCAATTGGAAACTTATCTTGAGGAACATAGACAAACATTCAATGAATCAAAGGAGTTGCAATCCTCTTATTCATATTTATACTGGCTTCCGGATATCATCAAAGATTTTATTTTACCTGCTGGTTTTCCAGGTGACTGCTTAGATCATCTTTACCTGGTTTTCTGTCTGTATAAATCTTATATTCCATATTTTGCTGATGCCAGAGATAAACAATGATTTCAATTAGTGTCTGATAATTTTCTTTTCTTCACTTTTAATGCAGGATCTGTTTCAGAAGATTATTTGCAGTACATGTTGCTACAATTTCCTACCAATATTACTGGCTGGATTTGTCACGCATTAGTGACATCAAGTCTCTTAAAGGTAGGCTGATGTTCACATAATTGCTTTTGGATGGATCTCCATCATTAGTGTATTTTCATCCTTCAAGATAATAAATCAATGGTTTGACATGTTATTTGGAAACTAAAAAACATTCAATTTTACAGTCCTTGGAATTTGATTTTCCTTTTTGTGTTTATGTTGTCCGTGGAAAGAAGTTCCATTTTCTTTTGGTAAAATATGATGGTGGAATTGTGTCACCATGTTGTTCCAAAATTCAGGGAATGTTTCGTAGCATAATATATATTAAGTCATCATACATTTTACAATTTACATCATCATTCTTTGTGAAACTCTTGCTTCAGTAGTATTAAACACGAATGGAAATCCCATGTAAGGAACTAATCCAGTGTTCTATTATTATGTTTTTGTTGTCACATAACTTTTCTTTAGGCTGCTAATCTGGCCACTATTTCGTTTAGTATCTTTCACATGAATTCTGCTGGAGGAGCCTGTTCTACAATTTTAAATAGAGGTTTTCTTATAATTCACTACTTGCAGGCTGTGGGTGTAGGCTCTTTCTCAGGAAGTACTGCTGCTGCTTCTGCTGCTGCCATCAGGTCAACTTTTGTTTTAAATGCAGCATGCAATAATTATTGTTTATACCTAGAACACTTGGACCATGTTCGGTTCACATAATAGAAATTACTAATTGATTACGAATATCAATTCATGGGAATATTAAACTAGAAATAGGATTTGTAATTTCTATCATGGAATAGGGAGAAGGCATTAATTGTTTTTTAAAGTTTTCCCAAAATTCCCCCCACTTTTAGCAATAAGGATAATTTTGTTAGTAATTGAGAGGTTTTTTGTAAACATATATTAGAATCCTAATCTTTTGGGAGAAGGAATAGGAAGAATACATATTCCCGGAATTGGTGTTTCCATGGACTTGCAATTCCTTATATTAAAAGTTATAAATGAATGAAGGAAAATGGATAGTTATTCCTGTTAGGAAATTTGGATCAAATGGTATAATCACCAATTTTCCCTCTCAAGATCCTCCTTAGCAGAATATCAAAGAACAGAGAAATAGAAAATACATAACACAAGAATTATAGTAGAAACTCTAAATCGGAGAAAAACCACTTTCGTTGTCAAAAGACAACCAGAGAAAAATTCACTATGTGGAAAATTGTTACAACCACACTCTCAGTAATTTTCTCACACACCCAAAAGACAAGAGCAATTATAAGCCCAAGAGAATTTTCTCACAAAATTCTCTCACTCAAAAACTTCTCATATAAGTTTTTCTCTATTTTTGGGATGATCAACAATGAAGAAATAAAGCCATATTTATAGTCTTCAAGTTCCCATTTCATATGCCAAACATTTATTCATTCAATAAAATTAGGCTACCTAATTTTCCTATTCTTTATTCAAACAAGGTTAGACACCTCCATCTTTGACAATATTGTAAGCCACCTTACATGAATTTTCTTCTAAATTAGACACCTCCTATTTTGACTAACAAACCTAATATTATTTTTAATCAATCACAACAATCTCCACATTGATTTAAAAACAAACATAGTTACCATTACAACACTGTCTACTCCAACAATCATAATTCTCTACATCGAGAATTATCATACTCCACCATAAAGAGTACACCCACTTAGAATTAATCACCAATTCTAAGAATTTCACATTGATTCGTGTCGAAAAAAAATTTGCTGAAATTTATGGTGCAACTTTCACACTTGATTTTCTCGAGAGTTCATCAGCCATCGACATCCTTTCCACCACACACCTTGCATCTATACCAAGCCAATGCCCGTGTGCAAACTTTTGGACCCGCTACCAGTAACACACCCTCTTTCATGCAATATTTAGAGACTAACGGCATGCCATGAGGATGTGCACGCTTTTTTCAAAGAGCATCACTATAGTCTTTGAAAATAGACATACTGTTAGCGTCACTGTCGGTATTTGAGCTTCTTGTCGAATTAGCTCTACCCTTCGGACAATTTCTTTTGAGGTGCCCAGATTGTCCACACCCACAGCACACTATCTTCTTTTTCATGAAATTATTTTTCTTTCGATTGTCAACTACCAATGCTGAGTTTTCAGGTGAAACATTTCTTCCACCACTCAACCTTTTTTCTTCAGAAAATAGCTTGCTAGTAACCTCTGAAAAAATTATTTTCTCCTTTCTATGAATCAAGATAGGTTTCATGTGATCATAAGAAGATGGAGGAGACCAGATGAGCCTTAAAGCTATATCTTCATCATCAAGTTTAACTCCAATGGTTTCCAGTTCAGAGACAATACCATTGAGAACACTGAGATGGTCAGACATAATAGTTCCTTCATTCATACGCAAAGTATGAAATTGCTCTTTCAGATACACCCGATTTGAGACACCTTTTGCCTGATACAATTCTTCAAGCTTTTCCCAAAGTTCTTTGGCCATAGATATTCCATGCACATTTGCAAGAATATTTTTGGCCAAACAAAGCCTAATTGTACTTGTAGCTCTTAGATCAAGATCTTCCCAATCTCCATCACTTATATTGGTTTTATTGGACTCAATACCAGTAACAGGGGCTGGTTTCCCCTTTAACACTTTGTGTAACCCGTATTGGATCAACAAATCTTTGACTCGTACTTGCCACAAGCCAAAATTGATTCTCCCATCAAATTTCTCAATGTCAATCTTGACTCCTGACATTTCTCCTTCTTTCTTTGAAATTGGCTCTGATACCAGTTGTTAGAAAATTTGGATCAAATGGTATAATCACCAATTCTCCCTCCCAAGATCATCCTTAGTAGAATATCAAAAAACAGAGAAATAGAAAATACACAAGAATTTTCTAAATCGGAGAAAAATCACTTTCGTTATCAAAAGACAACCAGAGAAAAATTCACTATGTAAAAAATTGTTATAACCACACTCTCAGTAATTTTCTCACACACTCAAAAGACAAAAGCAATTACAAGCCCAAGAGAATTTTTCCACAAAATTCTCTCACTTAAAAACTTCTCATATAAGTTTTTCTCTATTTTTGGGATGATCAACAATGAAGAAATGAAGCCATATTTATAGCATTCAAGTTCCCATTTCATATGTCAAACATTTCTTCATTCAACAAAATTAGGCTACCTAATTTTCCTATTCTTTATTCAAACAAGGTTAGACACCTTCATTTTTGACAATATGGTAAGCCACCTTCCATGAATTTTTTTCTAAATTAGGCACCTCCATCTTTGACAATATGGTAAGCCACCTTTCATGAATTTTTCTTCTAAATTAGGCACCTCTTATTTTGACTAACAAACCTAATATTATTTTTAATCAATCACAACAATTCCATTCCTTTATCTATTATCACCTATCGAACATTTTTTTTTTCCAGTGGTTGATTACAACCTGACCTCCATCTTACCCGTTAAAATCAGAGTTGAAGTTGGGCCCATCATTTGTTACATTTTATCTTAATTGATCTTTTATGGAACAAAGTTCATGTTTATGGATCCATATTTTGTGTATCAAAATAATCTTAATTTGATTGAGTTATAGGTTATAAGATTCTTGATGCAGATGGGTATCAAAGGATGGCTTTGGAGCTCTTGGGCGCTTATTCATTGGTCTGGCAGTCACAAAGAGAGTTAAATGAAACATAAGGTTCTGTGCTGAATTTTATTAGTGACTCTTCCTGTCTTTTCCAGGTGGACGATTTGGAAATATTTTCGATGATGATCCAAAACAATGGCGTTTGTATGCAGATTTTATTGGCAGTGCAGGAAGGTATGTTTACCAAGCTTTGTTGTGGGATCAAGGGTGAGGGAGTGTGAAGGAAGAAATATAAGTAGCAGGCAATCTAATTTGTTAACTTTTTATGCAGCATTTTTGATCTTACCACGCCATTTTACCCTGCCTATTTCCTTCCGTTGGCATCTCTTGGAAATCTTATGAAGGTATTTCAGCTTTAGTATATGACTATATATTACCAGTTGTCTTGAACTTGGTTAGTTCCACCTTTAGAGACAGTAGTTTAATTCCTATGAGCAGCACCTATTTGGAATATAATAATTTGCACCATAATGTATGTGAGGCTTTTTTTTAACAGGCTTTTGCTAGAGGACTCAAAGATCCTTCTAACCGTGTGATTCAAAATCATTTTGCAATCTCAGGAAACATGGGAGAGGTAGCAGCAAAGGTATATATTTCTAAATGTATCATTTTTGGTCCATGGGTTTCCTTGAATTATAATTTAAAAACCTCGAGCTTCCTGGTTAGAAGGTATGATTTATTCTCTTTAATACATTTGTTTATAATGTTTTCTTGCTCTCCACAATCTAAGTAATTGATTATCTGACTCACATAATTTGTTTCTTCTTTCCTTTTTCTTTGTTTTTGCCCTCCAAATTTTTTATCTTTCATCAATTGTAATACCATCATCTTAGGTTGAACACTTATTGTGATTAATCAATCAAAGATTTCAGGAGGAAGTTTGGGAAGTAGTTGCGCAGTTGCTTGGACTAGCTTTAGGCATACTAATCCTGGTATTTAGTCACCAATTCTTTATGTGATCCTATGATTCCTTAAGGATCACATCAATCATATATATATATATATGATCACATAAATTAAGTACACTTGACATATTTCTTTGTTTATTTTTGTCTAAATTATTTAATTATCGTGAATGCAGGATACACCTGGCTCTCTAAAGTCGTATCCTATGTTAGGTATTACATGGATGGGCACACGGCTTCTGCACCTTTGGTTACGTTATCTATCTCTTTCAGCTCTACAATTTAACACGGTAAGAAAATGGATAGTTAGTCTGATAAGCCTAATAACTTCCATGAATTTCCACAAGACAATGAGCTTCTATCCTTAAAGGTTAACCTATTAGGTGGGTTGACTCATGTATTTCTAAACCCATGCTCATATTGATATTTTATCAATGTGAGACCTATTTGCTTTTTCACTACTTGACAATTCTCCCCTCAAATAAGATTCACTTGACTTTCTTAAGTCTACACTCTAACTCATAGCCAATCCAATCGATCTTCCATGGTTAATCTCCCTTGAACTTTTGATTTTAACCCTACTTTATTTGCTCAAGGTTTTAGGATCCTTCCAAGGTTCTCTAAGTTCAACATCCTTTCTTGAACTTTGATTTCAACCCACTTTAACAATTCTTTTCTTAAACAAGATCCACTTAGCCTTCCTAAGTCCACACTCTGACTCAAAGCCAATCCAACCAATCTTCCATGGTTAGTTTATTTTAAACTTTTGATTTTGATTGACACGAATTGTGTGCAATGGTTACGCAAGTATACGTATCACAAATAAGTAATACAATGATAAGAAAATATCATATTTACGGAAATCATGTTATTAGAAACTAATTTTAAAAATGAAACGTAAAGTTTTTTTTTGTGTTTTAATAAAACAAAATTAAAAATAAATAGTAATAATTAATTAACTCAAAATTAGCAGCTAAGAAAATATATAGGAATATTTAATCTCTTAATTTTCTAAACATGAAAATCACTAAAATTTCCAATATAATTACTAATTAATTACATGATTAATTGAATCTAACTTGGTATGTATTCTTTTCTCAAGTAAAATACACAACATATATTAATTAACTTAATCATACTCTCATGTCAATTAAATTACATACTACTCATTAAGTTTATCAATTATGGATCACAACGCCTACTTCACTTAGTATACACGGTGCGCTATGATTGACTTCCCCTTGCTTGTGTGGCATCCACGTGGCGACGACTAATCATCTATACATGCGGCGCACTCTAATTAGCTCTTTTTTCTTGTATGGTGTCCACGTATCCTGTTCTAATTAGTCCTGTATTAAAAAATTAATAAAAAATTCCAAAAATATATTTTCATTCCGTACTAGAAAGTTTATATTTAATACTTTTAACTCAAAAAATACTACTTATTGAATAAAATGAACAAATATTAAGTAAAAAAGTGTACTGATGACTCTACTTTTATAGAGTTATCACACCCCAAACTTAATTCTTTGCTTACCTTCAAGTAAAGCTAAGTTTAACTAGATGATAAGAAAACTTGATCAATACGAATTTATAATGTTTATAATTCTTGATAACGGTGCCAAAAACTTGATCAATATGAATTGTGTACAATGGGTACGTAAATATATGCATTGCAAACAAATAATATAATGATAAGAAAATGATCGATACGAATTGTGTGCAATGGGTACGTAAATATATGCATCGTAAATAAGTAATATAATGATAAAAAAAAATCATTCTCATAGAGATTATGTTATTAGAAACTAATTTTAAAATTAAAAAATAAATATTAATTATTATATTTTTGTATTTTAAGAAAACAAAGTTAAAAGAACTAAGAATAAATGATAATAATTAATTAATTCAAAATTAGCAGCTAAGAAAATATGTGAGAAAATATGTAAAAATATAATTTTTTAAACATATAAATCACTAAAATTTTCTCAATATTATTACCAACAATTACATGATCAATTGTATCTAACCTAGTATATATTCCTCTCTGTAAGCTACACATCATATAGTAATTAACTTAGTCATACTCATGTTAACTAAATTGCATATTACTCATTAAGTTCAACAATTATGTATTATATATATAAGAATTATACATCTTTACCTAGAAATTATGTTTGTTATTTAATCAAGAAAAACAATTAAATAATTCTCTCAAATTTATTTAGTTGTGTCTATAAATCAATTGTTAGTCAAATAATTAATAACATAAAAATCAAATTAAATAATATAATTGAATTGAAGTCATAAATGGGGTAAAAATATTAGATCATTATATGTAGAAAATTGGATTCATAAGACCCCTAGTTTAATAAATTAGTTAGACCAATTTACTCTTTAATCTTCGCCAAAGAATTTTCCTTTTAAATTTTTTTTATATTTTCTCTCTTTTAGGCACCAAAAATTGGTAAAAATCAGCTATTAGGGTTTTTTTGTCAATTAGGGTGTAAAATTAGACTCAAATGAAATATGGACCGTCAGATCAGCTTTATATCAAGGATTGAGATGAAAAAAGAAAAATTAAATAGTGCTGGCCAATGGGATGCGACACGTGGCAAGAGAGAAAAAGGGGACGAATCAGTATGCGATGCATGGTGAGGCGAACTAGTTTTGATCAATGTTTGCTGAGTTAGGGGCACATGACGCGCTGCTATTCGTTGATCCGGATTGCATGATACCTTGGTGGAATAAACGAACGAATCCTATGACGACACGTGGCATGCTCGTCGATCGTTCGGCAAAACTCAAAATGATTGCCATGTCGACACATGGCAACACCAGCATCACATGGTACACACAGCATGCTCCGATTGGTTCCCTTTTCTTACGTGGCATCCACGTGTCATGTTCTTGTTGGTTTAGCATTAAAAATTCATAAGAAATCCATAAAAATTTCGAAAAATTTTCAAAAAATATATTTTGATCTCTTTTCACTAGAAAATTCATATTTTAATATTTTTAATGCCAAAAGTATTACTTGTTGAATAAAACGAGCAAATATTAAGTAGAAAAGTACATTGATGATCTACTTTCATAGAATAATCATTTAACACACCTTATTTGTTCAAGTTTTAGGGTCTTTTCAAGGCCCTTCTAGTTCAACATCCTTCCTTAAATTTTGATTTCAACATACTTTATTTTCCTAAAGTTTCAAGGTCTGTTAAAGGAAGTCCCACATCAGTTAGGTGATTGACAACAACTTAATGAGAATTTATTGAGTTGAGTTAGGTCCAGATTTCTACCAGGATCCTCTAAGTTCAATTTCTAGAATGGGCCCACTCTATTATGAGATTTTTAGATAATTTTATTTCAACTCTAACCAAACTCACATTTAATCGATTGGTTCAAGGCAACAACCATAGGTTTTGATACCATTTAATATGCCTAATAACTCTCATTCTTAAAAGTTAACCTATAGAGTGGCGTTTATTTATATATTTATAAATCTATGTTCTCATTGGTATTTTATTAATGTGAGACTTGTTAGTTTTTTTACTTCTTAACACGGTCCTTTTACGAAATGGAATAATTGTCTAGAAAAATCATTTTCTGTAGTAAATGGAATAATTAATTTCCTTTTCTCAAGTAGTTGATTTTGCAGTTGTTCACTTCTACGTATGTATGCATAAAGCAAAAAGAAGGAGATAAATATTTTATTTCCTTTTACTCATTGATGAATGAATCTTCTCTTTATATTTTCCTGGCAGATTAATCTTAAGCGTGCACGCATGCTAGCGAAATCACATGTTTTATACTCTAATGTACCAGGTATAGGCCATGCTCTTTCTGGTCCTTTACTTAATTGGTGTTCATGTTGTGTTTCGATGGCAACCATAGTTTTTTGGAGCTTCATTTCAGGATGTATTGAGTGTAATAAAGAGGAAAACATATTATTGTGGGAAAGATTAACGAAGCCACGCATTGTTTTTGGTGTTCCGTTACAGGAAATTATAGGTGATAAAAAATCTGCTACCAAGGTAAAGAAATTCCATTCTTTTATAACGGCATAAGCTATTGCTCTAATTTGATATTTACTCATAGATACAGTACGCAACAAATGTGAAACTTTATAAATGAAAGCATGGCTTGTTTACCTACACTGATAATTATTTCTTATTTTTCAAAGTAACAGATAAAGGAATTTGTGAGACTGTATAAGAAGGAGCAATATATTCTTACTTTGAATAGAGTCGGAAGAGACTTTGAGGTCTTTATTTCATTCAAGGTATGAAAAAAGGTTATTGTTGCAAAAATTGAAAATTACTTTAATTTCTACGCTTTCAAACATGAAATGCAATTGCAGGTGGGAGCCAGTAGTATGTCGGTCCTGAAAAGTGTTTTGCAGTCCTATTGGCTTCATGAGAAGTGGAACAGCTCAAGCGATGAGTTTGACCAGCTTGACTTAGCCTTTTGGAGATGGAGAATAGATTTGAGAACTTCATCCAACAATTAGACATGAAAGGATGGGATGTTGAGGAGATCAATTTGAAGGTCCCAAGGGAAATTTCTATTGAGGAATTAGGAGGACCTAGTTGACTTGGAAAGATGTCTAAAAGTATCATTGGTGCGATTTGATAAGTTGAGGTTTATCCTGCTTTCGAAGGTTGCTTATTTTCGTAAGCTCACATTCTGTTGCATGGAACATATATGGCATCTACTTAAGGTGCTGACACTTGCCCAAATTTATGAAGCCTTGCTTGTAAGGCCATTTGGCAAGATCGTTATAATTTTCTGCCCATGGAAAATCATTGCGTCTCTTATAGTTGTGTAATGTTAAATTAATTTTTTTATCAAAGATATTTTTTTTTAATGTAATTTGAACTTATGAATTAAAACAAAAAATAATTAATCTTATGAAACACGTTGTATAATGTTATCTTAAAAAAGAAAATTAGGTAATGTACAAACAAAGGGTTATTTTAGAAATAATTTAATAGTATTAATATATATGGAGGTATAAATTGAAATGAGATGTTAATGAGATTTATGAGATAATTAATTAATTTTTAAAATCCATCTCATTTCACTATAGACCACTCTTTTGACCCCCAACGCCATCAATTGGCACAAATCTAGGAACAACGCCTCATACTCGATAATATTGTTAGTTGTCTAGAAAGTGATGTGGAGACACCGTTTTATTAAACCTTTAGTATGAGTGAATATCACAATTCCAATCTTGATCCTCCCATCAACGTATGCCTTCCACATTACTTGAAGTAGGTACTATTGTCATCGACACTAACACCCTAGCTTCTAGCTTAGATGTGGGTTTTTGAGTCCACTTAGCAATAAAATTAGCCATATCTTGTCCCTTGATTGTCGATAAGGGCTTGTAATGCATCTTGAACTCGCTTAATTCAAAAACTATTTGGGAAAGGCAACCATATTGGTATGGCTTTCCCATGATATTCTTCAATGGATATAATGTGAGGATGACTATCTTATATGCTCCAATGTAATGTCTAAGTTTTTGTGCTATCATTCTTATTGTAAATTCTTCCTTATCCACCAGAGGATACAATTGTTATGCTTCTATCAGGGAATAACTCACATAATATACAAGATTTTTTCTCCCTTCCTTGTCGACCACTATTACAGCACTAGCGGCTTTATTTTGAACGCTATATATATATGTAGCACCTCGTCGGCAATAGGATTGGATAAAAAAGGTCCCTTCTCTAAGAATTCTTTGATGGACTGGAAAGTTTGTTCACAATTTGTATCCCATATGTATTCCTTATTTTTCTTTAGTAATTGAAAAAACAGTAGATACTTCTCTATACACTTGGAAATGAAATGGCTCAATGTGATTATACAACCATTTAGTTATTGAACCTCCCTAACACAACTTGGAGATCTCATGTTTGTTAAAGCTGAATTTTTGTCAAGATTGACTTTTATCCTTCTTGACGACAATCAATAACCTAGAAACTTCCCCAAGTTTACTCCAAAGACACTTTTTTGGGTTAAGTCACATTTGATAACATCTTATTATGGAAAAAATATCTATCACATTGTTTAAACCAAAATGCATCCTTATATAGCAATAGGTCCCTTCTTTCATGATAAGTCATTTTTCTTCATCTCTAGAATGCATTCAAATCTAATAGTAGCCTAAGTATGCATTCATGAAGCTCATCATTTCAAATCCAAATGTGGTATTAACCAACTTGTCAATGTTTGGCAATGGGAAGTAATCCTTTGGTATAGCGGTATTAAGATCCATAAAGTCAATGCACAGTATATGCTCTCCCCTCGCTTTATTTTCCAACACAACGTTCGATAGCCATGTTGAATAATCGACCTCCTGAATCCATCCTACATTTTTTAAGAAATTGACCTTCTTCTTAATGATATCACTTTTATCTTGGTTGAACCTCCACTTTCATTGTTGAACTAGTTTCTTGGTGTAATCGACACATAATTCATGATAAATTATTTCATGATCAATGCTAAGCATGTCTTTTGGCTTTCATACAAAAATTTCTACATTATCCTTGAAGTATTCGAAGAGTGAAGCTTTTAACTCGTGGGCCAGTTTAGAACTGATTTTTATGGATTATCCACTATTGGCCCTATATGTAAATTGTTTTGTAATCCTTTGGGGCAACTACTATGGTTTGACTCCCTACTCACTACATTATCTCCTGATTCAAACGATGTTCGTTCTTTGGTTGCTAATTTGATATGGGGATAATGCATTTTCTTGGCGAAATAGTAACAACTAGTTGCCTTATCTTGCTCTCCCCTTATCTTTCTTATCCCTTCAATTATAGAATACTTGATGAGTTGATGATACATGGAAAGGAATGCTATCATCTTATGTATCCATAATCTACCCAAAATTGCGTTGTAAGATATAGGGGTGTTCAACACCACAAAATTTGTAAGGATGATTTCTCCTTCCATTGAGATCGATAAATGTATAATCCCTACTGACATGGTCACACTGCCATTGAAGCCCACCAAATGCATCTGTTGTTGCATTATTTCCTTGGGGTCTATCCCTATATCCAACAAGGTAGATAAATACAACAAATTCAAAGATCTTCCATTATCCACTAGGATTTTGTGCAACTCACAATATGTGATCTTGACAATGATAACCAACGGGTCATTATGGGGTGGTAGGACCTCCTATCCTTCGAAGATGATATGATGGACATGTCCTTCATGCTTCAAATTGTATACAAGTTGATTTATATCCCTTGCTTCTCGTGCATAACTCTTCATTGAGTTGTTGGAATTACGCGACATAGTTAGTCCTCCATGTATGGTGTGAATTATGTGCAAGTTTTTTCGAATAGGCTAATTTGATCTGTTAGCATTCCTAAGAACAAGATTTTGAGGAATAAACTCGCTTCGATTAATGGGAGTTTTGGCTCCTCTATTTCCTTTTCTCGGACCCCTATTCTTGTCAACCACATCACCCAAATATCATTCTGACAACAAATGTTCAATTTTTCATTTGAGGTGTCGGCTATCTCTGGTTCAATAACCTGTATATTCATAAAATGCGACAATTTAAGTGATTGATATGCTACGTGTATTGTATGGCCTTAGCTAACGAGATATGCAATGAGGAAGGGACAACGCCCTTCCTTAAGTCCTTGGCCTCCCTTTGGGTGCGATCAGGGGTTTGAAATGAGGAAGATTAAGGCGATTGTCCCCATAAGGCCTCATATCTTCTTCCCTTTTAACTAGGATGGACTTGGTTATAGCTCCATTTACCAATCCCTTGTTAGACTTCATCTCTCTCTCAATGTTGATAAAATTATGGGTCCCTTCATAGACCATTTCCAGAGATCGTGAGGTGGTCTTAGCCAATTCAATGAACATATCAATGTCAAGCTTGATGCTCTTATGGAAAGCTTCAATGGAAATGAAGTATGGACATTATAAAATTTCCATTTTCTCTATTTTAAACCTCTTCATATAAGTCTCGATAGTCTCATCATCCTCTTAGATGAATGAAAAAAAATTACACGACTTCTTCCAAATTGACCTATTGCATGCATAATTGGTAACAAATGCTTTCACCAATTCATCAAAACTTTTAATACTTTTAGGAGGTAACTCAATAAACCATTGTTGTGTCATCTCTTGGAAGGTTACAGCAAACAAATTACAATAAATGGCTTCTTTTTTGTTTTCTAAGAGATTCATAACAGCCATCTTAAAGTGAATAACATGGGCCATTGGGTTTTTTGTTCCCTTATAAAAAGGACACTTGGGGGTAGTGAAATTTAGGGGTGATGTCATTAACTCAAGGACATTTGAAAAGGGTGATGTCGACAATTGATTGCACACTATTCTGATATCGCCCCAAGGCCTTAGTTTTTCCTAACCTTTGAACCAATTATTCATTTTTCCTCCATTTTCTCTTCCATATCTCTGAGTTTATCTTCAAAGGTACCGTTTGGATGATCGAGTGGTATTATACATCCCACTATGGTAGAATTCTCCAAGCCTAAACATCCTGGAAATTGATGGGGTGTATTTTGTGCCAGATGTTCGTGGGTTGGTGATGAGTGCTCAAAAAGCACTAAAATTACCATGATTTTATACACATTAATTGATTAAAAATATATATTTATATAATTTTATCATATATTTATATAAATCTGTCTTTTCGAAATCACGGGTATTTTTATTGTTTTTTAGGTATTTTTGCTTTAAAACATAACTTAAAGACTCAAAGAGGAGTACTGAGCCAATACATCACGAATATATTCATAAAATAAATGAGAAAAAGTCAACAAATATGAAAAAATTGGACAAAATGGGTCAAAAAGGAGGAAATCGCGCCGCACCACCTTGCCAGATCGCCCATTCCGCACACGCCAGGTTCGTGCCCCACGTGCGCCCTCGCTTCCAAGTCACGCGCGTCGCTGCCCATCTGCCCTATTCGCGTGTGCCAGCTCCCCCCATATCACCATGATGTCAACAGTATGACGTCATCATTCACTACTCTGCATTTTCTCAATTTTTAATCATTTTTCCATCCACTTTTTCTTCCTCTCCTCACCTATAAATACCCCCATAATCTTCACTTCAAAACACACCTAAAAACACATCTTCTTCTCACTTTCTTTCTCTCCATTTCTTAGTTTTTAGTTTTTTCTTAGTTAGCTTTTCTTAGTTTTAGAGTTCTTCTCTTTTTGAGAAGAACTAATTATGTTTTTGTAATTTATTTGCTTTTTGATTCAATAAATGAGAGTACAAAATCCGTTTGGAGGTTTTCCAGCAACAAAAATAGCATTAGAGTACTGTAAGGATTTTATTTTCTTTATAGTTATTTTTTATGTTTTATTCTTATATGTTATATTTAATTTATCTGTGATTAAATTTAACATTACTGGCTGTTTGTAAACATGATATAATAATAACGTTGTTATGTTTGCGAAATATTAAATAGGTGAAAATCTCTAAAATGAATTGATTTTGTTTTTATTCAAGATTTTATATTAAGAATGTTAGAGAGAAATATATTATTTTTCATTACAAACTTAAATCTGAAAATTAGATTTTAAGGTTTAGTTATCCGGTCTGATTTAAAGTAGTGTTATTTTATTTGTTGGTACAATCGCCTGGTAGTTAGAGTGAAGCTCTATTTCAAAATTTTTTATAAGAATTATTATCTGAAAATTTATTGACAACATATTTTCAGTAGTGATTTTAAAACTTGAAAGTTAGTACTCGGATAACTAAATTATTAGGTTTAATTTGGACATCTTGAATAAAGTTTAAACTGTCTAACCCCACCAAAGGTGGTATTTAAATGGTTTATTTTCAATCTCTTAGAAAAAAGAATTAATTTAATTAACCAAATTAGTTATCAACCCCACCCATAGGTGTTCATTGATTTGTTTAGTTAACAAAGAATATCTAACCCCACCAAAGATGGTATTCATATAAAAAAGAGAGAATCAATAATATCAATTTATCTCTTTAATAACCTAAATAATATGAGCAAGCATAATTAACTTAGTTATTATATCCATAAATACTCTACTATTATAAAAGATAAAATTTACATAAATGTTTATTGAATTCGTATCTATGTTTATTTTTATGTTATTAGATTAAGAAAAACACAAAAATCCAAATATAGTGACAGAATGTTTAGGATTTAATTTCGTTTTTAAAAATTTAAATAATAAATTAAAAACTACATATATTCCTTTCTTAGATCGACCTTGGGAGTATACTTATCATTTTCTACGAAATGATTCGTGCACTTGCGAGAGTTTTATAAATATAAAACCAAAGTATCGGTATGATCGACGATGTCGATTTTGCCCGTGCACGAATCATTTCATAGAAAATGATGGTAATTTTATATGTGGTTTTTAAGAAATATATGTGGGGTATTTATAGGTGAGGAGAGGAAGAAAAAGTGGGTAAAAAATGATTAAAATTTGAGAAAACGCAGAGTAATGAATGATGATGTCATACTACTGACATCATGGTGATGTAGGGTCATACTTGCCGATAATCGTGGCAATTTTAGTGCTTTTTGAGCACTCATCAGTTGGTGGGTCATATATGCAGATCCTAAAATGGGGTTGAGAATTTGAGCTATAGGTACATGTTTTTCCTCGATTATACAAGATCGACACTAATGAGGATCTTGTGATGCACACTCCAATCTAAATGGACAACTAACCATTATAGGGGGCCAAGGGTATGGAACAAACTTTGAGCTTCGGAATAATCATCCCATACCAACCTTGATCTAAGTTTCTTGTTATCATTTTGAGACTTAATGAATTATTGTTATAGTTCTGTTACAGTTTTTTGAAGACTCTCTAATATGGTGTCTTTTTCGTAGGATGTACTTTCAGAGCTGTAGCTAAACGAACTAGTGTTTGTGAAATTTTGTTGTCTAGTTTGGTTGTGTCATTGTGAACTGAAGGTCGCCTGTTGTCCCTATGACAGGAGTAGTTTCTAAATATGCACTAGAAAGATTTAAGGCCTACAGTAGGTGCCAATTGTTTGGAAAGATGCTAGTGTTTTAGGGTTTCTAGAAAGAGGTTTAGAATGAAGATAATATTTAGTTCTTTTATTCATCTTATAAATGAGGTATATATAGGCATACAAGAGGTAGGTGTCAATATTACATTAGTATGTACTTCCTCAAGATGCCATTACTTTATGATCAATGAGGATGATCACAAGTTTTGTCGAATCATGAATTTTTGATTGCTTGGTTGTTAATTTCTTATACATATTATATATTTGTTGTGACGAAATACTTCTATATATGTTTATGTTTGGAATACTACTTAGATACTTTGAATTATTTGGTAATTTATGAATAGGTGCGGACTCTCTCACTCATGTCTCTTTTGTCGAGATAGTCTTTAAAGCGTAAAGTGAAGTGATCTATCAGATCGCTTAATACTAGTGTCCACATGGTCAGGTCGTTAGGAGGAGTGCTCCACAAGAAAATCAGTATATTCCAGTACCATGCCATTATATACAAGGTGCTCGATACAACAAACTCTTATCTAAGCAATGTAACTCAGGTCATTATAATAACGACCCATCTACATGTAACATTCTTGAAAATTGCAATGATTGGAACCATCTTGTTCCTTGGACTCTATTCTATCCTTTTGTTACTAATATATGATCAGTGAAAATGATCACCCCTAAAATGCGTTAAGGCATAGCAGTTGACTAGTTGGCGTTTCATCAGCTGGATAAAGGTAGAGTTTTGTCGAATTAGGAATTTTTGATTGCTTGGTTATTAATTTCTTATACATATTATATATTTATTGTGACAAAATACTTCTATGTTTGTTTGTGTTTGGAATACTACTTAGATACTTTGAATTATTTAGTAATTTATGAATAGGCGTGGACTTTCTCACTCATGTTCCTTTTGGTGAGATGGTCTTTAAAGAGTAAAGTGAAATGATCTATCAAGTCGTTTGATACCAATGTCTATATGGTCAGGTTGTTAGGCAAAGTGCTCCACAGAAAAATCAATATACTTTAATGTCAGGTCACTATATACAAGGTGTTCGATACAACAGACTTTAATCCAAGCAAAGTAACTCAAGTCGTTAGGATAGCGACCCCTGTACTCGTAACATTTCTAACAATTGTAACGATTGGAACCATCTTGTTACTTTGAGTTTGTTTTATCCCTTTGTCATTACTTTATGATAAGTGAGGATGATCACAAGTTTTGTCAAATCACAAATTTCCGTTTGCTTGGTTATTAATTTCTTATACATGTTATATATTTGTTGTGACGAAATACTTATATGCCTGTTTGTGTTTGGAATACTATTTGGATATTATGAATTATTTGGTAATTTATGAAGGGGTGGACTCTCTCACTCATGTCCCTTTTTCCGAGATAGCCTTTAAAGGGTAAAGTGAAGTGATCTATGGATCTACTACACCAACAACAACGAAGTTGTTAATCTGTCTGCATTGCAATATATAGGGAGAATTTGAAGAGATTTATTATGTACATTGATAAGCTGCCTTGTGCTGGAGTTTGGACATCAATGTAAATGTCTTCACACAAGGAATCATTACCCATGGTCACATGGAATGTGACGCGAGCTCAGTACAACTACATCCTAAGACATCCTTTTACTATGTAATTTAAATGATTTTCCCCAAATTAACCCTAACTACTTGTATTATTAGTATGTTGTTTCCCCAAAGTCTCTTTAGGGGTCTAATTTTAGTATATGCTAATACATGGGCGTGGTTATCTAATTGAGTTAATCAAATTGACCTAACCAATTATCCTCATAAAGATAATGGAGAGACAATGCACAAACTAAGAATCATGATCCACATACACTGTAGAACAACTTTCATGGGAATTGATAAGTAAAGGTTTAGCTAGAGCTATAGTATTATAGAACAAAATAAAGCAAGGGAAAAGCTCCTGCTGTTTACATATGAACAACAAAATCTAGAATTTTGTTTACTCATGGCATAATTACTGTGATAATGTCCAAAAACAATCTAGAATCTCGTTCCCTGATAGAATAACCACAGTGATCATGTCCAAAAGCTTTACGTTCAGTCATCATCTTCGTCCTCTTCATCATCATCATCCTCATCCTCTTCTTCGTGCTGTCCCTCCTACAAAAGGCATAGTATTTATGCTCGCATTATAAGAAATGGACATTCAACAGGAACCCTAACAAGCTACTGGTATGTTGAAATAAAATTTACAATAATAATAATAATAATAATAATAATAATAATAATAATAATAATAATAACAATAATAATAATAATAATAATAATAGTAATAGTAATAGTACTCTGAACGAATGCAAAGAGGCCTACCTCCACACTAGCTTCATCCTCTTTATCGTTCACTTCAGATTTTGATCTCTCTGACTCTTCATCACCATCATCTTCTGAGCTATCCTGTGAAAAACAACAGGTAGGATTTGGAAAACACCAATAACAAATAGACCTAACCAAAGTGCTTTTACTTATTTAAGGGGGGGAGAGGGAAAGTTCCAACCTGCTTTTTGTTGTAGGCCTTCATTTGCTTTTCATACTCAGCTTTCCTTTTTCCAGCCTTGGCTTCATAAGGAGCCTTTTCCTTCAAGATGAAGGTGGACAAGCAAAGATCATTCAACAATAGACAAAAAGATTAGAACGATAGGATGGAAGAAAGCCTAGATTCGGCAGGTTTACTTTGATTAATTCAGCTTTGTCTACTATTCCAATTTACTACCTTTGAATTTTCAAAATTCAAGTGGATAAGACTTTGTTAGGCAAGTGACTATGAAGATTCCAACTCGAGGAAAACTCTATTGGGCATAGAGTTATCAAACTCTAAAGTATGGGTTGAATGAGAATGAATGGGATGCATGCTGTGGTTTACAAGGTGGTGCATGCAGTCTTTGGATAGCAATTGCTAAAGAAATTAATTTTTTCTTTTCTAATTTGAGTTATAAAGTAGGGAGCAGAGTAAAATTCATTTTTGGGAAGATTCCTCATTGGATAGTGGTTCCTTTTCAATAAGAAACCTTGTATAATCTTTGTTTGGATAAAAATGTCCCAATAAACATATTGTTTTCCTCAAAGGGTTAGAATATTATATTTAAGAGAAACTTAAACAATTGTAAAGTTGTTGATTTTGTAAGTTTGATGCCACATTTAGGAGTAAATATCAATGTCAACAATATTGATAAAAGGATATGAACTAATGAATCATCTGGTAATTCTTCTTGTAAATCTTATTTTTAGCTCCTTGTTGTTGACCCCAATTTATTACGTTTCAATCACTTCGATTCGGTGTGGAAGTGTCCTACTCCAAGTTAAGGTGTTGAAGTGATTAATTGTTCTTGGTAAGGTCAACACGATGGATTGAATTCAATCATAGTTTTCTAAACTTTTTCTTCCACTGAATTGGTGTTTTCTTTGTAAGAGAAATTCATAAGACATTAATTATTTGTTTCTACATTGCTCAATTTCGCATCCTTGGTCTAAGCTACAAAATAACGTGTGTGTTCAAATGAACGATCTCAGGATCTTGCAAATCTTTGTTGCAAAAAATTTAACTTGCTTAGGAATAGTATAAGGCTAATAAAGCAACAGTGTTGTGGAGCTATAGGATATGAGCAATTCTTTAGGTGTTGTGTAGTGAGAAGAATAATGTAAGTTTTGAGAATTATAAAAAAGATAACAATATTTTATGGGAGAAAGTTTCTTTTTTGATTTCCTTATGGACATCAATTTTAAAAGAATTTAAAGATTATTCTCAGTTTCTTTTAAGTTATAATTGGGGAGCTTGACTATTTTAAGATTTGTTTTGGGTTGTCTAAAGCTTAGACTTTAGTATTGTTAAGTTTTCTTTCAAATGGATTGCTTATCCACATTTTGTACTTTTGTACCTATCTTTATGTATAAATATATTATGATGTCTCTTACTATTTAAAAAAAATAGACAAAATTCAAAAAAATCAACATGCAAGTGAAAATCAACAAATTAAAAGGATTAAAAAAATTGCACCGTATTACCTTCCCTTCATTGCTTCCCAATTTATATTGATCATCATAAAGCCTTAACTTACTTATGGATGCAACAAACAATTAACACTCACCCCCCAACTTACAAATGAAGTCCGGTCAGAAAATCAAGGCAAAGAGGATTCAAAGGACTTTCCAATTATGTGTGATAATGTGAGTGTGAGAAATAATCATATAACAGAGGGAAGAGTCTACCACAATTCTGTTGAATTAAATGTTTATTTGGCAATCAGAGGAGGGGAAAAGAAAAAAAAAGTTGTTTGGCAAAAAACTTATGCAAGTAACAACGTAGTTTATAAATTCCAAACATATATGTCCAGGGCAAACATCATATAGGAGTTTCTTAAATTTGATAACCACAAAGATTAGTACAAGGAATAGTGCCAATGTGAAAAATGATTCCTCATTAGAAATGTAAACAGTGGATTACGTACAGCAGCAGACATGGCCTTCCACTTATCTCCTCCAGCTTTTCCAACCTTTGAGTGCAAATCACAAAGACATGAATCAATTCCACAATTCCAACTATATTTTCATCAGAGAAGATAGATAAAACTAGGCAGAATGCCCAAGAAGTACTTACAGCCGATACAGCCTTCACATTAGGGTTGTCCCTCTTGAATTCTTTTCTGAACTCCTCACTGTCATATCAACTCGTTAAGATTCATATAAATCCTCAACACATTAGAATAGTAAAATCTTCAAATTAACTTATTTAGAAAGAGAGAAAAAAGGAGATACAAACAGGAAGACAAAGAAAGCACTGGGTGGCCTCTTGGGCCTGTTTGGGTCCTTCTTGGCCTTCTTTTCAATCTTAGCCTGCCGTTTGCTGCTCCTATCAGCCTGGACGGAAGCCTTTCGCTTCCCGACCTTTCTGGAAAGAATATAGATACATATGACCCATCAATACAATATTCCTGTATATGCTGTTGTATACACCATAATATAACATCATATGTCATTAGAGGTAAACATCTCCATAATGGAAATCAAAATAAAAACCTTAGACAGATTAATGAACCTTACTGTGTGACTTACATTTTACAATCCAAGGATCATATCCAAAATGCAAGTATTGCCATCAAACTTAAACCAACTAACCTGTCATCTACAGGCTTCAATGGTTCCTTCGAGTTCTTTGCTGCCCCCTTACCCTTGGCAGCTTTCATGTTGACAATTAAAAATGTGGTCCTGTTCATCAAAATTTAGATGAATAATCTTCTAAGACACCCTGTTCTATAATATTATAAGAGTTAAATGAACTAAACACTACAAGATTGAAATCATAAAGTCAAAGGAAATAGATATATCCCCACAACACATAATTATTTGACGTCATTCATAAAAATTCGGAGCAAAAATTTTCAGTCACAAAAGTAAGAGCAAGCAAACAAACTAAAATTAGGAGCTATAAGTAATTCTTATCCAAATATAATAGTTGTTCGGTGTTCTATCTAAATTGGCCAAAGTTCAACACAAAAGGTAAATTGCAACAAAATAATAAAATTTCTTCCGGTATACGCATAAAACAAAACTTTCACACGCAAAAAGGATCTTCACTTCAACAACAAAAAAAAACCCGTAGAATTACCCACATATATCTTATTGTAGTTAAGTGAATTTCCACTATATCAGGAGAACTAAGAAGAAAAAAACAACAATAGCAGGAACAAATCCAGAGAAAAAAAAAGGAATTTTAAATTTTCGTGCTTTAGAAATCATGCAGAAAAAAGACGATCAAAAACTTTATTTCCATTTAATTCCTTTCAATTATCGAAGCATCCGAAGAGAGCTTTAAAAAGAAGAAAAATGAAAAACAGATCTAAAAGAAAATGCTACCTGTGTGGAACGAACTGACAGTCGAATCGCAGAAACGGAACGGAACGGAACAGAAAAGAGAATCAAAACGAACCTAACAAATGAAAGACGAAACAATACGATCGAGAAAGAAGTGGAACTTTGTAAAGCAACTGGGCCAATCGGTATACCATATGACTTTACCGTGACACGAGTCAGCGCTAGCCGCTAGATTGCGCTTTTACCGACTACACCCGGTACCCAAAAACGCTAGATATTTTTTTATTTGTTTAGGTTTTTTTTTTCCCAAACTTATTTGTCTGGTTTTTTGATTCCAAGAACAAATGAACAATTAAAAAAAAAAAACAGCTAAACAAAGATGGAAAGTATTTTAAAAAATAAATATTCGATTTTCTCATATTAAAAGATATATTATTTCCAAGTGCTTCTTTATTCGGTAATGAATTATGATAATTGCCGCCAAATTATTATTCCATACAAGCAAAGCCAAGGGACATATTTGTAGAATGTCCTGTGTATTGACACGTGGTAAATCTCGTAGATCACGTGACTATAATATATCGAAATTGTGCTTTGACTTTTGACTCTTTCTCCGCGACCAAGACTCAAAATATTGACAAATAAGCATGTAAATTTTGTATGGTCTGAATTATCTGATTTAAGCATTAAAAAAAAGTCCGACTTAAAGTTATCTAATAATTTCTTTTCGGTTAATCAATTGATTTTAATTCTATTTTTTTTAAATCATATATTTATTTATGTTTTTAAAAAATAAATATATAATTTTTTTTATCACAACTAAAAAACACTATATATAAAAAAATTATGAAATATAATTCAACTATAATTTTAAACTTAAACTTATGAACAAATATTTGTAAGTGTATAAGATAATCTAAAATATATAAAAAAATTCAGAGCATTGGTTCATCATTTAATCTCTAATAGTGACTTAAATAAACTTAAAGTTAAACTCCCGTCCATGATGTAAATTTTGGGTTGGGCTAACCCAACTTATTCAACCGTTGCATAATTTTTAGTTGGGTTTTATTAGCCCTACCATCCGTCTAAGTTAATATTGTCTCGACTCTTCACTTAAGTTTCAACCGCAGGCATTATGTTTCATTCATCCATTCAAATGCTTCAAATCGATTTTTTTAAGGTTTCGAATTTGTTACAGGTGTAAAGGATAAAAATATCTCTCATATTATCAATAATATTTTAACAATGTCTGTTTAGAGATCTCGATATTGATACATATTAATCGTAACAATATCGATAAAATATTAATTTCAAAAGACATTGATATAACATAAATATTAACAATAAAATATCGATTAATTTTTTTATTTTTAGAATAATTTATCATTAAATATATTTATATAATTTTATTAATTAAAATAATTATTTTAAAATATTTAAAATAATTATTTGGAGACTTAGAGCCATCATCTTGAAGAAAATCATAAAGATTTCATGATTTTGTGTTGTTATGACTACGATTGTTAGACTTAAAAGAACCAAAAGAAATCAAACAGTTACATGTATTCAAATCAATTGTAATTCTTCGTACTTTGTATATTCAATATTTAATTATTCTTATGTTGAAAGAAGGCTCTGAAGATAAAAAAAAAATCCTCATTTCTAAAGTTCATATAGGTGAGAAAAGAAAGAAAAACAATCCCTAAATTTCTTAGGATATATACCACAATATCAAGATCAGAGATCATCTCTCCAATAGCATAAAGATTATCAGTCAAAGACTTAACCTTCACAAAATAATCTTGAATATTCAAATTATCCTTCCTAACTTGTTACAACTTACACTTCAATTCCATAACCCTAATACGAGAAGTGGAATTAAAATAATCTTGAAATATTTCCAAATGATTATAATAGTCTTTGATTGTAATAGTCTTCTCACCACTGACTTGATAAAGTATATTTTTCGCCTCAGAGTCAAAAATCCAACTCTTAAGAAGATTATCCTCTGATTCTAAGAAGAGTAATTGGATTTGGAACAATTTTTGACGAATTCTTCACGTTAGTATGAAACTTAAAAGCTACGAATTCTGTGATATTTAGACCAACCTCAGATCATAAATAATCACAAAACTAAGAAAATATTCTTTTCATATGATATAATTCGTCTGATATATCTTGATCAAAATAAAAGGATCATTCAAAAGTGAAAAAAACAGAAAAAATATTCATAATTGAAGAATGAGTAACACCAACAAAACCACTAGAGGTAGTCAAAGGATCAGACGTTAAATGAATATTTATCATGTAAATTCGAGTAAAACCTTCAAATTTATAACTTTCATGCTGTACAAAAGTGAAATAACCTAATAGAACTTTCTCTCTCGAAGTAGAATCTATATAAATATGAATTTTTAATTTATTAAAAGTAGTACATTAGTTTATATAGTACTGTAGTCTAACTACCACTAGTTACTCTTTGTACACGTCTAAGGGTAAAATAACAATTTAACATATACTACTTACAATGTGTTTACATGAACTAAACTACTCACTTTATTAGTCCCTCTCAAATACAGATCTGTCATAATTTGTCACTAAGCTATGGAAAACGCCTGTACATATATTGGCCACACTCAAACAATATTGTAGAAATTAAAGGAACGAAAAATATATAAATTCTAAACAAATTATAACATCTCACGTATAAAACATGCATTTTTAATTAGTTAAAAAAATGCATATGTTAGAAACAGTTTAAAAATTTATTGAGTTTAATTATCAAGGATTATTATATCAATTTTTAATATGAACGTTTCAATTAACTCGATAATTTATAATAATTTTATATTTTTATTTATTTATTATTATATCATTTAAATTTTAAATATATGAAAAAAATTAAAAGAGATAAGATAAATTAAAAAAAAAGCACGACAAAAATGGAAAACGTGCGCAGGATAACGAGGGACTGTTCCTCCAAGTCATGAAAAGTGTTACGTATTGAGTAAAATTTAGAATACATAATTCTAAATTTACTAATATTAGATCCAAATAAGTAAACAAATTACTTGTATTATACCCACTATAATATATTTCAAAGGTAACTCGCAAATTAAAGAGAAATACAAACACTCAAAGAGAAAGCTCTCAACTCACACTCAAACTAAGAATATAAAGACTTATTTTTTTTTTATGGAATGATTAAACCAAATGCAAGGTAGGCTATTTATAGTCCTCATCATGCAATCTACACCATACAAATATAAAACTAAAAAATAATCCTAGTCACATAAATATTATCTACACACTTCTCTTTTCTACAACCTTCAACCACTTCATTTATTTCTCTACTTCCTATAATCACTTCATTTATTTCTCTACTTCCTACAACCACTTCATTTATTTCTCTATTTCCTTCAACCACTTCATTTATTTCTCTACTTCTTTCAACCACTTCATTTATTTCTCTACATCTTTAATTATTATGTTGGTGTTGATTTTCAACACTCCCCCTCAACACCAACTCTCACTATTTTTACTGTGTCAAGCTGACGGCGAAACATTTCGAACTTGTCAACGCTTAAGCTTTTTGTGAACAAGTCCGCAACTTGATCATCTGTCTTGATTTGCCTCATTTCAATTTCTTCTTGCAGAACCTTTTCTCTGATAAAGTGATAGTGTACTTCAACATGCTTAGTTCTTGCATGAAAGATCGGATTCTCTGTCAAACGAATTACCGATTGATTGTCACAACACAACGGTACTACATAATCTACTGGTTGATGTAGATTATTCATTAGCTATATCAACCATGTACATTCTTGAGATGCCATTTTCGTTGCTTGATACTCAACTTCAGTGGTTGATAATGATACCGTTGGTTGTCTCTTGCTACACCAAGAAATTGTTCCAGAATCCAACTTAAACACATACCCAGTTGTTGATCTCCTGGTATCATGATCTCCTACATAGTTTGCATCGCAGTAACCAACTAACTTGTTGTCTCCACCTTTCTTGTACAAAAGACCATAGTCAATTGTACTCTTAACATATCTCAATATTCGTCGAACTGCTTCCAAGTGTGACTTTTTTGGATTTTGCATGTACCGACTCATTACACTAACTGCATAAGAAATGTCAGGTTGAGTTAAGGTTAAATAGATCAGACTACCTACCAATTTACGATACATTATCGCATCTTCCAAATATTTTCCTTCACGTGTACACAATTTGGAATTTGGTTCCATCGGTGTCGAAATCGACTTGCATTCAAGCATTCCAAATCTCTTCAACAAATCTTTGGAATATTTTCGTTGACAAAGAAACATTCCTTCTTGTGTGCGATCAACCTAAAAACCAAGGAAGTGTTTGAGCTGGCCAAGTTCTTTCATCTGGAAACAGACTGACAAATTCTCCTTCGTTTGAAGAATTATTGTCTCATCATCACTGGTTATGATTAAGTCATCTACATATACTAACACACTTGCTAGCTTTCCTTCATTGGCTTTAACAAACAAACTGGAATCTGCAGGTGTTACTGAATAACCACTTTGTATTAAAAATTCAGCAATCTTACCATAACATACCCTGGGTGCTTGTTTCAATCCGTAGAGTGCTTTCTGTAGTTTACACACATATTTAGGATGATCTTGGCTCTGAAAACCCATTGGTTGGATCATGTAGATCTCTCGATCTAGCTCTCCATGAAGAAAAGCATTCTTCACATCCATTTGTCACAACTTCCAATCTTTGTTGGCTGTAAGTGCAAGTAGGACTCGAACAGTTGTAAGTTTCGCCACTGGACTAAACGTTTCATCATAGTGTACTCCATACTGTTGAGAGAAACCACGAGCTACCAATCGTGCCTTGTACCTCTCGATTGACCCATCTGGTCTACGCTTTATCTTGTAAACCCACTTGCAGGATATGGGTTTCACATCTCTTGGCTTTCGCACCAGATCCCAAGTTTGATTTTGCTGAAGTGCATCGATCTCTTCTTTCATAGCTGTCATCCACTCAGATCTTTGTGATGCTTCTTCAAACGTCTTAGGTTCTATTGCTTCTTCAATTATGGCTGCATTGGCATATTTGGGATTTGGCCTTTGTGTTCTTGTTAACCTACGGAGCTGAGATTGTGGAGTTGATTCTTCTATTTCACTAGGCCCACCTTCTTCATTTAGTTGTTGATATATGCCAGTTTGCCAAGGATTCTGAGTTACTCTTTGTTCGGTACCATCATCGTCTTGATCTCTAGATTCATCTAAACTTGGTTGGAATTGAATAGTATGCTCCATCATCTTTTGTTGCAGCTTATCTCCAAATTCTCTTGAGTTTCGCAATGCTTCCTTCTCTGATGACCACCAAGAAGATGCTTCATCGAACACCACATCTCGTGAAGTGTAGCATCTTTCACTCGTTGGATCACAACATTTCCACCCTTTTTTCTGGCTGTCGTATCCCACAAAGATAACTGTAGGTTTCATGTTCCATAGTTTCTCAAAGGGTGAAACAAATTCTAACCTTGGTTGAGGAAGTCTGTTGATCACAAAGGTTGCATTCCTCATCGCTTTAGCCCAAAACCTCCCAGGTACATTCTTTTCATGTAGTATACTTCGAAATTTTTTTGCAAGATGTCGGTTCTTTCTCTCTACTACACCATTTTGTTGTGGCGTGTTGGCACAAGTGTATTGATGACGTATTCGACATTCCCTTAGGTATTGAGAGAAATTTCTTGAGCTATATTCTCCGTTGTTTTCTCTGCGCAAGCAACAGATCTTTTTTCCAACTTTTCCTTCAGTTGACTCTCTAAACTCTTTAAACTTTGAAAATACGTCAGATTTTTCTTTCATAAAGAAAACCCACACATACCTTGAGAAGTCATCAATGAATGTCACCATATATCGCATACCACCAATTGATGGTTGCTTAACAGGACCGAATACATCAGAGTGAACTAACTTCATTGGTTCTTTTGCTTTAAACTTCGATTCCTCATATGGCAATTGGTGAGCTTTACCATATTGACATCCTGCACACACCGTTTCTGTTCGCATGTCTAGTTGAGGAAGCCCTTTAAGCATCGATTTCTTCACCATCACACTTAGCTTGGAATAGCTAACGTGACCTAATCGCATATGCCATAATCTGCTGTCTCATTTCTTCTTATCTTGTCTACATATACAGATTCTGTTGACATTACGTAGACTGATTCCAATCTTTGCCCCTCCATTGTCGGTGTTTCTGAGATTTTTAGATCACGATACACCTTCACGTCTCTGGGACCGAACAAGACATAATGGCCTGATGATGTTAATTGAGCCACAGATGGCAAATTTTTCTTCATTCCTGGGACATGATAAACATCTTGAAGTGGAACTTGGTTAGTACTATATCGAGGTGTAACTATCATCTTACCGATGTGGGCTATCGGTAACCTTGAGTTGTCAACTGTCACCACTACACGACCTCCCTTGTACTCAGACATGTTTTCCAACTTCTGTTATCACCTGTCATATGATTTGAGCAACCTGAATCTATGATCTAGTCATTCTTGTAGTCAATATGTTTTGATGTTGTCACCGTAAGAGCCAATTCTTCTTCCTCTGTAGCAAATAATGCTTCGGCATCCCAACCATCTTCGCTATGCTCCTAAGAACTGGAAGTAGCTGTATTGCTTTCAACAGGATTTTTCTTACTCCAATAATCTTTTGTCATGTGACCCATCTTCCCACAATTGTAACATTCAACGTCAAATTTTTTATTGTTATTGCGATTCTTCCAAGCTCCCCCTGGACGAAAACCTCCCTTTTCTTGAGGAATTTTTCCTTTGTCGCCATCATTTTTATATCCATTTCCATTGTACCGCTTGAAAGTGCCTTTGCTTTTGCTAGTGTAGAACGCTTCTTCTTTACCCTTTAGCAAGACTCCTCCCATTTGATTAGCCATAGCTTCTTGACCGACCAATAAATTCTCAAACTCAACAAGAGATGGTTGTGTCGGCCATCCTTGTATAGCGTTAACAAACCCTCGATATTCCGGTCTCAAACCATGAATAATTATTCTCTTTATCCTCGTTTCCCCAATAGGAGCTTTTGGATCTAACTCTGAAATTTCATAGCATAACGACTTTACCTTGTGAAAGTATTGAGAAATTGTCATGTCGCGTTGCGCCATCGATAGTAACTCATTCTCCAAAAGTTGCAATCTTGTATCATTCTTCTTTGAAAAAGCGTAACAAGAGTATCACATGCTTCCTTTGGTGTTTTTGCATCCCAAATGTGCTCTAACATTTCTTCTTCAACTATGGTCTTCAAAGCAAACATCGCTTTGCTTGTTTTAATTTTCCACTTCCGTAAGATGTCGTTTGCATCTTCCACTGTTGGTTGTGTAACTTCATCACCATCAATAACCTCTCACAAGTCTTGACCTTGTAGATAAGACTTCATACATGTTGCCCATGTATTATAGTTTTTGTTGTTGAGCTTCTTGATTCCTCCAACTACTTGAAGATCACCCATCGGTATAGTCGGCAAGACTTCGACTATATCAAACAAGCTTGACTAATAAACTTACAGAGTACCAAACTCCTCACAACTCAAGATAACTCCACTAAGAACAATCTCTGACCGTCCCGCTCTGATACCAATTGTTGAGTAAAATTTAGAATACACAATTCTAAATTTACTAATATTATATCCAAACAAGTAAATAAACTACTTGTATTATACCCAATATAACACTTTTTAAAGACAACTCACAAATTGAAGAGAAATATAAACACTCAAAGAGAAAGCTCTCAACTCATACTCAAACTAAAAATACAAAGACTTATTTTTTTTATGAAATAATTAAATTAAATGCAAGGTAGTTTATTTATAGTTCTCACCATGCAATCTACACCATACAAATATAAAACTAAAAAATAATTATAACCACCCAAATATTATCTACACATTTCTCTTTTCTACAACTTTCAACCACTTTATTTATTTCTCTACTTCCTACTACCACTTTATTTATTTCTCTATTTTTTTCAATCATTTATTTATTTCTCTACTTCTTTCGATCACTTCATTTATTTCTCTATATATTTAATTATTATGTTGTGTTATTTTCAACATTAAGTGTAATTAAAAATTTCCAAATTCTACTTCTTCTCAACAATATGTTTGAAACGAATGTATATAATGCATGTCCTCTCGAGTATTGGGGTTTTGGCTTCTTTCTGAATTGGCACAGCCTTCGATTGCTTTCTCAGAAACTACTGGTAAAGATCAAAACTGCCCAATATTAGCCTCTTCTTTGCCTTTTGTTTTTCTATCCCATAATCCACTTTTCTACTGCATCAGAATATACTCATACGTCTACATTTTGTGGTACGTCTTTTTCACCCTCGCTTTCTGTTAGCCCTTATTTTTCATTGATTTTCTTTCTGGGTTTTGTTTCGGATGATCGTTTTCACTTTTGGATTTCATTTCAAACATTTTCTTTGACGTGGGTTGTTTAATTTTGGGTGGTTTTGAATTGAAGGTGAAGGAAAGCGGGTACGAGATTCATGAAAGATATATTCACATACATTAAGAAGGTAAGACATGGGTAGGCTTTTTGTGATCAATCTTGAAGGTAGAATCTACGAGTGCAAGCACTGTGGAACACATCTTGCTTTAGCTGATGACATTCTTTCTCAGGTGACACTTATTTTCACTTATAGTCCTACTTTTAGTCCCTTGTTAATTTTCTGTTTATCTGTTTAGGAATTCATTTCCACATTGTCGTTTTGTGTTACCGACTTTGTAGTTTCTAATGAACTTAAGACGGCAGCCAAAACAATACAAAAAGAAAGACCCTCTTGGGGAGTTTTGATTGAAAGAGAAAAGTAAGGTTGATCCTTAACATTAGTTTGCAAATTGTAGGAAAACAAGAAGGAGGGAGGGAGGGAGGGAGGGAGGGAGGAGGGGGGGTTAGGCATAAGTTTTTGTGTTTGTGGGTACTGAAAATAGAGTTATGTATGTCATGTTAATCTTTGCATGATACCTATTGAATAATTCAACAACTTTAATTATTTTTTCTTTATTATATTCTGTACCTCATTAATATCTGGCATTATGTAGAACTACCTAGTTTATTTATTAAACAAACTATTGTAATTGACATGCAAATTCAATGTCAATAGTCATGGTCAGTTAAGCAAAATCAAACAAGTGGTGACTGGTGAGCAGCTTACTTTGATTTGGGACATTGGATTTTATTCATTTGAGTATAGACCTTAAAGATTAAAGAAGGCTTTTATGCTTCCTTGAATCTTGTATGTAGAGTTAGGACATGTACTCTACTACGCCCATTTCCTTGCCTGATTGTGCAAACATTTCTTCCTCGCCTGACTCATTGGTGAGATAATTCTAGTCCCTTGCTAATAGCTTTGAAGTATCATTTGTCTTTGAATAGTGGATTTGAAGTATAATGTATGTGTGCCTTTACTATGCTTTCTGTTGGGAAGGAATAATCCACACCACATTTGACGGCCATGTAGATTTTGGTCTCCCACTGGTTAAACTTATAATGTCCAATATGGTCGTGATTGTTAGATATACTGACCCTTTCCGCTGCATTTGTTACAGACTTTTCATTGCAGGCATGGAAAGGCTTTTTCTTTTTGATGTAGTGTAAGCGTTTCTCTTTCTCTTTGAGTTTATAATAAATCTGCTTTAGTGCTGCTGCTGGCACTTCTTTTGTTCCAAATAGTATTTCCAAAACTGATCTTCACACTCTATCAGTGTAAGCAATTTATTGCATAAACTCTAAGGAGTATCAAGCATTTGAATTTAATTATTGTTGCAAGTTATAATTCCCGATAGAACCACTCATCTCCTGTCTAGATAGGCTCAGAAGAACTCATTAGTAGACCGTCTATATGGATGCTTCAAAATATTTATCTTGCCTTTTGAATTCATGGCAGAGAGAATGTCACTATAGGAGAAAAGGAAGATCGGATGATGATGACCGGATTGCACACTGTGGTTGA
Organism: Hippophae gyantsensis; assembly: GCA_030763125.1. Classification (NCBI taxonomy): domain Eukaryota; kingdom Viridiplantae; phylum Streptophyta; class Magnoliopsida; order Rosales; family Elaeagnaceae; genus Hippophae; species Hippophae gyantsensis. The sequence continues at coordinate 341,002 of CM061030.1, forward strand.
CATATTTTGTGTTGGATGTGGCTCAATTGTAGGATGGAAATATGTAGGACCTGCAGTTGAAACTTATCGCTGTATGTATTCTTACTTGGGTTCAAATTCACTTTCTAATACTTGCTTGCATATTTCAGGAGGCTGCCCATAAGAAGACACAAAAGTACAAGGAAGGAAAATTTATCCTTGAGCTGTAAGTACCAATTAACACATACAATTATGGATGGCAATTTAGTCCAAGGCACACAAGACCGTACATGATACGACGCAACACCCGTTATTTTTTTGTTAGAGGCTTAGATTTGATTGCTAATATTTTTGTGTTTGTAAACATATTAATTTTTTTCTTACTATAAAAAATAAATAACTTGACCAAAAATAATTTAAAGTTTTCATAATATTAAAAAATATCTGTTTTCATAATATTAAAAAATATCTAAATTTGGATATAAAAGAACACAACCTAAACAAAGATTAATACGGCAGCAGAATTGAGAGTGATTTTTTTTTACACTCCTACATATGATGGTTGATGTGAAGAACTTGGGAATGATTTTTTTTTCTTTTTTCTATCTCAATTGATGAACGGGGCTAAAGTGGTTGATCCAGAAGGAGACATCTATTCATTAAATCAGGAAGCTCAGGATATGATTGGAAATGATGCTGATGATGCTTGATTTGATTCTTACCTGGAAATTGATTCACTGGTTTGATTGTACATGCTATGCATTCTGTTTTTTTTTTTTATTTGGTAACTCAACCATATAACTAATTTTGCAAATAATATTTGAACAACTTTTTTCAAACTTTACTACAGAGTATAGTCTACATTCACTCTTATTTGCAGAGAAATTATGTCTTCTTTTTTATTAAGTATATGTTGAGTGTCCCATATCGATCAGGAAAGTTAATTAAGTGCTTGTTATAAGGTTAAAACAATTCTTCTTCTTTGAGAGTTCTTTTGGAGTGAGTTAAGTCATGATTTTTTACGATATAGGTGCATAAATGCCTAGAAGGTTTCTACTCTATTTTTAGTCAATTGAGCTATCAAATAATTTCTGAAAAACTCAGTTTGTGTTAAAACCACGAATGGTACTCAACCCAAGTGACAACACTCTTCACAGTTCACGACGTTCACATTTGTTAATTGTCTTGTGTTAAAAAAAAAAACCTTCTTGCAAATCTTTTAAAGTTTGAAGTTATTAGTTGCTTTTTCCGCAGAGAGCCAACTGGAATTTTTCTTCTTCTTTCTCCACTATATATCAATATAGCTGGACGAGTTAAAAGAATAAAAAAAAGCTTTGAATCTGAATATCTGATTTAGATCTGTCCATCCATTTGTTCTTGTATTATACTACTGTATAGTTTCTACTTTCTGGGCCAAGTAGCTGCTTTTTATTCGTAAACCTTAATATTTCTTTTCAACAGTGCGTGCATTTATTTAAAAGGGGGGTGAAATTACAATTCCAATAATTATGTTAATAATAACAGTTAATCTATTTGTTATCTGTTTAATAGTTTAATTCTTTTATTTTAAAAAAATTAATAAAACAAGGATAAATGATGATTTTTTTCATTTTATATTTATCTTTTTCCTCATATTTTCTTAATTGTTTCATATATTGTATTTAATAATAGAAAAAATAACTACAAAATTGATAAATATTAAAATTTGATAATTTGTTTTTTATATTATTATTTTTTTATAATAAAAATAAAATACAAAAAAAGAATCAAAAGTCTCATCCTGAGTACTGGGCCTATTGGGTTTTCTTCTTTTTGTGTATAGTTAAATGGAAATTCTTGAAATCCACTTGGTCATTTCACATCCAAAATGCGTTAGTCTATTGTCAGACATGAACTTGCAAATAAGCAGAGTATATTAGTTAGCACTGGAAAGCTCTGGACTAGGCCTAGCTATTGTCTATTGAGATTTGAGAGAACACGATCATGGAGAGAGAAATGGATAATATTAGGAGCTGTTATCAGAAGACCCTACTTATTAGTGAGCTAATTCAAGGTAAAGCGCTAACAGAACAGTTGATGCATAATCTAAATCCAAAATGTTCACCAGAATCCAGGCACTTCTTAATGCAGCAGATTATATGTATATATGAAAAGGCTCTTTTGATTTTGAAATCGAATACTGGGTCAGTTGGAGTTAAGCCTACTCAAACTCTCACAGTGACAACCAGCTTTCCCAACTCTCCCATTTCAGTTGATGGAAGTCCTCACAATGATGACTTTGACGGAGCGCTCCAAAATCGATACAAGAAAAGTTAACGGAACATTTTGAACTTCATAGAGTATATGGTGGAATGATCACCTGTTTGTCTGTGTCTTTATATATAGATAAACAATCACTTCAATATTTTGTTTTTTGGTTGGCGCAGAAAGGTGCTTCCTAGATGGACAACCCAAGTAAGAATTGGGTCTGAAAATGGGCTAGAAGTACCCTTTGATGATGGTTATAACTGGAGAAAATATGGGCAAAAGAACATCCTTGGAGCCAAATATCCTAGGTACATGAACTAAAAACTACTTCATGATTAAAATGATAGTAATTATATGAGTTAAATTTTATTTATGAATAATACCATGTAATATTAATTATGATTTATTAGAGGATTCGTTATCTTAATAATAACATAATTTTATTTTTGATCTTTTTTTTATCTAGATTTTTAAAGTGGTACTTTAATGGTAGATTTTTCACATGTATAATAATACACGTACGCTATTGAAATAACATTCTTAGAAAATAAATAAATTAATTATCTCAAAATATCCTTTAAATATCATTTAATTAATTTATTATTTCGGTACTATTACATGATACCAATGCCTGTTTTTTGCTATACCATGTCACCAAATTTTTTCAAATAAATGAGTAATATCCAGATGTAGATTTTTGGTCATTAGGAGATCCAGCCTAATCAACATCGGTATAAATTTTCAATGTCCTATTAATTGTTTTCCTGAACATGAGTCCTTTTCTAGGATCCTTATTCAAGTAGCTTAGAATAAGGTTTACTGTCTCTAAGTAATCTATTGATAGGTTGTCAATAAATTGGCCAACAACACTGACTACAAAACTTATATTTGGACGTGTATTAGTCAAATATATTAACTTACCTATCAAACATTGATATTACCCATTGTCAGTTGTTAATTCATTAGTTCGAGACATTAGTTTGGTGTTAGGGTCCATGGGTGTTTCAATAGGTTAGTACCCATTCATTCCAATCTCACGTAAAAAATCTAGAATATATTTGCAATAAGAAACTGAGATTCCTTTGGTGCTACGTGCCATCTCCATCCTTAAGAATTATTTCAAATATCCCCAAGTCTTTAATATCGAATTCCTTAGATAATAGCACCTTAAGTCTCTTCATCTCTCCCACATGATTTCCTGTAAGAACTATATCATCAACATATACAATCAAAGTTGTGATTTTTCCATCTATGAAGTGTTTGACAAACATAGTGTGGTTTGCATGTGTCTGAGAGTATCCATCCTGTTTGAGGACCTTAGTGAATTTTCGAACCATGCTCTAGGTGACTATTTAAGTTCATGTTGTGCCTTTCTCAACTTGCATACCTTCCCTAGTGTATCCTTGGTCTCACAGCTAGGAGGTACATCCATGTACACTTCCTCGATTAAATCTCTATTTAAGAATGTGTTTTGGACATCGAGTTGAAGCAATAACCAATCCTTATTAATTGTAATAGACAACAAGACACAAACTGTGTTAAGTTTTGTTATAGGAGAAAAGTCTCCTGATAATCAATTCCATATGATTGGGTGAACCCTTTTTCCACCAATCGAGCTTTATATTTGTCTATATTTCCATCTACCTTCTGTTTAACAGAGAATATCCATTTACAGCTCATTGTCTTTTTTCTAGGTGGTAGCTTTATTAACATCCATGTACCATTCTTTTCAAGTGCAGTGTATTCTTCTAAGGTTGCCTTGTACCATTCAGGAACCTTTAGAGCCTCATTGACAGAATTAGGAATCTTAATGTTGTCTAGGGATGTCACAAAAGCTTGAAATTTTAGGGACAAATTTGCGTAAGAAATGTAACTTTGAAGAGGAGGTTGAGTGCATGATCGAACACCTTTTCTCTATACAATAGGAATATCTAACTCAAGGTCAGAACCTAGTTTTGGAATAGATTCTGCTTCATCTTGTAATCTTTTAGATTCAGTCTGGCTTGGGAGAGTCTCTTGGCTTTATTGATTTCATGTGGGCAAGTCAAGATTTCTCTTTCTTCCATAGACTTTTATGGCATCATTAAGAAGAAAAAAATGTCTAGGATAGACAATGAGAGATTGATCAGGTTTGGTTTTTGAAGGAGAATCTGGAATGGAAATCAGGTTGGAAGAGGACAAGGTAGTGGAAGATAAATGAGATGGTAAATTCGGTTCAATGAGTGATGATCAATCCCAATTCTACAATTCATTAGTGTGATTCTCCCCTTGAATTGCATAATTAGAATAGAATGGAGTTTCTTCAAAGAAAGTAACGTCCATGAAATGGTAAAACTTACGTGTGATGGGAGAGAAACATTTGTAGCCTTTTTGATTGGTTGAGTAGCCAAGGAAGATGCGTTTAATGGTATAGGCATCAAGTTTACCACAATATTGTGAATGAATATGGACAAAAACAGTGTAACCAAAAACCTTGAAAGGAATTGGTGACACAAGTTGTGAGGTAGAATATTGACCCTGAAACACTTGTAAAGGTGAGTGAAAGTTGAGAACTAGAGAAGGCATTCAGTTGATCAAATGTGTTGCAATAAGAATGACTTTACCCCAAAAAATTTTAGGAACATTGGTTTGAAAAAGTAAAGTTTGTGCAACCTCAAGTATATGACAGTTTTTACGTTTAGCTACACCATTTTGTTGCGGTGTGTCAAAGTAGGAGCTTTATTGGACAATACGATGTGATTTGAGTTATCCACTAAGATCGAAATTAAATAAATCCCTATCATTATCAGTTTTTAGGATTTGAATAATGGCATTGAACTGAGTTTGGATCATAGTATGAAAAAGTGGAAATATGTGTTTGGTTTTAGATTTGTCTTTCATAAGAAATATCCAACACAATCGAGTATGATTATAAAATAACAGTAAGAACAATCGAGCACCAGTAATACTGGGAATGAGACATGATCCCTAAATGTCACCATGAATAAGGGGAAAAAGGGTGACTTGGTTTGTGTATGCGTGATGAAAAGGTGTTTCGAGTATGTTTTGCTAAATGACAAACTTCACAACGAAATAAATTAGGATTTTTATTAATGAATAAGGATGGAAATAAACGTTTAAAGTACCAAAAATTTGGATGATTTAGACGAAAATGTCACATCATGACTTCACTTTCCTTATTAGTATGACTATTATGACTCAATTGACACTGGTGACTAACAGAATGAAATGAATGAGTGTTGATATCAAAAACATAGAGGTCTGCACAGAAATTAGTACTGCCAATCATCTTTCCCGAGCTCAGGTCCTGAAAAACACAAGATTTAGCCAAGAATTTAGTTTCACAGTTAAAGTCATGATTTAGTATACTAACTGATATGAGATTGCAGTCAAACTTAAGCACAAATAACATATATTTGAGGGTGAGGTTGTTTGAGAGAAAAATGGTCCATATTTTGACTACTGTGGTGTGAGTACCATTTGCGACACACATTGTTTGAAGTATGTTACAAGGTGAATAGGTTGTGAAAAGTGATTGATCACTTGTCATATAATTTGAGGTACCTGAGTCTACTATCCAAGATTATGAGGGGAATTTTCCTACATGCATTGTTGAATTACTGGAGCTATGAACGGGGTAAATGTTTGTTTTTTATATAAGTTGTTAGAGGAGATCTAACTGATCTTTAGTGAATGAGACAAGATTATCAGATTGAGAGGCTTCAGTAATTGTAGCATTCCCATTTTCCTTTTGTATAGAAAAGGAGGCTAAGAGAAGGTTAAGAGTAGTGGTTTCTGTTATGATAGAAGATGAGGCTAAGAGCAACGATTTCTGAGCCTAATGCTTTGAATCTTGATGAGAATATGGAGCTTGTTTCCAAAGATAGGAAGGATGAGTTAATAGTAACTTTGATTCATCAGATTAAAGAGCTTGAAAGAAAAGGTTTTATTACTTGCATCTAGGGGTGTCCATAAATCGGATCGGACCGGACCAAATCGTAAAACCGGACCAAACCGAATGGTTTTACTAATCAAACGGTCCGGTCCGGTTTGTATTAATTTTAAACCGTTCGAACCGGACCGGACCGGTTTAATAATATATTAAAAATTTTACATTATTTTTCATTAAATTATAAAAAAATCGAACCAAACTGGACTGAATCGTTTTATAAATCAAACGGTCCGGTCTGATTACATTTTTTTTTGGCAAAACCGGACCAGACCGGACCGAACCATGGACACCCCTACTTGCATCTCCAAATGAAAAAGTTGCTCTTTTTTTAAATCTTCTACATTCAGTAGGGAAATAATAAAGCATCTCTGTCACCATCACAAAATGGATAGAAAATGGGCAGATGTAGCAGTAGCAACACCAACAAATTCAGTAACAGATGCAACAATAGTTGCAGTAGCGTCAACAGCCACAAATGTAACAACAACAGCCACAACTACAGTAACTTCAGCAACAACCACAACTTACGCAGCAGCAATAAATGGTTGGGGTAGGATTGGGCTTATCAGAAGGCAATGCAAGCTATCAAAAAGCTTTGTAAATATCTCACCGAGCTAAGGATGTTGAGGATGTAGGATTCTTCAAAAAAAGAAAGCTCTGATACCATGAAATTATTTTTATTTTATAGAAAAACTTCCTCTCTTTATTTCTTGACACTAGATACATATATATACAGTTGTTATGACTAATGTACAACTAGAAGTCACTAATATACAATTGGAAGTCACCTTGAAAATCAGGAGTTGATTACACAACTGTTATGACTAATATACAGTTGAAAGTCACCTTGAAAATCAAGGGTTGATTACACCATGAATCAATTATATGTCTAGATTGATTTCCTACAGAACCTAGTATGAACCATTGTTCTGTTAATTTAGATGAGACTTGTTTTGAAGATAATGACCTTGGAAGTGAGCAAGAAAACTCCTTTTTCCATGAGTAGCAAGACAGGTGATTGACGACACTACCAGTATCAATGTCACTGTTCTTAATGTATATGGTTTTGTCAAGTAATTTTGCATTTATAAAGCATCAAAATCCAAAAGGAAATCTGATGGTAGAAAGGCATGAATATGATATAAAGAGTTGCATGACCAATTAGCTAGAAAGATTGTATCGAATATGTTTTTTAAGCTTCCTTGGTTATATTAGCTTAATAACAACCATTTTTGTTAATTGTAAGGATTATAAGTTTTAGTTATTTTTATGGACAAAATATTTGTATGTAAACTTGTTTTTAAGCTCGTTATCAAGTCTATCAAACAAAGTCGAAGAAATGTCGGAATTTTAGATAGTCGTATCTATTATAACTATAACACATAGGATTATATTCATGCATTTAGTAGTACATATTCATAAACTTTGAATTTTTTTTTTTTTGTTAAAATATTTATACTAAAATATAAAATAAGATATAGTCTAAATTATGGATTAAATCTTAGCTTGAAAAATAGCTTAGATGTACTTTGAAAGAACTATTCTTTAAATAAGAATCTTCTTGATTAATGAGCCTAATTTAAAAGAACTATTCTTTAAACACGAGTTTTTTTAATTAATAAGTACTTTAAAAGAATTCTTCTTTAAATAATAATCTTCTTAATTAACGATTTGATTGGTGGAAAACATAAGAAATGTATCATAAGATCGAGTTTGTACCTGAATATTTGGTTTTTATAGTGGAGAGTTAAGTGATCTAATAGACCGATGGTGTTTTTATTAGGTCATGATTGTGATTTAGGTTATTTTCACCTAAAATATTATGTTATTCTTTTATTTCTATACTTTAATTTTACACGTGATTGCATACCTAACCGTTTTGTTTAGATTATTAAATTATAAATTTATAAAAATTAAAAATAATTTATTTATTCTTCTAGATTAATTAGTTCTGTATTTTATAAACTTTTAAAATGTAATTTACCAATGATTTGGACTACTGTATGAAGTTTCCTTGTTTAAAGTTGAATGGCTCCTTCGGCTTGGTTTTTTCTCTGGTAGATTTAATGTTAAAACCAAGAACTGGATTTATGTATCTGTCTAATATTGGACTAAAACTGATTTGAAAATTCCAATGGTTCCTTCATTAAGGTGTATTAAATGAGTTAGCCTTGGTTTAGTTCTATTATGTAAGTTGTAACTTAAGTATCTAGATTTTAAATTTTTTACGAGTTAAGCTGAAATAATTTTAATTTAGTTGAGATAAGTCAAGAAGGATACAAATAAAAATAAAAAATATTTTTTTTCTCTTTTAAAAAAAGATAAAAATATTGGCATAAATATTATCTTTGATTTATGTTACCAACCTTGTTTTATTTTACAGTCCCAATGTGGCAACACCATTCAGTGTAGATGTCATTTTATTTTCTTCTATCAACTTATTTGATGCAACTAGTCAAGTGCATTGTATATAATTTACGTGGGTTCTCGTTAAATAATCTCATAATGGTATCTAGTTAGATTCAAAGACTGTAAAATTATGTGTTTTTTTGGGCTAAAAATTGTAAAGTTATGTCTTTGATTATAAATAAAATTTGTTGGAACTTGATAATCAATTTGTCTCAAAGTGTGGGATGAGTCGCTAATTTTGAGACAGAAAGGGTAAACGCCCATCGGCGTACGTTACGTGCAATTGGTAAATGTTTCATTTCATTGCCCTTCCCGAGCAGAGAGATCCTATTTTTTGTATGCTTTCTAAATCCTTTGAAGCCGCTATGAGAAATGAGGTATTATTCGTTGATACTCGAGTATACTCTTAGATTTTTTTTTCTCTTGGATATTTTTTTTTAAATTGTATTAATCTTAAATTTTATTAAACTAAAATATTACATCACTTACTTTAACAATAATAAATAATTTATCATGATAAAAGGAAAAACAAAAAAGACTTTCATCAGCAAAAAAAAATATATGATTTAAATCAGCTTTCATCAGGCTATTATTGCTGATATTCGCATACCAAGAAACTCCTACAACGCCTTGTAATGATGCAAATTATAGTAACTAGCTACATGTACTCTTTGGGCTGTTCATAAACAACTACATGGCCTTCTAGTCATTTTGGCTCGCCAGATGATCTCAAGGATATACCTACATCATAGAGTGATTCAAAACCGTAGATATACAAAGTCTAAACACTCTAAAAGAACATATCTATGTATAATAGGATACAACAACATCATTAAGTTGAAGCAACAATACAGATATATAAACAGTGGTAGTTCTTAGCAAAGCTTATTCTGTGTCCTGTTTTCTGAGCCAGTTCAAAATTTTGGGCTACCAACACCATACTCCAAGGCTTTTGCATGAATTATACTTCCTGTTTATGCATTTTACCTTCATCTTCAGCTGAACTGATACTAGAGCAGTCCAAAACTAGTTAAAAACCTCTGCAAGGTTTTAAGACCCCATTGGATGTCGTTTTGCATCACGTTATTTAGGATTAAGTCGGATTGCTCTTCCTTTTTGGCAAAGCAAGGCTTTTGATCAAAGTCATTACTGATATCTTCGTCAAAGAACATCTCTGCAATCCTTTCTTCTTGAGGTGGTTCAACTTCATTTTGTGCTTCTTGCTTCTCGTCTAACCTAATCTTCATTAGTTTTAGTTCATGCAAGAAAACAGAAAAAAGGAAGATACGTTCATCAGTAGTTTAATATTACATAAGAAACATTGAAACTAACTCTCTCAACAGTACACAGCTTTAGACTGAGAATACTACTCAATATTTCTTATTTTGATATATCTTTCATTTCATCAGTACTGAAACAGATAATAAATTGATGTAAGATGGTTTATAATGGAAAATTTTTAACAGAGAAACTATGTGCATTTCATTTTTAATAGTAGCTCGAACCCTGCATAAATGTTCTATTCAATTATAGAGACATTGTTAGATGGGTTCATTGGGAGGAAATATGAATTATGATGTTCCTGTTGCAATTCTTGACAGTCCTATTGAATTGATCAGGTTAACACAGTAAAGAAGTGGACTTGCCCTGTAAAATCTCAATAAAACTCTTCTATAATAACAAAAATTCGAACAACACAAGCCAGCATCAGATACTACTTTTGTAGAATACCAGGATCTCAAAGATCTAGACAAGTGGAAAAACAAGATGGGGTATTGTTACTTTGGGCCAAGGTAAAGAAGTAGAGGAAAAGAAAGCTCTTCACACCCATCAAGCAGTTACCTCGGGCAAATTATGATCCTTAGCTTCAAAGGCTCCATTTGAGCCTTCTAAGGCAATCCTCTTCTCAACTTCATCTTGTTTTGCTTCTTGAATTGGCATAACAGGAGGCAAACCAGGTACCAAAACCGGACCACCATTGTAATCAATTAGGTTTGATATAACATTTTCGGTTCCTGATTTATTGACTGTTGCCAATATTCCACTCTTTCTTAAAATGTTCTTCGCTTCCATCATATCCTTCTTATGAATAGCTGCAGAGTTCTTAACAGTACCTCTGTTCTCTTTAGACAGCTCAGTATTCACTGAAGTAAAGTCATCAGCAGTAAGTTTCGTCTGGTGGATTTTAGAAGATCTCTGAGCTGAATTAGCATCTACATCTAACTTCATTACATTAGACAGCATTTTTACTTCTTGTTGAATTAGGTCTTCACCAACAATTTTCATTCCTGAGTTATAAGTAGAATCTTCATGTCCACTAGCAACTTGGTCTTCCTCCATTACTTTCCTATCTTCAGCATTTTCCCAATCTTCATAAACAAAGATAGAATTCCCAGTTTCCCAAGTCTTGAGAATTCGATTGGGACCAGGTTGCCACAAGATAGTTCCAGAGCTGCTCTTGAGTATGAACTTGAATTGAATTGATCTTCCCACGGGCACATCCTATTTAAGTAAAGTAAAAAAAACATATTAATGCATCGAAGTAACTGATTCTGTTTGATATTTTTAAGTGTGTTTTTTTCTTCTTCTTTTTTTAACTCACCAGCTCAACAGCCCATAGATGGCCATCTGACCAGTTCAATGGTATAGCACTTTCTGGGTCCCAAGAACCCAACATGGGGTCATCTCCAACAATGAAAAATTGCTCCCCAAAGGAGCACTCTCTTTGTAGGTGGAATTTGACATGAGTTGTTTTGGATTGATCTGTGAGGCCAAAACATAATAATATTGACACCAAAAGCTAAGATATATATCTTTCTTAAAAGGGAAAACATTGGAAGATAATACATACTTATTTCTTCAATTTTAGCTTCTTCGGTCCCCAAATCTACCTGAAGCATAGAAAGATCACTAATACCCCACAAAAAGAAAAAGAAAAAAAGAGAGCTAAAATTATAGAAATTATAGTTTTACAGAATCAGAGTGTGATTTTATTTTGTGATTACCAACCCTTCACAGTTCAAACCGAATTAAAGGGTAGTCATATTTATAACTCACAATACATAACAATGAAGACGTAAACTAAAAACCTCCAAGCAATAGCTTTTTACGAAGAAAAAGGGAACGTACCAATTAAAGTAAGCTACACATTTTTCATCAAAAAAAAAAGGGTAAAAGGCACCTGGGTATCGGATGAGAGACAAGTAGTAAAGGGGCGAATTAGAAGCTTGCTTTCTTTCCCAGCAATCGAATTCAACAACCCAAAAGAGCAAACTTCTATTTGAGGCCGCAAAAAGCAAAAATGAGGAGCAGGAGGAGAAGAAGAAAATCCTCTTCCTCTATATCCATCAAAAGCTATTCCAGAAATTGGACCTGTTAAGGCATTCATGATATCTGAGTTGAGTGACTGAGTAGAAATTAAGATCAGTGAGCTTTGTATCGTAGCATTTTAGAGAGACAGAGAGGAGTCAGTGGCTTTTGATTTGGGGCAAATTGAGAGAGGTGACTTGGTCGTTACAGTGTAATAAAGGTAATCTGTTTCTAGTGGATATCATGAGGACCTGAGTGGGAGGAAAAGAGCTAATATATATATATATATATATATCTTTTAAGTAAAATGATTTTAACTTACCGTCTTTACTTTGTTATAAAACAATTTATGCTATTTGGATTATTAAGACACCAACGGAGCTATTATATAATTAAGATGAATTTATTAAGTGAGAATTCATCGCGTCTTTTAGTTATTTTAATGTTATTTTCTTAACATTTTAAATTTTTTTCATCCAATATATAAATAATATAATTATTTAATTAATTTTTAATAAAAAATAGATATTTATTTACGTTATAATAAAAATAAATATTTTTTTATTTAAAAATAAAATTTTAATTATCTTTTTATTATAAAAATATTTTTAAAAAAAATATAAAAAATATGAAATAAAATTTAGTTGTTTTTGTTTAAATATCGTTTTTTACAATAAAAATATTAAATTATTATAAAAATAATAAATTAATTAAATTAATATGGTTAATAACATAACCAAAGATGCGTAGTCTTATCTTATAATTAATGAGATAAAAGAACGCATCTATTACCACGTGTCATATTGCACCGAGGTTAATTATTTATAAATTGAATAAACTTGAATTTAACTATTAAGTAATAATTGTTATAAAAAAATAAGTAATAATATTTAACACGTGTTATGTACCCACTATTAAGCATTCTTGGCAGATATTCAATATTAAAATCTTGCGTATTATATAGATCGTATTATATAAAAAAATTATATATTTATATATAAATATAATATATATTTAAATTAAATTGTATATTTTATTTAATCTATTTAAAATTTTAATTTTGAAATAATATATTTTGACTTTTTACATTAAATTAAAAATAATTTTTTTTATTTTTAAAATGTAAAAATAAATAAAGTATTGATTTAAATAATTTTTATAGGTAACAAAACTACATAAAATAAAATAAATATTATTTTACTAAAATATTTATTATTAATTTTATTTAAATATATTATATATGTTGTTATCGAACGTTATACATAATATTTATAATAAAATTTAATATATTATAATTATTTGAACATAAGATGTTTTTTATAATGTCCAAGCCATAAGATACAATACTCAGCTTTGAGATATGCTTGTGCAGTAATTTGAATACTTGAAGCAATCTCACCATCTTTGTAAGGACTATGGGTTCGATCACGGGATTAGTGTTACAACGTGATTACACTTAAAGTAATTAATATGTTAAGATTAGTCACAAATTCAGATATTTAAGAAATTTCAATTATATAATAGAATTTTAAAAAATAAATTTTGCATAATCTTTCTTATTTTTCTACACTAAATTAGTTAGTATACAAAATAACATATCATCTATTTGATTAAACATTCAAAACTCAGCTCTTATAACTAGACAGCTCTTATAACTAGACATAGAAGGAAAGTAATAATGACTATAATAAATTATGCTGCATTCTATCACCATTAAGAGATTACAAAACAATTTATAACACGATTAGTTTACCAATAAATTAAAATAAGCTTGTACTAATTTTAAATGATGCAAATTTCTACAAGGTAAAATCAATAAAATTGATTACAAACTCCTTACAAGATAATATAAGTCTTCATTTAAAAATGAATAATAATAGAGAGGAAACAAATTAAAAAGAAAAAAGCTAGTAAAAATACTTAATGAATATACAAGTTTAAAAAAATTATAATTATAGAACATATTTATTCAATATTTAATAACTCAGATATAAATCATTATAATACAAACTTTATTAATAATTTTGAATAAATAAATATAACTAAAAATATATTTATGAATGTAAAATAACTATAAATAATTTACATGTTTTAATTTATAAAAACAAAAATCTCGTCGAACTCACTTAAGGGGAAAAGTTGCATATGTATAGAGCTATTTACACAAGTAGATTGAAATTTTTTTTAATTACATGTGTAATGATCGTACGCATATAGATATAATGCATATTAATTATTTATTTATTTCTTATGTTATCATGTTTGTTCGATGGTTTGAAAATAATAATATTCTAAAATATTGTTTTAAAATAATGTACATAATATTTTAGAATAGGAATGGGCAAAAAAATCGCAGGTTCAGTTATTTGTGGATAACTGCACTGATGGTTCAGTTTTTAACCGTTTAATTTCGGGAATAGATTCGGTTTCAGGTAAAAATTGAATATAAAGGAATGGGTACGGTTCGATTACGGTTATACTTAAAATTGTACCCATCCATACACGAAATTAATTATATTTATTTAAATAAATTATATATTAATTAAGATTTACTTGTTTTTAACCTAATATATAAAGGAACCTAATCTATCACTACTACTCTCTCGCCTCTATTTTTTCTTAATCTTAGACTCTCATTTTCTCACATCTGTAGATTTGCTCAATTCTCTCGCCAGCCGCCAGTTGTATTCGCAGTCGTAGTCGCCAGTCGCCGAGTCTAGTCGCCAGTCGCTGCGTCTTTGCTAGTCGTCGCCAGTTGCTGCGTCTTCGCCATTCGCCAATTCATGCACTGTGTTGTAGCCATTCACAACGCCGCGTCATCGCCAATCATCTCTGCCATTCTCGGCTATACGCTTGTCGCCGGCTTGCTATCCCTTCTTCTTTGTGGTCTCATCATGTAAGTGTTTCATTTTCTCGTATGAAGCAGATCTCTTGGTGGCTGTCTGGCTGATACATGGTTACTCTGTTTTATGTATGGTTGATACATGGATGATCTCACTGCTATGATATTTTTGCTACTCTATTTCTTAAGCAAAACTGGTTAAATCTAACATATATTTAAATGTCTGAAATCATATGGAGTCTGGACAATGTATTATCGATTCATAGTATATATGGAATAAATTAACTACTATGTTTTATGTATGGACCTTCCTATTATGAAACATGGCTATTGGCTACTCTATTTTTGTCACAAATTTTTTTGTCATTTTAAGAGATCATGGTAAAATCTTATTTGATTTGTGCTTGGATAGATTTAGTCAAGAGACTCAGAACAGTTTCGACATAACATATTTAAATGCATGAAGTCATCTGCATAATGTATATGAAATAAAGTGACTACTCTGTTTTGTGTATGGACCTCCCTGTTGTGAGATTAGTGCTACTTTTTTATCGATTCATAGTGTATATGGTAAAATCTTATTATCGATTCATATTGAATATGAAATATAGTATGATGATAATTTTTTATCATGTCTTATAGAGTTAAAGATTTGTGAAGAAGACAGAGACTTTAAATATCATGACAAGTGAATATGTTGAAAAGGTAACGTGAGATAATAGAAAGTATATGTATATTTTTTTTATATATGAATTTAAACTTTGAAAGTTATTTTTTCAGAATTTTTCACCACAATCCTCTCAAGGAGTAAATGACATTGAACTTAGTGTGAAGGTAACAAGTGGTGGACTTCAAGTTCCGATCAATATACAAATGTTTCTCTCCTTACATCAACCTCTTCACCTAAAAATACACAAAGTCAATCATCAAATGAATGTAGTGAGGAAGAAGATGGGAAGACTAAATTAAAGTCTGAAGCATGGGTTCATTTTGATAGGAAGAAAATTAATGGGATATGGAAGGCAATATGTAATTATTACGAAAAATGGTTAGGAGGTGATACAAGGAATGTGACATCTCATTTGAAAGCACATACAAAAGGTTGTCCATTCAAACGGCAAGAAAGGGGTATCGGTCAATCATTGTTAAATCCTAACAAGAAAAGGGATAGATTTGAATTAGGACATTGGAATTTTGATTCTCAAGTTTCTCGTGATAAATGTGCAAAGATGATAATTCTACATGAGTATTCTCTTAGTATTGTTGAGCATCATAGATTTTAGGCGTATTCACATTCATTACAACCAATATGGAAGCCTATTTCTCGGGCGATAGTTAAGAGAGACATTATAAAGATTTATAATGTTGAGAAAAAAAATGGATATGTTGGAGAACAATAAAAGTCGTGTTACAATCACAAGTGATATATGAAAGGCTGAAAATCAGAACAAAGGATTCATGACTGTAACTTGTCATTTCATTGATGACAATTGGTATTTGCATAGTAAAATAATAAGGTAATTTTTTAAGTTTATTGTTGAAATTTATACAATTCCTATGAAATATTTTTTTAGAGATTTGATATATTAAATGATTGTATATAACAATTTTATTGTTACTATATAATTTTTGGTAGGTTTATATATGTTCCTGCTCCACACAATGTTACAATTATTGGTCAAGAATTAATGAGTTGCTTTTTAGATTGAAACATTGATCGTAAGATTTCAACCTTAACTTTAGATAATTATTCTACTAATGATTCAATGCTACTCGATCTGTTAGATTAATTAGATAGAACTTCAATGTTATTGTATGGAGATATTTTTCACATACGTTGTGCTGCTTACATATTAAACTTGGTAGTGAAAGATGGGTTAAATCTAATTTCTCAATACATTGTTAAAGTTAGAGATAGTGTTGCATATTGGACAGCAACACAAAAGAGGAAGAAAAAATTTAAAAAAATTACATCTCAAGAGATAAAGTATTCTTGTAAGAATTTATCGCTTGATTGTCAAACTCGTTAGAATTCTATTTTTTTAATGCTTAAAAATGCAGTGTTTTATGAGAAAGTGTTTCCTCGTTTAAAACAATTGGATAAGAATTATAATAGTCTACCTGATACATTGGATTGGAAAATGGCAAGTACAATTTGTGATAAGTTAGAAGTATTTTACAAGGTTACTGAATTGATTTATGGTTCCAACTATCCCACCATAAACATGTTTTTTCCTCATATTTGTGACATCAAATTGTCATTATATAATTAGATTAATGATGAGGATGATTTGGTCAAGGGAATGGCTTATAAACATGCTTGTAAAATTTGATAAGTATTGGCAAGAAGTTAATATTGTCATGGCTATAGGAGTTGTTTTGGATCCTAGATTTAAGATGAATTATCTTGAATTCTATTTTCAAAGAATATATGGAGAGAATGTCATTTTTGAAATTGAAAAGGTGAGAAGAAAGTGTTATGATTTGATAAATATGTACCGAAATAAACGAATTTTAGAAGAGAGTCGACAAATGAAATTTTTAACATGCTCCAATACATCTCAAAGTTCAAAAGGTACTAGTGTTCTTAATCCTAGTGGTATAAATGAGTATAAATAATTGAAATTAATGCAAAATAAAGCTGGATCTTTAAAATCTGAGTTAGACTCTTATTTAGAGGAGGCTGATGTAGAAATTTTGGATGAAGAATTTGATATATTGTCTTGGTGGAAGTGTAACAAACATAAATATCCAATAATGCATGACATGACTAGAGATATCTTGGCTATTCTGGTCGCCACAGTTGCGTCAGAATCTGCATTTAGTACAAGTCGTAGAGTAGTGAGCAAACATCGTAGTAGACTAAAAGAAAACACATTGGAAGCTTTGATGTGTACTCAAGATTGGTTATGGGCTAGTATTCATAAACAAAGTATAAGTCTATATATTTAATACTTGTACATATTATATTTTATTAACATTTGTTTTAAGTACTATATATTAAATATTTAATGGTGTATTCAAATATTTTATAATTTATTCAGATATGTTAGTTCTTGATTCATCCGCTTCCACTATTAATATTGCATTATTGATGTTGAGGTAAAATATTTTATTGATGTTGCGTCAGAAGATGATATTGAGGTAAAAAAATTACATTATTGATTAATCAATTTATTATTTTGATAAAAATAATAAATGATGATAATATTGTAATAAGAATTTCAATTCATGTTAATGAATTAAAATTATAAAAAACAAATGATATTTTGATAAAAAAATTTAAATAGTTATTTAATCTAAATATTCTTAAAATTAATAGTAAGTATTAAAAGGGATGAAAATAGCCTTATTTTGGGACAATAAATGCTACAAATGCTAAAAAAAAAAAATTATATTTGTGAATAAAGTATTAATCTCTTCCCACGATGCTAGATATTTTTCTTCTTTTTGCTTCTCTAATGTTTATTTTTATTAAAGATGATGATACCACACGTGACAAAGCAATCATTCCTTTCTCTTTTCTATTTTTTTTTGCTTCTTTTTTAA
Organism: Hippophae gyantsensis; assembly: GCA_030763125.1. Taxonomy (NCBI): domain Eukaryota; kingdom Viridiplantae; phylum Streptophyta; class Magnoliopsida; order Rosales; family Elaeagnaceae; genus Hippophae; species Hippophae gyantsensis. The sequence continues at coordinate 359,268 of CM061030.1, forward strand.
CAAAAAATATTAATTATTTAAAAACTTAAAATTACCAATTTAATTTCACACTAAACATCTAATATTAATGTTATTAATTCTAAATGAAAATTTTTAATCTTAGAATATTAATTGTAATTATAATTAAAAATAAATATATATAAAATATAATCTATATAATTAAATTATAAAAAAAATAAGATCTTACTTTTATTATTATTGTACCTCTACGATATAAAATAATCTACGTAATCAATACATATACGTTTCGTATATATATATATATAAACCTATTTATAGTATTTTTATTTTTTTCTTTAAATTAAATTATTTATAATAATAATTATATTTAAATTATTTAAATTATTTAATATGATATATTAATTAAAATATAGATATGTATTCGTTTGGGTTGATTTATAACACATTATTTAAAGTCTGAATGCATAACTCGTTTTAAATTACAAGTTAGGTTTAGTATGTATAGGATATAAATTTTTTGAAATTAATTTTCATATTTTTCTCTCAATTGATTCAAAAATGATCAGCAGTTTCGTATTAAAATAAAAATGTAAGTCAATTCAGGTCCGGGTGGAACCCATTTTGTACCACTATTATATTTGTTGGATATAATAAAAGCGCACATAATAAACAAGGAAAATAAAAATAATTCTTTTTATGTAATTAAATGAATTTAATTTACAAATAAAATTATAAATAAATCTATTAATAATAATATTAAAATTTTAAAAATAAAACCCACATTTAAAATTTCGTTACACCTAAAAACTCAGCTGCAATATAAATCCAAAACTAAGGACTTAACGATACCTATTCTTATTTATGTTTTGGCTGCCCATACTATTCACATCTCTCATTACACTCATTGTATGACCTGCATCACATCAATACAATTACTTCAATTCATGTTAACACTACTACAAAAAGAGGTATTTAAGTCGTTGTGTAAAGTCGATTTTTATTTTTTTCAAAAATCGACTTATAAATGCATTTAAAGTCGGTTCGGTGGAGAACCGACGCTATCCACGTAATTATATCCACTTTCGGGCAAATTTTTACGCAGAATCTCCTCCAATTTTTTCCTCTCTCTCTTCCATTTTCCTACACCGCGCGCCACCTTCTTTCTAAATTTTCGGCCACCTCCGACCACCATTTGTAATGTTGTTTTGTAAGTTATATTCCTCCTCTCATTATCTTTCAGATCTACTATTTTTTTGAGCGAAATATTAAAAAAAAATTATACCCATTTTTTGTATAAATTTTTGATGTAGATATGTTTTTTATTTTGTTTGACTTATTTTATGTGGAAATAATATCTGAAATGTTGTGGTTTTGATGGATTATATTTATTGTGCGTGGATAATAAATAATTATAGTAGAATTTTGCAGTTTATTATTCTATATAATTTTTTGATTTAGGTATGTTTTTTATTTTGTTTGGTTTATTTTATGTGGAAATAATATCTAAAATGTTGTAGTTTTGATGGATTATATATATTTATTGTGCGTGGATAATAAATAATTATAGTAGAATTTTGCAATTTATTATTCAATTTGTTTTATATTTTGTATAAATTTTTGACATAGGTATGTTTTTTATTTTGCTTGTTATTATGTTTGACTTATTTTATGTGGAAAACACATAAGAAATTTTATGGGTTTGATTTACTGTGCATGGATAAGTTTATTTATATATTATAAATAATTATATTTTATTAAGTAGAATTTTACGACTTATATTATTTAATTTGTTTTATATTTTGTATAATTTTTTGATGTAGGTATGTTTTTTATATACGTGATTGGTTTTTATATATTCATGCTAACATGTTGCTTATTTTTTAATTTGTGTAGAAATGGTTTTGTAAAATGATTAAAATAATAACTGTTTTACATTATGTATGTTTTGATATATATTCTAATAATTAGGAAATTTATATATAATAATACTTCAAATATATTCATTGTATACATAATTAAGTAATATGTTTATCTGATGTCATTAATATAAAATGGACAAATCTTGGATGTCAAAGTGTAGAATTGAGCAAGACTATATTTCTGGAGTTGAAAGTTTCATGGAATTTGCTTGTAGAAATAGTAATATTGGAACTAGTATGATTCGATGCCCATGCATTAAATGTAAAAATGAGCGATTTCATGAATTTGATGAGGTTAAGTATCACCTTATCTGTAATGGTATTTTATTGAGCTATAAATGTTGGTATTATCATGGAGAAAATATTGATAATATTCATGTAAAAAAGATAAATAAGAATGTGAGTGGATTACATACATCTTATCATAATGTACAGACAGAAAATATGTTTCATGATGTTGAAGATGAATTACGAGAGGATGATCTCGAAACCTTTAATAAACTTATAGAAGATGCTGAAAAACCGTTGTATCCAAAATGCAAAAAATACACTAAAATGTCGGGATTGGTTCATTTGTACAATGTGAAGGCAAAACATGGTTTTTCTGACAAGGGATTCACAGAATTACTAAATCTACTAGTCGATATGTTTCCTGAGGGTATTGAATTGCCATCTTTAATGTATGAAGTGAAGAAATCTCTTAGTCGATTTGGCATGGAATATCATAAGATTCACGCTTGTCCTAATGATTGCATTCTTTATAAAAAAGAATATGAGACATTACATGATTTTCCTATGTGTAAAGAATCGAGATGGAAACATGGTACAAATGAGAGTACAACACATAAGAAAGGCGTGCCTGCAAAGGTTCTTTGGTACTTTCCTTCGATTCCTCGCTTTCAAAGGTTGTTCAATAGTAAATATACATCAAAGATGTTGACTTGGCATTCAGATATGGGGTGCTACGTCATCCTTGTGATTCTCCAAATTGAAAAGTAGTAGATAATTTAACTCCTCAATTTTCATCTGATCCGCGTAATCTTCGTTTTGCTATTGCTGCTGATGGAATTAATCCACATAGTTCCCTCAGTAGTAGATATAGCTGTTGGCTAGTAATTATGGTAACATACAACCTTCCTCTCTGGTTGTGTATGAAAAGAAAATTCATGATGTTAACATTATTGATCTCAGGACCGAAACAACCCGGTGTTGATATTGATGTATATTTGCAGCCTCTGATAGATGATTTAAAGACGTTGTGGAATGATGGTGTAAATGTTTACGATGCACATAAAGAAGAATACTTTAACTTGAAGGGGGCCCTTTTATGGACAATTAATGATTTTCCTGCCTATGGAAACTTATCAGGACATGCAACAAAAGGTTACAAGGGATGTCCTATATGTAGTGATGGAACTTCTGCAACTTATCTTGTTCACGGACGAAATATGTCTTATAGAAGACATAGAACATTTTTGCCATTTGGACACAAGTTTAAATACCAAAAGAAACCGTTCGATGGTGAAGAAGATCATGATCATGCAGCTCGACCTTTGCGAGGTATTGAGATATTAAGGCAATTGAATGGAAAGATGAAAAAAAACTCACTAAGGTAGGGAAACGAAAGAGGTCAACTAATGAAATTGGTGAAAATGAAAAAGAGTTTGAACCGACTTACCATGGTTGTTGGAAAAAAATCAATATTTTGGGAATTACCTTATTGGAAAGACCTACACATTCGTCACATCTTAGATGCCATGAACATTGAGAAGAATGTATGTGAGGGCTTGATTGGTACTTTACTTAATATACCTGGAAAAACAAAGGATGAAATTAAAGCAAGATTGGATTTAAAGAAACTAGACATACGACCTGAATTGGAACCAAGAGTGGAAAATGATAAGAATCGAACATACTTACCACCAGCATCATATACAATGTCAACAAAAGAGAAGGATGTGTTTTGTAAATGTTTGAAGGGTGTGAAAGTTCTTGATGGTTACTCATCCAACTTAAGAAATTTTATGTCTATCACCGATAAGAGACTGTATGGATTGAAATCACATGACTGCCATATCTTAATGCAACAGTTATTACCAGTTGCTATTAGATCAATTCTTCCAAAACATGTTCGATTATCAATAATTCGGCTTTGTTCATTCTTCAATACAATATGCAAGAAATCTATATCAATTGGCGAGTTAAATTCTTTACAGAAAGAAATTGTAGAGACTTTGTGTCTAATTGAAAAATATTTTCCTCCTTCTTTCTTCGATATAATGATTCACTTATGTGTTCATTTAGTTCGAGAGGTTCAATTGTGTGGTCCTACTTACTTAAGGTGGATGTATCCTTTTGAGAGATATATGCAAGTCCTTAAAGGATATGTAAATAATAGAAATCGACCTGAAGGATGTATGGTGGAACGTTACATTGGATGTCAATCAATATCAAGAGAAGGATGTTAGCATCAAAGCTAAACAATTATGTGATAGAGCATTAACGCTTAACAGAAATCAAAAGTTGATAATCCCTTGGCCATTAAGGTTTGAACAATGCCAAGATCATTGGATGTTGGTCATCATTGATCTGTTTAATAATCATGCTTGGTATTGTGACTCAGCTTCTATAGAATTGAGTAAAGATACAAAAACAATTGTTGAAATGTAAGAGTTATAGTTACATATTAGTTTCTTCTATTATTTTTTGTAATATTTAATAAAAACTAACCGTTTTAAACCTTGATAGGGCATGAAAGTTGTGGAACAAGTTTCGAGGCATTGCCCTCAAAAAATCTCATAAGCTTATATGGACAAAAGTTATGGTATGTACAAGTCAATATTAATAATTTTATTAATTTTACAATTGAATAATAAAGATGTTTGAATATGAAAATTCATGTACACTTGTTTTTTGTAGGTTCCACAACAAAATAATGGAGTCATGTGTGGTTATTATGTCATGAAGTTTATGAGCGAAATCATCACAAATATCAAAATTCCAATTGATGATGTGGTAATATCTTTTACCCATATACATAATTTTTTTTAACATATTTGAGTTTGTTTTTGTAAATAAATGAAATTATATTCTTATTTTGATTTTAAATACATGTAGTTCTTTGGTTGGAACAAGACGGGCTACGATCAGCAAATTTTTGATGATTTATGAGAAGAATGGGCAGAACACATGCTTCAAATTATATCATCACAAGAAGAATCAGGAGAAGATTCTGATGATCTTGAATAGCATATGACAACATAACAGTAAATTTTTTAATGATTTAATTTCTCTATCTATTCCTGTGTTTGAAATCACTTGTTTGATTGATGATTATATGCTCATGTATTTAGGGGGATGCATTGTTTTATGGACCTATTTTTGGCCCAAACTACATCTTATATCTCTTTCCTAATATTCCTTACGAACTCATATTAATACTTTATTAATCATTTGTTTATAAATATGAATTTATCTGGAATCTCTGCTAGCATTTTTAATGCTATAATGAGCTCTAAATGGACAAATCAGGTGTACGTAATTCCGATTTGTTTCTTGGTTTGTATGAGTTTTGGTGCCCATGAACGTGTTCCATATGTTTAAGGGCACCAAAACTCACACAAGCCAAGTAAGAAATCGGAGTTACACTTGATTTCATATTTAGAGTTCATTATATATATCATTTAAAAATACTAGTAGAGATTCCAGATAACTTCATATATATAGACAAATGATTAATAAAGTGCTAATATGAGTTCGTCGAATGTCGCTGTACGTGGTAATCTCCTTTTAATGGTAATATTTATAATGATTTAATTTCTTTATTCGTATGTCTGAAGTTTAGACTGCTTGTTTGATGGATGTTTTACGTGCTCATGTGTATGTAGGGGAATATGAATTGTTATATGAATTAGCTATTTTTTTGTCATAATGCTTGTGAAGGCCAATCAAGATTCTAAGCCAACCAAGCTTACTCGATCGCATAATTACACTTTGACGACATTATTTTATTTATAATTTAAGTTAACTATATGTATTATATATACATTATTTGTTTTTGTAATAAATTTAATTATCAAGTAATTAAATATATTTAATTTTTAATTATTTGTATTATTATTTAAATTTTAGTTTTTTTATGTTATATATATTAAATAATAATGAGAATAAAAATAAAAAAAATACGAATGCTCGAGGATTTCAACAGCCACATCCCACTTATCAAATTCATACTCAAAAATTAACCAAAAAGCCGCTCTTCTAATTAATATGACCACCACCCAAACGTTAAATACTTTTGGCTTTCTCCTTTTTTTTTTTTTAATTTGATTTATTTTGAGTCATTAATTTTAACAATATCATATCCATTCAAATTATATGAGAAGTAAAAAGTAAAATAATTATGTAAATCAAAAATTAAGATAGAGACATGACTTTTCAGACGCATTTTCCCTTTCAATAATAATAAAACTTGTATGTATTACAATTTTAATTTAGATGTTATTTTTTGATTTGATATTTTTTAGTGAAATCGATGGTAGTTATCATCATTATTATTGTCTTTTATTATTTAAAATTTATCTTAAATTTAATATAAGTATGGTAACATTTTCTTAGTAATGGAATGAGTTGGGAAATGAAAGCGTTTTTTTCTCAACAACCACTGCACTTTTTAGAAAGAAAGTTATATAAATTGAATAGTTATAATAGGAATGGGATTAGAAGTTCTCGTAAACTACTCAAATTTTGTTATTAGTTGGTCATTATTCATTTAATTCTTTATCATTGGGCCATCAGTGAAGGGGATTTGCAAGAGAGAAGCAGTAGTAATTTATAAATTAATCATGTATGGATAGAAACGATGTATTACGTGTAATGATCTTTTGGAGGTTTGGTTTAGTCATTGTTTTATTATTATTATTTTTAATCTTAATTTTTAATTGAAACACAACAACAAATACTTATATTGAGTTGATTGGTACTCATTTAGATTAAATTCAATAATAATCATAAAAAATTAAAATATCTTAATGTATTAGTTATTATCAAAATGTATATCAATAATTTAAATAACGATATTTGATATTTTTTAATTAAAAATAAAAATTAAAAAAATACAAAAATATTAATATATATAAGGGTATTTCAATCTAAATCAAACCAATTTTAATGATTTGGTTTGGATTTGGTCAAAGAAAATTTTTTCCTTATTTTATAATGAATTTTATTTATTAATGTTTTTTAACTCTTATATTATAATTTTAATGTTAATTTTATTATAATCTTTAAATTTAATAATTTAAATTTTAATTACTTATCTAATATCATTATTCATATCAATCATATAATATAATAAAAATTTAAAAATAAGTTAAATAGGAAATAATGGATTGAGATAACTTATCCAACAAAGTTAACTAATTTTCATAACCAAGATATCCATAATTTTATTCTTGCGATGTAAATTTTCATTCTTCGCATTATTATCTCTTACAACAATTGTAAGTACGTTTGTAATTAAGGTGTGTGAAGTGTTTTCATATATTAGATAACTACTTTCTAAGTTTTTCTTTTTGTGATATTATTGTTGACGATTTAGGTGGTAAACTATTATCAATAAATATCGATTGAATTTATGGTAATATCTCTTGGTAAATGATTATGATGTATCTTATTGGTTAAGTACATGTAGATAAAAGAAAGAAACAAGAGTCATGTGAAGGCAAGAAAGAAACAAGAGTCATGTGAAGGCAGAAAATTAAAACTAAATTAAGTCTACTTTGAAAATAAAATTACAGTAAGTAAAACATGTATTAAAATTACAATATCAGTTGAGTTTTTGATACATAACTTAACAATAAAAAATCATCATCATTCTATAATTTTCATTGGATTTCATATAAACTAAACTATCAAAGTCAAATAATAAAAAAAGGTGAACAACCTGTTGAACTAGAGAAAGTAGAATCAGAATTTTAATGTTAATAAAACTAAAGAGAATAGCAAAATCTTGAGAGTTGAGACTTGAGGTTATTGGGACATACAATCTATATATATATATATATATATATATATGATTATCATTTGGGAATATTAGGAAATGAAAATTTCACAAGAAAATAAAACCAAGACTTTGTTACTATTAATGACAATGTACAATAAATAGAAGTAATTAGATCACAAGAGAATGTATTTATTTGGAGTATTTTTCAAGTTTTGGGTACACCAACAAGGGAGAAGATAAAATATATGAACTTAAATTATTCACTTAAAATTTTGAAATGATGAGAAGAATATAGTAAAATTTATCGAAGAAAATAATAAAAAATCATGACGATTTTTAAGGATAATTAATAAATCAAAAACTTGGTTTAATTTAAGTAGGTCTATACTTTCTAGTCTTTATGAAAGACTTCTAAAAGTCTTATTGGCATTAGGAGATAATTAGTAATTAACTAATAAATAATTATTTTTATTATTTATTTTTTAGTTTTAAGTATTAGTACGAAGAAATAACGATCGAAAGATTTGATATATAAATAATATATATGAAGTTTATAAATTTTAAGTAAATAAAGATTAAAGAAATTAATTATATGAAATTTATAAATCTTAAATAAGAATATAAAATAATAATAATAATAATAAAATAAATGAATGGATAAAATTGAAGAATGAGTTGGTTTAAATATATTGAGTTAATTAATTTATATATACCTGACTAGGGCTATCTTACGGTATATTTTTTGTAATTAGCTTGCCCATAATCTAATAGCAATAATGGGCCAATGTCAGAGCCCTAGCCCATTTTATTGCCATTCCAAAACAGCTCAGGTTTCCGGTAGTTGTCGAAAAATTCTTGCATATATTAATATATAATGTGATAGATTAATCTTGATATTTTAATTTCATAAAAAGAAAAATGGTAGAGATACCATTAACATCAACATACAACATATATTACATTTAAGAATATTTCGTGATTTACTGTCATTTCGTTTGGGGAGATTATTTTGGCCGTCTTCATACTTCTCCATTTTATGTATAATATTTGTTTTTGTTTGTGCGTTTTCATCGGTCTGCGCTTTGGTATTACTTTACTTGGAGTCTGCAAACAAATTGGAAAAAAAATAAAAAAAAAAGGTGATCGATAAAATGCCGAAATGAAACAACACTAGTGTAAAACTTGATGCAGGAAAAGGTACTTGAATCAATATGATGCTCATGTTTAATAATTGAAAATTAATGTAATGATGTGATAACTAATTATAAAGTAGAAATAAATAAATCTTACTTTTTTTAACTAATAATTACATGTTATATGGGTTATGATTCTATATAACTTGTAACATAAAAAATTACACTTAATACTAGTTTCTTGTTTTAATACTCTCTAAAATATGATATACACCAGAAAGCAAAATTATGTTAATGTTCCATCTTATTAAAATTAATTTATAAGGAGCACGAGAGTAATTGGTGTAGTTTGATATCTAAATTTAAATTACTTAGCCACATTGTATTAGAAAAAAAGTTAATTAAGAATAAAATACATTGTTTTAATTTTTTAATATAAAATATTAAAATGATATAGTTTATCTTTAATTGATTAATTTTTTAAAACAAAATAATTAAATAATATCACTTATAATTTAAAATATTATACTATACAAATAACTTAAACTAAAATTTTATGACACTTAATCACTGATTTATATGTAAATAACTTTGTAGGGTTTGATATTTTTGAAGTATCACTAAGAATTTTATAAATTAATCATGTTTTAAAGGATTTTATTTAACACTCACAAAATTTTTTTATTTAGTACCAATAATATTTAAAAAGTTTAAATTTAATCATTTTTGAACAAAAAAAAATCAATTGAAATTATTTTGACATAAAAATTATACAACTTTTTCATATATCTTTTATATTTTAGGTTCATTTAGTATAATATAATTAAATCAATTTTTTATTTATATCATATCATATTATGTTATCTTATCGTGTCAAATATTATTTATTAAGAAGATTTATTTTAAATATTTTTCATATATTATTTTATTATTTAGGATATTATTCAAATTCAAATAATGTTTTCAAAATTATTTAAATAAAAATACATCTTACTTTCTATTTCGCCTACAAATATTTCAATATTTCATCTTTCCTGATTATTTAGGATCAAGATTAAAGACACACTGAATAATAAAAAAAAAATCTGCATAAATATTTTGTCAATAGAGTATAGTAACAATAATTGACAGACAAAACATTTTAGAGGAACATGGTTATGTGAAATTTATTTGGTAAAGACAAATTCTGAAAAAGACTACATGGGAAACTTAAAATATCCATTGCATACTTTCCCTGGTTGCCAAGTTTGATTATGAATAGGATATTTTGGTATCTTCTTTTCTCTGTTTTTGTTTTGTGGTAATTAATTCAAAGGAGGTTTGGTCAAGTTCAATGTATTATTATTTTTAATTGTAATGTAATTACCACGTGGTCCTTCGACAAAAGTCGTTTTCATTTTATAAAGCATTTAACAAAAGTGTATAACCAAAGTCTTTTTTTATTTTTATTTTTTGTTTTAAAAAAAAAATTAGACAAAGAGTCCATAGCCATTATTAACCTTCAATGAAATAGAAATAATAATAGTAATAATAATAATAATAATAATAATAATAATAATAATAATAATAATAATAATAATAATAATAATAACAACAACAACAAGGTGTACAGCAGAGATTGTGGACTTCTCATATGAAAAGCTGAATAATAATGTACGTGAATTTTGTCTATATAAAGGAGTAGCCTTTTGCTTTGTCTATGAATAGAGCTTACAAAACCAAAACAAATAACCATGGTTTCCACTAAAACTAGTTTTACAACTCTGCTTCTCATTTCCAGCTCTTTTCTACTAAGTTCCTTGTTTGATGTCTCAGATGCAGATACTTCTCTTCCTATAACTAAAGGACTCTCATGGAATTTTTACAAAGATAGTTGCCCTAAGGTTGAGTCTATTATTCGAAAACAGCTCAAGAAAGTCTTCGAAGATGACATTGAACAAGCTGCTGGTTTGCTTCGTCTCCATTTCCATGACTGCTTTGTTCAGGTAACAGATTTTTTTTTTTGTTTTAAACATATATTTCAACATAAATAATTAGCTGTGTAGGATAATTATTTACTTTTGGTTTTTGTCCTCAGTTTATAAACCAGATGTGCCATTTCAACTTAATGGAATTAACTCATATTTTTTATAGTTAAATAAAAAGCTCAGTGCTGTGTTTTAATTAATGTTCATTCTTAGAAAGCAGCATACGAACTAAAATGAAAATAGTCGATATGGGTTTTTGTTAGAAATTTATGATTAATTTAATCCAATAAGATATCATTAAGTTAAGTATTGACCAAATTTAGCAGCTTTGCTGCTTTGTTCCTAGTCGATGTGGGACAAGGATACTTAACAGTTCTCCTTCACATGGCGGACAAAGGTGGACATTAACGCCACGATGAGACTGTGATAGAGCCTAATTAGGCCTAAGCACATAATTAGAGACTAGATCCAGCTCTGATACTATGTTAGAAACTTAGTTCTAATTTAAGCCTAACTTAACCCAATAAGATCTCATTAAGTTAAGGATTGTCCAAACTTATAAGCAGGTTTGATATTTTGTTGCTAATCGATGTGAGATAAGAATACTTAATAATTTTGAAATAAATTAGATATGGTATAGTAATAAGTTAGTTTTATGTTTATAAGCTTAAAATTAATGTTTTTTCTGTGTATATATATATATATATATATATATGATAAGAAATATTGTAGGTGAAGTTTTAATGAGAGAAGGTTAAAAGACTTTAATGAAATTGATAATGCAGGGATGTGATGGTTCTGTGCTGCTAGAGGGTTCAACTAGTGGACCAAGCGAACAGGATGCTCCTCCAAATCTAACTTTAAGAAAAAAGGCTTTTGAGATTATTAATGACCTACGCGAACGTGTTCATAGCAAGTGTGGTAGACTCGTTTCTTGTTCTGATATCACTGCAATTGCTGCTCGTGATTCTGTTTTTCTGGTAATTATTTTTTACTTTCCTTTTAATATTACTGCCTCTGCTTCATGTAGTTCATTTTAGATTTTTACAAAAAAAATAATATTTTTAAAATTTATAATTATAAAAATAATATTATTTATATTCATTTTATCATTTAATTTCATCTAATTAAATTTCATTTAATTAATAATATTTACGTCATTTTTTTATTACCAAATATGTTAATTTTTTATGATTTACAAAATGACTTATAGATGATTAATTTTTATATTTTATATTTTTCATTCTTTCAATAACAATTTATTTAACTTAAAAATAATTTTTATATTATATAATTAAAAAAATATTTTATTATTTTTTAATAATAAAAAAATAAATATATAAAAATGAGGTTATTTATCTCAAAAAGAAAAATCCAATGAATTCAGACAATATAATATATTATTTCGTATTTTAACGATGAGATTAAAAAGAAAATTTTATTTATAAAATATATTTTAGTCTTTATTTCGTATTTTATTCGTTTTCTTCAGAAAAATTTATTGAAAATCTTTCAGAACCCGTTGAAGTTGAGGTAATTTATTTGAGAAAAAAAGAAAAAAAAAAGTTTGCTTGGTATTGATTCTTCTGCTAGGCTAGTTAGTAGCCTAGTACTTTTTTTTAAAGTGAATATAAAGTATAATCTTTAGCAGGCCATTAATACTGCTAAAGTAGAAAAGGACAGGGGCTGCCCTATCCAATACACGACTTCTGAGGCACACACATATGCCACACAACTATACCCTACTCTTTTTAATATGATAGACATAGGCCACACAACTATACCCTACTCTTTTTAATATTTGAGAGACCATGCATGTGCGTGAATTGAGTTTGTTAACATATATCTTATGTCCTTTATTAAAACCAACCAATAGAATAGAAAATAATTTATATTCTGACGAGTGTTAAGTAGAAACCAATTGTTAACATCTGAAAAGCATCTAATTTAAGAAGGTAAGTCTAAATTTATCATGTAAATAAAATAAAAATGTAAAAACAAAATTTTGGTATGAAGTAGACTAAAAACATGAAAATACAATAAATGAATTAATATTTTTGTGTTGTGTTTAATTACTGCAGTCTGGTGGTCCTGACTATGAAGTACCATTGGGAAGAAGAGATGGACTAAACTTTGCTACAGAAAATGCAACATTGAACAACCTTCCAGCACCTACAAACAAAACAGAAGCACTTTTGACACAATTAGCAACTAATCAAAAATTGAATGCAACTGATGTGGTAGCTCTCTCAGGTGGTCACACTATTGGTATTGCCCATTGTACTTCTTTCGAAGAACGCTTGTACCCAATTCAAGACACTACCATGGACAAAACTTATGCTAAAGACCTCAAAGTTGTTTGTCCAACTTTAAACTTCACCAACACTAGAGTTCTTGATATTCGAAGCCCCAACAAATTCGATAACAAGTACTACGTCGATCTCATGAACCGCCAAGGTTTGTTCACTTCAGATCAAGATTTGTACACAGATAAAAGGACTAGGGATATTGTTACTAGCTTTGCTGTGAACCAAACCTTGTTCTTTGACAAGTTTGTGGTTGCTATGACTAAAATGGGACAATTGAATGTGTTGACTGGTACTAAAGGTGAAATTCGGGCAAATTGTTCTGTCAGGAACTCTGATAATGCTTCTTCTTCTTCTTCTTACTTGAAGACCAAAGTTGATGATGAGGATGTGGAGACTTTTTCTGAGTTTTAAGGGGTTGTTGTTTGTTCACTTCATGTTTTTAAGTACTGACATAAACAAACACAAGTTTGCTTTCCTTTCTTTTTCCTTGTTTTATCTTACGTTTTAATTAAATAAAATATTAGTCGGTTATTGTGCTTTTAATTGATATTCCTTAGCTCCAAAATTATGTAATTTACCAGATAATATGTTGTGTCATGCATCCACCAACTTCACCGGTGAAAGAAAGTAGTAATTAATTATATATTTAGGAATAGTAGCACTAAAATTGTCACTAGCTAGCTAGAGAGGTTTAGAGAGGAAGTGCAATCCCAAAAAACTTGTTAACATTCAAATATACTTGGTTTAAAAAGCACCTTTCTAATTCCATTCACATATAAAGTTTCATTACTAATATCCTATCCTCCACACGATGTATATGTCAAAAATATTATTTTTAACATATTCAAACATGCTCTACTTTTTAGAGGGAATTAAAAGTGTAATCGATTAAATAATCATGTAATATGTAAAAATAAGAGGAAAAATAGTACCTACCTCTAATTAGCACTTTAAATAGGAGGTGTTGCTCCTCACATTAATCATACCATGTTACCTTTGAAAAATCCACACTCAACCCATGAGCCATAATAATAGACCTCCTTTTGAACATTTTATAATTGCCTTTTGGAAACATGCAACTAATAATGACACTGCCTTTTGCAGAAAATTAACAATCTTTGTAATATCATTAACAGATAAAAAGAAAACTAAAAGCATATATATATATATATTTGAACTTAATCAATTACCATATGCATTTTAATAGCAAAGGAATCACCGCAATTCAACAAACTATTTTATCAAAAAACTCGGAACCAAAAAAAAAAAAATCAATATCCAGCACATATCAGATGTACGAAGGGGAAATATTACTATCTTGCCCCATGTATCATACAAAACATGAAAATCCCAGAAGATGATGTATTGAGCTGAGTTGTTGATATGATATGATATACTGATTGAACTTTTAGTGATGAGGGGGAGGTGGTACTTTAGTTAACGATGGAAGTGGTGTTGGAGGCTTGCATTGATAGCACTTAGCAAATAGCCCAAAAGTGTCAATTTGTTTAACGAAATTGCTCACACTAGCCCATCCACCAAACCCAAAACCCACTACCAGTACCCACACAACTATGAAGGCATTCAAAGCATACATTGCAGTCCAACTTGGTATGAAGAATGGAGGCTTCTCTACAGCATTCTGCAATATGAAACGATCATCAAATCAGCCAGCTTGTCCAACAGTCATAGTACATTAATCCTACTGTAGGCTATAGCATGTAACTAATCCTCCTAAACTTTTTACGTGATTATTTTAAAATTTAAATTATTTATTTTACATTAGTTTAAAATTATTAATAAAAAATATTTTTTTAGTTTTTAAATTAAAAATATATAATTTAGATTTAATAAATAAAAACAATAACGTTATTCCTTCCTATAGGTAAAAAGAAAAGGACATGCCACCAATCTCATTTCTTCTCGTAACGATTCCAAATCTGAGCAATAAATGCTATTGGACACTTGCCGTTATCTCTCGTCTCACCCCATTTATTCTGCGCAATAGCAGATCAGAATGTGGGGATCCCATCGAACCCGCGGAGCCCACTTCTTTAGTGAATTACTTAGAGAAATTATACATTACTTAATTAATAATTAATATAATGCCCATTAATAATTTTATTAACTGTTATAAAAAATAGTGAATAATTATACTTTTTAAATTTTCTTTTATTTATATTCATGTTCTATTTTATTAATATGAATTAACCAAATTATCCGTACTTTATTACAAGTATATAATTTCTTCGTGGACAAAATGTTATATTAGTATAATAACTAGAATAATCGAATTTTTTTTATTCATAAATATATATTTTGCAGTTTACTTATTAGTTTTAAAAATTGTTACCACAAAAATAAATAAATAATTTTATATTTTTAAAAAAACTTATTTATTTATTAACTCCTTTCTTAGCTTATAAAGTCTGTTTTTTTTAGTATTGTTTCAAAAAAAAATTTAGAAAGCAGAAAAAATAAAAAATTTAACTAATGTCATTTTATATCAATTTTTTAAAACAACTAGATTAAAATGTAAAAATATAATAACTTACGCTTGTGCCTCTTGATACTCTTTTTCTTACTAGACATTAGATATTAGACAACAAGATTTTGTTTAAACCATTTTTTAAAATATATTTTTCTCTTGATAAAAATATATCTAATAAATTAATTTTTAATTAAAAAAATTAATAAATCAAACTTAAACTAAATTTTCTTTGTTTAATATAGACATTAGATATTAGACAACAAGATTTTGTTTAAACCATTTTTTAAAACAAGATTTTGTAAGGATAAAAAGTTAAATTTATCCTTACATGATATTTTTTTCAAACTAATAAACTTTTAATGACACATTTTTCACAAACAAAAAGATTTAAAAACAATTTTTATATGTAAATAAATTAAACAACACATTTAACCTAAATAAAATTACTATTTAACCAGTTCGTCATTTTTCTAATGTGCTAGAGATATTCTTATAAACTCTGTGAAATGATTTAATTATATTATAGTATTACATATATTTATATAATTTGAAAATTATCCATACTATGAAATTAATAATTTAAAGAATCAATTTTAATTCGGTTACCCACTGTTAATGAGTTACGCACCTTTATAAATTTTATATCCCTTTAATAAAAAAATCCTACGTATATTATTTTTCTTAAGTCAAACAGCTTTTTTATTATCTTTCATCCCGTTACACTTTATCATTAACTTTTTGTACATATTAATTGATGGAAAAATAAAATAAATTATACGAGAAAAAAACAATTTTTTTTGTTTTTTGTTTTTGTAATTTAATATTTACATGATTGAATGGACAAAGAGAGACAAATGATCCGGACTGTTTATAACTTGGTCATGTCATGCAGAGTTTGAAATCCCTAAGATTACTACAAATATTCTGGTTACTTATATTATAATTTAGTTTGGTCATTATGGTTTACCTGTCTAACAGAGGCCTTTCTGAAGGTGAGCATATGAGCAAGAGCAGGGATGATATAGACAGTAAAGCTAACCAAGAGAGCCCCGACAGCCGAGTTAATAGGTCCAAAGAAGGGAAAGATAATGGCCAAGAACCAAATTGGTACCACAACTGGTAACCTTGCAAGAGCCCTTAAACAAATGCTTTTTGTGTCATGCATACCTATTACCTTCTCCCACACAAAGTACAATGGCGTACATGCGAACCCAAATGTTATAAACTGCACCCAATTAAGTCCCCATAAATAAATGTTAGTTGTCGTAATACAACATTTCAAAGGGTAATATTATGGAATTGGTAATTCTAAACAAATTTCAATTTGCATAACTAAAAGATAATTAGAAAAATGTAAAGCTACGCCTACCTGGTGAATAAGCATTAGAATAACAGCAGCATCACGGAAGCGATTCTTAGGAAGAAGAGAGAAGGCATTTGAATGATTAAGAAGCTCGTCACCAAAAGCCCAGTATACAGCAGCAGCCGATGGAAGAGTTAGAGTGAAAACATATAGTGTTGCTATCAAATAGATGTACTTGAACTTCTGCGGCTTCCACATAGCGTGCATTATCTCCCTGACACATGTAACACACCCATGTATCAGAATTTATTCCTAACCCCCTTACTCAGAGACTACTTATCACCATCTAATTATTCCACACTCTAATAAATACAAAAATAATGCTTTTTATCATGCATACAAATACAATAATATACCTGCCATAATTCAATTGGTTCAATGTTAATATATGCTATTTATCATCACATCCCAACTTTACATAAAACCAATAAAACCAATAAATGATACGTCATTTAATGTATATATATAACACTCTACTTACAAAAATAAATTCTTTCATTTATTTAGGAATGATAATTAACTACAAACTATTGAACACAAAATAATCTTTATACGCCAGATGTAGATAGACATAACATGAATTTAGTAAAGTGTGCAATAATACATATAATTTTGTGTCCCATTATTCTTTATCTACTACTAAATATGGAGGTTCAAAATCCAATTTGTAGACAATGGATTAAATAACATTGCAATGAATTAATTGTTTTTGAGTAATATTATATGCTTCAAGTTTATATGCATCAAATGATGTGATAAATATTTACTAAATATAAAATTGGTATCATATAGTAATTATGAAACAGTTTAGTTAAATTGTATTAATGAATTCATTAAATTGTCAATTTTTGTAATTTTTCCCCTCCACCTGTTACGTTTGCATAGATGGGGACAAACTTACAAAGATGCTGAATTTTAATATTATAGTTAAACAAGGACAATTTTTACAGTGCAAGATTTTTGTCCTCTCTAAGTGGAGTACATAAAGCTGCTAATCAAGCAAACAAAAGTAACTAGAAATCAATATATGAAAATGCTTTATACATACAAAAATTTGATGGAACTTTTTTTATCATATGATACTTGGGTATGTAAATTTGAAGAAAAATAATGCCTAGAAAAATGTTGCATGTTTACCAACTATATTCAAAGGCACAGCTTACAATTTGATCTAACTTATGGGTTATATGCTAATTAGTTTTTTTTTTTTTTGGTTAAAATTGTCTCTACTTTACAATTCAGGGAGCCCACAAAAACTTGATTTATAAAGCATTGCTTATCAATATATTATGTCTGTACATATCGACGATCAAAGTGGCCGGCAAAGGCTGCAGAGAGAAGAAGTGTAGAAACAAAATACAAGCACAAACTTACACAGTGACAGCGTGACCACCAAAGGTGTATAGGATGTTGGTGGCACCGGTGAAGTAAAGGACTGGCTTGGTTGGACCCGAGTGTGTTACTCCTTCGATCTGCAAAATTTCACCCATCTGTAAATTTCACTTTCACCCAAAAACATTATTATTATTATTAATTTAACTTAATAAGATATTATGAAATTAAGGGTTGTCCAAATTTATAAATAAAATTATTGTTTTATTTCTAATCGATGTGCGACAAAGATATTTAACAGTCTCTTTTTACATGACGAACATTAGCGCTAAAGTAAGACTGTGGTAGAGACTAATTAGATCTAAGTAAGTTTAACTCTGATTTCATGTTAAAAACTCAGGCTTAACTTAACCCAATAAGATCAGAATTAGGTCTAGTCTCTATATGTTTTGATCTAATTGGGTTCTACCATAGTTTCACCATGGCGTTAACGTTCACCTTTGTCTGTCGTGTAGAAGGAGACTGTTAAGTATCCTTGTCTCACATTGACTAGAAATAAAGCATTAATTATAATAAAAACTTATTGGGTTAAGTTAAGCCTGAGTTTCTAACGATTATTATTATTATTATTATTTTAAAAAAATGATGATAAAAATGGAGGACTTTAATATCACGAACCTGCCCATTAACAAGAGCAGCTATGGCCATATACCAAGCTGTGTAAGTGGTCATCCCAAGACCAAGAAAAGACCAAATCCGATAGTTATGAAAAGAAGGAATGAACACAGTAGTTGCACAACAAGCTCCAAAAATATAAGTCCAAGTTCTCTTATCCAAATGGTCATTGACGTAGTAAATGTTACTGTTCATACTCACAAGCACACAAATAATCAGATTAAATTTTAAGGTGAAGCTTCCAACGAGAGATTATAAAACTGGAAAAGATGGAACTCACCTAGCACAACCAATAAGCTGAATAACAGATCCGAATAGCAGGAAAGTGCAATTGAAGGCAAGTCCTATTGCTTTCCAATAAGGACCAAGTAACCCATCAAGCACTTCAAACCACTGCAACAAAAAGTAAAGGGTGCCAAAAATGAAAAAGGTAAAAATAAATAAATAAATAATAATAATAAGTTTGGCCAATTTTAATCGAATAAATGCATCTTATTTATATAAGTTATATTAATAATGGTGTCTGGGTCTCTCAGAGAAGCACAACATTCCAAACCTGTATGACATGGTTCTTGAAGCTAAAGTTTTCTTTCTCCTTCCTACTACGATACTCTAAGTAGAGTACACTGATTAAATAAGCTGTCCAGCTTCCAATTAGACCATAGAATATCTGCAGTAAAATTCCTGAGAGCATACCCAGTTGAGAAAAAGAGTAGGGCAATGTCAAGAGGACTTGAGCAACCTATAACAAAGATGAAAATAGAACATTAATGATCATCGATACTAAAAAAAACTCTCTGTATATATTCTCTATTATTGGCTTTTGAGGGGTATATTTACTTGATTTGAAGCGCAGCTAAACCAAGCATCCCAAGCAGAGCCACCATGCCAGAGAAAGCTTCTAACGTTCAACATTGAGCTTTGATCTTCAAATTTCTCTTCAACCTTACTACCCTCATGACCATCTGACTCGGTGAAATTGGAGACTATAGCTTCTTCTGCTTGATTTTGTGGCAACATTGTCTCCGATTTTCTCTAAATAGTGGATTCTTAATCCTGGTAGATCTGAAACACACAAAATAAATTAAATGAGACAAAAACTACAATCAAACGGTTTCCAAGAAGAAAACGAAAGCCAACATGACTATAGATCCAAGTATCTAACCATAATTTGCTCCACATATATTTTAAGAACTTGATTAAGAAGAAATTTAGAGTAGGAAAAAGATAAAAAGTTGGGAACAAAAGGGGCAGAAACCAACATGCTTTTCACGATTTCACTTGACCGAATACAAGAAACCCAACCCAATAAAAACCAATACCAACGCAAACTAGCATACCTTCCTCGAGAGGTCACTATATCGAAAAAGGTGAACGAAAAACGCAGATCTCTAACTCCCTTCCAAAACAAATAATCGTATTTTCAGCGTGACTTTGATTTATCAGCTTTTGCTTTGTTTTCAGAATGAAAAACAAACAAACAAACAAGTCTCTTAGGACAGAGCAAAGTTGAGAGGTTCAGAAAGAGAGAGTTTACGAATTGTCATTAATCCCAACAAAGACAAGTCAGTCTTAAGATGAGTTGAAATAATTGCAAAATCTCCAGCTCTCTCTCTCTCTCTCTCGTTATAGCTAGAGTGAACCATAAAGAGTGGCTTTAAAGAGCTATAAATCCGTACAGTGTGTAGACACTACAAAGTGTTAATTAGTACCCAACCCAACCCAAAAGACGGCGAGAGACCTCAAAAGCAGAGAAAAATCTCTGCTAGCACTAGCTTCTTCCAACTTCTTCACAGCAGCTGATGAAAAGTACCCTTTTCGCTCTTATTCTACTCAATATCAATAAATATATTTTAAAAGAAAGCAATAACTGATATAGCTAGCTACCAAGTACCAAGTGCAGAGTTTTCTTTCACTTGGTTCTTTTTTTGGCTTTGAAATTCCCTTGTTTTCTTCGTTTAAATAAACATTACTGTAAAACCCAAGTGAGAGAAAGGAGTGGTCCCAGTTTCCTGTATTCCAATTCTTGGGTAGAGAATTTGGAGATCAATGAGACGAAGACGTTGTTCTGATGATCACTATTCACTAGTGAGTGAATTAAAAGTTAAACGATGAACCTTCTTCCCAAACCCTTATATAGCCTCTCAAAACAACTGTTTTAACGGCTAATATTACATAAATAGCCATTTCCTTTTCCAAAGTTATTAAATTAGATACAGAGATATTAATTTTAATTTTACTCAGCTCTATTTATTCAAGTTGCAGGACAGCAGGGGGTTCTTAATATCAAATCCAGAAACCTCTTCTTCCCCCCAATATACATACAATATTAAACATTGATATAACAATAATTAAATATTTTATTTTATAGTTCTAATTTTTTTTTAAAATGAAAATATTAATCAATATCCACCTCTGACTTATCCTATTTTTAATTCCTTTCATTTATCTGTACGTGCTGCATGAGTTGAATCCAGATCCAACCCTCAGTCAATAATGCCATGAATTTAATTACCTTAATTCTTTCAATTAATTGCATATGCCACTCAGAATCTCCAACACAATTGTAGTTATTTAACGAGAAAAATAAATTCTAAAAATGATGTTTAATTTCTGTATTTATTTTTATAACAATTTAAATTATTATAAAATTTAAATATAACTACTGCTGTAGTCGCTCATGATTTTAGGCGAGTGTCGTAATAGGCTCAAACCTGATAGTTACGATTGGACTTTTTCTTTAGCGTGGGCCGGCGGCCATGATCCAACCGGCGTATGTGGACAAAAACGTTATAGAAATCTTTTAAATTAAGTTATTAATACAGTAATTTCTTAAATTAAAAATAATATTTTTTAATTTAATATTTTTTTTAAATATAATTATTATTTTTATTAAGTTATTAAATATCATTAAAATATTAATATTTAATAACAATAAAATCATAATTAATATGAAACAATTCAAAAAATATTTATTTTGAATATTTTTTAATTGTCATTGTTTTGTTTTATTTTTTATTTAAAATTAAAAAAATATTCAAAATAATTTTTTATTTAAATTTTATTATTTTATATCAAATTTAATTTTTATTTTTATTAAAAACTAATATTTTAATTATTTAATAATAAATAATAATATATTGAATAAATATCATTAAACTAATTAAAATAATTTATATATTATTTTTAACTTAATATAATTAAACTACATAAATTAAATGATCTAAAAGTTTTTTATATCATATTATCCTATAATCTATTACCATTTTTTTAAATAACAATCACAGATCCACACTTAACATTTTAATTTATTGTTATATCATATTTTGTTATTTTCATAGTTTATTTATTATTAAAAGTAAATTTTTATTTTATATTAATAAAAAAATATTAGAAATATTTTAAATAATTTTAAAATTTTAATAAATATATCGTAAAAGTAACAAAATGAAATGTTTCAACAACTCCACCCTATTCACTTATCAAAACAATAATTTGTATTTATGTGTCTAAACGCAACTAAAGCTTAAGCCGAGCCAAGTTGGCCTAGCACGCCTATACCTATAAAGATAACACGCGCACAATGAACGCCCCTAACCCCACTCCTCCTCGGCTCATCATACAAAAAGATGCCTTCTTTTATAAGACGGCTGCAAACGGCTCAATTTACATTGACTAATTGATGATAACAGTACCCATCCCTTGTGCTTACTCCTTTATCCTACTATTTCCCATTAGACCCCTTTTTTTTTCTTTTTTTTAAAGAAGCATCATTCAACTCTTTCTTTCTTTCTTTCTTTCTTTGGTAGTATTATAATGATTTTTGTAATATCTTATCGTGTCATCTTGTTTTATCTCCACTTGTAATCAAATGATCAGCGGCATACTTACACTTGTTAAAATTGTTGAGGACATTTCTATGTTATATTTGATACGTAAATCCATATAAATTTGAAATAAATAAAATTATATTTAAAAATTATAAAATAATATATTAAATTTTTTTAATATTAAAAATATATAATCCTCTTTTTTAATTAAAAATTTAAATATGATATCTTGTTTTCAAATAAAATTTAAGAAAAATGTAAGAGGAACAAAATAGAGGAGAATTGTGTATATGATATATATATAGGAGATATATTAAAAATACATTAATTTATATTACTTTTATATCAATATCCTTATTAATATTGTGACATTTCTTGGTATTATATAGAAAAATACGTATTTTTTTTTAATTTTTATAATAATAATAATAATAATAATAATATAAAAAAAAGTGTATTAATTATATGTATTAACATTTCATTAGTATATAAAACATTAGAGAAGAAGCCTCATGTAGCGCACCGTTGAAATGGGGATTTGTCGGCTTGGTGAGGGGTTCATCACTTCTTGATCCTCATCAAACATATACTACGAAACACGCACTTCTATTTTTCTGCCACTTCCGATAAATAATTTTTTTTCTTCTTCAATATTTTACTTTTTCAAATCACGATCTTAAACATTTTGACCATTGAAAGAGGGTAATAGCTCAGCGAGGTGGTGGTGGTTTCAATCAATGTGAGAGAGCCGTTTAGATTTGTAAAGCTTCATTCGAATAAATAAAATAATTTCATTTCATTTACACGATATATCTTCTCTACTTTAATTTTCTGAGCTATTCTTCTTTAGTGGGAGATGTAATGATTAGTTAATGGATTTTGATGCCACTAATTTTTTTTTTATTGGGTATCAAATTTATAAGCATGTTACGTCCTTACCTCTCACGTGGCTCCTTTAATATCATTAGCATATTTATGCATTTAATTTTTAATAATTATGATCATTTTTATTATATATAAAATATTTATTTTATTCATAATATTAATTATAATTTAATCTATAAATTTATCAAATATTTACTATAATAATAATTATACTTAATTTTTATAACCCACGTATGCATAAAGATTATATCTTTTTGTTTCCTTTAATTTTTACTTTAGTCAACAAGATTTTATGACTCAACTACCTCAAGTACGCTACGCGTGTGAGTAAACTTAGTAATTTGGGCAATGACCTCCCAAAACATTATTAACTAAATAGTCTAAGCCATGTGTTTGCTTCATACTCTTGATTGCAATATTTCTCGTAGTGGCCAAAGAGACAACATGGCAAAATAGTAAAGCCATGTGTTTGCTTTATACTTTTGATTGCAATATTTCTTTGCTTCAAATTCAATTAAACTCGTTTACAATCTAATTATGTATTTTTCTTATAATTCAATTGAAGTTTCCACATTATGATAGTAGTTTCAATGAATACGTATATAACTAAAATTAGATGCGGTGCACGTACTTTTAACGGAATGTTTTTTAATATGTTTGAAAATATAATGTATATTCTTTTACCACACCACGTAAAAATATATAATTTTTTAAAAAAATTTAAAAATAAAATTGTGTGAATAATTGTGTTGTGTTGAAGAACTCGATAACTAACCGGAATCAATCAACACTGAAAACAAGAGGCAACAAGGATCTAAGACCATTTCCACCATAATTATATCTATTTTTAATCATTATAATTTTTCGATCACTTTTTAAACTAAAATTTTTGATTTTGAAATCCTTGATCTATTTTCTACAAAATATAGCCCATTTTAGTTCATTATTTTTCCATCAACAATTATTATCGTCTAAAACATACTAAATCTTATCTCATTTTCAATTTTTCAATTAATAATCATGTTTGAAACTACCAATACCAACCCACTGTACCAAAATGGTATGATGATCCTAGTCATTCATTATACATGTATCACTCAGACTCATCGGGCATGGTTTTAGTAGCTCAATCCCTAAATTAGGAAACTATCATATTTGGAGTTATGCGATGCTCACGTATCTCACCACCAAAAACAAATACAGATTTATTGACGGCACAGTCACGAGGTCACCAGTAAGCTTTGAGGCAGAAACCAAACAATAAAATCATTACGATATTCTTGTCAAATGATGGATTCTCAATAACTTATCGCCTATAATTGCAAAAAATGTTATGTATAATGATATCGCATATAAGCTATGAGAAGAATTGAAGAATCGTTTTTCACACACCAATAATGTGCACCTATTTCAAATCGAGAAAGAGATCAATAACTGCATACAAAAAGGTACGAGCATTGGACAATACTGCACTAAGTTGAAAAGCCTATGTGATACTCGAGATATACTATGTCCCCTTCCACATTGTGTAGGAAACACAGGAAAGAAACTACAGGATTACCAACAAAAGCAGTAAACCATAAAGTTCCTCATGAGGCTTAACGTAGTTTACACAACAGCATGAGGAAAAATCTTGCTCATGTAACCTTTACTTATAATAAATAAGGTATTCTCACTCATTATTTAAGATGAAAGTAGAGAGTTGTCTCCATGCAAACCGTAGGAAGGATGCTATAAGCTGTCATACTTGCCGCCAAGGATAGTTGTCCATAATATTCTTACAAGAATTACCCAACAAGGAACTCACATCTCAAGTGCAATCGATACAACAATATCGGCCACAATTTTGAAAGCTACCGAAATCACCTGAAATGTAAATTATGTGGCTTCAATGGACATACCATTAATATATGTCGAAAGAAAAAGGTGATTCAAGACAAAAAAAATACAAGTTATGGCTTCCCTTCAAAGCTCACCATTCTGACTTTTAGGCAAGCAACTCCGACACAAGGACATCATCCTACAACCTTACATCTGCCTAATATCATGAGCTCCTCACACTTCTCAATCAAGTCAAATTAGGTAGCATGACAAGTCAAGTGACTACTTCTTTAGGCAACACGTCATGTGCAAGTGTTTTCCATTCAGAAACCTATTAGATTTTTGATACAGGGGAAAATGATCACATGGTATGTTCTCAAAGCCTTATGAGCTCCAGCATTTCAGTCACTAATCAGCATGTGGATTTACTTGATCATTCACTTACATGTGTCACACATATCGGCACCGTACATTTCTCCTATAATTTCATACTCTATAATGACTTATGTGTTTTCTCCTTCAAATTAAACTTGGTTTCAGTAGCCAAACTCACTCAAACTACATGTTGTCATGTCATCTTCACTAATAATGTCTGCTCTATTGAGGACAAATGCTTGGCAAAGACGATTGGAATGAGAACTGAGAAAGCAGGACTCTACTACCTGACTATTTTGAAAAAGGCTAGATGTTTCTCCATTTCAAATACCGCTCCAACCAACCCTCATCTCTGGAATCAACGACTTGGTCATTTATTTTATAACAGTTTACATGTACTTTATCTTTCCATCAATATACCTTTTTATTCTATTAGTGATTGTTCTACTTTTACACTAGCTAAGCAAACTCGTAATCCATTTCCTTTAAAGTATATCAATACAAAAACACTTTTTCAACTAATTCATGTTGATATTTGAGGGGGCTATCACATTCCAACACTTAATGGAGCACATTATTTTCTCACTATTGTTAATGACTACTCAAGATGCACATAGGTCTATCTCTTAAACACTAAATTTGATACACATACATTTCTCACCACTTTCATTAATATTGTTGAAACACAATTTGCATCCTGAGTTAAAATCATTCGTAGTGATAATAGACCAGATTTTTTATGACCCAGTTATTTTCTATCAAAGGAATCCTACATCATACCAATTGTGTCTCTACCCCTCAACAAAATGGTATTGCTGAATGCAAACATCATCACCTTTTCAATATAACTCACGCATTGCTCTTCTAAGCCAACCTCCCTAAAAAATTCTAGGGAGATGTCATTCTTACAGCTACATACTTCATAAATCATACTCCACCACTTATTCTCAAGGGTAAAATATCATTTGAAATCTTTTTCATAAAGTTCCTAGGTATGAACATCTTCATGTCTTTGGTTCTTTTTACTTTGCGTCTACACATCAAGATCGACCCACCAAGTTTGATGCTAGATCACATTGATGCATATTCACCAAGTCTACAATCTAAAAACAAGCAAAACTTTCGTGTCTCATGATGTTATCTTTCATGAACATGTGTTTCCTTATTCCACTTCCATTATCAATAATCCAACTCTATTCACTTCATTAGAAAATACTATTTATGATGACAGGCCTAACATTCGTCAATCAACCACTCCAAATACATCACTTAATCATACAACGTCTATCCTTCCAGCAATCGACTTATACACCCATAATATTCAAGATACACCTCCTGAAACACCATCATAAACTTCTACACCGCACGTGACTCCTTCAATGCTAGTTACACACATAATTTGCCGATCCACTCATGTTCCTAGTTATCTTCAAAAGTATCATGTAAAAGCTTCCTTGTCTTCTCGGTCCTTCCCTTCATCTAACTCAGCATCGTCCGATAACAAATGTACTTCTCATTCCTTATCTCATGTACTTACCTATGATTGATTATCACCTACATATCTTGCCTTTGTTACTTCTTTGTCCATTCTCAAGGAACCAACCACCTTTGGTAAATCTTTCAACGATCCAAAATGGAAGTTTTCCATGAAAAAAGAACTGCATGCTCTTGAAACTAATGGCACTTGGACGCTCCAATAGCTTCCTTCAAACGAGAAAAATGTTGGTTGTAAATGGGTCTAAAAATCAAGTATAATCTGGATGGCTCTATGGAACGATAAAAAGCTCGATTAGTGGCCAAAAGATACAATTAGATTGAAGGTTTTGACTACTTAGAAACGTTTGCACTAGTAGCCAAACTTATCACCATTCGTCTCCTTCTTGCCGTTGGTACTGTTCAAAATTGGCATTTTTTCCAACTCGATGTCAACAATGCCTTTCTTTATGGTGATCTCCACAAAGATGTCTACATTTCTCTTCCATCCAGATTCGGACGAAAGGGAGAAACACGAGTATGTAAACTACACAAATCTTTGTATGGACTCAAACAAGCCTCACGACAATGGTTCATCAAGCTATCAACAACACTTAAGCTAGTCGGTTTTAACCAATCCAAGTATGATCACTCACTATTCGTCTGAACCAGTGGTAATTTCTTTTATACTCTTCTTGTCTATGTAAACAATATAATCATAACAAGAAACAATCTACAAGACATTAAAGAAACTAAGAATCATCTCATGTGACAATTCAAGCTAAAGGATCTCGACAAATTAAAGTATTTTTTGGGCATATAAGTTTCGTGATCCAAGAAGGGAATTGTTCTGTCACAACGCAAGTACGCACTTGAAATATTTGGGGGCTTGGGTTATCTTGGTGCCAAACCTGTCAATTCACCTATGAAACATAATTTATTCCTCGGTAAGGTTGAAGAAGAATTCATTAGTGGCTCCATATTTTATCAAAGACTTGTTGGGAGATTAATATATTTGACCATCACACGGCCCAACTTAGTATATGTTGTGCACATTCTCAATCAATACATGGACAAATCACAATTGGAAGCAGCTCAATGAGTACTATGATATGTCAAGAGGTTAATGTCTCTTTTTCTTAGAAGCTAGTTTACTACAACTAAATGATTTCTGTGACACAGATTGTGCTAGATGCATAGACACACAATGATAAACCATGGTATATTGTATGTTTCTTAGAAACCCACTAATTTCTTGGAAGACTAAGAAGCAAAACATAGTTTCACGATCAAGTGTAGAAGTAGAATACCGTTTTATGGCGGCAGCTTGTTGGCTTGTTGCAAAATAACCTGGTTATGATATATTTTGTTTGATTTGGGTATCAAACACTCCCAACTGGCCAAGTTATATTGCGAAAATCAAGTTTCCCTTCATATTACATCAAATACAGTGTTTCATGAACGAACCAAACACATAAAGATCCATTTCCATCTTGTGAGAGAAAAGATTCAAGTTGGGATGATCAAAACTTATCATATCTTTACATTGGAGCAATCGGTATATATTTTTACCAAATCCCTAAGTTTTACACAATTCTCAAGCTTACTTAGCAAATTAAGAATAAATAACATATATTTTAACTTGAGAATAAATGTTGAAGAACTCGAAAACTAGTTAGAGGCAACCAACACCGAAAGCAAGAGGCAACAAGGATCCAAGATCATTTATACTATAATTATGTCTACTTTTAATCATTATAATTTTTTTTATTTTGTATAAATTAACTTGTAAATATTCATTAATCAAGTGATTTAAAATCATTTCTTACAAAATGTGTCTAGTAAAAGTCTAATAGAAAAATTAGTGTCACATAATTAATTAATATTTGATATGGCTAGCTTATAGTTTTGGTTCGTTTAATACATAGGGAGTATAAATTTGTAATGCATTGATTTAATAGTTATGAGTAGTCGAAGTAGTTAATTTGAAAACCTTTCACTTTTATTGAAGGCCATGTGTATATAACTCTTAATTGTTGTTTATAATTTGAATCACTGTTTTTTATATACTTTTTCTTTTTTATATCTAGTGAGAGCTAGCTAGTTATTCCACTGCATTATATGTTTATATCAGTATTACTGCAATTAAATCCAGTAAAGCTGGAGGGTAGCTAAAAATATCTATCATTTTATAAAGAGAAGATTATGATGGGTCTATAATTAATAAATGCCTGCTTATATATACTTTACTTGTGCATAATTAATTACAAGTCGTCTACTACTATAAATAATAATAATAATAATGAGGAAAAAGAATAATCTTGAATGTTGATATCAATTAATTAATATCATAAATGCTACTATATATTTCTAACACAGAAGGGAATAAGAAGTGTGACAAAAATAATATTAATAAATTGAATGGCATGCAGTAGTATCATAGTATAAATGGTAATTTTGGAAGAAAAAAAAATGAGTTTAGTCTCAAATCATTAATTAAACATTCGGATAAATCAAGGTAGGTAAAGTTAATTAGCTAGATCTATGAAGAGGTATGTTGGTTATGTTTTGAAGCTAAGGGAAGAATATTATTAATTAGAGTTCAATAATTGGCGAAAAATGAGTAGAAGGATGAGTTTGGATAAGGCTAAAGAGAAGAAGTGGTAAGGGTACATGGACCCTTCTTATACCAAAGGAAGCATATATATACCTTTCAAAGAGGACCCCCTCCCCCCCTTCTCCTCATGTACCAAACTGTCAATTAGAAGATTATATTTGTCCCCCCAAAAAAGAATGATCTATTCCTATCAAATTTATAAATTATATATATGTCTTATATATAATTATTTACCAAGATAACCCCCTTAACTATTCTTTCATCCCCTCAACTTCCTTTTTAATTATCTTCGATCATTCTTAAGTTTCTTGTTCACAATCAACATCCATTTTATTTTATTTGGATTACTCAGGTGCAATAATAATACATATGTTATTAAGTTTGGTTAATTATATATTTTGCTAGATATATAGGCAAAGTTGTAATGCATAAAAATGCTTATTCTATACAATTAATATTTTCACTTTTTCAGTTTAATTAATTGTTCTATAAAATTTCATTTCTCAGATTATTTGTCTCTATCTCGTAGTTGAACATTCTTCATTCAACATGTACATAATTAACACAATATATATATATTCCAAATCATGAAATTACTAAGATCAAACCCATAAATATATGTGATACTACACAAATAATTACTTTACGTTAGATCACGAGGTCTCTGGAATAAGCAGGAGAAGTCTCACCCATAGTTTTTAATTTAGAGAGGAAATAGGTAGGCATAAGCATGACGTAATATTGATATACAAATTGAAGGCCAAAGAGGTTTTTTTTTTATTTTTTTGACAAAACGTGTTTCTTTCGATTTCATGAGAGTTGATAAATATGTGAAATCGTGATATTTGTTGTTGGTGCTAAAACATGATGATGATGATGATGATGATGTCAAGTTTTGTCAACTAATATACCAACAAATTTATTATGAATTAGTCAAAAACAAACAAGGGTATGATTAGAAAGATAAGATGCCAATTATAACATTGGCCGTGGAATATGAAAAGGTTAAAGTTGTTTGTGTGGGTTTCAAATTCCACATTCAAAAAGCTTTTCTCACCTTCTATACTTCTATTAAAGAACAAATTCGTTGTCGATTTTTCTTCTTCTTCTTATTATTATTATTTTTTTTTGTTGCTATTAATTAAAATAAACATTGATTTTGCTGGAACGATGCATTCATTTTTTATTTTATTATTTTTATTTTTGATAAAAAGGAAGTTTCATTAATCATTAAAATTCAAAGATATATATCATGTAGTAAGATAAAATCTTAAGGTACATATATCATAGCATCAGAAAATCTCCCTACAGTCAACCAAGTTGAAATATTGTGATCAACGAGCTTCCAATTAAAGCTAACTAGCTAGCTCTTTCAAACAACCAGTTCTTAATTGCATCAATGATTTATCAAATTGATTCAAAGACTTATACTTAAAATGAAATTCCATATATAGCCCCTGATAATAACTGGTAAAACTTGATCACACTTACATCTCATACCTCTTATAGAGACATTTTCACATACACTTTGAACTCAAAACACAACCAACCATATATAGCTAGGTTGTGAATTGCAGTCAGTTTTTGTTGTGTTGCACGTACGGGTGGGTATTTATGCAAAAATTACATTACTGGGTAATTTTTGAATTGAAAAAATGGGATTTTTGTGCACCTCGACAAGACTCTCGTAAGACCCGTCGCGAGACCCCTGATAATAACCCCCCGATGATCAGGCCTCGACAAGGGTGGCATGCGGCTTGGGAAATGTCTATAAATACTCCCTCGTTAATGCTTTCTCTATTTGAAAAAATCTATCAAAACTTTAACAAAATTTTCTAACGACAGCGAGCGATGGCAGTAGGCAGTTAGGACAGGGAATTTATTGGAGACTTGAAGTAAATACATAAATATAGCATTTTTGACTTTGTGATAAATCCTTGGTTTTTAATGGATATAATTTATGAATTCATAACCCTAGCTTACTTTCTAAAAAAAAAAAACTGCTAATTGTTTTTTTTTCATTTGCAAAATAAGAGTAATTCTATATAATATTATTGAATTATAAAAATTAATAAAATGTATAAATTTATTGTCATTGATTTTATTAAAATAATAACCATTAAATTTATAATACATAATTAATATTGAATAATGTATTGATGCTTTAAAGTGTATCATTTCAAGTGTGTACGTACAAGCACTTTAATAAATCCGGCCAACCAGCCAGCCAGCCATCCTTAAAAGGTCATTTGCATTGCAGCTTCTTCCTATTAGTTACTCATCTTATGTAATCTATGAAACCAGCTAGAACAGCCGTAATTTTCGAACGGAAAACTTTATTTGTTGGGATCCTAGCAATTATATATAAGGCCTGGCCTGGCCTGGCCTTTCTTTTCTTGTTTGCTTTATTTAATTTATTTTTTAAAATTTTTATTTTCCGATTTATAAAAGACCAGAGACAGATCAGTTGAAAATTTTACCTAACAATCTAATATAGAATTGTTTCATAAAATAGAATTTTGTTATGATCTTAACAAAAATTGTTCTACTAATAAGAATAATTTTTTTTCATTGATTCCAATATTTATTTCTTTCTTTTTTAAAAAAAAAAAGGAAAGATGAAGTTGCAATTTGATAACAGGAGCTATGTTTAAAAATCTATAAGACAATAAAAAAAATGACATTTTCAAAGCAATAAATATATAGTCACTAAAATTAATTTTTTAATATGATTAGAACATATAAATTAAAATGTTATTAAATAAATCTTATTGTCCAACTTAACCAAATAATATCACAATCGAATTCATTAAAAATAAAATAATATATTAATTATGATAATAACATTTATTAATTTGACAATAGAGCCACCTAAAAAAAACTTATGCTTTTAGATATATATATATATATATACTTATAAGGTTAAGTCAGCTCCAAGTTATCACTTAGTAGACAGCAGTGGACCATATATAAGCACAGTTAAATCAGCCAGCTATTTATTTATAATTTATTTGCACTTTGTTGATGATGTACATTATTGCTAGCTGGTCATGATAGCAATGCATTTCAAACATTTATGTTTTATAGATATATACTAGATTTTTACTAGATTTCAAACATTTATAATTTATTAATTTACCCATATATATATATATATATTTGTGATTTAATGTGGGTCAATATATTGAAATTGAAGGGTGGATGGAAATCAAATTTCCATTATTTGTAATCTGGTACCTCTAATTTTTTTTTATTATTGAGAAAAAAAAAGCTTCGTATATAAATAGTTACATCAAATTTGACGAAATTACTTTAATGTATTATATTATAATCTTTGGTAAAACTCTTAGTTAAAAAATCAGTCAATGTTAAACAATATATTGAATATCTCAAGTAATAAAAGATCAAGTTTTATTGAAATTTGATATTAATTTTATCAACTTGAAGAGCTAGCTAGAGAAGAAGAGTCGAAATGTTTTGGTCATGTGTTATATATATATATATATAATTGGATGTATTTTATATATATTTTTTAATTTAATTGTGTTGTATTTATATTGATTTGAATGAATATAAATATAGAAAACTAAGTAAAATTAATGCATGTATATCCATAAATTAATAAATTTGAAACGCGGGCGAAGAGATTCTTAAATTACCGAAGAAGCAATATATATTGGTAATTATACACTACTTTAAATTAATTAAGCAGTTTGAATATAAATTAATGCAGATTCCCACAGTGCAATTAATATATATTCAGCTATTTATTTAGTCTCTCAATAACTTGGATTGCAATTTTGCAGACCGCAAAGAGAAGAAAATAACGTGCATGCCTTGTGACAGAGAAAGGTTATTAACTGAATCCATATATACACACTCTGAGTCTGAGAGAGAGAGAGAGAGAGAGGCTCCAAGTTGTAAAATAAACTAAAACTGGAGTTACAATAAAATCTTAATTAATTAGGAAGAAGATGTGTGTGAGTGAGAGTTAGTGGCAGTGCCTAGCTTTATGCGTACACTGGCATGCATGTGATTCAGTTCGATGTTGAAGTTGCCGCTTGGCATACATACATATATATATATATATATATACAACTAGATCTATTAATATTTGACCTTCACATGAATTGAAATTCTTATTTAAACATTTTAACAAATACGTACAAGATAATTATAAGTTAATATTATTATTATTATAGACAAAGGGAGATTATCACCTCTAGCTACCACAATTTGTTAGTTTTATGTTATTTGAATTAATTTTTAGATCTAATTAAAGTTTTATCCCACATATTTTAATTTGGTGGCATTAGACAAGTGATGATCAGAAAAGTGTGAAGGAAGTACAAACTGATAAAAAATGCTAAATATTTAAGATAAAAATAAGAGATTAATATCAGAATATATATATATATATATATAATGAAAATTCACTACTTGGTTAAGTTAAATACACATACAATTCGAAAAGAAAAAAAAATGTTTAATACACATGCGTACAGTACTACAAATTAAGTTATGCTAAGCTATCAAGCTTCCTGATCATATATTCCCAAATTAATACATTAAGAACAAAACGCAAATGATTGTAAAACAATACTTTGTTAATTTTTTAAGCAATTTTAAGCCAATTTTCTAATAGAAGCTTGCATATCTTGTGTTAAAATTTAAACTGAATTTATACGAATCAATACGATTCTATAAAATCAATACAAATTGAACAATTTGGATTGGATATATCTTTTCATTTTTGTTTTTATAATTTATAAATTTTTGAATTTTTTTTTTTAATAACTAAATAGTTATTGTATTAAATTTAATGTTTTAAGAATAGACTAAAATGTATAGGTTTTTGTTTTTTCCAAATAATTGAAAACTAAATAGTTATTGTATTATATTCAATTAATAATTAATTGAAAATTATAAAAGTGAAGTGCATTAGTGCAAAGTATATAGAGAAAAATTATTAATTTTATTATATAAATTTTTTATATTAAAAAAATAAAAAATAAAAAACATAATAAATGTATGAGTTAGATCGATTCTTGTGAAAATATTAATTTCAAGAATCGATTCAATATAAATCGTTTTTATAATTTTTAAATATAACCTAACTCAAATACAATGAAACAACTATATAACTTAAAATAGTTATATTTTTTTTTTAACATTTCCGTTGCTAACCCACGTACAATTTGACCCTGTTATAATATAAGAGCTTCCAAAGCCTATAGTCATTAAAAAAAAATGAATGATTTTAAGTCCATATTTTTAAAAAGATAGAATTTATAAATAAATTAAGACTATGGGATTTATAATTCGAACCTAAAATATAATTTTAAATTTTAAATAATACATTTTAAATATTATTTTATTTATAAAAAATTAGTAATATTTGTCTCATGACTCATATCAAGGTCCATTGATTAGTATCCCATTACAATCATGGTATTAATGGCGAGTGTGATCAATTGTGATATATTTCATAACTCAAGTGATTGATAATTCATGAGTTAGACCTTGAAAAATGAGAGAGAGATAGAACCGCTTCAACGCCCCTTACATTCTTCAACTATAATTCATTATTATATGAAGATATATATGAACGACAGACATTCGAGCAAGCTTTGGGGCCTGTATTGTGGTAGTCACTAGCCCCCATCTTGTGATCGACGATATAGACGCGTTACATAAGAGTAGTTATATATATATGATATAAATTAATGCTTTCTATTACAAATTTATGATGATAATAAATTATTATTATTTTTTTCTCTTTCACAAATTATGATATTTATTTCAATAAATGAATCATTTTACGAGGGTGTACATTCAAATGTCAAATCTCCATCTAGGAAAAGCGGTGAATGTTAATATATTTTCAGAAAATATTCGGGTTTAATTCTTCAACACTTAAAAGAATTATACGTCTTGTATGAAAAATTATTATTTTATGGGTAAAAATTTATAAAATATGAACCAGATTAATTTAAATAACATGAATATATTATTTTTAATTTTTTTATTAATTTATAACTTAATAATTTAAACAAGTTGGTGAGTGATGTAATCGCGTGTAAGAATAAAATATAAAAATAAAATAATAACATATAATATTTTTAAGTAAAAATAATTTAAACTAAAACAATGATCTAAGAAGAAAAACATCGGTTTACCGGATCACTTAATTTTTTACTATAAAAATCAAATATTCAAATATAAACTCAATCTTAAAATATATCGATTAAATTATAATAAACTTACTCCACATTTTACTTTTCCATATTTTTTCTCTTTTTTTTTCTATCCTTTTTCTCCTTCTTCCTTTCCTTTCTTTCTCATCTCCTCTGTTT
This sequence comes from Hippophae gyantsensis, assembly GCA_030763125.1. Taxonomy (NCBI): domain Eukaryota; kingdom Viridiplantae; phylum Streptophyta; class Magnoliopsida; order Rosales; family Elaeagnaceae; genus Hippophae; species Hippophae gyantsensis. Next base: position 395,779 of record CM061030.1, read on the forward strand.
TTTCCTTTTTTTTTTTTATGTCTTTGTTTTCTTTTTTCGTTCTCTGCATCCCTCTATATTTTCTTCTCTTTATATAATAATGAGAAGAACAAAATAACGTGAAAAAAAACGAAAAATTAAAGCCTTTCGTTCCAACCGTTTCAAGAAGAACAACGGAAGAAATAAAATCTATAAATGAAAGAAATCAAAATCTGTAAAAATAACGAAAAAATTAAAAGAAATAGAAAAGGAAAAGAAATGAAACTGAAAATTAATTTTTAATTCAAGATTTTTTAATAATACTAACTATTATTGTGTTTTATATAATTTCAAACCATTGGAATAATATTTATTCAAAGAATCATTAATTTGACTAAATTAGAATGAGTGTTCAATAGATAATATAAATTTTCATGTGGTTGATAATAATAAATTATTTTGGTTTGAAGTTATAACTTGAAATTTAGATCTACGGGGAAATATGTTTCCAATGTTAATTTGGCATATATTTTTTTTTTACAAGAAGATACCTTGAAACATGAGTGGAGGAGGCTAGGTCATCACAGTATAACAATAATAGCAAAGTTTTAATTTGCTGTATTTAAAGTACGCGCCTGGTTTTGTTTGTCCATTCTAAATTTGCATATACACATTAGAATACCTATTCCAATTCACAAAATAAGAATAATAATCTCTTAATCCCTATGTTGAAAGTCACAATAGCGGAAAGATATAAGATACACACGCTTTTGTTCCTCTAGCTCTTTAATTTCTTGTGCAATCTATTTCCTTTTTGATCCACTTTATGACTTCCAGCTAATCTCAGACAATTCTTAACTCTTTATTTGACAATGTTACCATTAAAGAGATAGTGAAGATTGACCCATCTAATAATCTTGTGGTGGATATATATATAGCTTGATATGGTTGGGAGAACGTACGCCACAATCAATATTAATGGTAGAGAGAGTGAGAGTATAAATAAATCTTATATATCCACCAACTACAAGGTGTTTCCCGTAACAATTAATTATCTGAAAAAAGGAAAATAATAATAATAATGAATATTTAGAATTCTAATGAATGTAGCACTAAGCTACTGATTAGCCTGCTAGCTAGAGATATAAAGTGTCTGGTCGCTCTGCCCAATTTGTTTGTCGTGTATTTCTTACCGACTATACTAATATATATGCGTCCTTTTCCAATACACAAGAATTCACTGGTTAGATTGTGGCAGGCATTAACAAACCCATATGAGACTTCTCCCTCAGAATTTGGGTATATGCAAATCAGATTCCAGACAAATCAATAGTGAAAGTTATTGATTCTTCCACCACTATTCACATCGTTTTCTTAGCGGTCAAGCTCCTATATTATATCGGATATAAATATCTAAATCAGGAGCGGAGCACGTTATAGATAGAGATCAATTTTGTATACCGATAAATCTAACTAGTCATCGTAATTATATAATAATTTAATATACTATTGATAATGAATTTAAATAAAAAAAAGTGTTAAATTTCACACGAATGACACCCTCGTCGTCTAGGTCGAGTTCGAGTACGTGTGTGAGATAACACTTTATTTTTTTTAAAAAAATTATTATTAAAACTATTTTTTCTAACAAACATAATCATTATTTTGTGTTTGTTATTTTATAATTGTGTGAACATTACACATATTTTTTTAACTATAAATAGAGGACAATAACTCTTAATTTCAAGATACAATAAAAAAAGAATGAAAAAAACTACACTTCATGACAAACCCAAGAAAAGAAAACTCAAATTTTTTTTCCAATTTTTCGAGCAACATAAATATTTTAAAGGTGTAGCATTTCAGACTTCATCAGTATAGTGAAATTCCGAGATAAAAAAAAGATTCTAAGTTATTTTATCTTAGGGACGACGAGGTTATGTTTACTTGTACAAATTTAAACAAAACAGCGAAAACGTCTTAAAGAAAATGACCTAGTCCGTGACTCAACCCAAGCAATATATTTTAGTATATCGATAACATTGTTCTTATATTATTTTCGCATATTTTTTTCAATAATTTAAGATGGTTTCTATCTGCCATGTCTATTAAAATGTTAACTGCTGAGCTCAACAAATCTTTAGTCTATAGGACTCAATCTTCAATTGTTTACTGATGGCTCTTTAAAAGCACTTAACTTTCCAATTATTCACAACTAATGCCATCGACTCCCACATCTCTACTACCACCGACGATTTCACCACCACAGAGAAAAAACTATTATCATATCCACTTAAAGCATCAAATCTTACTTCCACTTATTGCCAAAATATTAATGATAACGGTCATCAGAATCCTCATTCTCATTATCTTCCTCTACTGCAAGCTCTCTTATAACCACACAATGTTGTTTGATCAAACTCAACAGAGTAGTGGAACCCGATGATTCTCTTACTCATTTCTCTGGTGAGCTACCTATGCATTTTCGATTTCAAATCGGCTTAGACATGGTGGGTTTAGTTCTGTTTACAAGGCTACGCTACTTATTAGCCAGTCTTTGGCTGTTAAGGTCATGGATTCTCACGACTTGATTCAAGTTGTTACTAGTGCATGAATTAATGCTCAATCGAAACCTCCAAGATGCATATCTTAATCGGAAGTGTATTGAGGTGATATAATGTAAAAGAATGCTTAGCATTACCCTTGACATTGCGAAAGGTCTTGAGTATCTTCACTATTTTTGCAATCCGTCTATGATTCATGGGAATATTAAGACCAGTAATGTGTTGTTGGATTCTGATTTCAATGCTAAGATTGGAGATTTTGGCCTTGCATGGACAAAAACAGAGGACCCAGAATAGATTGGTAATGCTGTATTGGAAGTTGAAGAAGAGATGGATGAGATAAAGGGCAATCATAAGAAGAAGAAAAAGAGAGATGAGAGTATTGAAATTGGAGAGGAAAATGTTTTGATCATGGAAGAAATGGAGAGTGCATGTTTGAGTGTAAGTGTAATGACTGGTGGATTTGAAAATTGATGTGTGGGTATTGACCAATTGCCAGAGAGCAGTATAGCAAGGGCTTTAGATTCCAAGACCTTACTTGAGAATGTGGTGGCTTTGTCTATGTCGCTATAGACTATAGGTGATAAGCTAAGGAAATTTGGGATGCACTTCAAAATAAGTATGACATTAATAAAGCTGGAACAAAGAAGTATGTAGTCAGTAGATACATAAAGTATCAAATGACTGAATGTGGAAGCTCAATCATATGAACTACAAAAGATAGCACATGAAATAGCTTTTGAAGGTATAGCTTTTGATGAAAAATTTCAAGTTGTTATTATTATAGATAAATTACTCCCTGCATAAAAATATTTCAAAGTGATAGAGGTAGTGAATATAATTCCAATATTTTTAATGTTTTTTATAAAACTCATGGAATCATACATGAAAAAAATGCATATTATTCTTCTCAAATGAATGGAAAAGCTAAAAGAAAAAAGCTTAACTTTTACTGAATCAATTGTTGCAATTTTATTAAACTTGGTGTTGCTTCCCATTGGTAGGGAGAAATTTTATTAACAGTTTGTTATGTGCTAAATAGAGTGCCTAAATCCACTTGTAAAATTTCACCATATGAAATTTTGAAAAATAAGAAACCTAACTTAACATATTTTAAAACTTGGGGTTATTTAGCCTATGTTAGGATCCTTGATCTTAAAAGAAATAAACTTATAGTAGTTTACCCATAACTAGAACTAGTGAACAAAATAAGGAATTAGACATTAAAATTATGAAAGTAAACGAGCTCAAACCTTTAAGAATTTTGAGTCTGACTTTTATGCTTATACTTTAGAGGAAGATCTTCAAACTCTTCAAAAAGTCTTATCTTATTTAGATGCCAACTTATGGGAAAAAGACATAAATGATGAAATTGACTCTCTTGATTATAATAGAACTTGGCATTTAGTTAACTTACCGCCTGGTTACAAAACTATAGGATGTAAATGGATACTAAAAAAGAAATTAAAACCCAATGGTACTATTGAAAAGTACAAAGCTCGCCTTGTAGTCAAAGGGTGTAGACAAAGAAAAAAATGTAGATTTCTTTGATACTTTTTTATCAGTCATATGAATAACTTCCATATATGTGCTTTTCTCTCTTGTTGTTATCCAGGATTTAGTAGTGCACCAAATAGATGTTAAAACTGCATTCTTAAATGGTGACTTAGAAGAATAGATTTATATGGAGCAACCTGAGGGTTTCATTTTTCCAGGTCAAGAGAATAAAGTTTGTAAACTAGATAAATCCAAAACAAGCACCTAAGTAATGGCATGAAAAATTTGATAATCTAGCTATCTCATAAGGATTCAAAACGAATGAAAGTGACAAATTCATTTATTATAAATCAGAAAATGACATTTGTACTATTATATGTTTATATATGGATGATATTCTTATTTTTTGGTCAAATATTCATGTTAATGTGAAAACTTTGTTGTGTGCTAACTTTGATATAAAAGTTCTCGAAGAAGTAAGTGTAATCATTAGTATAAATATTATTAGGTGTGAAAAGGAAATTTTTTTAGATCAATCTCATTACATTGAGAAGATCTTAAAGAAATATAATTACCTTAACTACAAACTTGTATGTACTCTTTATGATCTTAGTGTAAAGTTGTTCAAGAACATTAGAGATGATGTTAGACAAACTGAGTATGCAAGCATCATTGGTAGCTTACGTTATGCTATTGACTACACTAGACCAGACATAACTTATGTTGTGGGACTATTATGTAGGTTTATCAGTAAACCTAGTATAGAGCATTGGAATGCAATTTAAAGGGTCACGAGATACCTTAAGAGAACTATGAACCTTGGATTACATTATAAGAAGTTTCCTACTATTTTAGAAGGATACATCATTGTTGATTGGAAAACTCTATCGAAAGACTCTAAAGCAACTAACGGTTATATATTTAGCATTATTGGTGGAGTTTTTTCTTGGAAGTCTAAGAAATAAACAATACTTGCTCAATTTACGATGAAGTCTGAAATAATAGCACTAACTACTACTAGTGAAGAAGTAGGTTGGTTAAGAAGTCTGTTAGTTGAGATCCCTTTATGAAAAGACCGATATCAGCTCTCCTGATCCACTACAATAGTACCACAGCTATTGCAAAGATTAAAAACTATTATTACAATGACAAGAAACAACATATATGTCATAATCACAATATTGTTATAAAATTTCTCTCTATAGAAGCTATAAGAGTGGATCATGTATGTACTGATAAAAATTTGATTAATCTTTTAACGAAAGGATTAACAAGAGAGAAAGTTTTCAAAACCTTGAAAGGAATAGGATTGATGTCCTTAGAATGAAGATTCACTCATGATGGTAACCCAACTTATAGACTAGATATCCAAATAAATAAGTTCAATGGGTAATAACAAGTCATAAAGTGATATGAGATGAATCATGTTATTATGAAGTCTCATTCTATATTGTTAGAAGCATAATGTCTTGAAGTGACAGAAAGGATGAGTTAATTATGAACTCTTAATAAGATCTATACTCTATGTGGAGTGAAGTACATAGTTACAGAAGTATTCTTGATAGACTCACCTATGTGAATGTGGAAGTGTGGTCATTTTCTATGTAAATTTTAGGCAAAATTTACTAGAGTATTTACTATATAGTAAAATTTTGTCCCATATTGCTAGTTTACATCTCTTAGGATATGTTTAAATAAAGAAAGATTTATAATTGGGATTGGGTCCTAGGGGGCATCTACTTTTGTAGAAGGGGAGAGGATCTAGGTAATTGTGATTTCACATATGTGTGCGCATCGTTGTCGCCGTCGTCTTTCCAATTGGTTGTGTTGTGCCGACTCAAGTCCGAGTACATGTGTGTGAGGTGAGGTGACACTTTAATTTTTGAGAAAATTTTCATTATTAAAACTATTTTTTCCAATAGACATGACCGTTATTTTATGACTGTTATTTTGTGACCATTATTTATTAATAATTATTTTCATAATTTGGTAAATATTGTATATCTTTTTTCAACTATAAATAAAGGGCAATAACTCTCAGTTTCAATATACAACAAAAAGACTGAAAAAACTACTCTTCATAGCAAACTCAGCCAAGAAAAGAAAATTCAAAATTATTTTTTCAATTTTTCGATCAACATAAATATTTTGGAGGTGTAGTATTTTGGATTTCATTTGTGCAGTGAAGCTCCGAGACATTAAAAAGATTCAAAGTTGTTTTATCCTAGGGACGACGAGGCTGTGTTTACTTGTACAAATTTGGGCAAAGTTACGAAATATCTTAAAGAGAACTACCTAATCTGCGACTCAATCCAAGTAGAATATTTCAGTATATTGGAAACATTATTCTTATATTGTTTTCACATGCTTTTTTTTCAACAGTATCTCTTAAAACATCTAAGTAAATCATTAGGAGTGAAGGTACGTACAAAGAGCTTTTTCTAGAAAAAAAATTAAATTTCTTAACCATCCATCATATTGATACAAGACGGTTAATCTGTCTACTTATAGGGGGTAAGACCTATTCTATGTGACATGAGATTGTCCACTTTGATCCATAATTGTAAATTTAGTGGGATATCATGTCTTTGCTTCTAGGGAGAAAACCTAAAATGTGTCATGTCATTTAGAAAGTGCTCAATGGGGTCATGATTTTGATATAAACTGATACAAGATGATTAATCTGTCTTCTTACTATAGGGTGTGACTCATTCCACATGGCATGAGATTGTCTGTTTTGATCTATAATTGTAAGTTCAACAGACCCACGACAATAACTTTACAATTCAACGAGAGCTCACGATTTTGTTTATAGGAAGAAACCCTAAAATGTGTCATATTATTTAAAAAATATTCACTCTTACAAGCACATTATAACTTAACTTTTTAAATAATATAAGACATATATAAATATACTATATCACATATTTGGGTTAGTTGTAATAAGATACAACACTTTTGAAACAAAAAATGAAGTCATGTAATCTTTGCTCATCCTCGTAAAAGGCCAAAAGGCCCATAGTTTCTGTTTCAGTTCGGTCTTATATCAAGGGGTCTAGTTTGTATATAAGCATTCTTATAACTCTAGCCCATAAATATATAAGCATTTTGTTTTTCAAGGAAAATATATAAGCAGTGTTTAATGAAACATTATGTGGCCACATAAAAAGAAAAAAAATACTAGCTCGTGATTAAGCCCACTTGAATATGCGGTAGGTTGGAGTTCGAAATCCAATCATAAATATAAGTAATGTAATTATTTTTAAAAGATATTATTTAATTCGAATTATCAAAAAATTTACTTCTAATATCTATATAAACTTATAATGAGAATGCCTTCAATGCTCCAAATCATGATGAAATAACTTCCTCGTATGTTTAATTAATTAGGTTAAATTATAGTATTAGTATTAAATTTATAAGTAAATTTTTAAACATATAAAACGTATAATTTATTATTAAAGTTTTAAAAAATTTATATATAAATCAAAAAAATTTGATTAATAAATATTTATTTTAATAGTTAAGCTATAAATTATGTATTAAATTTTTAAAATTTGATAATTAAATTGTAGTTTTTAAAAATTTAGATATTTATATGTGAAATTTAAAAAATTTAAAAAAATTATAAAATGTAAAGATTTAAATGTTAATTTTCAGTAAGTTTGTGAACTAATAAAGTAATTAAGTAATTTAATTACCATTTTCAATATATTTCATTGGGAAAGGTTGATTGTTTAAGATAAATATCATTTGCTTAAATTTTAGTAGTCATGGCTATCTGGTTACTGAACCCAACCAAAAGGAAGACCTTCACTCTCTCTTCTTCCTTGATTCACAAGAATTAGACATATCAGGAAATTGGAATTTATTAGATTAGTCAACATTAATTTTTTTACACTCTTTATTAATTATTGACTATAAACATAATCCTCGTTTAGTATTTTAATTATGTTTGATACCTCCAGTCCCCTACATGGTTTTGCGTGTACTTTATCTTGCTAGTCTCATGGGGACAAAAGATAATTGTTATATTAAATTTAAATTAAATATTTATAAAATTATAAATAAATCAGTTACATAAAATAAAATTATATCATATTTAAATTTTTAATTTTTAATTTTTAACACTTAATATATATAAAAAAATCAATAATTAAATATATTTTAATTAAAATAAAATACATATGACATATTTTTTTAATTAAAAAATAAATAATCTTTGAATATAATACCCTTATTTGATGTAAAATGTTAAATTTACTAAGTGCTCGTGCCTAGATAAAGGAATCGAGTTGTAATAACCACATGTTTGGTTGGATTGATTCTTTCTATTTTGTGTGTTTGGTTGGACGGAATAGAGGGTGAAATTGAATCAGATTACTAAAAGAAAAGAAATTATGATTCCTTCTCCCCTCTTTGGTAATCATAATTCTATTCCCATCTATACTTTTTTTTCCAATTTTACCCTCAACTAAAATATAACCTTAAACTAAAATCCCAAATTCTCAAACCCAAAATTCCAAAACCCTAAACCCAAAATTTCAAAACCCTAAACCCTAAATCAAAATCCTAAAACCCTAAATCCCTAAACCCCAAATCCCTAAACCCTAAACCTTAAAACATAAATCCCAAAACCCAAAACCCTAAAACATAAATCCCAAAACCCTAAACCCTAAACCCCAAATTCCAAATCCTAAAACCCTAAACCTTAAACCCTAAAACCCTAAACCCCAAATCCCTAAACCCAAAATTCCTAAAGCCTAAACCTTAAAACATAAATCCCAAAACCCTAAAACATAAATCTCAAAACCCTAAACCCCAAATTATAAATCCTAAAACCCTAAACCCTAAACCTTAAACCCCAAATCCCTAAACCCTAAACCCTAAACCTTAAAACATAAATCCCAAAACCAAAAACCCTAAAACATAAATCCCAAAACCCTAAACCCCAAATCCAAAATTCTAAAACCCTAAACCATTTTTAGAAAATAATAATTTTAACCCTAAACCTTAACCTACAAATATAACCCCAAATCCTAAATCCCTAAACCCTAAATCCCACATCCCAAATCTCAAAACCCTAAACCCTATTTAGAAAAATAATAATTTTAATAATATATTTCTTTTTAATTAAGTAATAATTATTTAGAAAAATAATGATTTCAATAATGTATTTTGTCTGACGAAAAAATAGTAATTAAATGACATTATTTGAACTTTACAACATGTAGAGGTATTAAGGTCATTTACAGTTTTTTTTCATTCCATTCCAGTGGCAAACCAAACACTGTAATCTTGATTTCGAGCTTGATTCCAGTGGTGAAACCAAACAAAATTGTTTCATTTTCATTTCATTTCATTCCGATTCCGATTTCGATTCTATTCCACGAACCAAACGTCACCTAAGGGCTATAACTTTTACCGGAAAAGAATTGAAACAATTATTACTAAATGTTAGATATGTGATTAATGATCCATAAAGTACGTGGAACAACTAAACTAAGATAAATTATTTGAATCCTCCAAAAAATTATTCATCCAAAATTGGGTATAAAGAAAAATATCATGTTAAATTAAATATCTACAACTACTACAAGAAGCTTAATTTTAGGCATTAATTAAAGTCATAGTTAAGGGCACTCCTCCACCTCCCCTAAAAAAGGGAGAAAATGGAGCCCTATTTGTTTGCAATCATAGAACAGTTTTAGACCCAGTCGTGACAGCTGTTGCTGCTTTAGGAAGAAAAAATAAGTGCTGTCACGTACAGTATAATTAGTAAATTTAGTGAACTAATCTCACCAATTAAAGCAGTGGCTTTATCAAGAGAACGAGAAAAGGAAGCTGAAAATATCAAAAGATTACTTGAAGAAGGAACTACTTGTAGAGAACCTTTTTTGTTAAGGTTTAGTGCATTATTTGCTGAGTTAGCAGAGAGAATAGTCCCAGTTGCAATTAACACAAAGCAAAGTGTATTTAATGGGACATCTACAAGAGGTTACAAATTTTTGGATCCCTATTTTGTGTTCATGAATCCTCCTATGAGATCCCTTTTTTTTTTTTTTAATGAACTGCCTATTGAGCTTACTTGCAAAGGAGGCAAATCACCTATTAAAGTTGCAAATTAATTATATTCAAAGTGTTGAGTGGGATATCTACTGATGGTAGAGTAATATCCAAGAAAGAAAATCAAAAGGAATAAAAGGTTTGTTTTATATATATATAGGATTATTAATTTAATTTCATGAATATTTCTATTGTTTTTCATACTTAACTAACTACGTAATAATTGTAAAATAGATTGTCTTAAACTATTATTTATATATAACAATTATATATAAATGAATTGTTCGTGTTCGTATATGAATCCATCATATTAATTTGGATATTTATTATGTTATGAAATTCTAAACACGCAAATTAAATGTTAATTAGTTATTAGTATTTTTAAATTATTAAATTGAGGACTTAAATTATGACCAGCTTGTACAATTATTGTGGGCCTTGTCTCTTATGTATAGTATTAGATATTAACTTTTGGGGGGTAAATGGGGCGTTGAGTTACCTATTGGTTCAAAAAGGTTGAAGAAAAATGGAGGAGTGGGTGAATTTACTCCTCGTGGTCCTGCATACTCATGAGACCACGACTTTTCAGACATGTTAGCCCAACACTCCACATCCAGTCCATGCCGAGTATGATCCATTTCTCCCCTATGTGTTTTTATATTTTAAAAAACTAAAATTAAAATAACTAATGATAAATAATAATAATTAATTAAATCAGATTTGATAATTAAGAAGATATATGAAAAAATATCTAAGAATATTTAATCCCTCATTTTTTCTAAACATATGAATCATTAAAATCTTCTCAATATAATTATCAATTAATTACATGATCAATTGGATATAACTTAGTATGTATTCTTTTATCAAGTAAACTACACATCATATAGTAATTAATTTAATCACTCTCATGCCAATTAAATTGCATATTACTCATTAAATTCATCAATTATAGATCACTTACATAAGAATCATACATCTCTACTTAGAAATTATACATGTTATTTAATCAAAATAAACAATTAAATAATTCTTTCAAATCTATTTAATTGTCTTTATAGATAAATTGTTTGTCAAACAATAAATAACATAAAAATTAAATTAAATAATATAATATAATATAATATAATATAATTAAATTAAATTATAATTATAATTGGGATAAAATATTATATCATCACATGGTAAAAATTGGGTTCATAAAATCTTTGGATTAATAAATTAACTAGATATAATTTTGTCCATAAAACTCATATTTTTCATAAAAAAACATAAAAATTGATAAAGAAAATAGTAAAAGAAGAAATACAATCAATCTTCACCAAAGTTGTGTCTCCTTTTGAATTTTTCTGTATTTTTCTATATTCTTAGCTCTAAACACTGATGAAATTTATGTTAATTATGGATCCTTAAGGTTTATGGGGTGATTAGGGAATTAAATATAGCTCAGGTAGAATCTGAACTATCAGATCAGCTTCACATCAAGGGTTGAAATCAAAACAAGCAAAATTAAAGCGTTGGCCAATGACAACGTGATAAGTGGCACACAAAATTCATTGACTCAATCAGAGCGCAATGCGTGGTAGGGGAGACTAGTCCGAGTCAAGAGATGGCGCGGAGCACTGGTGGAAAGTGTTGACGAATAGCGTTGCAAAACGTGGCGTAAAGGTTTGACCACGTTGTAAACTCTGAATGAATGTTGTGCTGACACGTGGCTCATGTTGCGTCGCTCCTCACACACAATGATCTACGATTACGTGTCTCTGTTAGCGTCGACATGGCTTGCCCAGTCATCTCTTCTGCATACGTGGTAGGCCACGTGGTGTTTTCTTATTGGCATTACGTTAAAAATTTAAAAAAATCTAGAAATTATATTTTTACCACTTTTCACTAAAAAGTTTATATTTTAATATTTTTAGCCTTAAAAATACGATTTATTGAATAAAAAAATAAATATTGAGTAAAAAAATGCATTAATGACTCTACTTTGATAGAGTCATCAGACATCTGAAGATGTTTTTCACAAGAAATGATAATAAATAAATAAAATATGAAGAAATTCAAAAAGCAAAATTAAATCTTAAAAAAATGGATGGATTTAAAGATTTGTCATTTTAATCTTTAAGAAAATTATTTTTAAGAAAATATATAATTTATTATGTAGTAAGTAATAAAGAAATGAACATTAATATCACATATGAAAAAGGAATATATAATATATCATTCATTGATAAGGAAATTATATTGAATAAACTATCCAAAATTTCCCAAAAGAACAAAGAAAAAATTAGATACATTCATTTAGAAGAATTCAAATATTAATACAAGTTCATTTTAGAGAAAAAATAGATACACCAATAAAAATAGTATTACTAGATAACATAATAATAAATAGGAAAAATGTTTTATTAGGAATGATTCATGGTAACTTAGGATACCAAAAGCTAAAATTTATAGCATACCTCACTACTACAAAATGTGGCATTTAAGTCGATATGTAAAGTTGGTTTTTGGAGAAAACCGACTTATAATGAATTTAAAGACGGTTCGGTGAAGAACCGACGCTACACATGGATGTAGTGTCGGTTCAACACGTCAATCGACGCTATACATATGGATTTTTCCTTTTTTCTTCTTTCTTCCTCCATCAGATACAATTTTTAATTTGCAACGTTGTAAATAACACCCAAAAATTCAAAACCAAGCTTCACCTCCTCCACTCTTTCTCATTTTTCGACCACCTACGATCACCAATTCTAACACTGTTTAGTGAATTTTCTTCCTCTCCAAATTACCTTCCAGATTTCCTATTTTTTTTAGCAAAATACTCAAATTCTTTATACCCATTTTCTCACTTACAAAACACCTTTTTTTTCTTCATTTCCTTCATTTTGTCACTTCATCTCTTGTAAGTATTTTTATTAATCCTACGCACTTATTATTCACTCTATGTTATTTTTTGTATATTATGTGTATAAATTTTGTATATGTATGTTATTATTTTTATTATGTAGGTTTTGTATAAGTATTATGAAATAGGAAATACATGATTCAACAATATGATACTCATTAAAATATATGTGATTTAAAGTAGTGTAGTTATTTAAAAAAACCTTAATAATCACAAAATTGTTATATAAATTTATATGTCATTGAATATAGGTTCTTAAGTAGAATAGAGAATGAGTAACATATGTAAAAAATACTTTAAAGTTGGTTCAACGCGTGAACCGACTTTAAATTTTAAGTCTTTCCATTTAAAGTCGGTTAAAACTTAGACCAAGTATTAAATATAGCTTATGAATTCGAAAGAGGAGATTTAATGAAAGAAGTAAATCTTCCCTTTTTCAATACTTTGGATATTTTTTAACAAATAGCCATAATAGTTCAATATATGGACAAAATGAATTTATAGAAATAGACAAAACCTTTCAGAAACTTAGACAAATAATAAAACTAAAAATATTAACAGATTTTAAAATACGAGAAAAATGATACTTAGATATCAAGGAAAAATCTCTCATAACATGAAGAAAAAGTGATATTATTAAAAACAATAATATAGCAAAATTTATTTTTATAGACCATGAATGAAAAACTTCTAACCAAGAAGAAGTTAAAAAACTAAAGGATGAAGTCCAAGTAATGAAGACATTAGTTCATGATGTCATATTAGGAAAATAATAATATTTAAAGATAAGTTAAAAAATATACAGTTAAAAGTAAATGAAAGTCTAATAGACGTAGTAGAAAATCAAGTAATATTATTTGAAACTTTGATACTTATAACAGAGGAAATAGATTTAATTTAGGAAGTAAACACAAAATATCTACAAGGTATAATAGAAGTACAAAAAGAATTATTAAAGAAAATAAAGAAATGTGATTATAATAAACTTCAACAAGATATATATATATATATATATATATATATATCATTACATAGAAACAATAATATTGTAGATCATAAATATGATCCATTAAAAGGACTAGAAATAGGCAAAGGTAAAGAGAGCCTAACACTATAGATAGAAGAAGACAACCACCCAAAATAAAAAAAGGTTGCATTAGGGAATTAGAGGTAATATCCACCAGAATTCAAACTCCACGAAAATCACAGATATGATCTATTAGATCTAGAATGTATAAGAGATATGAAGAAAGCCTTAGATGAATGGGCTAGTGGTATGAGTGTGCTCATACAAACCTTTTAAACTATATAAACAAACTCTTCAATATGTAGAGTACTAGTAGCTCATAAAATGACAGGAAATGTAAAAGTTTGGTTTTCAAATTTAACAGACCAATGACATTTATTAATGCAAGGGAATGCTCCACAGGAACAGAATACTTAGATATAGTAATAAATAAAATATACAAGAAATTTATTGGAGAATATAAAGGAAGAACTATCACTGAATCTAGTGAAAATGAAATCAATGAAGCCAAATAGAATCTAACAAATATAAAAATTTGTAACATGTGTTACATAGATTCTTTTATTTGTGAATATGAAGTGTATTATCATAAATTATCACAAATTACCATACTCCATGAAAACAACTTATAAGGAATTTCTTTTTCAAAAATTACTTAGAAAATTACATAAAACCTTTACAAAAAGTTGGAGTCAAAGAAATAGGGAAACTATACCACACACCATAGAAGGAAGAATAAAAAACCTTAAAAGTTGGATAATTATTAAATACCAAGAAAAAATATAAACAAATAAGTAGAAATGATAAAATCAATTATGATACAAAATATTTTAGAATACTATAACAATATGAATATAACATAAAACCCTACAAACAAAAATACAAAAAAATATAAACAATACAAGAGATTCAAAAAATATAAATTCAAAAAATAAGATTTTCAAAATATAAAAAAATATTTAATAGGGAAACTTACAGGAAGAGATATTTTTAAAGAAAGAGATATAGACCTCTTGAAAACAAGAATTATTGTGCTTTAGGAAAGAAAAAAATGTATATGTTGGATCTATAATGAAGAAGGACATTATACCAACAAATATCCAAACGGGGTTCAACATAGGAAAGAATTTAAATAGGAATTTTCACATAAATAAAAAATCTTAGATGAAGCTTTTAATATGAAATTAGAACCAATTGAAGAATCTGATATAGATGATACTTACAGTATTTATTTATTAGAAGAAATTAAGAAGAAATAACTGACTCAGAATATGAACATTGAGATTATGCGTATTCCTCATCAGATAATGAATGATTTATACAATATTACAAAACCAATTAGTACACACATCAAAGTAGAACTAAAATTAAAAAGTTATGTCAACTATCATCTATATGTATATATAGATACATGAGCTAATTGTAAGAATTGTTAATAATACTACAATAAATCTTAATAAAGTTTTAAAAGATACATATATAATGATAGGAGGAGAAAAGTTTTACATTTATACCATATATCAACATAAAACATGAGTTGATTTATTAATAGGAAATAATTTCCTAAACTTATATCAACCTTTTACAGAATATTAGTTGATTTATTAATAGGAAATAATTTCCTAAACTTATATCAACCTTTTACAGAATATTTAGACAAAACAAGTTTAACAACATTAGATGGTGATACCATTTATATATCAAAAATAAGAAAAGTTTTGACTACATCAAATCTAACTTTTATACAACAACATAAAAAGTGAAAACATTGTGAGATAGAGCAACAAAAACCTTATTTATAAAATATTTCATTATATATAGAAAAGAAACAAAACTCTTTTCTCAATGAAATACATGAAGATAAAGCTCTAACAACCATAAAAAAACTATTAAAAATAGTAAGCTTAAAAAACCTTTGGTTCAAAAAAATAAATTAATCTATGACTATTATCAACATAAAATTAAGAGACCTTAATAAGGTTATAAGAGTAAAACCAATGATTTATTCTCTAGAAGACAAGATTGAATTTGAAAGACAAATTCAAGAACTTTTGAAATTGAATGTCATAATACCAATAATTTACCTCACTCTAGTCTAACGTTTCTAATTGAAAAAAGAAGATGAAAAAAGAAGAGGGAAGAAAAGAATGTTAATAAACTTCAAAACATTGAATAATGAAACTTTTGATAATTATACTTTATTCTAAAGAAAAAATAATTATTATCATTAATAATATAAGGGAAAAAAATACTTATCAAGTTTTAATTGCAAAAGTGGATTTTGGTAAATAAGATTGGATGAAAGAAGCTCAAAAATTAATGACATTTAGTTGTCCCCAAAGACAATTCCAATGGATGGTTGTACCATTTGGACTAAAACAAGCTCCACGTATTTTTCAAAGATATATAGATAACATCTTCAAGAAATTTTAAAATCTTTGTTGTGTCTATATCGATCGTTTTCAATAATGAATTAAATAAATACTATTTAGATATTATTAGTATTTTACAAGAATGCAATAAAGAAGACATTGTACTCTATGAAAAGAAAGAAGTACGTACTCAGTAATAAAATAAATATTTAGGGTTGGAAATTGAAGATGGAATACATAATCTACAGCCGCATATATTAAACAACATTCAAGATTTTTCTAGCAAATTAAAAGACAAAAATCAATTACAAATATTTTTAAGATGTTTGACATATACAAAAGCATATATAAAAAAACTTACAAAAATGAGGAAACCTTTATGGGCAAAATTGAAAAAAGATCATATGTGAAAATGGACTGAACAAGATACTCTGTATATGGATAAGATAAAAGCAAAAGTAAAAAAACTTGCTAACTTTATACCATCCTAAGCTAGATGATAAAATGATAATTGAAATATATGTTTTACAAGAATATTGGTGAGCAGTTATGAAAGCAAGAGTAGATAAAAAATGAACATCTTTGTAAATATACATCAAGATTTTTTCAAAGTCCATAGTTAAATTATAATAATGATGAAAAAAGAATATTTACATTTAAAAGAGCTATTAATAAATTGGCAATATATGTTATAAGCTGGAGGCAGATATGCTAATTACATAACACCAAACCTAATAACTCCCAAGGGAATATTAAGAAATTATTCTGTAACATTACAACAACAACCAACATCACCAAGCAGATTGACAAATATGGGAAAAATAATAAGGTCTCTAGTACTATTTAGAGAAGCATCTCTCCCAGAGACATCAAAGACAATAAAGCATCCAGTGCTATTCAGGGAGACATCCCCTAGTAATTGGCCAATCATTGAAGATAAGAAGGATCAATATAGAAATATCAACAAACCACAATGGTTGAGTCTCTACAACTTGGCTAGAAAATCTACTTAGGAACATATTGAAGATATGAAGTTCTCATTATAGACAAGAATTTATTATAGGAAGTACATTCAATATCTTGGAAAAAGCTGATCCAAAATCTGTATACAAAGCTTTCCATGCAAGACAAATAGAAAACATATACCCAGAGATTAATTTAAGTGAATTAAATTATTTCCCATAAAACTTCAAAAGCGCAATCAAGAACTTTAGAAAAAAGATTAAAGTAGGTGACAAGCCTGTTTATCTCATATTTTTCAGTTCACTAATCGAATAGAATGAGAAAGGTTGTATTAGTCCCTACCACTTCATCAAGATAGGAATTTTTAATACAAACAGAAAAGTTTTCAAACTAATGGCACTTCTAGAAAAAAGAATTCAATACAGAAGAACTCTGTGTACTAATGGGTCAAATCTTAGGCCAAATTTACAATGAACTCATAAAGATTGATAATTCTACTAAAATCAAAGTAAATTATTCAACTAGTAAAATCATCATTATTTATCATAATAGCATGGCTCTTTCAAAGGATGATGGTGAAAAATTTACCAAATATGAAGTCAATTTTAACAACAATAACTTGGAAATTAGTCAAGAAAC
Organism: Hippophae gyantsensis; assembly: GCA_030763125.1. NCBI lineage: Eukaryota > Viridiplantae > Streptophyta > Magnoliopsida > Rosales > Elaeagnaceae > Hippophae > Hippophae gyantsensis. Next base: position 413,776 of record CM061030.1, read on the forward strand.
AAGGAATGTATTTCGTTTCTATGCCAGGAAAGTCACTAAAGATCATAGATACATCTATTGTATCAAAGATCGAGAAGAAAAAATGCATCAACATTAACATTATCAAAAGAACTGTTAGTAGAAAACGACAAAAAAGAATAAAGAGAGAAACTATCGTCAGAATAGACAAAGAAAATAAAGGTGTTGTCCCACATCTTAATTGGCAGCATATGCCAAGAAAAAAAAGCAGTGGCTACCATGTAAAGTAGAAAAGTAGATGAATTATTAAAGCAAGGAGAAAATAGTAATTTTAATCTTGTAAATAGGGATTCCTTGTGCTATGAAAGGAACCCTTATTTTCATTTCAAAACACACAGGAAACCAGAGCATTCTACTATACAAAAACACACAAACTCTAGCATAGAAATCCCCTCTATCTAGAAAATCCAAAACCAATTATAATATACCTAGTAATTATGAGCGGTTAAGAATCCCTTCAAGGTTCTTAATTGGCCTTAAGTTTGTAATAATTATTATCTTATGAATAAAATAGAGTTTAGTTACTCTTTCTTAATAAAAAAATTAGACATTATATAGTGTGTATGCAGAAGGCTCACCATTGCCAAAAGGGTGTTAAGATTTGAGCAAAATTAAGGTATAATTGATGTAACAAAAAGAGACGAACAGAAGGAAAAATTGTTGTAGACCCATTATATTTAAGTATAAATTTAAGTCAGTTAAGAATCTTGAATATTTAGACATTTGCTTACATAAAACTATAATAATGATAAACAGGAAAATGGAAATAGAAAGAAAAATAAAAAAAGTATTTTTAATTATAGGAATAAAACAACTAGTTCTAATAGAAATTAAAATGAAAGATAAAAATCTACTTCTATTAGAAAAATTTGACAACTTAGCCTTAAATGATTATTTCAAATATGAGAATTATGAAATTTGTCTTAAAAATTTTAAAAGGTTTAATTTCTTATTAGATATCTAAACAGATAATATTAAAGTTATCACAAACATCATAGACAATCCTGTTTCAAGAACATTAAGTGATTACTTTAGTCAAAAATATGTAAGAATAGAAGAAGATGAATTTAACAACTTAATGTTTTGATACCATTTTTTTGAAGATTACAAGTACATATAACTTATCAAGGTTCTATTAAATTAGTCATTAAATTAAGGTTAAATTAACTGCAATTCTTCCATAGAAATATCTAGCAATCAAAAACCACTAAATTGATATAGAGCAAAAGAATAAGAATAACAATTAATGAAAAAGTTAATACTATTAATTTTGAAAACAGTAATAATATTAACTAAAAATTTAAGAATATTTTAAATTTTTTTACAAATCTCAAGAACAATCGAATATATACTAAATCTTAAGTATATTTTAGATATATATCCTCGTGTATATATAAAAGTGACACATTTATTTCAAAATAATGTTAATTGAATAACCTTAATATCATCGAAGTGTAGGTTTAGGCAGCCCTAAGTATTTATATTTTATAAAATTGACGGAGCTTGATCATTGACACAATATATATATATATAAATACACTGAAGATGAGCCAACGCATGTTTTATAATTTTTACTAGACAAAACAGTATATGACTTAACTTGAGATTATCTGACTACATAGGTAACTCTAACATAGTACAGTAGAAAATAGAGTTAATTTTTTTAAGCATTTACACTAAACCAAAATAAAATTAAATTAAACGTCTAGAAATTAATTAACAATTTGAAGAAACAGAGTTAGTTCTCTTCAAATAAGAGGAATTAGAAGAAGAATTCAAGAACTGGATGCAATCCTCTAAAGCTTGAGCCCGATGAGAATCGTCTAATAAAGAACGTGACCTGTTCAAATTCGATGAAGACGAAACCTTAGGAGAAGACTTTGATTTCTTAGATACAAGACATATAACTTTTTCCACTTTAGTCTTCAAATCACTAAGCAATTTCATCGCTGAATCTTTAGGCTCAACTCTCGTGATCATCCTTTTTTTGCTGCTTTCAGACCAAACAATGTCTTTGAGAAAGATGGGTTTTTCGTAATTACCATCAGGACTGAAACTCACCCTCCTTGCCTTTCTTGACATTTTAAATGAAATAAATAACAAATCAAGCCCTCTATATCTGGGAGATCAATATGATTATAGTTAATTAGCAAGCTCTTTCTTCTTTTGAAATGATAACAAGTAGAGAGAGAACAGAGAAGGGGGTATGTATTTGTATGAAGAAGAAAAGGAGACAAATTGGATAGGTTGGAAGGAGTATTTATGATGAATCAACGTGGGGTAATTAAAGAAATAAAGTAAAAGCTAGTGGGATAATTCCATAAATAATATACTTATCATAATTATAAATAAATAAAAAAGGGTAAAAAGAAGATGTATAGGAGTGGTTTTTTCTGACTCTAGAGTAGTGAATATAACTTTGGGTTTTGTTATATTCTCTACAAAAGCAAATGCTTGTTTGACTGAATACTGAAGAAAGAGATTGTTTCATATTCGCACGCAATTTCAATTTACGTGCATAAGCCATGCACATGCGTATTTTAATCAAAACTAAGTAGTATTAGGAACTAATTATAGATTTTGTTGTATTTATATTTTACGTCCAAAAAGAATAGGATTGTAACATTATATGGATGAAAATTTGGCTATATATAAGGGGTATTATTACTTGGTTGGATAATAAGATACACGGTTCAAATCTTAATAATCACGTGATTATGTATTGATATTAAGAATATTTCTATTTTTTTTAGTCATTTTTTATTTCTATATTGATTTTATAGGAAATAGAAGTTCATTCATAATTCATAAAGCATTGGATTGAACTCTTCTTTGGTATCAAGGTAATTGCTATGAATAGTTGTCGACTCTTAAGAAAGGGTAGAAAAATTGAACGTATTTCGATCGCCCGAAAAGGACAAAAGAAATATCTTGTTCTTTCTTCAACAATTTCACAGAATTTAGGAAATAAGCATCGATTAACTTCGTGCCAACAATCGCGGTAATACAAAGGATGTAAGCGTTATTCGGAATGATTACACGTAAATTGACTTTTTTAGAATAGATCTAAGTCAAATAGCAATGATTCGAAACACTTCTTTAACATAAATTTTACTTGTTCAAATAACAATTAAGGTGAATTAGGGTAAGGAACAACAATTCTCTTTATCAAAGAGATTTATTGAGAATAGAATGAAGAAATATAAAATAAATAAAATAATAAATAAAAAGAAAAAAAATAATGATAATGATAATGAAATTTATAAAGACTTGTGTTGAATTGACACTTTCATTCACATTTTTTTCCCATCAAGAATGTTTTATAAAACTCTTGGACTCCCAAATTTAGGGTATCCTATTTTCACACAATTATAAAGTGGAATATAGGACTCATGTATCTTTAGGTTTTTTAAATTTTGTAGGTGGCATAAATTTGAGGTATCCTATTTTCACACAATTATAAAGTGGAATATTGGACTCATGTCCCTTTAAGTTCTTTAAATTCCGTAGGTGGCATATAAAAAGATTTATTTTCTTCTTAAAAAAAAGGGTAGAATCAATAAAGATTTCTTTTTTGATTCATCCCTGGAGTTAAATTCCAAGAATATAGAGTTTTCCCTCTTTTTTCACCGAACTCTTTGGTCTTAAGAATGATGGTTTTAAGAATGAGTGATTGCCCTTTTCTGACCCTTACTGTCTAATTAGAAATTGGAAAAGAAAAATGGGTATTTCACCCTTCCTTTTTTTTTATCTTTTTTATCCAATGTTGAATTGATAACACCCCTCCTTTTTTATCTTTTTTATCCAATGCTGAATTGATGACCTATTTATAAAGTAAGAAGAATTCTTTAGATTTGAAGAAAAAAAGAAACAACCTCGCTCACGATGATTTGTTTGGTCAGAAGAGTCCTCTAGATATTATATTCTTGAATGAATTATCAATTTTGATAATTTTAAATATGAATAGAGGATAGGTTCATTACATTAAATATATATATATATATGGGAATTCCCATAAGTAATTGAGCCAAATGAATTGAAAAATTCATATTTAGTTTACCCTAATTGACACCAACAAGTAAAATCTTCTTGGGTCTCAGGACTACAAGATCCATCCGTCGAGCAAGTATGAAAATTGGCCTTAGTTATCCGATGGTGCCGAACGAAAGGGTCTTCGCTCAATGGATAAAAGTGTAAATCCTTTTTTCCCCAGTTCAAATCTAGGTGGCGCCTGATCAACAAAAGAATCGAAATACCTTATCCTATTTTTATGATATAACTTGATAATTTTTTTCCACCAGAAGTAAGTGAAAGAAAGGGACTCTTGATATTTGCTTGATTTTAAGCATTCAAGGTTCTCTAAAATGCAGTAAATACTTTCGTTAGGGTTTCACTAGTAGTGAAGAAGAACTAACCAAACTTGATACGATAACCCTTCCCCTACTAGAAACTATTGTGATTTATTTGTAAATTATATTTACTTCTTACGATACTCCAAATTTGGGAGTTCAAGAGTTTTATAAAGCATTCTTGATGAAAAAAACATGTGATCAAATTACAAATATATAGATAAAGAGATTTGTTGTTCTTGACCCTACTTCACCTCAATTGTTATTTGAACAAGTAAAAGTTATGTCTTGCTTGTATTGTATCATTTGATTTATGTACCAGAATTGATAACATTCAAGATTATGTAGAATTATACCCAAAAGATCCCTCGTACAAATGACTCATGTGCTAGGAACCAGATTTGAATTAGTGACATAAGGATTTTCAATCCACTACTCTACCAACTGAGTTATCCTGACCATTCATAGCACCGGTTGATACGTACAACACCTAGTATCCATTTTTTATGACTAAGACTACTGGGGTATCTAATCCCATTCACTCCCCTATCTTTCACCAAAATCTATTTTTTGTGAGATTGTTAATATTGTACCAAGGGTGTTTTTCCCCTTTTCACTCCACAAAGATCAAGATCAAACGAACGTTCATTTTCTTTCTGTGAAAGGAAAAAGTCTTTCATCATGTTAACTAATCGATTATGATAAATTGGATAAAATTTTGCAATTTTTTCTTCTATAGTACCTCATCCTTTCAAAAGTTTTGATGGAAGGATTCTTAGTTTAAGATTGGATATTCTTTTTCTATCTAAATTATTTTGAATTTTAGGTTCCATTTATATACTTGGTGGAATCTGGCATATCTTAACCAAACCCTTTGCATAGGCTCATCGTGTACTTGTATGGTCATTCACCCAATTTGGATTTGCACATATAGGATAAATGCCTCAAGACTACGTCTTTTCTTGTAAATTCTTACTCATATTGGACCATTTGTATCTATATACATTCAGATCCTAATTCATGAAAATGGGTGCCCGAGTTATTATATATCATGAGCAATATAGAAATGGATGGAGTAATCTCTTCCTTTATCCAATAAAAAGTATTTTGAGACTTATTTAATGGTTATCGCCAACTGTTTTTGGTCCCAAATATTTAGGGTTGCTTTTTCCATTCATACTCTATGTATTGAGAAATATTTACCATCTAAAAAGAGGAAAAAAAGGTCCAATTAGCCATATGATGATGAATTCATTCCCAGACCTTATACACATCACCCATCACAGTATGGGAATTGGCCATGCTCTTATTTGGTTGCCCTAGGAGCAATTGTTCATGGCCATTATGGAGAAATCCTTTTCGTTTTCATCAAAACCTTTATATAGTGATTCGGCGGTGTAGAGTGAAAGGGTCATTGCTAAATGGATAAATTTACTCTAGAGATAATATGCTCATTCCTCTTCTTCAAACTCCGACTCGTATTGTTCATAGAGAAATCTAAGAGAAAGAAGTGAGAAATCTTCTTTTCATTGTGCGGGCCTTCCATTGGGAGACTGTTATGCCAAAAGCGAGAAAAGCCTTATCCCTCTCTTTCCTTTTCATATATGAAAAAAAAGGATCTCTTAGGTTCAAGATGGATCTTTTTTTAATAAAGAGTTCATTGGGTTTGCTGTGACACAAGAATTCTTTTTGTTGGCAAAAATTGAAACCATAAGAAACTTATACAGATACAACCAAAAATAAAAAAACAAGTTTTTTTCTAGTTTCAATTTATGCCAACAAAAAGACTTCTTGTGTCACAACGAACCCAATGAACTCTTTATTAAAAAAAGATCCATCCTTAACCTAAGAGATCCTTCCTTTTTCATATATGAAATATGAGATTTTTTCAAATCGATTCTTGCCAAATTTCATCATGTATACAAATGGAACCTAACCATACATGCCTTCTAATTATATCTTTTGAATCATCCAAAGCCCATCTCATGGTATCTAAGTTGAGAGAGATAAATTGAACAAGTATGTCCATTCCTTCATTTATTTTGGTTTTTTGACCCCATATTGTAGGGTGAAATAGACATATTTGTGAATTTACGGACTACCTATACCTAGACAAAAAGACCTTATGAAGCTTCATTGTTCCTTGGGATTGGCTTTAGGTCTTTCCTGCGTAACTTAGGTGGAAGCAAAAAAGACCCTTGTAAAGGAGTTGTGGATACTACTATACGAACATTAGATGCTAGATTTCTTACCTTATTGAGACATGACCAAAAATAATATTATAACTCATAATTAATTCCTAATTAAATACTAAGGGTAATGAGACACTTTAATAAGTCTATTGGAATTGGCTATGTATCAATAATATCTCATCATTCAAATTATTTTGGTGCCTTCCTCCATTTTTTTCTTTAATTGACCAAAAGAAAAGATAAGTGTAATCTGAAAAAGATTCATAAGTGGTTGTTAATGGAGTTGAAGTTACCAAATTCTCCATGATATCTTATGATTGATAACTCATATTTTTTAATGATAAAAACAAGGGACATGCCATCAATTTTTAATGCAACAATGACCTCCTTTCTTAGTAAAGTTATTTTCTCAAAAAAGAAAAGAAAAAAATATCTCAAATATTGATACGTGAGTTAGTATTGACCTATTGAATTAACTTGAGTTTACTTCAAAATACTACAAAAAATTAATCAACCAAAGGCAGAAAAGATCATCACACAAAATTTGGTGTTATCTTTATGTCATATGTGGTTTTGAATCCACTTTTGCAATATAAAATAATTATATGTATCAAAAAATAAATTATATTTTGGAGATGGAATAGAAATTTGCTTTCGTCCCTTTTCCATGTTTCTCTATCAAAGAGCATTTAGAAGATGATGAAATCTAAGGCTTGGGGAAAATTTAGAAAGTTCTTGATCTACAATAGTGTGCTTTCTTTATGAGGAATTTTTTTAAGGAGAGATCGAAGGAGGAAAACAGTCCTAGTTCTTGATCTAGAATATATGGTTTCTTTATTCTCAATAGAGGGAGAAGCTAACTTCCGGTCATTCTCATCAACTCATCTCCGTCTTTTATATTACCCCCATAAAACTAGCATCAAGAATCAACAATCAACAATCAACAAGCTTCTCTAAACTTGCTTTTCTAGACATCAACGTCGGTACTATAAATGTTTGCATTAATTAGGAATAGCTTTGCAATTTTACGATTAATAAACTAAGGTGATGTTTGGTTCATATAATGAAATAGAAATGGGAATAGAATCGGAATGGGAATGAGAATGGAATGGAAAGAAAATAGTTTGGTTTGGTTTTGGTTTATAACTGGAATGAAATGGAAAAACTCTATATATTATCTTAATACCCCAATATTTAGTAAAGTTTAAATAATATTATTTAATTATTATTTTTTCTAAATAGGGTTTACGGTTTTGAGGTTTGGGATTCGGAGTTTAGAGTTTTGAGATTTGAGATTTTAGGTTTAGGGTCATATTTATGGGTTTAAGTTTAGGGTTAAAATTATTATTTTTCTAAATAAGGTTTAGGGTTTTGATATTTGGGATTTGAGATTTGAAATTTGGGATTTAAGATTTAGGATTTAGGGTTATATTTGTGGGTTAAAGTTTAAGGTTAAAATTATTCTTTTTAAATAGGATTTAGGGTATTAGGATTTGGGGTTTAGGGTTTAGGGTTATATTTGTGGGTTAAGCTTTAGGGTTAAAACTATTCTTTTTCTAAATATGGTTTTGGGTTTTGGGGTTTAAGATTTAGGGTTTAGGGTTTATAATTTAGAGTTTAGGGTTATATTTGAGGTTGGGGTAAAATTGAAAAAAAAATTGAGATGTGAATAGAATCATGATTCTTTAATGGGAAGAAGGAATTCTGATTCCTTCTCTTTTAGGAATCAATTCTATTACATTTTTATTTTTTAACCCAACCAAACATAAAACTAAAAAGAATCAATTTTGTTTCTATTCCATTCCAGTCAACCATACATGGGGTAAAATAAAAGGTGTGATTGTTGTGACTCTAATAATCATGCTTTAAACATTGATGTGTGGTCAAAATCTCAATAATTCCTCTCTTATTTTTCTGAGTAATGTGATTTCTATTGATCCAATGGTGGCATTATGAGAGCTTTTTTAGGATTTGTTAAGATTTAAGGAGATTGTAAATCGATTATTGCATCCTTGCTCATACTTCTTGAATCATTGAAGTCTGATCATATTTCTTATGTTCTTTGATTGAATATATGTCTTAACAGTTTTAAGGAATTTTATCTTGAATTGTGAGATCTTAGATTTTATAATAGACTCTATATTTTGGTGTGATCTTTGTGATTGTTCTACTAGTTGATTTATTACTTGATTTGTGAGATTATAATAGATTTGGATACAAAGATTCTTACTGTTGCTTGCTAAATTATGAAGGGTTTTTTTAGATCTATTCGTGAGCTATTTCTTTGGGTATGTTCTCTCTAAGAGTTGTATCTTTTTGGCCTAATTTTGTTTTTGATCAAAATGGGAAATGAAAATATGGCTAGAAATGTTAAGAAGCTACATATAGTAACCATGAGGGTGGAGTGCTTTTTAGTAAGAGCTTTTTGTGATTATTAATAAGGAAAATATTATGTTTGAAAGATAGAAATTATTACTCTTTGGTTTGGCAAGAGAGATATGTAATGGTAATTTTATAAACAAAGTTAAAATAGATTTATTGTTGTATAATTTGCACGGGATAGCTAGCAAGAAAACTAAAAACAATATCGTGAATGCTTTTGTTTTAGATACATCTATAAAAGATGAGATAATTTAGCATTGAAAGGTATTTGTGTTATTCAATGTAAGATAACTTCTAAATTCCAACTCAAGAATATCTATCTATTGGATAATAGAAGCTAATATTTTTGAAGAAACAAGTTCTTAAAGATATTAAGAATCTATCATTTCTCACTTGACGTCCAGATGATTAGAAGATAATTGATGTTGTTTGATGTTCTGGGTAAAGTGTTTTATTTTTATTAATTAGTTTGTATAGTTGTGAACAAAACTATGTATATTGTTTTTTAAGCAATATAAACTCTTTTTTAAACAAAAAAAAAAATTATATTTATTGAGAAAAAATTAACACATAGAGTTAAAAAAAATGAAATATAAATAGTTATTGTAACAGTAGAATCGTACCGCTTTTATTTTTAAATATATTGTTTCTTGTAAGATTCGAACGAAGAAATTTAAATAAAAAAATGTTATACATTTATCATATGGGGGCTGACAATTTATATTTTAAAAGTGAGAGTCGTAGCACTAACTCAATTTGTTAGATAGATTATCTGACTTTTTATTATTATTTAAAGGTACATGATTAATGTTATAATGTATAATATTATTATATTTTATAAATTAAGACTTATAAAAAATAGGAATTAGAAAATTTATTTTTTTAATTTCATTCATTATAATATAATAATATAATAAATTATATATTAAATTGTGTCAGTTAATTTTAATTTAAAAAATGCTTTGTTACGAAATTAAGACTAGGTGGTCAAAAGCAAAAAGAGAGGAAGCCAACAGAGACAAAAATTAAAATACTTTAAATAGTGATATTTTCATCTTTTTCGGTGCTCCCTCTGAGGGGCCACAATTAGTTATTTATTTTTTAATAATAAAAATGTTATTTTAATAATATTAAATAAATTTAAATAATTGTAATCAATTATATTTAATTAAATGATATTAAATATAAAATAATATAGTGTAATTTTTTAAAAAAAATATTATTTTTGTAATTATAAATTATAAATATTTTATTTTTATTTTTCTTTATAATCTGCATTTTGATTCTGCTTGGAATCCGGAAATCTTGAAGTAATAAACCATCGCTTTGTTGTGGACTGATCGAAGAATTGAGAAAAGTAGATAAGAAAGAGCGGGAATCTGTTTAAATATAGGCGTTTATATATTATTACAATAATTTTTTTTTTCATTTGTTTTAAGACATATTATTGGGTTTATTATAATATTATAATTTTATTTTAAATATATTTTTTATTTTTATTTTTAAATGGTATTTTAATAAAACACATATTTAATAAAATATATTAATTTGATATAATTTTTTATTTTTTAAGATTTTTTACAAAATGCACTTAATATGTATTGAACAAGGATATTTTGTGATATTTTTTTCTAACTTTTCTATTTCCTCAGCTAAAATATTAACAATTTTTTTACTTGTTATTTTTGAATTTTTAAATACATATTTTTATTTGTCTCACTTCTTCATATATCACTTAAAATTTTAACAACTTCACTTATAACTACGTATTATTAAAAATGAGCACGGAGGTAGATATAATTGTTCTTAAAGTTAAAGTGATAAATACGTATTTAAAATTGTCTAAAAATCATTACAATTTAGGAACGGTTTTTATCCGTAGATAAAAAGACATAATAGATAATAAATAATACCCAAAATTAAATTAATTTTTTCCAAACTCATTAAAAAATATTTAATATAAAAGTAATGAAAAAATATGAAGGTAGATTAATTAATGGTATTGAGTATTAAAATAAATTTTTTATTGATTTAATAAATATATAAATAAATTAAATATATATAATATATATTAGATATGGATGGAGATAGATATAAATATAATTGTATCTGATCCGTAACTGATATTTCGTGAACGAATAATACTTAAAATTGTCTTCATCCTTGAATTAATCGAATAAAAAACGAACTAATAGTATGGATAACCTAAATACTTGAATTCTCAATTAAAATGCTCATTCTTACATACTACACATTGGTATTGATCAATTTTTTATGATGGTTTTGTTTTAAAAAATACATTATGTAATTTTTGGATTTTGTTTATAAAAAAATAATATACAAAATGTAGTTTGTATGTAAAAATAGATCGAGTTAGTAAAAAACTAGTTTGTATATATAATTCAATATGCAATCATACATATCAAACATGTATCATCACTATTATAAATAATATTAATAAAAGATTGTTGAGCGAGCATTTTGCTTGAAATTTAAATGAGCTTTAATCTTTTATAATTTTTAAAAACATCTTAAATTCTTAAAAGGAAAAGAATAAGCATGAAAAATCTAAACTTAAGATGATTAATAAGAAAACATAATATAAAAGAAGTTATTGAATTTTTATGTGATAGAGAAAGAAGATATATTAAAGAAAGGGTAAAAAGAGTAAAAATTATTAAAATATGTATTTAAAAACTCAAAAAATAGTAAAAAAAAAACTTGAATGTTATATTTGAAGAAATAGTAAAGAAAATGACACAAATATCTTTTATTAAATACATATGTGATATACATGAGTAAATTTTAAAAAAAAATTAAAAAATACATTAAATTAATATATTTTATTAAATGTAAACATAACTAACCTATCATTTAAAATATATATAAAAATATAATACATAAAATAAAATTATGATATTTCTAATACGTCGAAAAAAAGTTCCCTTATCATTAATTTTATACTGTATGAATCAATAAAATAATGAACTCCAAAGTCCTTGCGTTGGGCCTTGTACTCAATGTTATTGGTGCCTTCATCAGATATTGTACCTTCAAATAAAGAAGTCAATCACTTATGAATATAGTATTCCTAGTTTTGCTTACTTGGACAGCTTAGATTTAAATTTAGATTCATATTTAATGAAATAAAATTATATATAATATAAAAAATTAATTATAAAATTACTACATTATTTAATATTTACAAATAAAATATACTATTTTAATTATATATATATTATATGCCAATAAATAAGAAGTGAACTTTTAAATTAATTTTGTAAAATATATGAATATTATTAATATTCGTGAATAAATATTTAAATATAATTTATTTTATAGGTTTGTTATTCAAGATCATTTTTTAATTCGAAGAAACTACCAAATATAAAATGAATATTTCTCATATATATTAATGTTCTTATGTATGTTAGATTTTATATTAAACACATAAAAATATTTTACACATACGTTACTTAATCGATCAAGTAACATCAGGATCGATAAAGGAAGTAGATCGATTGAAATGAATCTATCTTGATTAAAAATCATCTCGCATTAATTTTTTTAATGGGATAGATCAATCGAAATTTAAGGCTCGATTGATCGAGGTATAATTGAATTCAATCTACTTGGTCTCGAGTTGTAGCAATCATTGCTTGGATTTATCGAAAGATCAAAAAGAGTTTCGATCGATTGAGCTTGATCTAGATCGATCGAGTGGTGAGGACTTTAACTTATAATCTAATTGTTTATTCGAACCAAACTTATAAATTATAATATTGTCCTTATTATTTATTGTTCTATAAATTGTTTAATGGATAAATTTATAATTAGATTTTAACCTAGCATTAGAGCTTTAATATTTTCTATTTAAACAACTTAATGTCCTTGGTCTCTTTAACCACAATTATTTTGGCATTTGCAACTTATGCTTTTTCTAAATCTATTTTGCAAAAAACTATTCTGTTAGGGTTTTTTTATTATTTAATCTATGAAACATTTTGGGGTTTTGTTTCATTGATTAATAAGCTTATAATATATATGCTATCATGCTTAATCATTTGTTCTAGTATTATTAATGATTTTGGTTTATATGTTATTATGTTAAATCATGTAGCTATGATTGTTTATTGTTTAATTCACTATAGGACACACATTGTACTTGTCTCTTTGTGCTAACATTTCAGTTGATAACTGAACGGATTCGATAGCTTGTATGACTCGGGTTTATTAAAACATTGGTCTGGATCCAAACATCTTGCTTATAGAAATTGTGAAAGAAAGTAAAGATTTGTAAGTAGATTGTTGAAGAGCATTACATTGGAAGATGGTTTGAGTTCTAATCTTGTAATCGAATATTATGTGTCAATCTTTATTTGTTTTCATATTATTTAAGTTATAGATGATTACATATCTGGTTATTTGTGAATTTTAATTTGATATATTTTTATTAATTATTTATTCATCTCTTTTAGTTAATTAGGTTTGTAATTAAAAATCTTTCAAATTTATATAATTTATTTTTTGCTAATTAATTAATAAAAATAATACGACTAATGTAAATATGATATTTAATATAACATTATAAATTTCTTAAAAATAATATTATAAATTGTTTTATAGTATAATTTTTTGAATTATATGTTTAAAGTATGTACACATGTATATAAATATTTAATTTTTTTAAAGAAATATTTAAAAATTGAAACCATTAATATATAAAAAAAGAACTACTAACCTAAATAATAATATCATAAAAATAAATTTAAGTGTAATTTAATATATACATGAGTTAGATAAAAAATAATAATCATAATTATATAGTGTTGTGATAAATATAAAGTGTCTTATATAAAGCATAAATTTAAGTCTTATTGTTATCATTATATATATTGCATTTAAAAATCTATTTTTATGAATTCATATTATCAATTTAAGAGTTTTAATATTATCATTATGTATAAACAATACTTTAAAAATTTAATTTTCTAAATTTATTAATTTTTTAAAAAGATTACTATGACAATGAAGTCTAACCGTTTTATTTCAAATTTTAATTTTTTAAATTTATAATATGAATTTAAGAGTTTTGTTTTATCATAGTGTAAAAATAGTACTAAAAATCTAATTTTTAAAATTAATAGTATAAATTTAAATTTTTAAAAAAGAGATCTTGACAACGACGATAATTTTTTATATTTAAGTGTAATTTAATTCATACATGAGTTGGACAAAAAAACATAACTTAAGTGTAATTTGATTTATATATAAGTAAAAAAATAACATAATCATAACTATATAATCTAATAGTAAGTATAAAGTATCTTATATAAAATAAGTTAAAATATTAATATTATTACTATATATAAATAATTTTGATATTATTATTGTGTATATTTTTATTAAAAAATAATATTTTTTAAAATTTATTTTTCATATCATAGTATAAATTTGATTTAATTAGAAAAAAAATTCTTTATATAAAAGTAAATAAATAACATAATAATAACCACCTAATCTAATACTAAATGCAGGATGATTTATATAAAAAAGTAAAATCTCAAGTATTCGTATTATTGTAATAAAAGATACGACAACGAAGCTTTTTTATTGAAAGTTCAATATTATTTAATTAAATTTAATTACAACAGTAGACTTATTAAACATTATATAATTTATTTACTTAATATTATTAATATTATAAATTTTAAGACTTATTTTTTTAATTTCTCTTTTTTCTTGTATGATTTGAACACAATTGTCTGACTTATGATATGGTTTTACCATTTAGACTTTTTTATTTTTATTTTTATAATAAATGAAAAAAATTTAATAATATAAATAAAATAAATACAATTTTGATTACAATTTATATGATTATCGTTAGTTAATATTATGTAAAAAATTATTTATTATTTTTAATATAAATTTTAATTAATTATTTTTATTATTAAAATCTCTTAATTACTTTATTCAAAAATTAAACAATTTCATTTAAATATTTAAGTTATTTGTGTATCACATGAAGTTATAAGTGTACCCTAAATAACATAATATAGTTATAACTTTTCTTATTATATATATAATTTAAATTTTTTAATTAAATTAATAAATTTTTATTTAAAATAATTAATTAAAAATATTTTAATAATTTTAATAATTAAATAATATATATCTAAAATAATAAATTTTTTCTATAATATAAATAATTAATTGAGTATTTGCCATCGAATTCAAAGAAATCTCCGACCATGAAAAATTTTGTCGGAAAAAGCTGTTGCTTTATTAGGCTACAAGTAAGGCCTACAAAGAAAATTCGGTTCCTAACACTTGAAAATTGTACTTGTACTTGTAAATGAGATCATTTTTTAAATTACCCTTTAATTTTGTTATATCTTAAGTTATATCCATGGAGTTTGTAAAATGTCACAAATACCCTTATGTTCTAATGATGTTAATTCTCCATCCATTATTATTTAAATTACTATTCTTTGGCTCTGATACCAATTTTTATGGATCGATACAATATTAATCTAGAGTTAAAATTGACCTAGTGGAAGATCTTTGTGTATTTATTGATGATAATAAATTATTTAAAAAAATTATTATTTTACTATATAAATCTAATTTTTTTCTGTATTCGTTACAATTGCATAGTATGTTGTGTTCTTCATTGTTTTGGTTACTTAACTCTAATCCTGACTCTATTAATTGTCTTTTAAAATTAAAAATTACTCTTTCATTTGTTAAATCTAATAATTCTAATTTACGTACTAATGATTCGATATTCATATAGTATTATTTTATTTGTTTATTTCTAAAAATAAATTCTATTTTCCTCTTTTAAAGATATTATACCTTGTTGTAAGCGAATATTTCAACATTCAAGATCCTTAATTAGCTTAAATCTATAATTATCATACCTGAATTTAATGGATCACGCGTGAGTATTCATTAGTCTTCTTTGTTCTGGCACTGTTATCTTATATTATTTCGCCTCATGACACCTTCACTAGTAATGGTGAGCTTTACGCATCCGTACATGAATGGTATCCAACGGTTGACTTGCTAGAGAAGAGTAATAGAACTCCATTTTATTCAAAATATAATAATTATTACAACTTAAGGTAACTAAGAACCTTGAAATGGGTGCGTGGCTTTCATGAATTCTTGGGTATTTCATTATTGGATTCTAGATTTCCTGGATAGAAAAGGTTTTCTATACTTGAGTGTTTAATTAGAGAGCTATGGATTTCTATCCAGTTCGTGGTTTTTCAAATGATAAGAAGGATTCCTTTTATAGAATAAGGAATCACTGTTCTGAACTAAATTTATTATTTTACCCTTGCTTTAATAATTCATCTACTTTCCACTTTTTTAAAAATTTAACCATTATTTTTTTCCTTGGCATATCTTTGCTTGGTAAGATGTGGAGTCTACATCTTTATTTCTTTTGTAGTCTTCTACCGACAGTTGCTTTTCTTAATTTTCTTTGTCATTTTCTGCCGACTGTTCTTTTGATGATGTTGATGATGACACATCTTCATCTTCTTCATCTTCTCGATCTTTGATGCAGAGAATGCACCTATGGTCTTTTGTGGCTTTTTTGGCATAGAAGCAAAATACCTTCTTGGTTTCTTGGCCAATTTCTAAGTTGTTTCAATTAAAATTGGTTTCATATTTTATGATTTTTTCACCATCTTCTTCTGACAGAGCCATGCTGCTGTGAGAAATAATGATAACTTTACTAGTTGAATAATATACTTTAATCTTAGTAGAATTGTCGATCTTTCTGAGTTCATAGTAAATTTGGCTTAGCATTTGTCCTCTTAATACACAGAGTTCTTCTGTGTTGAATTCCTTTTACCGGAAATTATGCCCTTGGTTTAGGAACCTCTCTGTTTGTGTTGAAAATCCCTATCTTGATGAAGTGGTAGGGACTAATACTTCCTTCTTCATTCCAGTCCATTAATGAACTAAAAAATCTGAGATAAACAGGTTTATCACTTGCTTTAATTTTTCTTCTGAAATTCTTAATTGCTCTTTTAAAATTTTCTGGAAAATAATTTAATTCACTTAAATTAATTCTTGGATAAATATTTTCTATTAATCATGCATGAAATGCTTTATACACAAAAATTGGATCAGCTTCTTCCAATATATTGAATTTACTACTTGCAAGAAATTCCTTGTCTGTAGTATAGAATTTCATATCTTCAATATGTTCTTGGGTAGATTTTCTGGCTAAATTATAGAGACTTAACCATTGTAGTTTGTTGAGGCTTCTGTAGTGGTCTTTTCATCTTGATATTTGGAGTATTTTTAGGAGATGTCTCCGAATAATCTTGAATGTTTTGTTATTTTTGATGTCTCTGGTGGAGATGTTTCTCTAAATAGCATCTGAGGCCTTGCTATTTTTCCAAGATTTGTCAATCTACTTGGAAATGGTTGGTTGTTGTTGTAGTACTACGAATAATTTCTTACTATCTCCTCTAAGTTATTAGTTTTGGTGTTTTATAGTTGACATAACTACCTTGACTTCTATTTTGTTGGTGAAGGCTCCTGTAGTTACTCCACTAAATCCTAGAATAGATTTGCTAGCTTCTGCCCGATTGTTATAAATTCCTGGTTTTGGGCCATTATAGACCACGTAAACTTTTTTGTTATTCTTTTTACGCTTCATGCCGCGATTGGGTTTAGAAGTTTTTGTGGACTATGTAGGTTCTTCCTTTTTTAACGATTCCTCATTTGAGGGTTACGCTTCTCTAGAGGTTGTTTTGAACATTTAAGTTCTTCGTGTTTTATTCACTGTCTCGTAAGAGATTTCTCGAATATAGCAACTTGAGTTGTTCTGTAGGATTTTTATCTCCTTTCTTTTATCTTGATTTTAATATCATGATGTTCCATTCACGCAATCATAAAAATAGTTAGAGGTGCTAATTCTGCGGTAAGAGCATCAGTGAAGCTATTTTTATGTCTGGAAGATGTTGACATCAAAATTGTAATGGTTGAACCATTGTTGCCATCTAATTAGTCTTCCTTGTTTATAATCTCCTGCAATATTAGTTCTTAAAAAATAACCGAAATTCTTGTTATCTGTTCTAATAATGAATATAGAACTTATGACATATATTGCAAATTTCTTAATAGCTTTTTTTACAACTAAGCATTCCTTTTCATTACTATGATAATTTAATTCTGGCCCTTGAAAAGACCCTGATGTGTATCTGCAAAGATATTCATCTTTGTCATCTATTCTTGCTTTAAGGACTGCTCCCCAATATTCTTGTGAAGCATCTGTTTCAATTATCATTTTATCATCTGGTCCTGGATGGTATAAAGTTGGTAAATTTTGTACTTTTGCTTTTACTCTATCCATATATAGAGTATCTTCTTCTGTCCATTTCCAGACATGATCTTTTTTCAATTTTGCTTATAATGGTTTTCTCATTTCTGCAAGTTTCTTGATATAAGCTTTTGCATATGTTAGACATCCTAAAAATCTTTGTAATTGATTTTTATCTTTTAACTCACTAGGAAAACCTTGAATATTATTTAGTATATGAGGTTGTAGATTATGTTTTCCGTCTTCAATCTCCAATCCTAAGTATTTGATTTTTTGTTGAGCAAGTACTGCTTTATTTTCAGAGAGTACAATGCCTTCTTTTCTACATTTTTGTAATATATTGATAATATCCAAATAATGTTTATTTAATTCATTACTGAAAACCAAAATATCATCTATGTAAACACAACAAATATCTTGTAATTTCTTAAAAATATTATCCATATATCTTTGAAAAAATACCTAGATCTTGTTTTAATCCAAGCGGTATTCTGAGTCCATTGGAATTGTCCTTGAGGGCAAGCAATGAATCTTTGTTAATTTTTGAGATTCTTCATCCAATCTTATTTGCCAAAATCCACTTTTGCAATCGAAACTTGAGAAGTATTTCTTTCCTTTTATTAATGATAGTAGTTCTTCCTTTTTTGGAATGAAGTATCCATCATCAATGGTTTCTTTATTTAATGCTTTGAAGTTTATTACCATTCTCTTTTTACCTCTTCTTTTCTCATCTTCTTTTTCAACTAAAAATGTTGGACTAGAGTGAGGTGAATTACTCGGTATTATAACTTTTAATTCCAAAAGTTAATTTGTTTTTCAAATTCAATCCTGTCTTCTGGAGTATAAATCATTGGTTTTACTCTTACGACTTTGTTAGAATCTCTTAATTTTATATTGACTATTATTTTAGATTTATTTATTTTTGGATCCAAAGGATTTTCTGAACTTACTATTTTTAATAGTCTTCTTATACCTGTTAAGGCTTTATCTTCCTGTATTTCATTGAGAAAAGAGTTTTGTTTTTCTTCTATGTCTAATGAAATATTTTCTAGATAGGGTTTTTGTTTTTATTGGTCTTCTATCTCACCACATTTTCGCTTTTTATGTTGTTGCATAAAAGTTGGGTTTGAGACAGTTAGAGTTTTTCTTACTTTAGAGACATATATTGCATCTCCTTCTAAAGTTGTAAGACTTATTTTGTCAGAATGTTGTGTGAAAGGTTGATATAAATTTAAGAAATTATTTCCTATTAACAAGTCTACACCTGTTTCTTGTTGATATATAGTAGGGATATGAAAGTTTTCTCCTCCTATTATTATATCAGTATCTTTTAATACTTGGTTGAGTTTTATTGTGGTATTATTAGCAATTCTTACAATCAAATCTTTAGGTGCTTGTTTCCAGTTGTCTTCTGGAAATACATATCTACTGGCTACACACATACTAGCTCCTGTATCTATATATGCATGTAAATGATAAGTGTTATAACTTTTAAATTTTAGTCCTACTTTAATGTAAGTACTATTTGGATTTGTAATACTATACAAATCATTCATTTTCTGATGAAGAATATTCATGATCTGAATGTTCATATTCTGAGTCAATTATTTCTTTTTCAGTTTCTTCTAATAAATAAATACTGTAAATATCATTTATATCAGATTCCTTAATTGGTTCTAATTCCATTTTGAAGGCTTCTTCTAAGATTTTTGCTTTTTGTAAAAATTCCTTTTTAAATTCTTTTTTATGTTGAAGTCTGCTTGGACATTCATTTGCATAATGTCCTTCCTCATTACAGATCCAACATCTGCATTTTTTCTTTCCTGAAGGGCAATAATTTCTTTTTTCAGAAGGTTTATAAACCTTTCTTTTAAAATATCTATTCTTGTAGTTTTCTTTATTGAATCTCTTTTTATATTTTTGGAAATTTTGTTTTCTAAATTTATATTTTTTAAATCTTTTATATTTTTTATATTTTTGTTTATAAGATTTTATATTGCATCCATATTTGACTGGCATTCTAAAATCTCTTGTATCACAACAAATTTTATCATTTCCTCTTATTTGTTTATATTCTTTTCTTTCTTGGAATTTTATAATGATCCAATCCCTAAGACTTCTTATTCTTCCTCCTAGAGTATCTGGTATAGTTTCTCTATTCCTTTGTTCCCAATTTTCTGTTAAAGTTTTATATAATGTTCCAGGTAATTTTTGAAAAAACATTTCTTTATAAATTTTTTGTATAGATGGTGGTAATTTATGGTAATACATTTCATATTCACAAATAAAAGAATCTATATAACACATGTTACAAATTTCCATAATTGTTAGATGCCATTTAGCTTCATTGATTTTATTTTCACTGGATTCAGTGATAGTCCTTCCTTTATCTTCAACAATAAATTCTTTGTATATTTCATTTATTACTGTATCTAAGTATTCTCTTCCCGTGGAAGCATTTCCTTGCATTAATAAATGTTGTTGATCTGTTAAGTTTGAAAACCAAACTTTTACATTTTCTGTTATTTTATATGCTATAAGCACTCTACAAGTTGAAGGATTTGTTTGGGTAGTCAGAGAAGTTTGTATGAGAACGCTCATCCCACTAGACCATTCATCTAAAGCTTTTTTCCTATCTCTTATACAATCTAAATTTATAATTTTAGATTTATAATTATCATGGAGTTTGAACTCTGGTGGAATACTACCTCTAGTTCCTCAATGCAACCCTTCCTCCATTTTAGGTGGTTGTCTTCTTCTATATGTAGTATCAGATTGTTCTGATCTTTGTCTACTTCTTTCCTCCCTATGTGGGTCAGATGTTTCTTCTTGGTAAGGTTTTGGTAATGAAATTGGTTTCATATGACCTTTTGGGGTCATGTTTTCTGGTTCTGAATCAGTTTCACTGATTATTGTCATATCATCTTCTTCTTTGTTAGTACAAAGTTTTCCAATATAATGTTCTTCTATTTCTTCATTGGTTAATGTCAATAATTTGACCAATATTTCTATATCTCTATTCTCAGGGTTCATAAATTCTTTTTCTAATTTCTTTCTATATTCCATTAATTCGGAATTATTTCTTTATTCTTAGATTGTTCCTTATTTTTTCTTTTTTCATTTTTAGGAATCAAAGAATCTGATTTCTTTGGTGGTTCTTCTTTTAATCCTTCTAAGGGATCATATTTATAATCTATTTTTAGATTGTATACATCTTTTCTTAATTCTGAAAATTCTTTATGCATATTTTGTTGTAGTTTATTATAACCATACTCCTTTATTTCCTTTAATAGTTCTCTTTGTATATTTATTATTTCTTGTAAATATTTTGTATTTGATTCCTGGACTAGATCCATTTCTTCTGTTAATAATTGTATAGTTTCAAATAGTATTGCTTGATTTTTTGCCACACCTACTAGGCTTCCATTTATTTCTAAATGCATATTTTTTATTTTATCTTTAAACATGATTTTTCCCTAATATGTAATCATGAACTAATGCTTTCATTATTTTAACTTCATTTTCTAGTTTTTTAACTTCTTGTTGGTTTGAAGTTTCTTCTTCATGATCTATGAAAGTAAATCTTGGTATGCTATTACTTTTTCTTCGTGTTATTAAAGGTTTTTCTTTAATATCTAATTTCTATTCTTCTGGTATTTCAAAGTCTGCTAGTATTTTTGGTTTTATTATTTGTCCAAATTCTTTAAAAGTTTTATCTATTTCTATAAATTCATTTTGTCCATATATTGAACTATTATGACTATTTTGTTAAAGAATATGGCACTAGATAGTGTATTGAAAATGGATGATTTCTTTCTTTCATTAATTCTCCTCTTTCAAATTCATAAGCTAGACTTAATACTTGGTTTAGATTTTTATCTTGTATATTTATAGCAAATCTAGGATATGTTGTAAATTTTAGTTTTTGGTATCCTAAATTTCCATGGATCATTCCTAATAAAGCATCTTGTTTATTTATCATTCTATTGTCTAATAAACCTATTTTTATTAGTGTATCTATTCCTTCTCTAAAATGAGCTTTTATTAATAATTGGATTCCTTCTAAATGAACGTATCCAATTTTTTCTTTATCCTTTCGAGGAGTTTTTGATAATTTGTTTAATATGGTTTCTTTATCAATTAATGATATATTATATCTTCCTTTTGCATCTGTAATTTTAATACTCATTTCCTTGTTACTTATACCGTAATAGATTATATTTTTTCTAGGAAATATTTTTCTTAATAAAAATGATGGGTCTTTAAATCCATCTCCTTCTTTAAGATTTAATTTTGCTTTTTGAATTTCTTCAAATTTCTTTTTACTTATTACAATTTCCTGTGAAAAACATCCTGAAATGTCTTCTGTTTCTATATCTAATATTTCTTGGTTTATTTTTTCCTCTTCCATACTCTTTTTTATATATATATATAAATAACCTTAGGGGTATTTTTGATGAGTGTTAATTTTAACTTCTGTTATGTTTTCAGGAATATTTTTGAATTTTTTAAAACCTGAAGGGTATTTCTGAAGATTCCTTAAACCTTAGAGGTACTTTTGATTTTTTTCCCTTGTAAATGTACATTGTTATACAATTTTAAAGATTTATAATATAATTTTTATATAATTATATATTTGATTTCAAAACGAAATCATATAATATGTAATAAAAATTGTATAATTATACAAAAAATTAATAACAAAGTAAATATAGATCTTATTTAGGTGCCCACACATACCCTTGAGGTGTGTAACAACAAGGTACCTTGAGGTACATGATGAGATTCATAATAATGAATATGTGATATATTCAAAAGATATGTGAGAGGTACTAAACAACTAGATGTATTTACCAGAGGGTATCTATACAAAGGTGTTTATATCAGTTAAGATCGAAATCACCAAGAAATAAGAATATATGTATTTTAGAGAGCATGACATGACCTTATAATGGAACTGTGAAATAACCTTTGTGTAAGCATAAGTCAAATATAGTTGTTCCAATAAGTGCTAGAGGTAAAAAAAAAAAACACACACACACACACATATATATATATATATACACGCACCTATGTAACCTATTAAAAGTGTAAGGATATGAGTATTAATGACATTTATAAACAAAATATTTAAATAAAAATTAGTTTTTAGGTGCATTTTTTATTTGTTATTCAAGTCGAAGAAATTTTTGAGCTTCAAGTCAATATATTTCAGGTATATATTTATAATTAATCACATTAGAATATATTATGCACTTAGAAACTTTCGTATATATACTGGTTGATCAATCAAAGTGGTAGGTTGATCGATCGAGGATTGATCTTATACGATTTATACCCTCTCGGGTTGATTTTCAAATTGATATAGATCAATTGAAGTTGGGTTTGATTGATCGAGGGACTGGATCAATTGAGAATTAATCGTGTTCAATATATCTCGTCTCGGGTTTATTTTGATCATTGTTGGATCGATTGAAAAGAGTTTCGATTGATCGACCTTAATGGTTCGATCGGTTGAGCCTAGGCTGGATCGATCAAATCACTAAGTTTTCAACTTAAAATCTATCTGTGTACTCAAGCCAAATTGTTCTTTTATCATATTTTCTCTATTAATTATTGCTCTATAGTTTGTTTAATGGACAAAGTGGTAACTGTTCTTTACCCTAGTATAAGGGTTTCATCTCCCTTATATAAACAACTTAATGCTCTTTATTTTAAACAATCATACTCTTTATATATTTTTAATTGTTTTGTGTTTTTTCTCTCAAAATTTTTTCAAAAAATAAATTATATGTTGTTAGGCTATTTCTTGAATTAATCTATCAAACATTGTGTGATTATATTTGATTAACTAATAAGACTATTTATTTTATGATATTGTAATTTCATGTTCATATTACTTCTTTCGATTAGGTTCTTGCATATTTAGATCAAATAATTTAATAGATGATCATAATTATTTGATTTAGTTATTTAATTTTAAAAAAAGTTATTTTTATTAAATTTTTGTTTAATCTGTTTATTCTAGGATTTTATGGATGATTTATTTTAATTAATTTAAGTCTTGAATATTTTAATTAGGGTTTTCTATTATTGAGTTTACTCTAAGACATACTTTGTACTTGTGCTATTTGTGCTAATTTTTCAAGTACTTGCTAAATGGATTCGATTACTCATGTTACTCGAGAGATCGGAATGTTGGTCCGGATCCGTACACCAGAGATTATGAAAGAAGTGACAACTTGTAAGTAGGATACATTGAGAGTTTTATCTGTGAAGAGTAGTCTAAAACTTAGCCTTTGTAATGGATAGTTTAGTGGTCCGGTGAATCGATGATTTTCCTCTAAGGTCAAGTTCTTATTTATTTTCACTTTTTATTAATTATACATGATTGTATGTCTGACCGCTTATGAATTTTTAATTAGACTTAGTACCAAAAATTACTCATTCATCCTCTCTAGGTTAATTAGATCAGTAACTTTAACTTTCAATTGGTCTTGGAGTGGATCACTAGATATACTTGGTGTTTGCCTAGGACCTTGTTATGGATAATTTTAGAGAAGGTTCTTCTACAATCCATGCTCATTTCTTTGATGGGTCTAACTACCCATACTGGAAATCTCGTATGAGAGCCTTTCTATATTCTCTAAATGAAAGCGTGTGGAATTTTATTATTTATGGTTGGAAACCACCTACAATTACCAAAGATAATATTGTCACACTTATACCTAGGAACGAATGGACTATTGAAGATAAAACTGATAGTACTTGGAATCAAAAATGCATTAATGCCATCTTTAGTGTTGTATGTTGATAAGTTTTATCGTATTTCTGATGTTGACACAACCAAATATACTTGGGATACTTTAGAGGTTGCCTATGAAGGTACCACCTAAGTTAAAAGAACCAAACTTTGCATACTAGGTATTAGGTTTGAAAACCTTAGGATGAAAGAAACTGAAACCTTCTTTGAATTTTATGATAAACTATGTGATATTACTAATACTTATTCAAATCTTAGAGAAAAAATTAAGAAATTTATGTTGGTTTGGAAAATTCTTTACTCATTACCAAATCACTTGCATGCAAAGGTTACTACAATTGATCAAACCTTTGATATGAGCTTTCGAACTCCTACAGAGAACAAATGTGTCACTTTCAAAACTATCATTACTGATAGATGGAAATAATGACAATAATAAGGGTGACGAAAGTTAGTACTTATAACTAAAAGACTTAAAAAAATCTTCAACCAGAACAATTCACAAGTAATTGGTAACTAAGTTGTTTCAAGGATCAGAAATCAATAGAACTCAAACTTATGAGTTTAAAAGGTTAAAAAACTAAATCTATTAGACCACAATGTTTTAAATGCAATGGGAATAGTCATTTAGCAGCTAAATGTGCCAACAATAAGAAGAGATCTAGAAAAGCTTTTAGTGCTACACTTATTATAACTACTATAAATAGATAAATCTTGACAGTATGAAATTAAGTTTCATTGATTATTTGTTTTTAAAAATATTTATATACATAGCAAACATGTAAAAATAATAATATCTTATCTACTACAAAAGAGAAAAAATTAAATTGAAATTAGTACTCGATAAGAAGAAGAAAAAAAGAGAAAAATAAATCAAAATTAATATTTTTGATATTTTGTTCGACATGTTAGCAACATTTTAGCGACAATATTCATGATATTTTAACTAAAAAAGATATTTAAAAATATTTTAACAACAATGATATTTTATCAATATTTTTATGACAATTTGACCATAAAATATAAACATCACGTTTCTACGTTGGGATGCAAAAAAAAATTGTCACAATAATATCGCCAATAACGTCGATATTTTCATCCTTGCTTAGAACTAAGTGTTACGAAAGAAAAACACAAGATTTATAACTTTTTCTTTAGAAAAACGAGATTATGCCCTTTGTAATTTAGGAATCATATTGATTTATGATTAAAAAAATAACTTAGAACTTTGATTTTTTTATAAAAATAATTAACAATGTGTTTAATAATAATTTCTATTTGATGATTTTTAAAAAAACTTAAATTTCGTATTTTTTTAGAACTTTAAATAGTTAATTTTTTATTTACAAATGTTTTAGTTTTTAATCATTTTCTTTTAATATTATATATACAAAAGTCATAAGACTTGATTTATCCTCTAGGAAAAATATTTTAAAAAAATAAAAAAAATAAAAAATATGATTAAAAAATTATCTTTTCAAAGATTTATCAATTATTGTTTATTTTGATAGTAATTTCTTAAAAATGTAAAAATTTAAATCATAAATAATTATCAAACATATATGATCATAAAATCACTTAAAAAATCAAAAATCAAAAATTAAAATTGTTATCAAATATACCTTTAATATTTTTTGTAACTGGAGTTCGACTATATAACACCTCAAGTTTACCTCAAAGACAAACTTGAAACTATTATCCTTTTTAACTACTTTAATAAATAAATAATTATGCAACGTTAAATTTCTTTCTTTACTTAATTACTTTAATTGAACAATTATATAATTTTATTATAAAATAGTTTTTGTTATAATAAATTAAAAAATTAAAATTTCAAGATCATAAAATAAATCATAAGAAAAAAGTATTTAAAGATAAATAAACTTTTAGAATCACTTGATTTGAAAAATCACTCGATAATTACACCACCGTTCATTCCCTTTTTGTCATATAGGTCTTCGTTTATCACCTGAAAAATGTTAAAATTCACGAAATTGAGTTGACTTTTAATAAGTAAATTCACTTACAATACGCACTATGATGAATGTACATGTCAATTATTTATTTGTTTATTCTTTATCATTATACAGATGTGCTCTTTTGTGGGGATATTTAATCATTTGTGGATTTTGTCGTTAACTTTCTTTTTTTATTTCTTTCTATTGTAGTACCCTTGTGTGATACTTATGTTATCAATAATCAGTGAGACATGGTTTTCAAAACCTGTTTCAACTATCAGATTCTTAGTTATATCGTACTTATTACTTGGGACATAATGTGAATGTGAACCAATCATATTACCACACATATCGATGATTTCAAAGTACCTATTGTCTCGTGTAATCATGTAGAGAACCTTCCTAATTGTTCATTTATTACAGGGGTTTGTTGATTCTTTGTGCCTTTTGCACACTCAATTCTTAAGACATATATATCTATAAATTTTAAACATTTTTAATCCATACATTCATGATAACTTTTATTTATTATAAGATATATTTTATTTTGTATCTGCTTAATGTTTTAATGCTCATGAGTATTTAATAATAAACATGTATGCATGAACATATATCATATTAAACCATCTCTAACCCATAGTATCACTTTATACCAAACTTTACACAATTTCATTTCAAAAATTGTATTAAATTTTTACTCTTATCTAACTTAGAATACCAAATATTACAATAAAAGTTTATTTCTTTGTAAAATAGAATATCCTTTTTAATACACTAAAAGTTGCATTAAATATTACACTAAAAGTTATATTTATTTATTAATTTTATATAATATATATAATTATAATTTATTATATGTAATAAAAAAAAATTTCTTAAAAAAATTGATGTGTGAACATTATTATTTCTAATTTGATGCAACACTATACATCGTACAAATTTGGTGTTAAATTAGTTATACTAAATTTTACACCAAATTTAATGTTTTGGTGTGGAGTTAAAGATGCTCTTATCATACATTTCAACAATCACATAAATACACTTAATCATATAACATAACAACTATATTAGTAAAATAAGGTTGAGATTTAATTACTTGGATTATATAGCAAAGCATAAAACAAACAAAGAACTAAAATCTAAATTTAACTTCTTAGAATTTTGTACAAATGTAAGAAAAATTTAGAAATAACACTTAAAAAAGGAAGGAGTTTTAGAACAGAGTGTTGAAGAAACTAATTCATTTTTAACCTTTTTATAAAATTTTCTAACCCTTGTCACCTCTGGTAGGGTGTGGAGCATTTTTATTTTTTACAAATAGAAAACATGTAATTCCTTTTAAAATTTATTAAATCAATTATTTAATCAAAGTTAAAAGATAAAAAAAAAATTTTAAAATTTTTAAAATATAACTTTTAATTATTATATTATGTTAAAAATTATTAAAAAATTTAGTTATTATAAAAATGGTTAATAATATTTTCAAACATTCTATCAAATTATAAAATTCATAATATTTGCATACCTTGAACATTTTTATATAAGAAAAAATTCAATCAAAATGTTAAGTATTAAATATTGATTAAATAAATTTTAATATTAAAATGTTATTTTTATAATTATGAGATAAAAGAAACCATTTAAGTTAATATTTTTTCCTTTTCTTTAATAATGTTTGATTTTTTTTTTTTTTTTAC
The DNA here is from genome assembly GCA_030763125.1 of Hippophae gyantsensis. Classification (NCBI taxonomy): domain Eukaryota; kingdom Viridiplantae; phylum Streptophyta; class Magnoliopsida; order Rosales; family Elaeagnaceae; genus Hippophae; species Hippophae gyantsensis. The sequence goes on from CM061030.1 coordinate 442,484, forward strand.
TTTTTTTCCTTCCTTAAATCAAATGTAGTTTGAATATATTATTTGAATTCCATTCTTGAAAGTGACGCTGATGATGATAAGATAAACGAATAGTATGCAGAGAATATTCAATGGAATATGTTTAGTAATGATAATGACTCCAGATATTTTTACTCTTTGCTGTGATATTTAAACATACTTGTTCATTGACGTGTAAATTAAGATAAAATTTTAATAAAATTTATAGTATAATTTATTAATTTTTAAAATTAAATTTATTTTATTTTATTTTTATTAAAATAATATTGATATAATATTAATTAAAATAATTTATCTATTTTTAATAAATTTAAATAAGATAAATTATAATATAAATATAATAAAATATATGGTATATGATTATTTATAATAAAAATTTAATAAAAAAATAATACATTATATATTTAAAGTTAAGTTTATTAAGATTATAATTTAAAGTTACATGAAATAAAATTATATTATATCAAAAAATTATTAAAAATAATAAATAAGATATTCAAATTTACATTTTTATTTATTAATTATGGTGTAAAAAATATTCAATTTATAGTATTAATGGAAATTTCATATTTCATCTTTCAAATAACAAGCTTAAACAATTGATTTAATTTTTAAATTAAAAAAATAATAAAAATAACATATTTAACAATCGGTAACTTTCCTTTCTTTATTTTTAGAAGATTTGGCTTTGTGACGGAAGTTTTACGAATATGTTTGTCAGATTTTAAAAAAATATTAATATTTTGTTTAACAAAAGAAAGTCATCCTTAATAATAATCATTTTCAAAAAAAGAAAAGAAAAGAAAAAGGTTTAAAACAAGGAAAAGACCGTTATTAAGAAATATTTGGTTTCGTAAATGAGATATAATGTGACATTTGGAAGATTTAGATAATATTTTTTGAAAATTTCTTCGTATAAAGTCAATTAAATATTTCTTAAAACAATACACAGTGTTTAAAAAATAATTGCTGGGAGATCCAAATCTTAATCTAATCAAACACTTTTCTTGCTGGGAGAAAAAATGCACAAGATCAGGTGCAAGTAAGCTTAAAGTTTGCAATTAACGACCACTATTATTATTATTATTATTAAATAAACAACTACTATATTATTTAATTAATATTTAATTAGAGAGATAAATGCTTCATGGTCCATTAATTATTGCAATAAATGTGTTATTTAATTATTATTTTTTTTAAAAAAATATTTAATAATTTTAAAATTATTTTATAAAAAACATTAGCCTGTTTTCCTTGTATAACTGCCTCAAGAGCTTTGATTAACTTATAAATAGAGGTCACAGATATATGCGTTGGCATAAAAGAAAAAGATATATCCTTGCTTTTCATTTTTTTTTTGTGTTATTTAAAGTTAAACATATGGCAACGACGTTTTCTTTGAAAATGGTGTTTCCCCTAGGACGAGAGCGAGGACTGAAAGCCTGAAACAAGCATCGTGAATTCAAAATTTTTTTTTTTCGTTTTATAGAATGAGGGTTGAAATGGCGATAATATCTTAATAAATTTTATTATTTATATGTTTTATTTTCTTTAAAAAACTAATTAATAAAATATTTTATTAATATTATTAAAAATTGCTGATTTTTTTTTATAAATAAAATGATTAATAAATATTTATTTTTTTATGATTAAATAATACTGTTACGATGAAGAAAAGTACCCAAAATATTTATCCCAAAAAAATATAGTGAACCAACCGAATTTTTTTATTATTATAAAAAAAAATTATTATGATTATTGTTTGCCAATAGGTTGTTGTAATTGTTTTTTAATTTAATATTTTTATTATGGACATCGCAATGGAAAAGGATTGGCATACGAAGGACGATGACCGCAAGGTCCGCAACATATAACCGTGTAAGAAAGAAAGAAAGAAAGAAAGTAGTTCGGAGATTTGATTGTTTAGGACTTCCAAGAATTATAAGGGGTTTGGGCATGGCATATGCTGATTGCTGGAATGCTTCCTTTCGATTCCAAACCATAGTCTCTGGTCCCGCCTTGTATAGAAAAATATAGGATATCCCATTTCCCCCAGATTCCTTCAAACCTAAGTCGACTCTCCCAATTTTCAATTAATCAATTCCAAGATTTTTGGACAATCTCACTGCACATTAACTCCTTACCACAATATTATCCACTTTCATCATCAGTATGATCTCGGTTGTTTCTATTTCTATAAATCATACACTCTCTCCTCCCTCTTTTTCCATACCCACATGTTCTTCTTCTGATTTTGCTTCATCTTCTTTTTCAACTCCTATTTATCTGAGGCTACCTCCTTCCCAGTCCTCAAGAGCAAAACCCATAAGCCTTTTTTGCAGAAGAGCTCGGTTATGCTTTTCTGTGAGGCCAAAAATGTGTGCCAGGCAAAATACGAAGCTTGGGTTGAACTTGAAAGCAACCAATATGACCATCACGGAATTTATGCCTGAAGAAGACAAGGAAGAGTCTCCTCCTCTGCTTGATTCCGTCAACAACTCAAAACCTCGTCGTATTGCTCTGTTTGTTGAGCCTTCTCCTTTTGCGTGAGTCCCTTGCCTTCTCCTTTTGCGTGAGTCCCTTGCCTTCTCCTTTTGCTCAGTCCATTAATATGTTCTTTTCTAGTACCAAATTTTATGGCTTATAGCTTCATTGCATATACCATTTTCGGTTCTAATGCAAATTTGAGATGGGGTTCTTGGTTCTTTTAGCAATATGGTTGAGAGTTTTGGTCAAGGGTTTTTTTCATCATGTTTTTAGTTACCTGGTTTATTTGTGATTTGACTGCTTTTGATGAACTGATACTGGTGATGTAAAATATCATCATAAAGCTGTAGTTACGTCTGTTGTTTTCTGAAAGATTGTTCATAAGCAAATTGTTAATATTGCTACATTTTAAGCATTTTTAGATTGACTTTGCTTCCAAGTACTACTTTTTGATTCCTTTATCTGGTTTATTTTCTGGCTGTTAGTTACAATTAGTATGATATGAGATATAGACTATAGATATCACTTTGATTGTCGCTATTCCAAGAGTAATGTAGTTTTTTATGCCAAATGCTTTTCGTTTTGGAATTGGATTTTGCATGCTGACTTGGTATCATCTCCATTGTCAATATGGCTTTGGTTTTCATAAGAATACTCTTTTTTCAGAGCTCCCTTAAGTTTATTTTCTAACTGAGAATTTGATGTTTAACTTGATTATGGTAGGCCGTAAATAGGATCATAATTTGTCTATTCTATTGTGCTCCTTCCTTTTTTGAATTTGGCTCTTGTGATGCTTCGTAAATTAAACTTACCCCATTTTCATGGTTAGGAATGTTGTTCTTGAACTTTGTATGCTAATCTCATGATATCTAGTTACCAATGAATTTATTATACAAGGCATCATTGACTCAACGGTTTCATTTATGATACAAGTTGATATTATCACCAATTTGTACTAGAATACTCTTCTAGTTACAAAATGCAACCACTCATTACTTCTCTATTAGAAATATCGTAATCTAATTGGTAAATTACTTGTTAGATGCTCATTACCAATGGCAGCTGTCCTAACTTAAGTTCTTTTACTACTACCACATGTCACACTTGATTGTGGTTGGTTTTCTCTGTGTTATTGGCATGAAAATTGTCCAGCATGGGTTAGGTTTTTGAAATTTCATACTTTTGTTTACTTTTTGGTGTGTGAACACATACCTCAACAGTGTATTATTCTTTTGAAAGATAGAAGTTGGCTCCATTTGTAAATATCTATATCCTGCATTCTGTACATTTAATAAATTGTGTTAGAAAAGAAAGAGTTCCTTACAAATTTACATTGAAGCTTGGACTACTTGCATACTTTCATTGGCTTCTTTTCAATAAGCAATTAATTTAACTGCGGCCACATAATGGAAGTTTATTTGCTGTAAAGTTGGTTACTGAATGTTACCTTGTTTCATTTACCTTGCAGATATGTGTCAGGGTATAAAAATAGGTTCCAGAATTTTATTAAATACTTGCGTGAAATGGGTGACGAGGTACAGTCTCATAAATTTCTGTGGTCAATTGTTATTTTGAATTGGGATATTTATGATGGTACGGGTTCCTATTGATGTTGTGAGGTAAAAATTGGGAAATATCCAAACTGATTCAGATATGGTGCAATGTTGTTCTAATGGTCCCTGGTCAAAACAACTCCACCTTTGCACTTCTTTGAAGCCTGAAATTTATTTTTGAAATAAAACATGTTTCTGTGTCCAAAAATGTTTTTACTGTAAAGTTTGACAGATTGACTTATGAATTAATGGTACAGGTCATGGTTGTGACAACACATGAAGGAGTGCCCCAAGAATTTCATGGAGCCAAATTAATTGGATCTAGGAGGTTGCTATAACTAATTTTTAATCTACTTTCATCTTATGGATTTGGAGTTTTTTCCCCCCTTTCTTTTATTTTGTGGGTGTGATTTGCTAGTGATTTAGGTTTCCAGACATTTTTTAAACCTAATTACTAATTCTTTGTCTTCCCTCTTTTTTTTCTTTCTTTACACTTCACAGCTTTCCCTGCCCCTGGTATCAGAAGGTACCCCTTTCCCTAGCACTCAGTCCTAGAATCATTTCAGAGGTTGCTAGATTTAAGCCTGACATTATACATGCGTCGTCACCAGGAATAATGGCAAGTACTTTATTCCATCTACTTTTTTTTCCTCGTTTGTTGCAAATTTTCTTTCAAGATTAAATAGTGATGAAATAAGCAATTTTTGTTGCAGGTTTTTGGGGCTTTAGCTATTGCAAAGTTATTATGTGTACCCATTGTGATGTCTTATCATACTCATGTACCAGTGTAAGTTATACACTTTCCATTGTGATGTCTTATGATACTCATGTACCAGCGTAAGTTATACACTTTCCATTGGTTCAGATAAAAATATATATATGTATTCCAATAAATTGTTTCCAACTTAATTACTCAAAACTTTCAAATGACTTGCATTGAGAGTTAGTTTTTGCATGGATTTGTAGATACATTCCCAGATACACCTTCAGTTGGCTGGTGAAACCTATGTGGCTGGTTATAAGTATGTAATTGTCATTTTCTTATGTCATACATGATAAATGTTGGCAGATGGTATAAACTTAATTTATTTTTCAATTTTATTTTTATCATCAGAATTTCTTCACAGAGCAGCTGATCTAACACTGGTGCCTTCAGCTGCCATTGCGAGAGATCTTCAAGAAGCCAGAGTGACAGCAGGTACCTTAAACCTGTGTTAGTTTTATACATGCCCATTACTCTTTTGATGTAACCTATGTGTTAGCTTCTGTTTTTGAGCTGCAGAATGTACTTTAACTTGCTCTTTAATTAATAATGACGATGATGATAAAATGCAGCTAACAAAATCCGTCTTTGGAATAAAGGGGTCGATTCTGAAAGCTTCCATCCCCAATTCCGTTGTCATGAAATGAGATTACGATTGAGGTAGGACCTTTAATTCCTCAATTGTGTTTATCTCATTACCGTGAAATCAGAACTTGCTCTTCATGTCAAGTTACTGATTATTTCTTCAAACAGCAATGGTGAACCTGAGAGGCCACTGATTGTTCACGTTGGACGTCTTGGAGTTGAGAAAAGTTTGGACTTCCTCAAAAGGTATAGCTACCTTATCTTGTTGGTTGGAGTGTGGGGGAAGGGGGAGAATTTGAATGTTTCAAAGTGCTTAGAGTCTTAATGTTTCAGTGAACATCTTCAGTTAACTGGCATGTGTCCCTTTGTAATTTCGGTTTAAATTCTACTATATAATCTGTTGTTATTGTTACAAAATCATGAATATATTGTCCATTGTTTGTTTGAATTTGCTGAGACTTTGCAGTTTCTGACATTTCAGTAAATTTTATTCTTTTAACAGTGTAATGGATAGGCTTCCAGAAGCAAGGATTGCTTTTATTGGTGATGGACCACACAAGTTCGTTCTGATGCTTATATGCAAAATTTTTGAGTTTGTATAGTTTATCATCGCATGTCATGTTAAAGCAAATTATAAGTTGTCCCCCCCCCCCCCCCCCCCCCCCCCCAAAAAAAAAAAAAAAAAACAATGCAAATCAATTATTGTTCATTTTTATTTTAACAAAGCATGCCACCTGTTTGCAGAAAGGAGCTGGAGAAAATGTTCTCTGGGATGCCTGCAGTGTTCACTGGGATGTTAAGTGGCAAGGAGCTTTCTCAGGCATATGCCAGCGGTGATGTTTTTGTGATGCCTTCGGAATCTGAGACTCTTGGGTTGGTTGTATTAGAGGCTATGTCTTCGGGAATACCTGTTGTGGCTGCTCGAGCTGGGGGAATCCCAGATATTATTGCTGCCGATCAGGAAGGTAAAACTAGTTTTCTCTTCAATGCTGGTGACCTTGAAGACTGCTTAAGCAAATTGAGGCCTTTGTTGCACAACCGTGAATTGAGGGAAACAATTGGTAAAGCTGCTCGGGAAGAAATGGAGAAGTATGACTGGAGAGCAGCCACTCGAACTATACGCAACGAACAATACAATGCAGCTATTTGGTTTTGGAGAAAGAAGAGAGCACAGTTACTCAGACCCATCCAGTGGCTGATCAAAAGGTTTTCCCTTCCCCGGAAGTTGACTCCAGTTGATACATAGATCGATTCGTTGTATGTAAACTTGTTTTTGGGCTTCAAAGAAGTCCCTGTGGGATATACTAGGGACCAACTACAGGACATTCATTTGCTATATATATTTTATTCAACTACAATTCTACAAGTATATATGCCTACGTCTTTGTAATGAAATACAGTGTCTTATAAGTTAGTAGCCACCATAGTATGTGATAAGAGTTGTTTTATGTCCAATGCCGGTCGCAGAAGTGACAGTGCGAAATGAGCACGTGCAATGTATAATTGTGGGGGAGGGTCTTTGTCACAGGTAAATATTAAAGGGTGGAGATGGAACGGGAAATTTCTTTAGGTCAAGCGACATTTAGTATTCTAGTTTAAAAAATGTGTTTTTAAGTTTATTCATTTGTAAAATATCATTGAAGTTATTTTATTTGTAAAAAATTGTGTTAGGTAAGAACAAAATTAATTTTTTATCTAATTTTTTTGTTAAATAGAAGATAATAACACATGTAACATACATGTTTATATTTTTTGAGAAGTATATGCATAAAAATTAATATTTAATTAAAAAAAATTATAAAATTTTTTACTGTTTAATATTTGAGTAGTAATTTTAATTAAAAATATTATTTGATATGTTTATAAAAAATATAAAAATATGTGTTATATATGTTATTTCATTATATTTAATAAAAATTAGATTGAAAATTAATTTTGTATATTTTTTTTACAAACAAATAACCTAAATAATATATTTTTTTAAAACAAATGTATTAAACATTTTCCAATGCTTAAATTGAAACAGGATGATTAATCCGTTGCTTACAACAGAATAGGATACATTCTACGTGACATGAAATTGTCTGCTTTGATCTAAAATTGTAAGTTCAATGAGTCCATGACCATGACTTGATAGTTAAACGGGATCTCACGATTTTGTTTCTAGAGAAAAACTTCAAAACGCGTCATACCATTTAGAAAGTGTTCATCTCTTGTAAGCACATCATCACTTAGCTTTTTAAGCAATGTGAAACATGTGTAAGCACATTATATCATATACCTTTACTTTATGGACTTTTATTTCTTCGTAAGAACACAAGCCCACATAGCCCAATAGAATTATGACTATGATACCAACTGATACAAGACGGTTAATCTGTCCCTTACATCAGAGTAGGACCTACTCGACGTGGTATGAGATTATCCGCTTTAGTCATCATGACTTGACTGTTCAACGGGACCTCACAATTTTGCTTCTAGGAATAAACCCTAAAACATGTCATTTCATTTACAGAGTGCTTACCCCTTATAAGCTCATGAACACTTAGCTTCTCAAGGAATGTGGGACATGTGCAGACACACTGCATCATACATCCCCACTTAGGGAGTTTTAAGTACTCGTAAGAACGCAAGCCCACATGACACAATAGAATCATGGCTCTGATACCAACTGATATTGGACGGTTAATCTATCCACTTACAACGAGATAGAACCCATTCCATGTGGCAAGATATTGTTCGCTTTAGTTCATAACTATAATTTCAATGAGCCCACGGCCTTTACTTGACAACGAGATCTCACGGTTTTGTTTCTATGGAAAAATCCTAAAACGCGTTATATCATTTAGAGAGTTAGCTTTCTTAACAATGTAAGACATGTGCAGACACATTTTATCATAAATAATGAGATTTACAATGTACATAATCTTGATATTTCATTTTCCAATCCCAAAATTAAAATAAAAGATCTATGTTTTGTATAAAAATTGACAAAAAGTTAAATTGAGCAATCAAAACCTACGTGATCTATAATCTTTATAGACAAGAACAATAAAAGTACATGTTAAAATTTTTCTTGGTGTAACTATCTAAACCAATCAGTTCAGAAATGAAAAATGAATTTGGATGGTTAAAGTCACATTCATTAGATGAATCCGCAACCTTTTAGGGCATATGACTAACCACATTTAGATGATTAATTTGAAATGTTAGAGGTCAAAACGTAACGGTTCTCTTATCACATGGCTTGTTATTATTGACTGAGAGAAATGTGGATAAAAGAAAAGAAAAAAATGATGAACCGTGAGAAAAAGAAGAAGAAAAATCTAAATAAATGAGCACTGACAAGCATTTGATGTTTAAGCCAAGGTTGTATTCAATTTGGAGGGCTCTCTTCTCTAATTTAAGAGGTCTATATCTTAGTCACATAACAACAATACTTAAGTAGAACTTTTTTTATTTTACTTTATTGAAGTGATTAAATAAACTTTGGATCTTCAAGTTTTATCATTATTTCATATATCTATTTATTACGTGATAAAAATTAAATAGTCAATTTTTAATATGTAATATAACATATTATTTAATTAAACAATATTATATATTATAAATATATTAAAATTATAACTATTATATTTTTTATTAAATAAATTTAATCTTATTTATCAATAAAACTATCGATCATTTAAAATATATTTTAAATTTAAAATACATTTTTTCTAGCATTACTCAAAATATTTTACAACTGTGATTCACTTCTTAACCTACAAAGAGACTTTTTAAAAAATATATATATATACATGATCGTTTGATTTAATGTAAAGAAAATACTCTTAAACTTGAGCGTAATCATTTGCCTTGAGTTTATTTGGATGTATTGAGAGAGATACAGAGTAAGCTCAATTTGCAACCCCATTTAACTTTTTCCCTTTGTTTTTTTATTTTTTGGTAAGAAGAGTTGGTTTGATCGTTCCTAATGTCCTTATATTAATAGTAATAAAGGTAAAACTTTGATATAAGAAAAATCACGAATTACTTGAAAAAAAAAAATACAGCCATTTGCTAAAAGATGACATACAAAGTATCAAGCAAAACAGCCAAACTCAAAACAATAGAAAGCATCTTGTCCTTTTCGTCACATGGATAATAAATTGAAGAAATATACAAAACGGCAAAAACGTCCCTATTTCGGCCGATTATTATCATTAACCATCACCACCACCAGTCGTACCCCGACAATTTGACCGGTATAAATTGTTTTCAATTTTTTTTTTTTTTTAAAAGCAATCCCGGTTTCCAAATATCTAATTTCGGTCTCTAATTCGCGTACAAAATTTCGGAAACATATTGCATGAACTCCGAATCGGTTTCAAGATTTGCCATAGTTTCGGGTGCCAAAACCACCTCTAAATCCACACTCCTATCTTCATCTCTACCAGGAAAAGCCGAGATCTTGCCGTCGAATTTATTTGCCCTACCACTCCGAACCGCCAACGGTTTTCCCCACCCGAAATCATTGTTGTACATAGGAAATCTCGGCGAACTCCCCATTGTAATCGATGCACCATCAAAGTTTCCGAGAGGGAACAATCTCGGCTCCTTTTCCCAATCCTCTACACCCTGTCTCACTGTAGCATCGTTGTGGGCCACCACGTTCTTGTGTAATAGATCAGCACACCATATCAAATCCCGAGACAACAGTTCTCCAACAACCGCATTAGTCGGAATGCTCTGAATTGCGTTTCCGAAATAGTACGACTCCATTTTCGGCACTACTCTGTGCCGGCAATTCACTGCCATTCGAAACGTCGTCGTTTTGGTTGCGTCGAGATTTCTAGCACGAGTCACTGAACGCCACAGATGAGCGCACAAAGACTGAAACGACGAAATCTCTGATGTCGTTCTGTTATAGCCGTTGTTTGAATTCTCTAACGAATTATGGCAAACGGACGATATTTTCCCGCTGTTTTCAATGGTTTTCCTGCTTTCGTTTGATTGCTTTCCTATAATCTCCGTGGTTTCAGAGACGACGCCGTTAAGCATAGCTTTGGTAGTGTAGCTACTGTTAGCTCTGACTTTCAGTTTCTGGATTGCTTCCCTGCTAAAGTGAAAAATTCTTTCGCGCAACGATTCTTCGCCTGAGAATGTAACCTTAGGACCGCCGGAAGGAAACAAAAGCACCGCCGTAGAGTTAAAAACAGTGTCGCGAGAAAAGTCCGGAGCGTTGGAGATTTGTTTAGCGCCTCTGTAAATCTCAGCGAAGGTGTTAAAGAAGTGCCATAGGGAAGTCCCGTCGACGACGGCGTGGTTAACACTAAAACCAATAAAAATTCCGTCGTTGAGCTCGGTGACCTGAACTGCAACTAAGGGCTTGAAATGGCCGGAGTAGCTCAATGTTCGATCGAAGGTGAAGAAGTCATTGAAACAATAGGGGACGTCTTTCGGAGAGAGAATGCCGTTGACAGTAAGGTGTTTGGCTTTGGTGTGAATAAAATCAACTCCGGCGTTGTTGCAGAGGATATGGACATGGCCGTCAGCGTCGGTTTGAAGACGGCCGGCAAGAGCAGGGAAGTGAGAGAGTGTGATTGCGAGAGAGAGTTTGAGTTTTGAAACGAGGTCGTTTATGGGATAAGGAGGAGAATTGAAGAGAACACCTTTTTGGATGTATTGACAAGAGAGCATAGGGAGGTCTGAAACGGAGAGTTGTAGAGAGTCGATTGATGATTTTTGATCTGTGTGAATTATGTATTTTGAGTTTACGATTATTGATGAAGAAGAAGGCATTTTAATAATTTATTTTGATTGGTTTGGGTTTTCAGGTAAGTGCTGTGTGAGGGAGCAACTGAGAAGAAGAAGCAGAGGTGGTGGGGTTTATATAGAGGCAAGTTTGGGTTTTTGGTTCATGCACTTAGCTGCCTGTTATGTGATTTTAAAAATATTCGATGATTTAATATTTTAATTAATAAAATTAGATATTAGTATAATTTTTTTAATTAATAAATAATTATTATAAAAATAATAAATAATATCTTTGAGATAAAGATTTTTTTATCAAAGTTGATTTTTACATATATATATATATATATATATATATATATTATTTTCATTCTCTTTTTTTTTTCGAAACAAATATATATTAAAAAATACTACAAAATTCAATTGGTTCTACTTTCTATGCTAATATCATATCATTTTATACATATTTTTAATATTATAATTTTTTATATTATATCATATTTTATAATTATTTTAAAAATTAAAAAAATTAATTCTATAAATAATATTGACATATATTACGTAAGAAATTTAAATAATATGAATATAATTTTTTATGTATTTTTATTTAAGTAATGATATTATCACAATACAAATTATTATTATTATGATAATATTTTATTAATAATAAATTGATATAATAGTAATGATATTAAAATGTAATTAATAATAAGAATAAAATGAATATCTTAATTGTTATTACTACAATAATTTTTCATTAAGAATAATTAATATTAAAAATAAAATCAATATTTTATATATTTTTATTATAACAATAATAAAAATTATTATAAAAATATCATTATTTTCCTACTTTTCTTACTATTTGATAAAACGATGTCTAAATAATTAATTCAAATGATACAATTAGTTGGAATTTGAATCTAAATATTCCTAAAGTGTAAAATATATGTTAATCATTTCTAACTTAGTTTAGTTTTGTAAAGTGTGGCATATCCAATGATTTACTAAAAATGTTTGATTGTTGTTTTGATGTTCATATATGATAAGTCTTGACTACATCTGTTTGAACTTTTTCTCGAACAAATGACAATTAACCTATATATGTTTTGTTCGTTCATGAAAAATTGAAACGAAAGTTATGTGTAAAATGGTTTGATTATCACAAAATAATTTCACTGTCTGTGAATGCTTTATTCCAAGATCATGTAAGACATTTTGAAGCCAAGTGATCTCATAACAAACAACAACCATAGAACGATATTCTGCCTCTACACTTAATGGGATACAATAGCTTACGTTTTAGTTTTTCAAGAAATGAGGGAACGCCCAATAAAAACACAATCACATGTGGTTGAATTGCATGTGCCTCAATATCGAGTCCAATTAGCATCACAAAAGGCATTCAATTGTAATGAACTTGTAGATGGGAGAAAACTATCTTAGCTAGTTGCATTCTTGATGTAACATAGCACTCGTTGTGCCACTTCTAAGTATGGAACTCGAGGATTGTTAATAAATTGACTAAGAATGTGAACATCATAAATCAAGTATGGCTTTGTGATAGTTAAATAAATTAGTCGCCTAACAAGTCTTCGATAAAGAGGGATTTTCGATGCATTCGTCGTCTTCCTTACTAAGAGATAAATTATGTTATATTGGATAATTGGTAGGCTTCATTGCCAAGTACCTCATGTATTCTAATATTTTAAGTGCATATTTTCTTTATGAAATAATAATTCCTCTTTTAAATCGAGATATCTTTATGTCTAAAAAATATTTCAAATTATCAAAATCTTTGAACTTAAATTGCTACATGAGATGAGTTTTGATACCTTCAATTTCTTGGAGATTATTACTTGCTAGAATGATGCCATCCATATAGACAAGGAAAGCAATAAAGGAAGCACTATAGTGTCGGATGAATAAAGAGTGATCTCATTTTGAATGTACAAAACCTATTAGGGTTAGGACTTTGGATAATGATGAATCATTGACGAGAACTTGTTTAAGTTTATACAAAGATTTGTGAAGCTTGTATACACGTGTCTCTCGCTTTCGTTATAAACTAAGTGGTAATAACATTTAGATGTCTTCCTTTAGATTGCTACGTAGGAAAGCATTGTTAACATCTAGTTGTTTAAGGTTCCAATTTATGAAAGGTGCAACATCAAGGAGTAAGCGAATAACAATAAGCTTGGCAACAGGAGAAAAAGTCTCATAATAATCAAAATGTTTAGTTTGACTATAACTTTTTGTAACTAAGCAAGCTTTATAGCATTCGACTGTGCCATCATGGTTGAATTTGATCTTGTACACTCATTTATAACCCACGTGTTTCTTGTTTGAAGACAAAGGTCAGAGAGACCAAGTGCCATTATCATGAAGGGCATGCAGTTCTTCATCTATGGAAAGACACCATTTAGGATCTTTGATGGCCTAGGTAAAAGAGGTAGGTTATTTGATAGTTCAAATGGAAGTAGTGAAAACACAATAGACAATAAAAAGTTGATCATAAGTAAGAATATGAGTAATATCTTTGAAAGTAGTCAACGTTGAGTGAGATGATGGTAGAGAATGAGCAAGCAAGGAAACTTCTACGTAATACTATTGGAGGTCATCAAATGCTTGTATAGGTCACTGGATTCAAATATTAAGTGTAGGAGAATCAGGTAAGAAAGTAGGGTGATCTATTTGGTTTATTTCTAGTAAGGTCGTACTTAATGGTATTGATGAAGAGGAATTTGTGTCATGAGAGTTGTTTGTGTCGAGCAAAGCAGGTGTCACAATGAGAGGTATTGGATCTAGCGTCATTGATAAAGAGAAATTTGGGTCAAGGATGTTGTTTATGTTAGGAAAAGTAAGCATTGTGGTTGGAGGAATTTGTTCTATGGGTGCCACAATAGGAAAAATAATAATATTGTTTGGTTTCTAAGAAAGTGAACTAGATATGGGAGTAGCGGAAGTATATGAAAAAACCATGTTCATGAAAAATGACATTTAGGGAAATGAAATTTTTTTGGATGGCTAATCATATACCCGATAACCTTTGGTACCATAAAGATAACCAAGGAATATGCAATGAAGAGAGAGAGCATCAAATTTACTTGGTTTGTATGACGAGTAGAGGCAAAACACAAACAAGCAAAAACATGTAAATGATTAAAATGGATATTTGGTGAAAGATTACCTTAAATAGTGTTTTTCTATGAAACATAGAAGTTATTGTACCATTGAGTAAGTTTGTGGCCATAAGGATAGCATCACCCCAAAATGTTTTAAGAAGTTTGGCCTTAAACATTAAGGCACGAGCCCTATTGTGTAGATGTCGATATTTGTGTTCAAGAACTCCATTTTGTTGTCAAATTTATGGTCATTATCACTACAAATGATTTTAATGTGAGAATCAAATTGTGTTTCAACAAGGTTTATAAGGGTAAGTAAACAATTTCTAGCTTCAGATTTTGTAACCAAGAAGTAAACTCATGTACATTGAGAAAAAATGTGCTACAATAGTAAAGAAATATTTTACCCTTTGTAAATTTAGAACATGATAACCACCCCAAACATCAACATAATTTAACTCAAAATAAGATTTTGTATTAATAGAAATGGAAGAAAAAGATTGTCTAGTTTATTTAGCAAGTGGACAAAAAAATCATTGACAAAATGAGATTTAACAGAATGTAAAAATAAAGACATGCCTTGTATGCTTTTATTGGAAGAGTGACCAAGGCATTGGTGTCAAAGATGAGAGTTGGTGGAAGTGGCAATAGTAGTAAAGACATGACACTCAATGTACTTCGAAGTATTCAAGTAGTAGAATCTATCCTGCTCAAATCCATCCCAATAATCTTTCCTGAATGTTGGTCCTATACAAAACAATGGTTGTTGGTAAAGGTAGCATGACATGAAGAGGTTTAAGTCAATTTGGTTACAGATGTCAACTTGAGTTTAAAGGAAGGAACATAAAGCACATTATAAAGAACCATTTCATTAGAGAAATAGATTGTCCTTATATGTTTTACTTGAGCTAGAGCATGATTTCATAAATATACATTACGATTGGTGACATGTATACTAGTGGTAGAAAATTGGGATGAACAAACCATGTGATCTGTGCTCCCGTGTCAAAAATATATTGAGTACCCTTACCACATATAGGAGAGATAGAAGGAATACTTGAAAGATTTCTTATTATTGACACTTGATAGGCAACACTAATCGATTTTTTTCGATAGATAAGTTCAAGAAAATCATAATATTAGTCAGTGTGAGACTATAAGAGGAAGGAGTTGCTTCAACTTTCTCAAATTTGGAATTTGCATGATGAGCTTTGGAATAAAAGTTTGAAAGAGGGCCTCTTTTATCCCCTGGGATATTTGCTCGTTTGAGTTTGCGAAAAATGTCAATGGTATATCCCTTGTAGCCACAATAATCACACTAAAGATGTTGCCGTAATTTTCAATGATATGTCCAACACGAGTGCAATGATCACATTTGAGATGTAGATTTGTTAGTGGTCTATCTTCGACAACAAAGGTAGTTGCGTCCAATGTTTTCCCAACCACCTCAGAAGATGTTTCAATTTGTTTCATCTTGAATAATGAGGAGAAATACCTTGTTCACATGCAGCAAAGGTTCCATGAGTAAGATCTACCTTAGAATTCTAGCATAAATGGGATTGAGTCTCATGAGGAATCGAATCGTATGTTATGTTTTTTGGTATTCTTGCAATTTCTTTGTCATGTCACCATTACAAGGTGGAAGAGGACTTAGAATATCAAATGCATCCTACAAGCCCTTCAATTTGATGTAGTAGTTACCAATGCTCATGTCTGCTTGAATGTAATTATGAATCTCTTGTTCAATATGAAAAAGATGCACACTATTTTCATGAGAGAAACGCTCTATCATTTCCTGCCAGATCTTGAAGGCACTGTCATTGTACATCAAACTTTGAGTGATGTTTGGTGATATAGTGTTGAGGATCTAACCCTTGACGAGGAGATTGCAACGAGTCAATTGCTTGTGTTCCTCGGTTGATTTTTTTAATGGTTTTGTGATGGATCCATCCACAAAACCATCCTTGTTCTTGGTGATGAGAGTTATAAACATAACATGACTTCAAAAAGGATAATTATCCGGTATTAATTGTTGAGTTACAAGTACTAAATTTGATTGATTAGAATGATATGTAAATTTCTTATGATAGGAAATATGAAAAGGAATCGTAAAGTTAAAAAGTAAAATGGAGAATAATAGTGTATATTCTGTATATTGAGAAGTGATGTACAATATGTATTTTATATAAGAGAAAGAGAATAAATTTATGCCTAAATAATATCAATTTTTCTAACGAATATCTTGATTCAAGAAGAGAATAAATTTATGCTTAAATAATATCAATTTTCCTAACTAATAATTTAATTTAAAAATATTAATTCAAATAAGAGAATCAACAAATAATTAGTTGGAATTTGATTTTGATTATATGTAAGTTTAAAAAAAAAAAATTTATAGAGTTGCATATATATGTGTAAAAAAAAGTTTAAAAAATCAATAGAAAATGAAAAGGATTGATTGATTTCAATAATATTTTTTATCATGTAGATAATTTTCTTTAATTTAAATATAATAATTAAGTTAAAGTATATATTTTTTTAAATAAAGTTACTTGGAGTAAGTCATTAAAAAAAATTATTAAAATAATATTTTTCAAAAGAAGTAATTTTTGATCAACTTCATCATTATTAAAACCTTTTTCCCAAACATTTTCCTTTTACTTTATATAATTTAATCATCGTCAACAAAAACAAAACAATTTAGTAAATTTTTTCTTAAATTTGTATTAATTTTATTAAATCTTTTTTTCCTTCATTCCTCTTCTACCTATATTAATTTTGTCATCTTCACCGTGTAAGTGAGTGTATTTTTGAGTAAAATTATATACACAAAATTGAGTACTACATCTTCAGGATACTAGAATGAGGAGTAATTTTCATTGGATACTTTATCAATACTTAAATTAGCAAAGTGATGATGTAATATATATTGGTTTTTCATGAATTAATTAGATGACTTGATCATAATCTATATAAATTGTATTCAATATTGATAATTACGTTGACTTTTTTTACATTGTACTAATTAGATAAAAAAAAGAAACTTATAAGGCACTTTCAATATGTTACTTCCACCATTTACACGTAATTAATAAATCACTAAAATTTCATCTCATCGATAATATTCTAATGACAATTCTTTTATAAATTTTTGTATAAATAAAAATAATTTGAATATGTGTTCCAATTCATTAAATGTGGAACCTAACAACATTAATATGAGACACCAATAAATTGAGTTGAAGATTATAAACTTGGTTTTGAGTAAAAATGTTTGTTGTAGTAGTGATAATTTATAAATAATAACTTTTGAAGTGTCAAATGAATTGAATTGTTCCATGTGGAATTAGACTCAACACATAAACAACAAAAAAACATTATTATAACAGTATAACAGTTGAAATTAGTCTGATTTATAGAGAGAAAAACTAGAGAGAAGTCAAAGAAATTAATACAATATGTAGATCACTTAAATAGTTCTTTTATATATAAAGTATTATACGTATAAGTGTCGATTACATAGAATGTATACATGTGAAGGTATCACACGACATAAAAGTAAAAAGTAAACATATTCATAGTCTTAAGTCAACCACCCATGACTCGGATTAATGATCAATGATAAATGTTTAAAAAATACTAAAATTAACATTATTTAATATATTTTTATTTAATGATTAAATATGAAAAGATGTTTCTTAAAATATTACATAACTTTTTGTGTTTGAAAAATAAACTATCAAGGATATTTTATTTTATTTTTTGGCCTTTGCTTCCAAGCAAAGATTTTGATGAATCTATTAAAAAAAATCGAAATAGAATTAAGATAAAATAATAATTCAGTGGACAGGATTATGTATTTTCAAACTTTTTATATTATCTTACAATTTTAATTTTTTTAAGAGATTATATTAATTTTTTTAAATAATTATTAACATACAATATAGGTTATAAAAATAAATTTATTATTTATTATTTTTAAAATATATTTTTTATTAATTAAATTATTTTTTGTCTTTATTTTATATTAAATATTTATTTTTTAAAATATATAATTTTAAATTTTATTAATTTAAATTATTATGTTATTATATACTATAAAAATAATAGATAATCTTTAGTAAACAACAAAGTTAATTGGGATGCCATGACGACCCACGCGTGTCCACTGTCATCCAATGATGGGTGGAATTCTATAGAAGAATTTATAAAAGAAAAATAAATAACAAGACGGGGGTGTACGGATTCCCATTCACAAACTTTAATAACGAGAAATATAATGTAAGCTGTTATCCTAATAAAAATATTTATTAATTATAATTTATTAAAATATAATTAATATTAAAAATAAATAAAACTTCTCTATATTTTTATTATAAATAATAAAAATTATTATGTTGAAATCATTATTTATATATTAATGGTCATGAACATATCTAGACAAATCTCATTGACATGACAAAGATTGTTATATATATATTACAAACCAATAAAACTCTTTTCTCTCTCAAATCACGTTTACTCTTCAAAATCTGATATCATTTGAAAAGAAGAATTACTACCTATAATCATCTTTCTTTCAAACCCATTACCATCTTGGTTGAATTCTTAATCTAGACTAAAAACCAATAAGACTCACAATTCAATGAAAACCAACCAAAATAAATAGCATAATATATCACATTTTGAATATTTAAATATACTTCAAATCTTTCAAAGTTTTCTTTAGAATATAGAAGATCAAAAACATTCAAAAATTCAGACAATTGCATGTATAATTTCTAAACTTATTGAAATCAAAAAGAAAAAATCATCTTCTAAAAATAATTCTCAAAAGAAATAGCTATCCTCACCTATAATCACTATAAAAGAGAGAGGAGAGTCATCTCTAAAATCTTTTTTAAAAAATTGAGTATATTTTAAAACAAACTACTCAAGATTTTATCACAGGTAAAGATTTCATGACAAAGTTTTTTATATTTTTGGACAAAATATATTTTCAAAACAAGAATTTCATAACATGAATTCTTTATAAAATATATTTTAAAAAATAGTTTCTATGAAACTTGGAACCAAACAAAAACAACAAAATACTATAGAGTGTTTTGGATTCATCCAATCCTCAAAACTTCTATTTCAAAACTTTTGATTATTGGGATCATGAACCAATATGGTTCGATATCTCTTTAATTCAAAAGCTAGAATATTTTTTATTACAGATATTCTATTTTAAAACCATTAAATCTACCAAAATATCTTGGATTCATACCCGTTGGTGGAAGTCATTTAGATCACTACCAGAAATCCAAGAAAGTTATAACTTGTTCAAAACACTCTCGAAACCACCAGAAAATGAAAGAAGGATGACAACCTTGGGCATATTCTCTGCAAAACCATACCTTTTTTGGGTATATTTATTGTCCCTTAAACATGTATATGACCCAAGAAATATGAGTAAAATCAAGTGGTGGACAACACCCAATCTCCTTAAAACAATTCCAAAACTGGTGGTGGAAGAATGGGATGAAAAACTTCAGGCAATCCAACACCAATTCTTAGCTCTGATACCATAAGTGTACCAAGGATATAAAGAGTTAATTAAAGAGGAAATACTAAAGAATAAAAACATAAGATTAATGAACAAACATATTATATTGATAAGTTAGGCGACTTAGTCGATCATAAGTATTAAAAAAAATATAAATATTAAAATAAGAAAAGTAAAGAGACATTAGTAACTGACACTATTGAATCGATACCAAAGGTAAAACGGTTACAAGAGTGACCGACAACGTACTATTCAAAGAATTGTGTAAAGCGATTATTATTGTAAAAAGTGTCAGACAGAACACTGTTCACCAAATAGTAACAACATCTACAGTATAAAGTTGACAACAAAATATTATTCACAACAGTGCAAAAATCTCCAACAGTCAAATATTTGACTATAAAAGGAAAGCTCATCTTCATTCAAAACTAAGTCTTTTCTTTGCAAGCCTTAAGCCCTTCTCTAAAAAGCATTCAAAACCTTACTGTGTTTTATATTAAAACCCAAGTCTTGTTTCAACCACATAATAATTCTTTCTCAAAGCCTCCTATCCACCACTCTTTATTTTCCTTCAATAATCTTCTTGTATATTCTCAAGTTTATGTAAGTTATATTTATCTTTGCAAGTGTGTTTCTAACGCCCTGTTGATGTCACCATGATGTTGATGTTTTAGTGATGCCCTATTAATGTCACTATGATGCTAATGTTTAAGTGACATCCTGTTGATGTCACCATGATGGGCTCTGAACCCTTTTGAAGCCTTATGCATTAGGCTTTTACATTTTACAATGAATGTGCTTTTAACCTTGATGCAAGTAGTTAAGTTTCTAATCCTAATACAACTTATAAAGCCTAAATGTCATTTTACTTGTATAAGGTCCAAGGGTCATTTTACATGGGTTTTATAACAATCTTTTTTTGGAGTGATATCTAAATAGTTTTTCTCATCATCCCCAAACGTTTTGAATTGTCTGATGTAGAGTCGTTAGACGTTTTACTTGAAAGATCCAGTTTTATTTTTTGATAGTTACTGCATGGTATCCATATGTTCTTCTGTTCTTGCTGCAGCATGTGATGCATTTGTATTGGCCTTTAGAGCCAAGAGCTAGTGTTGAGTTGAATGAGATATTACATGTGCTCTGATAAGTAAACTTATCCTCAATTAAGGTTAACTGGGTTACATAACCCAAGGTACGTTCAAGTTAGTAATTTGTAGCTATGTGAAAGATGCTTTACATAACATATTATTTACGAGTGAAAAGATAAGTAATATGTTATGTAGATAATTAAGGTTAAACAAAAGTTATGGCAATGAAACAATGAGTTATACTTTGTGTAGAACTTTCTCAAATTTTTCTTGTTTTCTGCTATCAAAAGTTATAACTATGATATCTATGCATATGGTGTAACGGGTGAGAGGTAGAAAGGAATTCGGTTATATTATGTGTATATAACAAGATAAGAACTCTACCCCCTTTAAAGCAAGAAGGGGGCGGTCTCCGCTTATATGGCTAAGGGATAGTATTCAGGGGCGGAGGAACCCGGTCCGAGGGATCTACAAATTGAACCCGGCGGTAATTTGGTAGGTTCTATAGGGCTGCAAAAGTATTCAGGGGTGGCAGAACCCACTGGATGAGAGGTAGAAAAGAATACCCCTAATTAATTATGGTGTCAGAACACACGTAATCCAGTTAACACAAAAAATAATTTGTAGCATACAATTACTATACCTAGAGAATAATCTGCTTTGAATTGCACTAATGGCACCTACCTTAACAAAAAATAATTTGTAGCAGACAATTACTATACCTAGACAGTTACAACCTTTACCAGCAATGCAGTCAATGCTATGATACACGAATTGAGGTTATCTCAAGTTTGAATAAATAATGTTTTCCTTTAATAAACTATCACGAACTTAAAAAAAAAATTGATAATTTAACTATAATTAATTGAGATACATGTTGAAATACCGTTGGTGAATAAATAAAAAGCCATTTAGTTTTTGCGGGCTTTCGTCAAATGGTAGCCCATTATGATAGATCTGAAAACAGTGAGGCCCACTTTTCTAAAGGATCAGCATAAAAGATTGAAACTCGGCCACGTCCTTTAATTTTTATATGAATGGCCGCTCATAAAATGTTTGATGTTTTTGCTCAAACAGACAAGAAGTATGTACTATGGCCCACTGTCACCCATATTAATAAAATCACCATATCATATGCACGTATTATTAATAAGCAAGCCTGGCATGTGCTAATTAGCTAGCTCGAGCAAAGGTTATCTACTCCATTTTGTCTGTTATCACCAAATCCTTTAAGTAGGAGAACTGTTTGATTTTTTTATATGAAATTCAAATATATAAGTTAAATTTTATTTTAATAGATGGTGATCTACCAAAAATGAGGGACGTTAGGTTTGATAATTGAATCTAATTTTTTTTTTCCTTTTTTTTGGTATAAGAACTAAAAAGAATACCAAATTTTAAATTATTTAAGAATAGTAACTGTTTAGACATATAAATTGATCCAAAATTCGATCCAACTAATATCCCGAGCCATCAGACGAGTCAGCCTAGAAGACCTATCCGTGCTCATAACGTCACTAATAAAAAAGGTATGCCTTCACATAGGAGTTTGATGTTGGAAGAACGACTTCCAAACTAAGCCATAATTTGGTCAACTTTAAGCTTTAGATGTATTTCTTTTACGCTTGTACCCATATGACATGCTTTGATATGTACACTCTATGTAATCGACACATGTACATGTAATGCTCTCTCTACCTCATAAGAGATCCACACATTCTATAAAAATTCTCTAATTTTTTTCTAGTTTCTCTCTGTAAATTCGATGTGATCAGCTTATGACATTCAATGTTACGGGAGAGCACTCTACCTATTCTGTGATCGACGTGATCAACTCTCTCTTAAATTTCAAAGCATTCTACCTAATTCTTTGACCAAGGTGATCAATTTTGTGTCAAAGCACTCTACTTAGTTCTTTGACTGAGGTGATCAACTCGTAACATTCAATATTGGGGGAAAGCGCTTTACTTGGTCTATAATTGAGGTGCTTAACTCTCTCTTAATTGTCAGAGTGTTCTATCTAATTCAACTCTATGTTAGAGTGCTCTACTTAGTTCTTTAACCGAGATGATCAACTCATGACATTCAATATTAAGAAAGAACGTTCTATCTGGTCTATGACTGAAGTGATCAACTCTCTCTTAAGTCTCAAAGCGTTTTACCAAGTTCTTTGATCGAGGTGATCAAGTTGTGACATTCAATATTGGGAAAGAATGTTCTACCTAGTTTGTGACTAAGGTGATCAACTCTATCTTAAACATTATAGCATTCTACCTAATTCTTTGACAGAGGTGATCAACTCTGTGTCAGAGCGCTCTACCTGTTTCTTTAACCAAAGTGATCATCTCGTGACATTCAATATTAAGGGATAGTGTTCCACTTGGTATGTGACCAAGATGATTAACTCTTTTTTAAGTGTCAGAGCATTCTACTTGGTTCTTTGACCGAGGTGATTAACTCGTGATATTCAATATTAGAGGATAGCGTTCCACTTGGTCTATGACCTAGGTGATCAACTTTCTCTTATGTGTCAGAGCACTCTATTTGGTTCTTTGATCGAGGTGATAAACTTTATGTCAGAGCGTTCTACCTGGTTCTTTGACCGAGGTGATTAGCTCGTGACATTCAATATTGGGGGAAAGCATTCACCTAGCCTGTGACCGAGGTAATCAACTCTCTTTTAAGCGTCATGGAATTCTACCTGGTTCTTTGATCGAGTTGATCAACTCTGTGTCAAAGTGCTATACCTGGTTCTTTGACAGAGATGGTCAGCTCGTGACATTCAATATAAAAAGAGAGCATTTTACTTAGTCTGTAATTGATGGCTCTATGAAAGTAGAGTAATTAGTGTATTTTTTTACTTAATATTTACTTATTTTATTCAATAAATAGTATCTTTGGGGTCAAAAATATCAAAATATAAACTTTTTAGTGAAAAGCGAGTAAAAATATAATTATTGAATTTTTTTGGGATTTTTATAAAAAATTTATGGATTGTTTATGAATTTTTAGCGTAAGATCAATCAAGAGCTACCACGTGGCCTTCCACGCAAACAAAGGAATTGACTGGGCAAGCCACGCAGACGCCACATGTCAGCACAACATTCAATATGAGTTCGAGCTTGGTCAAACTACGTTGCCACGTTTCGCTACACCATTACTTCGCACGTTCCACCTGTGCTCCACGCCATCCATTTCCACGAATCATGTCGTGCCATGTGTCACTTACTTAGCAAGCATTGACTCTGACTGGTCTCCCCTACTATGCGTCGTTTCCTGATTCGCCCAATGAATTCCCGATGCCACGTATCACGTTGTGATTGGCTAGCGTTGTCAGTTTTGCTTGTTTTGATCGTAGCCCTTGATCTGAAGCTGATCTGATTGTATAGATCGCACCTAAGCAATATTTAAGCCCCTAATCATCCTATAAACCCAAAGTGGCCTCCATTAGCATAATTTTGGTCAATATTTGAAGCTAAAAAGAGAGAAAAATACAAAAAAATCAATAGGGGACACAATTTTAGTGGAGATTAAAGAGGATATTAACATTACAATTCAAGAGATTGATCGTATTTCTTCTTTTATTCTTTTCTTTATCAATTTTTATGTCTTTCTTTATGAAAAATATGAGATTTATGAACATAATTATGTATAATTAATTTATTAATCTAGGCATCTTATGAATCCAATTTTTACCATGTGATGAGCTAATATTTTATCCCAATTATAAATTTGATTTAATTATATTATTTAATCTAAATTTTATGCCATTAATTGTTTGGCCAACAATTTATTTATAGAACCAATTAAATAGATTTGAGAGAGTTATTTAATTGTTTGTCTTGATTAAATAACATGCATAGTTTCTAGGCAAAAATGTATGTGATCCATAATTGATGAACTTAATAAGCAATATGTAATTTAATTGGCATGAGAGTGTGATTAAATTAATTACTATATGACGTGTAGTTTACTTGAGAGAGGAACACATGTTAGGTTAGATTTAATTGAGCATGTAATTAATTGATAATTATATTGAGGGGATTTTAGTGATTCACATGTTTAGAAAATTAGGGGATTAAGTGTTCCTAGATATTTTCTCATATATATTTTTAGTCATCAAATCTCATTTAATTAATTATTTATATTTACTTTTAGTTATTTTAATTTTGTTTCCTTAAAATATAAAAACACAAAA
Organism: Hippophae gyantsensis; assembly: GCA_030763125.1. Taxonomy (NCBI): domain Eukaryota; kingdom Viridiplantae; phylum Streptophyta; class Magnoliopsida; order Rosales; family Elaeagnaceae; genus Hippophae; species Hippophae gyantsensis. The sequence continues at coordinate 467,585 of CM061030.1, forward strand.
AAAAATTGATTTTATTTTTTTAATTTTAAAAATTAGTTTCTAATAAAATAATCTCTATGAGAACGATATTTTCTTATTATTATATTACTTGTTGCGATACGCATACTTGCGTATTCATTGCACATATTTTATGTGTGATGATCAGTAATCGAGGTGATCAATTCTCTCTTAAGTATTAAAGCATTCTACCTAGTTCTTTGACCGAGATGATTAACTTTGTGTTAGAATGCTCTATCTGGTTCTTTAATCGAGATGATCAACTCATTGCATTCAATATTAGGAGAGAGAGCTCTATCTAGTCTGTGATCGAGGTGATCAACTCTCTCTTAAGCATTAGAATATTCTATTTGGTTCTTTGATCGAGGTGATCAACTCGTGCATTCAATATTAGGAGAAAATGCTCTACTTGATCTGTGATCGAGGTGATCAATTCTCTCTTTAAGTGTCAAAGAATTCTACTTGGTTCTTTGATCGAGGTGATCAACTCGTGATATTCAATATTAAGGGAGAGTGTTCTATCTAGTATGTGATCGAGGTGATCAACTCATGATATTCAATATTAGGAGAGAACATTCTACCTAGTCTATGATCGAGATGAACAACTCTCTTTTAAGTATTAGAACACTTTATCTGATTCTTTGACTAAAGTGATAACTTTATGTCAGTCCATTTTACCTAATTTTTTGACCAAAATAATCAACTTGTGACATTTAATATTGAAAGAGAGTATTTTACTTAGTATGTGACCAAGATAATGAATCAACTTTCTCTTAAGCGTTAGAGCGTTATATGTGATTCTTTGATCTCTTATTAAAACGCTATGGATCATTTTCTAAATTGCCTTTGAGGTTTGCTATATCTTCAATTATGTCCCTAGGGTTTATAAAATGTCACAAATGTCTTTGTGTTTTAATGGTGTTAATCCTCCACTCATTACTATTCTTTGGCTCTGATACCAATTTTTCTGCAGATCGATACAATCGTAATCTAGAGTTAAAATTATCCTAGTTGAATGTCTTTGTGTATTTATTGATGGTAATAAATTATTTAAAAAACTTATTATTTTACTATATAAATCTAATTTTCTTCTGTATTCATTACAATTGCATAATATGTTATGTTCTTCATTATATTGGTTACTTAACTCTAATCCTGACTCTATTAATTGTCTTTTAAAATTAAAAATTACTCTTTTATTTGTTAAATCTAATAATTCTAATTTATGTACTAATAATTCGATATTCATTTATTTTAGTTGTTTATTTCTAAAAATAAATTCTATTTTTCTGGTTTAAAGATATTATACCTTGTTGTAAGCGAATATTTCAATAAATCTATAATTATCATACCTGAATTTAATGGGTCCACTACGGTCTTCCCTTCTGTTCGTCTTCTTTTGTTACACTTGTTATGTCTCAGCTTCGCTCACACCTCAACACCTTCTTGGTAATGATGAGCTTTTACATCCGTACATGAATGGTGTCCAATAGTTGACTTACTAGAGAAGAGTAATAGAACTCCATTTTATTCAAAATATAATAATTATTACAACTTAAGGCCAATTAAGAACCTTGAAATGGGTGCTTAGCCGTTCATAGTTATTGGATATTTCGTTATTGGATTCTAGATTTCTAGATAGAAAGGTTTTTTTATACTTGAGTGTTTTAGAGTAGAGAGCTATGGATTTCTATCTGTTTGTCCGTGTCCTGAAATGATAATAAGGGTTCCTTTTATAGAATAAAGAATCCATGTTTACAAGACTAAATTTATTATTTTACCCTTGCTTTAATAATTCATCTGATTTTCCCTTTTTTAAAGGATAACCATTACATTTCTCCTTGGCATATACTGCCGACTAAGATGTGGGGTCTACATCTTTATTTCTTTTGTAGTCTTCTGTCGACAACTGCTTTTCTTATTTTTCTTTGTCATTTTTTGCCGATTGTTCCTTTGATGATGTTGATGATGACACATCTTCATCTTCTCGATCTTTGATGCAAAGAATGCACCTATGGTCTTTGGTGGCTTTTTTTGGCATAGAAGCAAAATACCTTCCTGGTTTCTTGACCAATTTCTAAGTTGTTCCAATTAAAATTGGTTTCATATTTGGTGATTTTTTCACCATCTTCTTCTGATAGAGCCATGCTACTGTGAGAAATGATGATAACTTTACTGGTTGAATAATTTACTTTAATCTCAGTAGAATTGTCGATCTTTCTGAGTTCATAGTAAATTTGGCTTAGCATTTGTCCTATTAATACACAAAGTTCTTCTGTGTTAAATTCATTTTCTGGAAGTGCCCTTGGTTTGGGAACCTTTCTATTTGTGTTGGAAATCTCTATCTTGATGAAGTGGTAGGGACTAATACTTCCTTCCTCATTCCAGTCCATTAATGAACTAAAAAATCTAAGATAAACAGGTTTATCACCTGCTTTAATTTTTCTTCTGAAATTCTTAATTGCTCTTTTAAAATTTTCTGGGAAATAATTTAATTCACTTAAATTAATTCCTGGATATATATTTTGTATTAATCCTGCATGAAATGCTTTATACACAAAAATTGGTACAGCTCCTTCCAATATATTGAATTTACTACCTCAGGAAATTCCTTGTCTGTAGTATAGAATTTCATATCTTCAATATGTTCTTGGGTATATTTTCTTGCTAAATTATAGAGACTTAACCATTGTAGTTTGTTGAGGTTTCTGTATTGGTCTTTTTCATCTTCAATGACTGGAGTAGTTTTAGGAGATGTCTCCCTGAATAATACTGAATGTTTTGTTATTTTTGATGTCTCTGGTGGAGATGTTTCTCTAAATAGTATTGGAGGCCTTGCTATTTTTCCAAGATTTGTCAATCTTCTTAGAGGTGTTGGTTGTTGTTGTAGTACTACAGAATAATTTCTTACTATCTCCTTTGGAGTTATTAGTTTTGGTGTTTTATAGTTGGCATAACTACCTTCAGCTTCTATTCTGTTGGTGAAGGCTTTATGAGTTACTCCACTAAATCCTAGAATAGATTTGCTAGCTTCTACCAAGTTGTTATAAATTCTTGGTTTTGGGCCATTATAAACCATATAAACTTTTTTTTGTTCTTCTTTTTCTACTTCATCTGCCTAATTGGGTTTAGAAGTTTTTTGTGAACTGTTAGGTTCTTCCTTTTTTAAAAGAGATTCCTCATTTGAGGTTCTGCTCTCTAGAGGTTGTTTTGAACATTTAAGTTCTTCATGTTTTATTCCTGTCTCCGTAAGAGATTTCTCGAGATATAGCAACTCGAGTTGTTCCTGTAGGATTTTTATCTCCTTTTCTTTTATCTTGATCTTAATATCAAGATATTCCATTCCTGTAATCATAAAAATAGTTAGAGGTGCTAATTTTCTGGTAAGAGCATCAACCAAGCTATTTTTATGTCCTGGAAGATGTTCAACATTAAAATTGTAATGGTTGAACCATTGTTGCCATCTAATTAGTCTTCCTTGTTTATAATCTCCTGTAATATTAGTTCTTAAAAAATAACCAAAATTCTTGTTATCTATTCTAATAATGAATCTAGAACTTATGACATATATTGCAAATTTCTTAATAGCTTTTTTAACAGCTAAGTATTCTTTTTCATTACTATGATAATTTAATTCTAGCCCTTGAAAAGACCCTGATGTGTATCTGCAAAGATATTCATCTTTGTCATCTACTCTTGCTTTAAGGATTGCTCCCTAATATTCTTGTGAAGCATCCGTTTCAATTATCATTTTATCATCTGGTCCTAGATGGTATAAAGTTGGTAATTTTTTTACTTTTGCTTTTACTCTATTCATATATAGAGTATCTTCTTCTGTCCATTTCCAGACATGATCTTTTTTCAATTTTGCTTGTAATTGTTTTCTCATTTCTGCAAGTTTCTTGATATAGGCTTCTGCATATGTTAGACATCCTAAAAATCTTTGTAATTGGTTTTTATCTTTTAATTCACTAGGAAAACCTTGAATATTATTTAGTATATGAGGTTGTAGATTATGTTTTCCGTCTTCAATCTCCAATCCTAAGTATTTGATTTTTTGTTGAGCAAGTACTGCTTTCTTTTCAGAGAGTACAATGCCTTCTTTTCTACATTCTTGTAATATATTGATAATATCCAAATAATGTTTATTTAATTCATTACTGAAAAACAAAATATCATCTATGTAAACACAACAAATATCTTGTAATTTCTTAAAAATATTATCCATATATCTTTGAAAAATACCTAGAGCTTGTTTTAATCCAAATGGTATTATCGTCCATTGGAATTTTACTTGAGGGCAACTGAATGCTGTTAATTTTTGGGATTTTTCATCTAATCTTATTTGCCAAAACCCACTTTTGCAATCGAAACTTGAGAAATATTTCTTTCCTTTTATTAATGATAGTAGTTCTTCCTTTTTTGGAATGAAGTATCCATCATCAATGGTCTCTTTATTTAATGCTTTGAAGTTTATTACCATTCTCTTTTTCCCTTTTCTTTTCTCAACTTCTATTTCAACTAAAAATGCTGGACTAGAGTGAGGTGAATTACTTGGTATTATGACTTTTAATTCCAAAAGTTCTTCAATTTGTTTTCCAAATTCAATGTCTTCTGGAGTATAAATCATTGGTTTTACTCTTACGACTTTGTTAGGATCTCTTAATTTTATATTGACTATTGTTTTAGATTTATTAATTTTTGGATCCAAAGGATTTTCTGCACTGGCTGTTTTTAATAGTCTTCTAATACCTGTTAAGGCTTTATCTTCCTGTATTTCATTGAGAAAAGAGTTTTGTTTTTCTTCTATGTCTAATGAAATATTTTCTAGACAAGGTTTTTGTTTTTGTTAGTCTTCTATCTCACCACGTTTTCGCTTTTTATGTTGTTGCATAAAAGTTGGGTTTGAGACAGTTAGAACTTTTCTTACTTTAGAGACATATATTGTATCTCCTTCTAAAGTTGTAAGACTTATTTTGTCAGAATGTTGTGTGAAAGGTTGATATAAATTTAAGAAATTATTTCCTATTAACAAGTCTACACCTGTTTCTTGTTGATATATAGTAGGAATATGAAAGTTTTCTTCTCCTATTATTATATCAGTATCTTTTAATACTTGATTGAGTCTTATTGTGATATTATTAGCAATTCTTATAATCAAATCTTTAGGTACTTGTTTCCAGTTGTCTTCTGGAAATACATATCTATTGGTTACACACATACTAGGTCCTGTATCTATATATGCATGTAAATGATAAGTGTTATAACCTTTAAATTTTAGTCCTACTTTAATGTAAGTACTATTTGGATTTGTAATACTATACAAATCATTCATTTTCTGATGAAGAATATTCATGATCTGAATATTTATATTCTGAGTCAGTTATTTCTTTTTTAGTTTCTTCTAATAGATAAATACTGTAAGTATCATCTATATCAGATTCCTCAATTGGTTCTAATTCCATTTTGAAGACTTCTTCTAAAATTTTTGCTTTCTGTGGAAATTTCTTTTTAAATTCTTTTTTATGTTAAAGTCTCCTTGGACATTCATTTGCATAATATCCTTCCTCATTATAGATCCAACATCTGCATTTTTTCTTTCTTGAAGGGCAATAATTCCTTTTTTCAGAAGGTTTATAAACTTTTCTTCTAAAATATCTTTTCTTGTAGTTTTCTTTATTGAATCTCTTTTTATATTTTTGGAAATTTTGTTTTCTAAATTTATATTTTTTAAATCTTTTATATTTTTATATTTTTGTTTATAAGATTTTATATTGCATCCATATTTTCCTAGCATTCTAAAATCTCTTGTATCACAATTTTTTTTATCATTTCCTCTTATTTGTTTATATTCTTTTCTTTCTTGGCATTTTATAATGATCTAATCTCTAAGACTTCTTATTCTTCCTCCTAGAGTTTCTGGTAGAGTTTCTGGTATAGTTTCTCTATTTCTTTGTTCCCAATTTTCTGTTAAAGTTTTATATAATGTTCCAGGTAATTTTTGAAAAAACATTTCTTTATAAATTGTTTGTATAGAGGGTGGTAATTTATGGTAATACATTTCATATTCACAAATAAAAGAATCTATATAACATATGTTACAAATTTCCATATTTGTTAGATAACATTTAGCTTCATTGATTTCATTTTCACTGGATTCAGTGATAGACCTTCCTTTATCTTTCCCAATAAATTCTTTGTATATTTCATTTATTACTGTATCTAAGTATTCTCTTCCTATGAAAGCATTTCCTTGCATTAATAAATGTTGTTGATCTGTTAAGTTTGAAAACCAAACTTTTACATTTCCTGTCATTTTATGTGTTATAAGCACTCTACAAGTTGAAGGATTTGTTTGGGTAGTTGGAGAAGTTTCTATGAGAATGCTCATCCCACTAGACCATTCATCTAAAACTTTTTTTTTCTATCTCTTATACAATCTAAATTTAGAAGTTTAGATTTATAATTATCATGGAGTTTGAACTCTGGTGGAATACTACCTCTAGTTCCCCAATGCAACCCTTCCTCCATTTTAGGTGGTTGTCTTCTTCTATATGTAGTATCATGTTGTTCTGATCTTTGTCTACTTCTTTCCTCCCTATGTGGGTCAGATGTTTCTTCTTGGTAAGGGACTGGTAATGAAATTAGTTTCATATGACCTTTTGGGGTCATGTTTTCTAGTTTTGAATCAGTTTCACTGATTATTGTCATATCATCATCTTCTTTGTTACTACAAAGTTTTCCAATATAATGTTCTTCTATTTCTTTATTGGTTAATGTCAATAATTTGACCAATGTTTCTATATCCCTATTCTCAGGGTTCATAAATTCTTTTTCTAATTTCTTTCTATATTCCATTAATTTGGAATTATTTCTTTATTCTTAGATTGTTCCTCATTTTTCTTTTCTCATTTTTAGGAATCAAAGAATATGATTTCCTTGGTGGTTCTTCTTTTAATCTTTCTAAAGGATCATATTTATAATCTATTTTTAGATTGTATACATCTTTCCTTAATTTTGAAAATTCTTTATGCATATTTTGTTGTAGTTTATTATAACCATACTCCTTTATTTTCTTTAATGGTTCTCTTTGTATATATATTATTTCTTGTAAATATTTTATGTTTGATTCCTGGACTAGATCAATTTCTTTTGTTAATAATTGTATAGTTTCAAATAGTATTGCTTGATTTTTTGCCACATCTACTAGGCTTCTATTTATTTCTAAATGCATATTTTTTATTTTATCTTTAAACATGATTTTTCCCTAATATGTAATCATGAACTAATGCTTTCATTATTTTAACTTTATTTTCTAGTTTTTTAACTTCTTGTTGATTTGAAGTTACTTCTTGTTGATTTGAAGTTTCTTCTTCATGATCTATAAAAGTAAATCTTGGAATGCTATTACTATTTCTTCCTGTTATTAAGGGTTTTTTTAATATCTAATTTCCATTCTTCTGGTATTTCAAAGTCTGTTAGTATTTCTGGTTTTATTATTTGTCCAAATTCTTTAAATGTTTTATCTATTTCTATAAATTTATTTTGTCCATATATTGAACTATTATGACTATTTGTTAAAGAATATGCCACTAGATAATGTATTGAAAATGGATGATTTCTTTCTTTCATTAAATCTCATCTTTCAAATTCATAAGCTAGACTTAATACTTGGTTTAGATTTTTATCTTGTATATTTATAGCAAATCTAGGATATGCTGTAAACTTTAGTTTTTGGTATCCTAAATTTTCATAGATCATTCCTAATAAATCATCTTGTCTATTTACTATTCTATTGTCTAATAAAGCTATTTTTATTGGTGTATCTATTCCTTCTCTAAAATGAGCTTTTATTAATATTTGGATTCCTCCTAAATGGATGTATCCAATTTTTTCTTTATCCTTTCGAGGAATTTTAGATAATTTGTTTAATATGGTTTTTTTATCAATTAATGGTATATTATATCTTCTTTTTGCATCTGTAATTTTAATACTCATTTCCTTGTTACTTATACCATAATATATTATATTTTTTCTAAGAAATATTTTTCTTAATAAAAATGATGGGTCTTTAAATCCATCTCCTTCTTTAAGATTTAATTTTACTTTTTGAATTTCTTCAAATTTCTTTTTACTTGTTACCATTTCTTGTGAAAAAAATCCTGAAATGTCTTCTGTTTCTATATCTAATATTTCTTGGTTTATTTTTTCCTCTTTCATACTTTTTTTATATCCTCAGGAATATTTTTGATGAGTGTTAATTTTAACTTTCGTTATGTTTTTAAGGATATTTTTGAATTTTTTAAAACCTGAAAGGTATTTTTGAAAATTCTTTAAACCTTAGGTATATTTTTTATTTTTGTTCAAATGTTATACTTGTTTCTTTGATCAAGGTGATTAATGACATTGATTTTTTCTTACTTTTGTTGAAATTTGATGGATATTAATGTTTGAGATATCTTCAGTAACATTTTAAAGTTTTTTATTTAAATTTTAATATCTTCAACGTTTAATGTATCTTCACGTATATCCTAAATTTTAACAGCCGTGATGTAAACTGTTAAATGAACAGTTTTTTAAAAGAAAATGAGGTGGCCTGGGTTTTAAGAAAAATCAGATCGTTGTTGTTCGTTTTTATCAAGCTTCATTGAGGTGGGTTTTTAGCGCAGTCCTTGGTTATTTCGAAAAACAAGGCAAGCTTCATTGAGGTTGCCTCATATTTAGATTCCGAGAGAAGCAAAATTACTCTTTTACACCTGAACTTTATATTCTCTTTTAACTCCATTTATATTAAAGGGTATCATTGATATTCTTAAAATTTTAAAGACATTAATAAAGATATCTGAAACATCAAATGTATCATTAAAATTTTCCCAGTTTCTAGAAAAGAAAAATTAATATTAATTTGAGAGTGACCAAGTGTTTTTTATCATGTTGATCACGATGAATTGAATGAGGCTTAAGGGTAATATTACTTATTTCAAATTTAAGATAAGATGTATAAATAATATGATATAATATGTATATTTAAATTTATAAAATTATATTAAATAATAAATTATTTAAAATTTTGATATATTTATCGTATATAATAATAATAATATTTTTTAAATTGATGGTATTCCAATCAATAATAACCATATTATTTACTTACTCTTTTGTTAATTTATAATTTGTCTTTAGCGTACTTTCTAGAATGAATATCTTATTGGGCCATCATAAATATCTTATTGGTTCCCTTCCGTATCATAAGGCGTTGAAGGTGGGCTTGGGCCATTCTTTAAGTAAGAATGCAGGGGTGTAGCCATGGCAAGTTGAAGTTGGAAGTTGGAATTTGGATTGCGTTGTGGACAATGGACCAATTTAAAGTAGTCTTATTTGTTCTTTTTATGTCGTAGGAAAAAAGAAAAAAAAAATCTCACCGCAAGTAAAATAGTATTGAGCTTGCACCCAAACCATACTGCTAGTCAAAAAACCATACCGACTTGCAAGGTTGCAAGATTGATTGAAAGATGGCATAAAAGGATGAACAAATATATAAGGAATGTAAATATATAATAATACCCTGAAATGTCATAGTACGCAATACATGTAAATCAGAGTACAAATAATAAAAACTACAACTCACAACTCATATGTATTTTGTCTTTACTTATTATATACCAAATCCTACTATTATTTTGTTACAATTTTAATATTCCCCTACTCCATTATACAAACATGTTTTGTTTGTTTCAAACACAAGTTGTATCTTTATGCTCATCATTGATCATAAAGACAAAATATCTTTCACTTTTCTTTCTCGCTCTTATTTTATAATGAAATCAATCATTCTTTTTTTCTTTTCTCAAAAGCCCCCACTAAAGTTATAGCAAAAAAAAAAAAAACTATAAAATTGTGAAACTTCTTGTTGTCATGTAGTTATTAATTAGCTTTCTTCCTTTCCAATTCCGATAAATACTTTTCCAAACATGATTAGGGGAAAATTAACTTCGTAACTTTTTATAATTTACCCTTTACAACTAAAAATATTATGATAAAAGAATTGATCTTTTTTTAGTTCAAAATAAAAGAATTAATGAGTATTTCTTTACAAACACCAACACTAGAGGAAGGAAAAAACAATGAGTCAAACCAAAGAAATAAAAAAGACTACGAAATTAGGTACGTAAGGAAACATGTGGGTCTTAAATCGACTTATTAGTTTTTGGTGCAAAAGAAAAAAAAAACCAATTTTTTTTTATCAAAATTAGAATAAAAAAAAATTACTTTCTCATGCAACTTGCGAGGAAAAATAATAATAATTATTTTTGATAATGTATATTTAGTAATATATATATATATATATATATATATGGTATTGTATATCTATTGGTTTTAGGGATATCTATATTTAGTTCCTTTAGATATATCTAATTTACTTGTAATTTTTATATAAAAACATCATGTATATTCATTTGATTACAGAATAGAATACAATTATTAAGTATTTTTAACGTGGTATCAAAACCACTATTCTTGTCTTTCTAGCAGTTTTGTCTTTTCTGGTGTTATTTAACTCTTATAGCTTCCGCTGTCACAATAGCCACTTCAATCATTCACTGTTGAACCTCCGACGTCTTTCAGCCGTTGTCTTTAGGTTTCGAAACTACAGTCGTCGTTGTTAAGGAGTTTCGCACCATACAAACCACTGCAATCATCGCCGTCGCCGTGCATATTGTTCCGAAATTTTTTCTACATATACCGCTGTGATCGGCTCGACCGGATCTACACAACCGTGGAAGTATTGCAACCATCGGACACAGCACGCTCCCTCACGCGCTGCATAAACGATCTACATGTCCGTTCACGCGTCGCCGCTGAAAATATCCGCCGCCGTGAATCTCAACTCGACGACCTATCTGCAGATACCACTGTGATCGCTGCGACCTGATCTACATAATCGTGGGTGTATCACAGTCATAGGCCATCGCACGCGCCCAAACGTGCCGACAACATCACCGTGCGTGCATCTGACACGCCAAGCACGCCGCAACTCTGCTCGTTGACTGTGCTGCCCGTTGATCGTGATTTCGCAATACAGGTCCACTCTACCCAATTTTTCGCGTAGATCTCGTTTTTGCAGTCCGTTTTTGCATATTGTGTTTCCAAATGGATAAAAAATATGTTTTTATTTCTTGCCCTATCAATACTATATTGGAGGGGACTAAGAATTACTTGTCATGGTCTCAAGTTATGTGTAGTTTTCTTAAGAGTCGTATGCTCTGGCATTATTGTACTGGTGTAATTATCATTCCTATTAAAGAAGCAAGTGAAGAATATGCTACTTTCCTTCGTCACATGACTAAATGGGATAGTCACAACCACATGATCCTCACATGGATTCGGAATACTTCTATTCCCTCCATCTCTAATCTGTTGGGTAACTTTGATGATGCCAAATCAGCATGGAATATGTTGGCCAAAAGGTACTCCACTACTCACGGATCCATGAAATATCAGCTAATAGTTGAATTGCATCGACTTCAACAAGAACCAGTGCAATCTATCAATGACTACTTTGATCAACTTCGCTTCCTTTGGGACCAAATTGACCTTTGTGATCCAGTTTGGGCATGCTCAACAGATGCTTAGCAATATGCTACAATTAGGGATGAATTTCGTTTCTATGAGTTCTTGATGTCACTCCACAAGGACTTTGAGCCCATCCGAGGTCAGCTTCTTAATCGTAGTCCTCCTCCCTCTCTTGATACTATTGTAAATGAGTTGGTTAGAGAAGAAGCTCAACTTGCAACCTTCAGGACCAGAATAAGCTCAATGTTTTGGCTATTACTCCTCCTGCTCCTACTATTGAGTAACCTCAGCAATCAGGTGATTCTTCTGGCTTTTACAATCGTCGTAGGTAGAGCAATAAAAGGTTCTGCAATTATTGCAAGCGTCATGGCCACACCATTGAGACTTGTTACCATGGTAACAAATCTACTACTGATGTTGCTAATACTGAGCCTTCTTCGTTGATGCCTTCTAGTTCAGTAGAGTCCCAATCTTCTGAATCCACTATCAACCTCTCCTCCACTGAACTATAGAAGATCATAACTCAGGCTGTTCAAATGGCTGGTAATGCATCTCTTTCCATTACTCTCTCAATTTTTCCCGATAAGTCTCAAACTTGGCTTTTTGACTCTGCATGTTACAATCACATGACAACTCATTCATCTTTATTCTCCAAACTTGACCCTACATCACATACCCTTAATATTCATATAGCTGATGGTTCCACCATTCATGGGAATAGTCTAGGTTTTGTTTCGACCTCTACCCTCTTTGTTCCTGGGGTTTTCCATGTACATGACCTATCCTATAATTTATGCTCTGTGGGACAATTAGCTGAACTAGGAGATCGCCTTATTTTTGACTATTCTGGGTGTATTGTGCAGGATTCAAAGATGGGGCAAGAGCTTGGGACCGATCCTAGGGTCGGGCGTATGTTTCCTGTAAACAATCTTCATCTTCCACCTGTTGCTCATGCCTCTGTTGCTGCTGCAACTGCTGCAGTTTCTTCCTTACCTTCTCTCGCACTTTGGCATTCTCGTCTTAGTCATGCCCCATCCACTCGGGTACAACAGTTAGCTTCTAAAGGTCTATTGGGTTCTGTGTCCAAAGATAATTTTGATTGTACTTCATGTCAGTTAGGAAAACAGCCAGCTTTACCTTTCAATAATAGTAAATCTATCTCTAATAGTATTTTTGATTTAATTCATTCTGATGTTTGGGGATCTTCTCCTGTTACTAGTATTGGTGGATCTCGATATTTTGTTGTTTTTATTGATGATTATTCTTGTTATAGTTGGATCTTTCCAATGAAATCTCGTTCTGAAATCTTACCAATATACAGTAACTTTGCAAAAATGGTTGAAACACAATTCTCCAAACATATCAAAACTTTTCGATCTGATAATGCTCTTGAATATACTCAAAATGCTTTTCAAACTCTGTTACACTCCTATGGCACTGTACATCATCTAACCTGTCCAGGAACCTCTCAACAAAATGGTCGAGCCGAAAGAAAATTTCATCATATTCTTGACACTGTTCGTGCTCTTCTTCTTTCTGCCAAAGTTCATGCCCCATTTTGGGGTGAAGCTGCTCTTCATGCTGTTTATGCCATTAATCACATTCCAAGCGTTGTCATTCATAATCAGACTCCATATGAGCGCCTTTTTGGATCATCTCTGGACTATCATTACCTTCGCTCATTCGGATCTGTTTGTTTCGTTCTTCTTTAACCTCATGAACACAACAAACTTGAGCCTTGATCTAGACTTTGTTGTTTTCTTGGTTATGGTGAAACTCAAAAAGGGTATCGATGCTATGATCCTGTCTCACATCGTCTTCGTGTTTCCCGTAATGTTGTCTTTTGGGAACATCGCTTATTTGTTGAACTTTCTCACTTTCGTTCTTCCTTAACTAATTCAAATGTTTTAGAAATCTTTCCAAATGAGTCTCCTGATCCCTCTAAAGATACTCCTAATCCATCTATGGACTTCACTATTCAATCTTATCTTAGACAGATTGTAGAAGAATAGGTTGATAATGAGCTACCCCACCTTGAACATAGGTCCCCTGCTCTTGCTCCACCTGAAGATCCTCCACAAGACATTCCACCTCGCCACTCAACCCGGGTAAGATCCATTCCTACACATTTACTTGACTATCATTGTTACACTGCCCTTGCTACACTCCATGAGCCTCACACCTATCATGAGGCATCTACTAACCCTTTTTGGCAGATTGCAATGAAAGAAGAGATTGATGCATTAACCAAAAACCATACCTGGGATCTGGTTACTCTCCCTCCTGGCCAGTCTATGGTTGGTAGTAAGTGGATCTATAAGATCAAGACTCGCTCTGATGGGTCCATAGATCGCTACAAGGCTCGTCTTGTAGCAAAAGGTTTCACACAAGAGTATTGGATTGATTATGAAGAGACTTTTGCTCCAGTTGCTCGTATTTCCTCTGTTCATACCCTCTTAGTTGTTGCCACTGCTAGTAAATGGGACCTTTTTCAGATGGATGTCAAAAATACATTCCTTAATGGTGATCTACATGAAGAATTCTATATGCAACCTCCTCCTGGTCTTTCTGTTGAAACAAATAAGGTTTGTCGCCTTCGACGAGCACTTTATGGCCTTAAACAAGCTCCACGAGCATGGTTTGACAAGTTCAGCTCCACCATCCTTCGCTTGGGTTACACTGCCAATCCTTATGATTCTGCCTTATTTCTTCGTCGTAATGATAAAGGCACCATTTTGCTTCTCTTATATGTGGATGATATGATCATAACTGGTGATGACCTCAGTGGTATTCAAGAACTCAAGGATTTTCTTAGTCAGCAGTTTGAGATGAAAAACCTTGGACATCTCAGCTACTTCTTGGGTCTTGAGATCACTCATTCCACAGATGGTCTTTATATTAATCAAGCTAAGTATGCATCTGACCTCTTATCTCAAGCTGGACTCACTGACAGCAAGACTGTTGACACTCCAGTTGAACTTAATGCACAACTTACACCATCGGAGGGGCAACCATTGTCTAATCCCTCTCTTTACAGACGATTGGTTGGCAGCCTAGTTTATCTTACAGTTACTCGTCCAGACATTTCTTATGTTGTTCATCAGATAAGCCAGTATCTATCTGCTCCACGATCAACTCATTATGTTGTTGTTCTACGTATTCTACGATACTTGAAAGGCACTATCTTCCATGGCCTTTTCTATTCAGTTGATTCTCCTTTAGTACTTCGTGCATTCTCTGATGCTGATTGGGTAGGAGATCCCACTGATCGCAGGTCCACTACAGGTTATTGCTTTCTCCTTGGTTCTTCTTTGATTTCTTGGCGAAGTAAGAAACAAACCTTCGTGGCCCGCTCCAGTACTGAAGCAGAATATCGTGCTCTTGCTGATACCATATCTGAGCTTCTTTGGCTACAATGGCTTCTTAAGGATTTGGGTGTGTCCACATCCTATGCTACTCCTCTTTATTGTGATAATCAGAGTGCAATTCATATTGCTCACAACGATGTCTTCCATGAACGGACTAAACACATCGAGATTGATTGTCACTTTATTCGCTCTCATCTTATCCATGGTGCTCTCAAGCTTTTCTACGTTTCCTCCAACGATCAACTTGCAGATATCTTCACTAAAGCACTTCCCAAAGGACACACTCGTAATTTGGTTGACAACCTCAAGTTGGTCTCACATCCATCTTGAGTTTGAGGGGGACTGTTAATGTATATATAGTAATATATTAATGTATATATATATATCTGCTATTGTATATCTATTTACTTTAAGGATATCTATATTTAGTTACTTTAGATATATCTAGTTTACTTGTAATTTCTATATAAAGACACCATGTATATTCATTTGATTATAGAATAGAATACAATTATTAAGTATTTCTAACAATTTTTAAAAGAAAATGACAATTTTATCATTCATAATTTTGGTTTTCTTTTTCTTTTTCATAACTTTTTTTTAAATAAACTTGTCATTTATGGTAAAAATAAAATGTATAAAAATAAAGTTCTATTGTTATTACAACTAGGGTCAAAATAAATAAATATAAAGGATTAATAATTAAAAAAATTAAATTATCAATAATATTATTTTATTAATAATTAAATCTTAAATAATAAATTATAAATCACAAAACATAAATTTAATATTTTTAATATATATATATATATATATATATATATAAATTAAAAAAATTATATGTTTTAATTATTTAATATGAGTTTTTTAAAATAAACTTGTAATTTATGGGAAAAAATAAAAAATACTTTGTAAATTTTTAATATCTTCTAAAATATCCTTAATATTTTTTTAAAAAAATTGGTTTAAAATATCTTAAAAAATGCAAGGAAGTTAAATAAATCGTGAAAAATCAACAACAATATCTAAAAAAATCTTTTATGATCATTCATATATAGTTTTTTGAATATTATCATTGTAAATATTTATTAAAAATATCTCAGTTATAGTAATTAATTTATCTTCGTCAAAAATACTCTTGTTATAATAATTAATTTATTTTCATCAAAAATATTATTGTTATAATAATTAATTTACTTTTATCAAAAATATTCATATTACAATAATTAATTTAACTTCATCAAAAATATTCTTACTCAATAACAGTTATAAATAGTCATTAAAAACACCTTTGATCAATAATAAGCTATAAATATTCATAAAAAATATTACTAACTTTAAATTCAAAATACATTATTCAATACATATTTACATTCATATATTACATTTATTAATTCACAAACGGCTCAAAGTTAACAACATACCATAGAAAATTAACAGTATATACTGTTACAAAGACATTAAAGGGAAAATATATACTTAAATTTTTGCAAGAACCTAACTGTAGACCACCTAACCAACAATAGTACGTCATAAAAGATGATGCCTAATTATTGTCACTGTGAAAAATGTGAATCTCAATTTTTTATAATAAGGATCAAAGATTAAATATGTAGTGGTGTTTATAACATACTGCATCAAATGAACTTTGCCAGTAGTCGGAGATATTTGGTTCATATTCTATAGGTTCTTTGAAGACCCATTTATGACACTTATCATATGCAACTTTTCCCATTAACCTGCTTATTTTAATGTACCAACAATTGCACAAAAAATATCTACACTTCTTTTTCTTCTCAAGGATAATCACTAGCCATTTATTATTACGCGGGGAGAGAGAGACAGAGAAAGACACATAGAGACACACGATTAAGAATTGAAATCACAACATACCAAACACCTACCAAGTACCCACCCTTCTCCATAATTATACAATTGAATGGACATTTTGCAGAAGGCTTTTCTGACAGAATCTTCCCCCTCAATTTCTTCGAGACAATCCGAAGCTCTTCCTCGGCAAAACCCTATCTTCCCTGTTGAAAAAGATGAATGTTTGTAAAAAAACTAGTGAAATATTTTTTCACGTTTTTTTTATACATTACTTAAAAAAATATATAAATAATAAATAATTAGTTATTGAGATTGAGTCATTTTTGTGAAAAGAGAAAGGACCTAAGTAAATATGATATCACACGTGGGCGTGTGTCGTCATCCGTCCAACCGTGCCAAGCCGAGTCCGTGTGCGTGTGACATTTTATTATTTTTCTATTCAGAAAATGGTTGTTACATTTTTTCTCAAAAAAACAACTATTATTTTCTGTTACTCAAAATATGGCCATTGTTTTCTTTTACTCAGAATATGATCGTTAAATAGTTGTTACTCTTCTTTATTCAGAAAATAGTTGTTACTCTTCTTTATTTAGAAAATGATCGTTATTCTTCTTTACTCAAAAAATGGTTGTTACTCGTCTTTACTCAGAAAATGGTTGTTAGTCTTCATTACTCAGAATGATTATTATGCTCTCCATCTCCAGACATTACCGTTATTATCACAATGACCACACGGTTTTTGAAACCTATAAATAGAGGGCCTTAGTTCTCAGTTTCAACACAACAATATGCAAACTCATCTCACTAAGAAAAAAATTCTCTCAGTAATTCTAAATTACTTTTTAGTTTTTCGAACAACAAATTTTTCAGATTTAGCATTCTGGTCTTCATCAGTGCAGTGAAGTTCCAAGACAGAAAAAAAAGATTCTTGGCTATTTTATCCTGGGGACGACGAGACTGCATTTGCTTGCACAAATTTGGACAGGGCTGTGAAACGTCTTAAAGAGAGTGACCTAGTCCGTGACTCAACTCAAGCAGTTCATTTCAGGTTATCGATAATATTGTTCCAACACTGTTTTAACGTACTTATCCCAACAATTTTAAGACGATTTTTATCTGCCATGTCAACTGAAATGCTAACTATTGATCTCAACAAACTATTCCGTTTTAAGGGACTACACTATAAAAAGATGGAGACAAAAAAATTTATTTTTCTTAACCATGAAAAAAGTCGTTTATGCTCTTACTACTGAAAAATCAATATTGTCTAATCCTCCTACTGAAGCTACAACTAAGGATTTAGACACCTGGATGGAAAATGATTTTCTATGCAAAAATTATATTCTTAATGGTTTAGCTGATGACTTGTATGATTATTATAATTTTAACAAGTTTGCTAAGGAAATTTAGGAAGCACTTCAAAAGAAGTACGATAGTGAGGAAGCTAGAACTAAGAAGTATGTTGTCAGTAGATACATGAAGTTTCAAATGATTGATGGCAAATCAGTGGAAACTCAATGACACAAACTACAGAAGATAGCACATGAAATAACTTTTGAAGGTATGACTTTAGATGAATAATTTCAAGTAGCTATTATTATAGATAAATTACCCTTTGTTTGGAAAGATTTTAAGAATACACTTAGGCATAAAACTAAGGAATTTTCTTTAGAAAGTCTTATAACCCGTTTAAGAATAGAAGAAGAAGTCTGAAAACAAGACCAAAGAGATGAATTACTCGTAGTCTCAAACAATAGTACTAATATGAAACTCTCCTCTGCAATTCTGAAACCTAAAGGTAGAAATATGAAAACTCAAAATCGTAATAATAATCAAAATCGCAACCATCAAAATAGAAATAAAAACTATCCTCCCAGAGTGGACCTTAACCCTACTTAAGGAATAACACATTCATGTCTTATAGTTGTAATAGACCTAGCCACTTGGCTAGGAACTATCGAAACATGAATCGTCCTGCCCCACAGGCGAACCTTACCGAAGATCAACTTATTGCTATGATATCTTAAGTCAATTTTGTTGGTGGATCCGAGGGGTGGTGGGTAGACACTGGTGCTTCTCGCTATGTGCTATGATCGAGACATGTTTAAGTCCTATTCTTATTCTGAGGATAAGAAAGTGATGCTGGGCGACTCCCACTCCACTAAATTTGCTGGTACTGGTGAGGTGGTATTGAAGTTAACCTCTGGAAAGACTGTCATCTTGAAGGATGTCCTGCATACTCCAGAGATAAGAAAGAACTTAATTTCAGGCTATCTTCTTAACAAAGCTGGGTTTACTCAAATTATATGGGCTGATTTATATACTATAACTAAAAATAATATATTTGTCGGGAAAGGGTACGCCACTGATGACATGTTTAAATTAAATGTTGAAATCAATAAAATCTCTTCTTCTGCTTATATGTTGAGTTCTTTTAATATTTGGCATGCTAGACTTTTTCATGTTAATAAATGCATAATCAAGAACATGAGTACCTTAGAACTAATTCCTAAACTATCTTTGAATGATTTTGAAAAATATAATTTTTGTAGTCAAGCTAAAATAACCAAAATTTTACATAAATCAGTAGTTAGAGAATCTGAACCTTTAGAATTAATACATTCTAACATATGTGAACTTGATGGAAATTTAACAAGAAATGAAAAACGTTATTTTATAACTTTTATAGATGACTGTTCAGATTACACTTATGTATATCTAATGAAAAATAAAAGTGAAGCGTTTGACATGTTTAAAATATTTATGACTGAGATTGAGAATCAACTTAATAGGAAAATAAAAAGGTTTCGAAGTGATAGAGGCACTGAATATGATTCCAATATCTTCAATGATTTTTATAAAACTCATGGAATCATTCATGAAAAAACTGCACCTTATTCTCCTGAAATGAATGGCAAAGCTGAAAGAAAAAATAGAACTTTTACTGAATCAGTTGTTGCAATTTTATTAAACTCTGGTGCTGCTTCTTATTGGTGGGGAGAAATTTTATTAACTATTTTCTATGTGCTAAATAAAGTGCCTAAATCTACAAGTAAAATTTCACCATATAAAAATTTGAAAAATAAGAAACCTAATTTAACTTATTTTAAAACTTGGGATTGTTTAGCCTATGTTAGGATCTTTGATCCTAAAAGAAATAAACTTGCTAGTAGAGCATATGAATGTGTATTCATAGGATACATTGTAAATAGTAAAGCTTATAAATTCTATGACTTAAATGATCATGTACTTATAGAATCAAATGATGTTGATTTCTATAAACATAGGTTTTCCTTTAAATTGAAAAATAGTGGGAGCTCGTCTTCTAATAGTTTACCCATAACTAGAACTAGTGAACAAAATGAGGAATTAAACACTAAAATTAGGAGAAGTAAACGAGCTCGAACCCTTAAGAATTTTGGGTTTGATTTTTATGCTTATATCTTAGAGGAAGATCCCCAAACTCTTAAATAAAACATTATCTTCTTTAGATGTCAACTTATGGGAAGAAGCCATAAATGATGAAATGGACTCTCTCGAGTATAATAAGACTTGACATTTAGTTGGCTTACCTCCTGGTTGCAAAACCATTGGATGTAAATGAATATTAAAGAAGAAATTAAAACCCGATGGTACTATTGAAAAGTACAAAGCTCGTATTGTAGTTAAAGGGTATAGACAAAGGGAAAATGTAGATTTCTTTGATACCTTTTCTCTTGTTGCTATCCATGATTTAATAGTACACCAAATGGATGTTAAAACTGCTTTCTTAAATGGTGACTTAGAAGAAGAAATTTATATGGATCAACCTGAAGGTTTTGTTATCCCAGGTCAAGAAAATAAAGTTTGTAAACTAGATAAATCCCTTTATGTTCTAAAACAAGCACCTAAGCAATGATATGAAAAATTTGATAATCTAGTTATCTCACATGGATTCAAAATAAATGAAAGTGACAAATGTATTTATTATAAATTAGAAGATAAAATTTGTACTATTATATGTTTATATGTGGATGACATGCTTATTTTTGGATCAAATATTCATGTTGTGAATAATGTGAAAACTTTGTTAAGTGTTAACTTTGATATGAAAGATCTCGGAGAAGCGAGTGTAATCCTTGGTATAAAGATTACTAGGTTTGAAAAGAGAATTTCTCTAGATCAATCTCATTACATTGAGAAGATCTTAAAGAAATATAATTACTTTAACTACAAACCTGCAAGTACTCCTTATGATCCTAGTGTAAAGTTGTTCAAGAACACCAGAGACAGTGTTAGACAAACTGAGTATGCGAGCATCATTGGTAGCTTACGTTATGCTACTGATTGCACTAGACCAGACATAGCTTATGTCATGGGATTACTATGTAGGTTTACCAATAGACCTAGTGTAGAGCATTGAAATGCTATTGAAAGGGTTATGAGATACCTTAAGAGAACTATATACCTTGGATTATATTATAAAAAGTATCTCATTGTTATAGAAGTATACAACGATGTAGATTGGAACACTTTATCAGAAGACTACAAAGCAACTAGCGGCTATATATTTAACATAGCTGGTGGAGCTGTTTCTTGGAAGTCTAAGAAACAGACAATATTGGCTCAATCTACAATGGAGTTTGAAATGATAGCACTAGCCACTGCTGGTGAAGAAGTAGGCTGGTTAAGAAGTCTATTAGTTGATATCCCTTTATGGAAAGGACCGATACCAGCTGTCTTGATCCACTACAAAGATTCAGAATCGTTACTACAATGGCAAGAGATGACAGATACATCGTAAACATAGTACTGTTAGAGAATTTCTCTCTACGGGAGTTGTAAGAGTGGATCATATACGTTCTGATGAAAATTTGGCAAATCCTTTGACAAAAGGATTATTGAGAGAGAAGGTTTTCAAAACCTCAAAAGAAATGAGACTAATGCCCTTAGAATGAAGAGTCACTCGTGATGGTAACCCATCTTATAGACTGGAGATCCCAAGAAATAAGTTCAAAGGGTAATAACAAGTCATAAAGTGATATGAGATGAATCGTGCTATTTTGAAATCCCATTCTATATTGTTAGAAGCATAAAGTCTTGAAGTGATAGAAAAGGATGAGTTCTATACTCTATGTGGAGTGGAGTACATAGCTACATGAGTGCTCTTGATAGACTCACCTATGTGAATGTGGAAGTGTGGTCGCTTCCTATGAAAAATTTTTGGGCAAAATTTACTAGAGCGTTCACTATACTGGGATACACGTGTATGACAGTAAAGCACGGGCTTTATGAACTACACCTTGCAAAAGTTGTGTGTGTAATGATTGTTAGAGATAGAGTTCAAAACTATGAGTTATTCTAGTATATTCTAAAACATCAATATTATGCAAAGGTACAAGTCAATAGACACCTTTTGCTTTTGCATAATCTTATATTTTTAATTGATCGGTTGCTCGATAAAAATTATTTTTATATAAAATTCAAGTGGGGGATTGTTGGAAAAGATGAATGTTTATAAAAAAACTAGTGAAGCCTTGTCCCACATTACTTTTTTACATTACTTAAAAGATGTATAAATAGTAAAGAGTTGGTTATTGGGATTGGGCCCCAAAGGTTACCCACTTTTGTGGAAGGGGAGAGGACCTAGGCAAATGTGATACCACACACACGTGCACGCTGTCGTCGTCGTCCGTTCGACCGACCGATCTTGCCGTGCCGAGCCGAGCTGAGTCCGAGTGGGTATGCGTGTGTGTGAGGTTACTCTTCTTTAATCAGAAAATGACCGTTATTCGTCTTTACTCAAAAAATAGCCGTTACTCTTCATTACTCAGAATGACTGTTATACTCTTTATCTTCAGATATTACCGTTATTATCATAATGACCACATAGTTTTTAAAAACTATAAATAGAGGATCTCATCAACCAAATAAAAAGGTTCGGTACGAGACCTTTTCATATGGTTGAAAAAGCATCATCAATGTAATGTTAGTAACTGCAATTAACAAGAGGAGCAACCAAATAAAAAAGCTAATGGAACAGCTAGAATTTGGTAAAGCAACAAAGTGTAGTAGCTACTTCATATTTTATTCGTCATTTTGCATTTGCTTAAGAAATATGTTGCTTTGCTTATTTAGAAAAATAACCCAAATAGAATTGCTGTTTATTTAGGGTAAGTATCATTTAATACTGCTGTACATAATAATTTCATCAGTTGCTTTTGAGATTAGTCTATATTCCCAAATCCTAATTGTGCCTTAATAAAAAAAATGTTTGACATGACAATTTATTAAGCATGATTATTGATCGTAAGAAGCTTTATTCAGTCTGCCTTACAAACTAAAATAATCTGAGTATGATATGTAAAAGGTTTATCCACATTAAGAGCGAAGATCCGTAATAAATATATAGAAATTATTTTACCTTAAATAACGTCAAAAATGTTGGTTTTAAAATATAATATATTTAATATTTTTTTGTTCGTAGAACTTATTAGATTGTTGCAAGTTGAACAAATAACTGAACAAATAGGACGTGTTTTGAAGGAAGTGATTTGTTACCGAGTCATGATACTGGGAATAACGAAAGAATAATTAAATACTCAAAATTTTATATCCAAAGCAAGTTTTAAAAAAACTTTAGGGTTTTAGCAGTAAGCTTGGTTGGTTCTTACTGCAATAGCACTCAAATAAAAAGAGAAATCATAGTTAGACTACCAATTACAAATAGAATTGGAAGAGTTGACCATATTTACTAAATTAGATCTTCTTACTCGGCATATAATCTCAAGTAAATAAAGAATCAAGAATCATTATCATCCTCGTGAAGGGAACAAAGAAAAAGGAGAACACAGAATGAAGCATGAGATGCTCTAATTAGTGGCTCATGGTCATAGCATAAGCTAAAGAATCTTATGGTCAAATTTTGAAATTCATCCTTTTATTTTTTATTTTTTGGTAAAGCAAACAAACATAAGTTAAAGAAAGACAAATCATTCTAAGACATGTCATATAAGTTAAAAGGGTATTCACAGTCTAATTTGAGTCTAATTTGATTCAATTTTGAGTAAAAAAAATTAATCGGATTAGATTATTTATATAGTTCAAACTAGATCGGATCGGACCGTTTAATTATTAAAAAAATTGAACCGAACGATTTGATTAACGATTTTTTATTATTTAATTCGGTTAATAATATATAAATATGACATACCTTTCATTAAAATATTTGAAAATTTAATCGATAATTTGTGAGAAATAATATAAAATTTTAATATATTATTAAAACTAATTGGTCCGGTCTAATCGGTTTAAAATTTAATATAATCGTATCGAATCGTTTGAAAAACGATTTTCAATAATAGAAATCGAATCAGATCATTTGATTTATAAAATTTTTCAAATCGATCGAATTTAATCTAATTTTTTAATATAGTTTAATTCAATCCGATTTTTGGACAATAGGGTGTACTGATCACTTGGTTAATACGTTCCTGTGCGCAAGGATTAAAATATCTGTATTCATTCCAGGAGAAATTTAGAAAAGGCGACTATTTGTCATTCATCTCTTTAGTAGAAGCTTTTACTTTTATCCCCGTATCATTATTTATTTATATATATATAGCTTTTACTTGAATTTGACACTTTCATTTGTATAAACTTGGAGATTATATATAACTTGCCACATCATATATGCAACACATGCATAATAATTGTAGAAACATTGTTTGTTCTTATGTAATTTTGAGGTTCTTTTTAGTTATATCCTACACATAGAAACACACGCGGGAAAGAAAAAAGAAAAAAACTTGAGAAGGCACCAGACCAAAGTCACCCCAAGCATACCGTCAAACAACATACACATTGATAGAATTTCAAGCTCCACTTTGATAATTTTTTCTTCTTGCTTCAATGATTTAGATTTTGCAATCTGAATTTCAAATAAAAATATGCCTAACTGATCTTTTTTTTTATGGAGTCCAACTACTGTGGGACTAGTGCAAGCTCCTCTTCAATACATACTCACACAAGTCATAAAACCATGAATAGCCTAGACTAAGATATCCAATCCAACCATCAGTTAACATGCTCAACCATTCATTCAAGTACTATCAGAGTGCTCAAAGGGTATCCAACATTGTGCATAATAATCTCACTAATGCATCTTAAAATAAGTACTGTAAGGTCCCAATTGTGATCCATGACGAGTGTTACTGAACAAATCTTGTTCCTTAAGCTTCGTTCCATAAGGAGCAACGCCACGAAACGATCCCAGGAAAGTGTTTGTGTTTGCATTTGATGAGTTGAACACCAAAGGCAAGCCTTCATTGGTTGATTTCCACTCAAAATGTTCCTTAACCACACCAGTCATCTTTGAATGCTGATGTGGCTGCATAGTTGCTGCTGCAGAATGAGTTGGTGATGGAGGTCTCATACTGTCCGGGGATGGAGATTTCGTGTCTGGGACATTGATGGTAGTGATATCATGGATGCTAGATCTCCTCTTGTCCTTCCCTCCAGTAAGCTGCCTTATAAAGTATTTCTGAGCATGACTAGCCACTTGAGTGGGAGTCCTTGTGGTCACAAAATTGCGAGAGATGTTTCTCCAATCACCTTTACCATACTTTTTAAGACCCATTAGAAATAACCTGTTGTTTAATTTAATCATCAGAAACACCATATGTGTGTAGCAAAATAGCAATTGCAAAACAAATAAAAAAAAGCCAAAAGGATGTGAATAGTGATAAGATTATAAAACCATATATGAACAGTTCATCATAAAACAATAAGGTTTGGTTGACAACTAATCAAGTAACCATCGCGTTAAATCAATAAATTAGACTTTTGAATCTCAGTTTTATGCATTCTAAACTCTAGTATCTTTCTCAACATCTCACGTGAACAGTAGTTTCAATTAAATGCAAAGAAAATATAGAACTGAATAATTTTTTTGACATGGTTCTGTTTTATACTCCAGAAAAGCCAGATTTTGTCAAGACTTTTAATGGGTTTCAATTATGAATACTCAAAGACATGTAAATACCTGTGTTCCTCTTCTGTCCAAGGTACTCCCTTCTTCCTTTCCTGATCAGATGGCCTAGTGGAAGTTCCTCTCTTTCCATCAACTGTGTAAAATTGTTTCAACCCATCAAAGTCTTGATTTTTAGCCCATTCCAATGTGAAAGAGTTGCTAGTGCTATAACCAGGAATTGGAATCAACCCTGCTTCAATATCACTAACATCTTCTTCCAATTCTCTGTACTGTTTCATTACGTCACCTACTGTCTTACCTGGGATCATAGCAGCTACTTTGTACCATCTATCAGGAGTGTCTTTATCATACAAAGCTAAAGCATTCTCAAATTGCTTGTTCTCTTCAGCTGTCCATTGGGCTCCTTTGCTTTCTTGGAACAACCAATTGGAATTCTCAAGATATGAAGCTGGTGACATAATTTCAATTCTTCTGTTCATGATTTTGGATTGTATACTAAATTATCTTAGTTTAGTACACATCAGAGGAGGCTAAGAATATATGTGTAACAATTATTTTGTTCTGTGTGTCTCTCTCCTTTTAAACTTTCAAAGAGAGAGGAAACCCATAAAAGAAATGCAGAGAAGTGGAGGGTTTTATGACCAGAAAAGCATTTGAAAGGAATCTTAAAGCCCTTTTCACATAAGCATAAGTTGAGGAATTTAGAAAGGTTCCAACTTTCCAAAACCCAAGGGAAAATTCGAGAAGACAGATCTTGGATTGTCAAAGACAAACCCTAAACCAGTCAGATCCAAAAGAAAAAAAAATCACAAAAATGAAAAGAAAGGAAGCGAAACCCAGATCAAGTTCAAGAAAAGAAGTAAAACAGTGCAAGAAATGTGAAAACTTGGGAGTTCAAAAAGCGAGTTTCAGAGCTTCGATCTAACAGAAATCGAAATATTCTGAAAAAATATAATGCAGTGGTTATTGAGCTGAAGCCTGGAGTTGTCAAAAAGAGTGAGAGGTTCTATGATTTCATTGCTTTTTTCCTTTGATTTTTCTGAGGGTAAAGAAAAGCCAATTGGAACAACGAAGAGGGTGAAAGGAGGATGTACTTGTTCTGTGTATTGCTTTGCCAATACAATCTCCAAACTATTGCAATATTTTTGAGCAACTTTTACATCATTTTGTATTATTTTGGATGAAAAAGTTTATTATATTTTTTTCATTCTTAAATCAAAACACTAAATATTATAGTAAAATGATTTTTTTTTATTTTTTAATCAATTTTAATAATTATTATTTAAAAATAATTTATACTATAATTTTAACTCTATATTATATTTTTTATTAATTTATATTATATATTTAATTTTAATATATTATTTATAATAAAAATTAAACAATATTATTAAATAATAATAAATATATAATTTTAATAAATATATAATTAAAATTAAAATAATATTTATTAAAAATAAAGCGTGAATTATCAAATAATATTTAATACCACGTTATTAATAACGTTATATTTAAAAAATAAAAGTTTTAAGGAATTTATTTATTTATTTTTTTGAAATGGGTTAATTTAATTTTTTAATTTATAAAAATAATATATTTTAATGAAAAAATATACTTTAATTTTAAATAATTTTAAAATTAAAATATTTAATTTTTTTAACAATAAATGTAAAAATAAAAATATTAAATTCACACCTTTCATAATACCAACGTTAGAGGTGTTCATAATAAACCGAAAAATCGAACTGAATCGGATTAGATCGAACAGTTTTATAAATCAAACAGTTTGATCTAATTATATAAATTTTTAAACTGATT
The DNA here is from genome assembly GCA_030763125.1 of Hippophae gyantsensis. Taxonomy (NCBI): domain Eukaryota; kingdom Viridiplantae; phylum Streptophyta; class Magnoliopsida; order Rosales; family Elaeagnaceae; genus Hippophae; species Hippophae gyantsensis. The sequence continues at coordinate 495,143 of CM061030.1, forward strand.
GAACCGGATTAGATCGAACCAGTTTAATAATATATTAAAATTTTCATATATTTTTCATTAGAGGTATTCAAAAACAGTATCAAACCAAAAATCAGATCAGATCAGATCAAACGAGTTTATAAATCAAACGATCTGATCCGATTTGTATTAATTAAAATTATTTTCAAATATTTTGATTCGATCCGATTCGAAAAATATAAGTATGATCCGATTATTTTTTTTTTCTTTCTAAAAAAGTGGATCCGGTGAACGCCACTAACCAATGGTACCCAAACCCTTGTAATTAGTGTATATTTAGAATACCTTTTATTACATGTACGATTTTAACTCATGCTGTGCTGGAGATGGTTAACAAACGGTTGGGAACAAGAAGAAGATGAGTGAGGTTGGAGTGTGAAAGAGAGTGGTCAAAGTTGATGAGTTATGATTGGTGGGTACGGTACTTGGGAGCTCAGTACAGAGAGAGTGTTTTTGTTTTGTTTTATTTTATCAACTGCTCACATGTGAGAGGTGAAATGACAGCCTGTTGTTATTGGCTAGTTAGTGACAGATTGTGATAGTATGGGACTTTTCATTTAAATAACGAGAGAGTCCCAGTCAATTTAGTAACTTTCGAATATAGTATTTTAATTGTGTAATTTAAAAAATAGTATGTTATAATATAATAAATAAATATAATTAAATTTATATTTATATTTATTGTAAAAATAATATAATCGTTTTATATTCATTTTTAATAATAATTTAATTATATTATTATTAAAAAATAATAATTAAAACAAAAAAATTATTTTATTTTATATTTTTTAATTATTATAAATATATATTATTTTGTTTGTCAATTTATTCGTAATAATAAAATTAAATTATCTCTAAAAATAAATATAAAATTTTAATGTTATTTTTACAATAATTATAAGACTTATACATAACTTTTCCTAAAAAAAATATACAAAATTATATAGTTTCATATTTTTTAAATTAAAATAAATAATTTTAAAAAATAATGAAATTAAAAGATTTTTTTTTATAAAAATTATTAGATCTATAATCTTTAAATAATTTTTTAAACATAAATATCCAACAATAATCCAATGTTTTATTTAATAATTTAATACTTAAATAGTTTTAAAACTATAAATATTATTATGCTATTAATAAAAATTGTTTTGTTTTTAAGTTACCCATGATTATATTATATTATATCAAAATTTAAGACAGATGCATTTAAACTTTAATTTAAATTTATTTTTTATATATATAAAATTTTATTTTTAACACCACTTTTAAAAACTAGGTATTTGTTTAATTTTTATAACATTTAAAACATACGTGTTATTGTATATTTTAAAATTTTATTTTATAATATAAATATTTTTTAATCTTAATATTTATATAAATATATTTGTATAAAAAATAAAATTAAAAAATCTAAACATATATATATTTAAAATTTATGAAAATATTAAACATGTTTTTTTTAAGAAATAAAAAATGATAAGTCAATAATGTACTAGACAAGCCTTAAATTATTCTTTAATATAAATTTAAAAATATATTTTATGATAAATTTAGTTAATATAGTTATTAATTTATTCAACCAGGTTTATTGTTAAATAATTTCATAATTATAATCGTAAAGATGGTCAAAAGTCAATTTATAAATTGGGTAGGTATTAGTTATAAATAAAAATGGTTAGGTATCAATCTTTAAAATAAAAATAAAATGATGAATTGAAATTATTGGTTTCTACGAGACATACTCACGTGGTGATTTAGATTAATTAAAAGATTAAGAAAAATAGTGAGAGTTACAATAAATACTTTTTTTTAATATTTTCATTGGTATTGTATGATTCGTCCAGACCTATCTACTAATTTTTTATTACTTTCTATTACATTAATTGTATTATAATTAAAATTAATATAATAAATAACTATTAACTAAAAATAAAATTTATTTTTTAACTTATAATTAATTCATTCATTAAATTATAATAATCACATAACATATATTTTTTGAATAATATTTTAAAATGAAACGTTTGTTGATGTTGATAGATGAAAGTCATTGATAATTGATTCTTCCCCTCTGGAAAATGCTATGCCCTAAATGACAATGAATGCCTGCTGACTGGATAGAGATGTCCATAGAAGGAAAGATTCTCGTGAAGCCCACGTTGAGTTTCTTATTATTTAATGAAATCAAAGCCATAGCCTTGTTTTTATCTTCGTTTTCTTCTTTCTCGGTTTTTTTTCTTTTTTTTCATTTCAATTTTATTAAGTATTTCTTGTAGCCAAAAAAAAAAATTATAAAATACTTTTATTTTTGTTTTAAAATTTTTGAGGATGAATTATGTACATATATACAATACAATTTGTACAAATTTCAAATAATTTTAAATTATTTTAAATTTGATTAATAAAAAGTTCAATTATTATTAACACGATGAAACAATAAGTTACTAATCACAATAAATAATAAAAAAATATAAAGATTTAAACTACGATTCTTCAAGAACTTTTTGAATCCAAATTATCTTTGTTACCGTGAGTATCAATGCTCTTATTTTGCATTCAATAGAGGAACAAGAGACTACCTTTTGTTTACGTGACCTTCAAGAGACAAGTGAGCTTCTTAGATAAATATAATGTCTATATGTATTACATTTATCATTTGAGTAGATTGCCCAATCTGTATTAGTGTATGCCTTTAGGGATAATTGTAAAATGTATTTTCTTTGGTTGAGATGAATATTGTCTTTTGTTCTTGTAGTTTCAACTCTTAAGAAATAGTGTAAATATTTTAAACCTTTTAGAGAAAAGATAGTGTTTACTCTTGTTACGAAGCTTTGAATTAAAACTACATTCTTTCGTGTCAATAAAATATTATCTACATATATTAATATGATCACAATGTAACCATTATGTCTATATAACATCATGGATGCATCAGAATTTGAAGATTTGAAACCCATTGTTATAGATAATTGTTTGGCTTCTTGAAACAGGCCCTAGGTGCCTGTTTTAAGCACATATAAGACATTTTTTAAGTATGATTGGAGAATTGCGAATCCATAAAGCTTTTGGGTTGTACCATGTAAACATCTTCCTCAAAATCTCCATTTAAAAAAGTGTTGTTTACATCTAATTGTTTAACAAGCCAATCAAGTTACAAAGCTAGAGTGAGAACAATATGTATAGTAATCTATGCCTTTTATTTTCTAGAAATCCTTGATAGCTAAACGAGACCTGTATTTATCCAATATGTAATTAGTCTTTATTTTAGTTCAATATACCCATTTATTGTTAATTATTTTCTCATTCTTTGAAAATAGAACCAATTCTAGGTTCCATTTTGAACAAGTGCATCCAATTCTACCTTTATAGCATCAAACCACTCAAAAACAGTTAAGGCCTCTTTAGTATTAGAGGGTTTAGAAAGAATAAGGAATATATAGGCTTTAGGTTGAAAGATACTAATTTCTTATCTTATGGTCATTGAGTGAACATTGCTAGGCTTAGGGATTTTATGAATAAGAATATATGTAGGAGGTATACTTTTTGAGGTATCATTAAGATCAATAAGTAGTTTTGTAGAAATTGAAGAGGAGGAGGTGAACTCAGTTTGTTTAGTAAAAGACAAAAGTAGACTTGGTAAATGTGATTCACAAGTCAATGGAATGACAATATATAAAGGTTGTGCATAATCATTGGTAAAGGGTGAATAGATTTGTAAATAATTTCAAGAGTGGAAGATGTGGTTGGTAAAGTGATATACATTGATTCGATAGTAATTATAGAGAAAATAGAGGTAGATTGAAGTTTTTGAAATGAAAATTCAGCTTCATTGAACACAACATATAAGGAAATGAACAATTTATGTAAAATAGGTTCTAAAAACCAATAACCTTTGTATTAGACAGCATATCCTAAAAAGACACAAGTAGAGATCAAGATTTAAGTTTTATGGAACTATAAGGCCTAAGATAAGGGAAACAAAGGTTACCAAAAATTCAAAAATAGTTATGGGAAGGTTTAGAGTGAAAAGGCAATTCAAAAGGACAATAATTTTAAAAAAGTTTTTGAGAGCATCCTATTGATCAAGGGAATTACTATTTGAAAACAATAGTTCCAATATGCTAAGGGAACACCAGAGCTTACTAGCATTGAAAGACCAATATTCACAACAAGACAATTTTTGCATTCAATTATTCCATTTTGAGATGAAGTATAGGGACATAAAATCCTACGTTTGTAACCTTGTGGAAACAAGGTTATAGACGATGAAGTTCACTACCACCATCACTTTGTAAGGATTGTATTTTACATAAAATTAATGTTCAACCATGTGTTTAAAATGCTTAAAAATATAGATCAATTGATTTTTGTTATGTAAATTATAAATCTATTAAAACTTGAAATAATCACCAACAAAAACCAAAAAATATCTCATAGCATGAGTAAATGAAATAGGTGTATGACCCCAATAATCAACATGTATGATAGCAAAGGCAGTATTGGACTTAGTATGTTTATGAAAAACAGGTTGTTTATGAACTTGTCCAATTGATAAGAACTACAAAAATTACAAGAAGTGGTAGATTCTAAAGTAATATTCTTATCTTTTGAAATTTGATTTAAAATTGAACTGTGTGGATGGTCAAGTTTTTTTTGTTAAGAACAACACATTTTATCACAACTTTATGACATTGGATAGTGTTTGATTTGGAAATGGGAAGCTTGTAGAGTCCTTACTTAGTAATCCCATTAAAGTAGTGTGTTTTTTAGCCAAATCTTTCTAAAGAAAAAGATTTGGAAAAAAATCAACAAAGAGATTATTATCTTGACAAAGATGTCGATCAAAAACTAGGTTTTTAACAAGATTTGAAACATAGAAAAGGTTATTTAAAAATTGGTTAAATTGTTCAACATGTAAAACACAGTATCATAAGATTGAATAGATATAGTAATGCCATTACAAAGTATGATAGAAAGATTACCAAAAAAGTAAGAGACATTTGTGATTTGTGATGGATCATATGTAAGATAATGGTTGGTCCCTGAGTCTAAGAACCAAACCTAATCCTATAGTATAGAGGTTATGGCAACCTAACCAAGATTGGCTTGAGGAAAATTTGGTCAAGCAATAGAAAAAGGCATTGAAATGGATTGTGAGGGAAACACATGTGGTGGAGTTATTGGTAAATTGGGTATTATTAGAGGTGTCAATGAAGGTTGTGAGGGAGTAGTTTGTGCAAGTACAAAAGGATGATGTTGATTTGGTATTTGAGATAAATATATTTATAGTAAAGGTCCACAAGGTCTATTTGTATTGATTCCACTATTGTTTGATTGAGCATATCAAAATATACACTTAGCTATTATGTGTCTATACTTTTTACATATTTGATTATATGCTACAAGTCGAGGAGGACGAAATGAATTTTGGACTATTAATAAGAATTATAATGGGATGGTGGAGCATATCGTCATGTGGTAGTTCTCTAGATGGTTGTGAACTATATAAAGTAGGTTCTGATTTAGCAAAATTTTCCCAAAAAACCTATTGGTTTGTAATGCTAAGATTAATATGTTGTATGTGCCTCTCATGTGTACGCATCATTGCAATAACTTCATGTAGAGGAAGAATACGTTTCTTTTGTGTGATAGTTGTAACTAAATAATTATAGTTACTAACTAATCCTCCAAGTACATATTATAACATTTGATCCCGATCACTCAAATTATCACCCTTAGCAAGAACTAAGTCAATAAAATCTTTAACAATTCTAATATATTGTTCAATAGTCTGTGGGCATTTGGTTCATGTTTGAAGTTGTCATCGTAATAGGAGTAATTTGGCTTGTGAGTCATCATTCAAAGATTTTTCAAATGCATTTCAGTAATCATAGGATTGTGTTTGAACCTTAAGTGTTTTAAAAATGGAGATAATGTGGAATAAATCCAATTTTTTAGAGCATTGTCTTGTTTGTTCCACACATCACAGGGTTCTCTTCAAAAAATTATTATGTTCTTGTAATTGGATTTTCATAAGTGGTTTTTATATTTTGCATGATAAAATGAGAAGGAGATAGTGAGGAACCATCAATCAATACCTCAAGGTCATATACTGTGATTACATGTTTAAATTGTTAGTGTCAAATTAGATAATTAAAGTAATCTAATTTGATTGAAAAATTATAATTGCTACGAAGAACATAATGAACAAAAGAAGATGGGTGAGATTGTGGTATAGGAACTGGAATGGTTAGAATCTCATTGTTGAATGAACCAATAGAAACTCATATGATTTTGCTAAATTTTCAAAAACTATAGCTGGAAAAGTACTATCCAAATTCAACGGAGAAAGCTTACAAGATGCTACATAATACAGTACTATAGTTAGTGTTTTGTAATATTACACCCTAACTCGCTCTAATACCACGTTGACATGATGAAACAATGAGTTACTAAGCATTAATATAGAAAAAGAAAGGAAGAGTATATAATGCTCATAACTAACTACCCACGTAAATAAAAAAACTAGTGATATGGTATAAATATTTATTTAATTTAATAATTAAGTATAAATATATTCAATTTAATCTTATTTGAATAATTTTAATGTCAGATTTATAATCAAATATTTTTATTTTGAATACAATTCAAATTGTTAGTTATTTTTAAATTTACAAAATATTTATACCTTTAACATTTTAATAATATTATTTTATAATTTATTGTATATTTAAACTTATTTATTAATTGAAGTAAACTCAAAATGTAAAAATCTTAGAACATAACCTATCATACTTATTTTAAGATTAAATTTTTATTTTTTTATTTAATTTGAAAAATAAAGAAACGCAAAATTATGAAGAGATTAGTCAAATTAAATGGTTGGGACAATATTCTACCTTTTTAAAATATGATTTCCCATAATAAATTTCAGAACTTGATTATTAAATTGAAGAAATACATTTTTTAATCTTTCTTTCCTTTTTTATTATTATAATTATTTACTTTTTTTTAATTATCACTACACAATCAGCATCTACTTTGTTATTTGATCATTTTGTATTTACTTGCATTTATATTTAGCGACGGAAAAATGTTTTACTGTTTAATTATTTAATTTGAATTGATTAAGCTTACCTAAAAATGTTAAAAACTTTTAGTTTGTTATTATTATACTGACAGTGTATAAATAATAATAAAAATATGTATAATATTAAATATATTTAAAATTATAATTATGTATACAATATATGAAATATGAAAAAAAAAACATACCTAAAAAAATATTTTGAATATTTTTAAAAATTATTCTATATATTATGAACATAAAACATAATTAATCAATTTAATTTTAATTAAATAGATGTCTAACTTATAAAATATTTTTATCAGTATATTTTGGTAAAAGTAAAAGGAATTAATTAATTGCATGAACTAACTATTTGAAAAGAAACAAATTAACATGAATGCATGAGTTGTAAAAGTTTTATACTATTAAATTATTAATATAATTTCACCTTTAGTTTTTTTAAAAATATTTTTTTATGTTATAAAAAGAATTATATGTACTGTTTTTTTAATATGTATTAAAAATATATTTTTATATTTTTAAAAAATATGTGTGCATTGCATAAAAATAATTAAAAATAAAACATAATTTATGAAAGAAGATTATATTATGCACCACCATTTGGAACTCCAATAGTGTTCCTCTCAAAAGGATCAACTAAATTAAATTTGTTAGGATCTTTCTTAGAATCATAATTTCCAATTCCTCTACCAACCACAGAAATTAAACACATGTAGATGAATTGGATGGTTCTCTAGCTATAAATTAAGCCAACCTATAAAGCTTATTACCAAGGCTAGTCTCAAGATTATTAATTGGTGTTCCCGTATGGTTAAAAACCTGAGGCGGCTTTCCTGGAAAGTTAGTAGAAAATACTCCTTTGATGTTGAAATAATGTGGTTGTAGTAAGGCTGTGTTTGGCATCACAAATGTAACATGATTAATACTAGCCACAACACTGCTTCCATTTCCAGCTTCGCAAGAAGAACACGGAACCAAAATGGGAAAAGCAAATCATGATCATGTTGAATATTAGCTCTAAAAGTAACAAAATAGTGACATAATTTAAAGAAATTAATTGATTAATTTGTGTCATGATTTAAGTAAATTAGTGGCATAATTTAAGACTTAAATTATTGTTCAATTTAGGGAAAGAGAGTCTTACTTCATCTATAAATAAGGAAGAGTTTATGCATTAAACAAGGCAAAAATCAGAAAAAAATAGAGAGAGCATAAGCAAACCCAAAGAGAGAAAATAATTAATGAGTTTGAGAGTTTTCTATGAGTTTGGAGAAACACTTAGAGATATTATTAGTGAGGAAATTTATATCTGTATTCTGTATATTTTCTACTCAGTTCAATAATATCTGGTGCCTCCCGTGGACTTAGGCAAATTTTCGAACCACGTAAATTCTGTGTGTTTTTTTACCACTTTGATATATTCATATACCGCTATTTATTGCTTCCGTATACAACAAATTGGTATCATAGCCAAATATAGCAGTATTATATATCAAATCGAAGCTCTCGACAATATGAACGCAACGTTGAAAGAATCGCTTAAATCAGAAGTCAGAATCACCGTCGGAGTGCTGCTACCAGTAACTGAGTCAACTCACTGAGTTGAACCAAGTCAACTCAGTCATTAGTGATATTTGGAGCGAGTTGGTCCGGTTTTCATCCGTTTTTAGCTGAGTCAGATCTATTCCTAGCTAATTGGACCATTCTGGATTCAACCGCGGACTCCGTTTTTTCAAATAAGGTATAAATTTGAAAAAAACATTATTTTAAGTTGTAAGTGCAAATTTTTTTTTATCTGTTTGTACTTATGGCTGATAAAAGAGAGATCAAAGAAGGTGAACAACCTGACCTTAGAATTTCTAGCAAACCAAGTTGTTCTACTCGAAGAACTATGTTATCCAACGCAAAGTTTGAGGTGGAGAAATTTGAAGGCACCAATAACTTTGGCATTTAGCAATATGAAGTATTAGATGTATTGTTCTGAGAAGGATCTAATATAGCCTTAGAGACCAGGCCAGGAGATTATTCAAATGAAGATTGGAATTATGTCAACCTACAAGCTTGTGGCACAATTCGACTATGCTTAGAAAAAGATCAAAAGTACTTTGTCATGAAAGAGAATGTAGTCGCAGTTCTCTAGAAGAAACTAAAGGACAAGTACATGATGAAAAGTATTGAGAACAGACTCTTCTTGAAGAAGAAACTTTTTCATTTTCAGTACAAGAAAGGTACCCCTATGATTGAGCACTTAGATAATTTCAATAAAATTTTGGTTGTTCTGCAAAATTTAGATGTTGAAATTATAGATAAAGATAAAGTTTTGTTGTTGCTGAATTCATTACCTGAGAGCTATGAGCATTTAACCACAACCCTATTATATGGAAAATATGAGGTTAAGTTCATAGATGTTTCAAATGCTTTGGTAAATAATGAGTACCAGAAGAAGGATCAACATGATCATAGAGACTCAATATCAGAAGCATTGACAACAGCTAGAGGTAAGACGACCAACAAAAAATCTGGCGGATCAAATAATAGGGGGCGATCCAAATCAAAGTCCAGAGGAGAGTCGTCCAAAAGATGTCCTACGAAAGACAAGTGTACCTATTGTCACTAGAAAGGGCACTGGAAGAAAGATTGCACAAACAAGGACAAGTTAAATGCAAATGTTACACAAAAGGCCGATGAAGATGAAGAATCAAAATTTTCAGTTTCATCATCAGAAACCTACTCAGATAAGTGGATCCTTGATTCTGGATGTTCTTATCATATGTTTCCAAACAGTTATTGATTTTCAAGTTTTGAGGAGCTCGATGGAGAAGTTGTGCTTATGGGTAACAACAATGCCTATCAGACAAAAAGGATCGAAACAGTATGACTAAAGATGCATGATGGTACAATCAGACGACTTACAAATGTAATGTATATTCCTGACCTAAAGAAAAACCTTATTTTTTTAAGTGTTCTAGATTCTGATGGTTTCAAGGTAACATTGGAAAATAGAGTCTTGAAAGTTGTACGAGATGCATTTGTAGCGATGAAGGGTACTCGGAATGCGAACTTGCATTTCCTAGATGGAAGTACAGTTACAAGAAAAACAATTGTCTCAAGTAGTTCTGAAGAAAAGACAAATGATTATTCTCACCTGTGGCATATGCACTTAGGGCATGTCGGTGAAAAGGCTTTGCAAGGCTTAATGAAGTAAGGTCTTTTGAAAGGTGCCAAGATTGGAAAGTTTGATTTTTGCGAGCATTGTATACTAGGAAAACAAACAAGAGTCAAGTTCGGCACTACCATTCATCGTACTAAGGGATCTCTTGATTATATTCACATGAATGTCTAGGGACCTTCAAAGAATGCTTCACTTGGAGGTAAACTCTAGTTTGTGACTTTTATTGATGATTTCTCAAGATATGCCTGGATATACACCATGATTCACAAATATGAAGTTCTGGATATATTTCTTAAATGGAAGAAAATGATCGAGACTCAGACAGACAGGAAAATTAAGTGGCTGAGATCTGATAATGGTGGCGAGTACAAATCAAGTCCTTTCTTCAAAGTTTGTCAAGATGAAGGGATAATCAAACATTTTTCTGTTCCTCGTACACCACAGTAGAATGAAGTTGCAGAATGAATGAATAGTACTTTGGTTGAGAAAGTTCGATGTATGTTATCTCAATCCAAATTGAGCAAGGCATTTTGGGTTGAGACTTTGTCATATGCAACTCATATAGTCAACAGACTTCCTACGACTACATTAGATGGGAAAACTCCTAAAGTGGTATGGTCTGGATAACCTGCTTCTGATTATGATTCATTGAGAATATTTGGATGTCATGCATATTTTAATGTTAGTGAATCCAAACTGGATCTTAGAGCAAAGAAATTTGTTTTCTTGGGCTTTAAGGAAGAAGTTAAAGGATTTCGACTTTGGTATGGTAAATCTAAGAAGATCGTCTTAAGCCGATATGTCACATTAGATGAGTCTGTTATACTGAGACAGACAAATTCAGAGAAAGAGAATGAAAGTCCAAATACTCTTTCTAAGGTGATGCTTGAGACTCCGGAAGATCCAGAAAAGATTGCACCGACTACCGATCGTGGTGAAAATGAAATTGATGATCAAGAAGAGATCTCAGTTGAAGTGGAGGTTCTCTCACCATCACCACCGATCAATCAACAGCCAGAATCTATTGCCACTATGATGAGTGCTCAAAAAGTACTAAAATTACCATGATTTTATACACATTAATTGATTAAAAATATATATATTTATATGATTTTCAAAAACTTGATGGGGAAGAACCGACATCACCGATCCTGCCGTTCATTTGGTTTTATGTATTTATAAAACTCTCGTAAGTGCACAAATCATTTCGTAAAAAATGATAAGTATACTTCCAAGGTCGATCTAAGGAAGCAATGTATGTGGTTTTTAATTTATTATTCAAACTTTTAAAAATGAAATTAAATCCTAAACATCCTGTCACGATATTTTGGTTTTTTGTGGTTTTTAATCTACTGACATAAAAATAAATATAGATACAGATTCAATAAACATTTATGCAAATTTTATCATTTATAATAGTGGAGTATTCATGGATATAATAACTAAGTTAATTATGCTTGCTCATATTATTTAGGTTATTAAAGATATAAATTGATATTTATTAATTCTCTCTTTTTTATATGAATACCACATTTGGTGGGGTTAGATATTCTTTGTTAACTAAACAAATCAATTAACACCTATGGGTGAGGTTGATAACTAATTTAGTTAGTTAAATTAATTCCTTTTTCTAAGAGATTGAAAATGAACCATTTAAATGCCACCTTCGGTGGGGTTAGACAGTTTAAACTTTATTCAAGGTGTCCAAATTAAACCTAAGAATTTAGTTATCCGAGTACTAACTTTCAAGTTTTAAAACCACTACTGAAAACATGTTGTCAATACATTTTCAGATAATAGTTCTTATGAAAACTTTTGAAATAGAGCTTCCCTCTAACTACCGGGCGATTGTACCAACAAATAAAAGGGTACTACTCTAAATCAGACCGGATAACTAAACCTTAAAATCTAATTTTCAAATTTAAGTTTGTAATGAAAAATAATATATTTCTTTCTAACATTCTTAATATAAAATCTTGAATAAAAATAAAATCAATTCATTTTAGAGATTTTTACCTATTTAATATTTCGCAAGCATAACAATGTTATTATTATATCATGTTTACAAACAGCCAGCAAAGTTAAATTTAATCACAGACAAATTAAATATAACATGTAAGAATAAAGCATAAAAAATAACTGTAAGGAAAATAAAATTCTTATAGTATTTCGATGCTATTCTCGTTGTTGGAAAACCTACAAATGAAAATTGCTCTCCCATTTATTGAATCAAAAAGCAAATAAATTACAAAAACATAACTAGTTCTTCTCAAAAAGAGAAGAACTCTAAAACTAAGAAAAACTAACTAAGAAAAGCTAAAAACTAAGAAAAACTAAGAAAAACTAAAAAAACTAAGAAATGAGAGAAAGAAAGAGAAGAGAAGATGTGTTTTGAGGTGTGTTTAGTTGTGAAGAGAACGAGGGTATTTATAGGTGAGGATGGGAAGAAAAAGTGGGTGAAAAAATGATAAAAAATGGTGGAAATGCAGAGTAGTGAATGATGATGTCATTTGATGATGTCAGCATGACGTGGGGGTGGCTGCGCGCGGAATGGGCCACAGATGGGCAGTGGCGCGTGCAGACAGCAGCATGGGCGCGCAAGGTCCGCCCGGAAAGGAAGTGCAGCGTGCGCGGGAAAGGAGCAAGGGCGCGTGCGAGATGGGCGTGATGCAGCGGCTGCTCGACGCGGTTGTGTGGCTCCGTGTGCAATTTCCTCCTGTTTGACCTTTTTTGACCCATTTTGTCCAATTTTTTTATATTTGTTGACATTTCCTCATTTATTTATGAATATATTTGTGATGTATTGCCTCCACTATTCTTTTTTGAGTTTTTAAGTTACGTTTTTAAGCGAAAATACATGAAAAATAATAAAAATACCCATGATTCCGAAAATACAAATTTATATAAATATATGATAAAATCATATAAATATATATATATATATATATATATTTTTAATCAATTAATGTGTATAAAATCATGATAATTTTAGTATTTTTTCAGCACTCATCACACTACTCGACTGAGAAGGGAGATTAGAAAGCCTACCAGATACACAGACATGGTAGCATTCGCACTTCCAGTAATTGATGATGATGTCCCATGCATTTACAGAAAAGTAGTGCAGAGAGTTGATAGTATAAAGTGGAAGATGGCAATGGATGAAGAGATGAAGTCTTTACACTAGAATCAGACTTGGGAGTTAGTTCAACTTCCCAAAGGAAAGAAAACTATTGGCTGCAAATGGGTCTATGCCAATAAGGAAGGTGTTTCTGGTAAAGACAACATCAGATACAAAGCCAGATTGGTAGCAAAAGGCTATGCTCAGAAAAAAGGAATAGACTACAATGAGGTATTCTCACATGTTGTTAAACATTCATCTATTCGGATACTATTGGATTTGGTAGCACAGTTTGATCTCGAGTTAGCTCAACACGATGTTAAAATAGCTTTTCTTCATGGTACTTTGAACGAAGAGATCTACATGTCTAAACTGGATGGCTTCAAAGTTCCAAGACGAGAGAATTGGGCTTGCAAGTTGAGAAAGTCAATTTACGGTTTGAAGCAATCACCGCGACAATGGTACAAACGCTTTGATAACTTCATCAAAGAGCAGAAGTACACACACAATCAGTTTAATCACTGTGTATACTTTCAGAAACTCCAAGATGGTACCTTCATTTATTTGCTCTTATATGTTGATGATATGTTGATTGCATCTAAGAGGAAGATGAAGATCAATAGATTGAAGGCTCTGTTGAGTTCAGAATTTGAAATAAAAGATCTTGGAGAAGTTAAGAAAATTCTTAGGATGTAAATCACAAGATATAGAGTTACAAGCACAGTTTGTCTGACACAGACTCAGTATCTGAAGAAAATATTACAAAGGTTTGACATTGATGAAAAAACCAAACTAGTAAGTACACTGCTTGCTCCTTACTTTTCAGTTGAGTGCATTGATGTCACCTAGCACCACCGATGAGAAGAAGCAAATGGAACGTGTTCCATATGCAAATGCCGTTAGTGCCTTGATGTATGCAATGGTTTGCATCAAACCTCATATTTTCCATGCTGTTAGTATGGTGAGTCGGTACATGTATAATCCGGGTAAAGAACACTGGCAAGTAATGAAGTGGATTCTACGGTACATCTATGGTACTGTGGATGTTGGTTTGAAGTTTGAGAGAGACAAGACTGAAGGCAAATACTTAGTCGGATATGTGGATTCTGACTATGCTGGAGATTTGGATAAGCGTCGATCTACAACTGGTTATGTGTTCACAATGGTAGGAGGACTAGTTTGTTGGAGATCAACATTACAGTCAATTGTAGCTTTGTCTACTATAGAGGTAGAGTATATGGCTGTAACAGAAGCATTCAAAGAAGCTATCTGGCTTCTCGGGTTGACCAAGGATTTGGATATTGTTCAGAAGAACGTGGAGGTTTTCTACGATAGCTAGAGTGCCATTTGTTTGGTAAAGAACCAAGTTCATCATGGTCGCACCAAGGACATCGATGTTTCATTTCATTTTGTTTGGAAAATCGTCGATGAAGGGAATGTTATACTCTAGAAAGTCAGAACTGCAGATAACCATATAGATATGCTTACAAAGGTAGTTACATGGATCAAGTTTTAACACTACTTGAACTTGATCAACATCTCTCGAGCTTAGAGAGCCTATGGCGCATTTGGAGGTAGCGTTATGAACTTTTTTGCCAAGGTGGAGATTGTTGAATATTGGCTCTAAAAGTAACAAATTAGTGACATAATTTAGGGAAATTAGTGTCTAATTTGTGACATGATTTAAGAAAATTAGTGACATAATTTAAGGCTTAAATTATGGCACACTTTAGGGAAAGAGAATCTTGCTTCATCTATAAATAGGAAAGAGTTCATGCATCGAAGAACAAGGCAAAAATCAGAAAAAAAAAAACAAAGAGAACATAAGTAAACTCAAAGAGAGAAAATACTTAGTGAGTTTAAGGGTTTTCTATTAGTTTGGGGAAACACTTGAGAGATATTATTAGTGAGAAAATCTATATTCTGTATATTTCTTACTCAGTTTAATAATATCTGTTGTCTCCCGTAGACCTAAGCGAATTATCAAACCACATAAATTCTGTATGTTCTTTTACCATTTTAATATATTCATATACTATTATTTATTGCTTTCGTATACAACACTACATTTTGTGGAACTTGAGCCGGGTAATTTTTAGAATTAAGGCTTTTTATAGAATCACTAAACTTATTTGAAATTTGGGTGGCATTTTTGTAAGGTGGATTTGGGAGAATTGTTGGAGTATTGGCCAATTAGCAGTGGCAGTTAAGCTGTCAACAGAAACATTTGCGAGCTTTTTGATCAGCTGCCACCATTGTTCCACTGCGTTGCTGATACTTAAGATCTCCTTTATCTCTTATTCCCGCCTGCCATTACCAGTTTCAGAGCTTGATTAACAAGAAGTTCATAATCTTATACACATCTTTACATAGATCTATTGCACCAAGTCGTAAGAACTCCTCTGCATCACTCAAGATTAAATTTGTATTAGCAACCATTGTGAACCTTCGTTCTCTATTCAGCCATCGTTGTCTTCTCCAACCTTAACCAACTATAGATCTAGAATATTGAGGGACGATTTTATCAGACCTACTCGTGCTGATTTTTTCCTGTCCACTGGCGCCTCTGAAATCGAACTCTAAGCTGAATTTGTTTGATGAAATCATTTGCTGTGAAATCAATTGATGAGTTTCCGGATGTTTATAATATGGTGATATGACGATCTGACTATCAGGTTTCGTTCATTTGGCGATTAATTTTGTTTCGAGTAGAAGTATATTTCTCTTTCCATTTATATTCAATTAGCTATCAACTTTGTCTTCTTCCAGAGTCCCTTATTTCTGGATCAATTTTTCGGTTGCACGATATATCGTAATCTATGTTCTTTTTATATGTGTTGTTGGTGTTCTCAGGAATTATTCTCAATCCACTATTGTATATGATTTTATTTCCTTTAATTTGTTTATTTGTTGATTTTGTTAGTTTGGATTAGTTACAAGATCTTTTGGTGTAGATGATATATTGAATAGTATGTATATCTTAGATATTATGTTGGATACGTTGTTCGTGTTATTAATGTTCGAGTAATTAGTCTCGATGTTTTGATGATTAAATTATGATGAGTTTGGTACAGTGTTTATGATGTTTCAAGTTCAAAGGAATTCATTGTTTTCTTAGAGATTATTGTTGTTTTTTTAATTTATTTCTTAGATTTGATGAATATGGACTAATATTTTTTTATTTGCTATTTGTGTTGATTTATTAAGTTGGATTATTTTTTCTCGAATTATCTAACTGGATTGTTAGGGATAAAAATTATTATTGCTTATGATATCTTGTTCATGCTAATTGTATTGCTAGTAATTTAACTAGCTTTATTCCTTAGGCTATACAATATGTATAGTTGATGTTTGGATTATTAAAAGTTATATTTTTTTTTCTTTTAATGCAATATCTCTCTCTTGGCAAAAAAAGAGATTGAACATTACGTGATGTATGTTGTTTCATCCATTTAACCTGTTCGAAGTTATCGAATACCATACCTGCACCACATAATTAATTTTACAAATATACTTTCATGTACAAGTTAATCTTCATAATGATGCTTATTTTGATTAAAACTTTGTTAATGCATAATAATTAATTAAAGAAACGGAGAAATGTAAGATATTTCAAAGGATGCTAAGGTTACACTGTATATAAGATTTAAAATATCGATATCGATCAAGACATCGAGATATAAATTTTATAAAAATATCAAAGATATTATCGTTTTTGATGAAAATTTTAGAAAAAATTAATGAAATTATGAAAACTCTATCAAAAATACTGATTTTTTTTATAAAATTTTATAAAACATCAAAAAAGTTAATTATTTATATTTTAAACTAATTTGTAATTTAATACATGTACTTTTCAATACTTATAATATTTATATCAATCAATAAGTTGATTAATTAATTAAAATATTATATAATAAAATATATATATTCTTTTTTTACAAAATATTATAAAATAAGTAGTTAAAAGATTTAAAATAATTAAATAAACTATCTAATTATATTAACTATTATAAATAAATAAATTTTGATATTTTAAAGAAAAAAATTATTACTTATTTGTTTTGAAAAGTATTCATAATTAAATGAGATATAACGATTTTTAACTTTTTATACAATATAAATGTTATAACATTAGTATAAAATAGTAAAAATGCAATAAGAGCACACATGATATAGATTTTTCCCTAACTCCTTTTTGTGATAATATAGAGCTTCATTTGATGAAAGTTTTTCATAATTATCAATTATATAATAGTTAATTTACCTGAATTGCAATGATATATGTTTTTGTATGGGTATTCAATGTATATATACGTAACTGTGTGAATATAAGATTGTTATTTACCAAAAAAAATATAAGTAATTTAACATGTATCATTAATTATCTTTAACTTAATATATATTTGTTTATATTTTTGATATTTTATTGATTTTTAGTAGACATTTTGATAATTATATGCATTATATTTAAGATATTTTAATAAAAAATGATATTTAAATAATAATTTAACGATAATGATATTTAATTAATAATTTATTTACCTTCTCAATAATTTTGTGATAATTTATAAAAAAATATAATATTATATTTTGATATTGAGATATATAAAATATTAATATTATCACGATAATATAGACGATATAATCTATATTTTCATTCTGGTTGGACATAGTTGACAAACTTGATATTGCCTTCAGTCTGTGGGCTTTTTGGATCATAGTTTTGTAGAAGACAAATTTTAAATAAATTTATAAAAACTTATAATTGTATTTAAAATTATTAAAAGATATGTATTAAAGGATACGTAGTTGGAAATTTAAATGAATATAAGTGGTGAATTATAATGTACCACCTGCTCCTTCGTGTCATCCAAATACCGTTTCAGATTTATGTAATGAATAAAATTTCAATTCGATTAGTATAATAAAAGATAATAAAATATGATTATTATATTATAAAAAATAGAAGAAGCATATACGCACATCCAATATGAGGTTAACAATGAAACTTAGGGGTTATAAATTGAGGTTATATAATCCAATTAAATTAATTATTTTATTTTATGCATCTAGACGAACTTAAAAAGAAAATTCTAAAGGTTAATTTAATTAAACATAAGATAAGTTTGTTTCAATAAGCTGACCTTATATTATTCTCTACCTTAAACATAAGATCTTCTTTTAGTTTCTTCTTATATGAATCATTAGAATTGATTAAACGAAAGATCCGGAGTTATAATATATATCTTGGGTGAAGAATTACACAAAATTAAAAATAGTTTTTTTTTAATTCATACATACAAATATAAAACGAGTATAATACAAAAAATACTAACTAGAATTAATACTTTTAAAGTTTTATTACATGTGATAGAATTAAGCTACAATCAAGTAAATTAAAATAATTAAAAAGGCATGGATCTTTATTATATAAAAATTAGATAATTTTATGTCTTTATCATGGTACCTAATTCACACCTAAAATCACAAACATGTAAACTCTATATTAATTTCATTTCTCACATTTCCCCCCTCCTATTCGCTGAAAGTAATAAATTTTTATATAACTTATATTTTATGTATCATAAAATTATGTTTTAACTGTATGTTATTAAAATCATTTGTAAAGAAGTAAAATATTTATGAGATTTCAAACCTGCCAATGTTAAAAGCCCAAATAAAAACAGTGAAGTGAGGGCCCAAATTTACAACACAATGGAGCAAGTCCAAATAGGAGTTCAATCTGAATTCTGCGTAGCTGATCAAATACGAGCATCAATCAAAAAGTAACAACCATAGAACTTCTGCCCAATGAGTTGCTCGTTTACCTTAGAAGGCGTGCCAAGAACACAATCTAGGCAGTATGGAAGTTGAATGGGCGATATTGAACCTTAAAAAAAAAAAAAATGTTGCATCCGAACCAATCTTTGGTTCCAATTCACTGACACTCTGACTAGCCACTAGCTCCCTAGATATGATCACCACCTTAGTGCCAGTGCCACAGAAGAAAATGACACATCTACATCTTTAAGGTTGCATTAAATCAAAGATAAAAGCATTTAAAACATCAGATTGAATGGCGTGCCACTTAACATTGATTTGCAAGTAATGATTCTAATCCAGTACCTGATTTTACATTGACAATGTCTATATGCAATAGCAGTACAAAACAGGACCAACAATCTTATCATTTTATGACAAGTATGAGAAGATATTTATTAATGAACACAATTTAAGTTTCATAACAATTCGATGATAACACAACTTTTATTTTTTCTAAGAAAAATACACTTTTCTGACAGATACTAAAAAAAATCATGTTGTCCAATGCTCTGCAACCACCACCTCAATCCTAAAGACTGACTATAACTTCAATTCACATCTCTATGCAACATGTATTTAATACCGTCTATAGTCCTCATTTGTGTTAGTATGACTGAAAAGGAAATACATCATACTATTTTGCAAGATATAATAAAGGTTATATGCTTAAGCCAGTAATGGCAGAAGATGATGTCTATACCAAGGATGGCACAACTGATTTCCTTAGGAGGCCTGCTATCAAGAAGCAAACAGGAACTTGGAAAGCATGTCCTTACATACTTGGTACTCATTTTTAATTTTTTTTTTCTAGTGAAATAAATGTTCTCAATTAAGCAGTTCACTAATTAGTATTTTTTTTCAGGTAATGAATGCTGTGAAAGATTGGCATACTATGGGATTAACACCAATCTAGTCAATTACCTCAAGTTTCAATTGAATCAGAGAAATGTTGTAGCTATCAATAATGTCACAAACTGGTCTGGTACTTGCTACGTAACGCCATTACTTGGAGCCTTTCTAGCTGATGCCTACCTTGGAAGATATTTGACAATTGCTGTGTTCACAATCATCTATGTATTTGTAAGTTCTGTCACCATAATCACAATTAGGGTTTGTTTATTTTTGCTTATGAGATCGTATGAAAGTTCTTTTAAACTAAACAGAAGACATTTGTTAGAAGTGCTTTTATGACTCAAAAATCCCAGTTTGTTCCCGACAGAAGCACAAATAATGCCAATTTTCTAAATCCATTTTAAGCAAAAGTACAAGCAAATGGAGTCTTAGAATTCAATATAAACAAAATACAGTCATATGGGTTTTGTTGAGATGAATAAAAAACTTCAATTTTCACAGGGAATGACAGTATTAACACTATCAGCATCGTTGCAAGGACTAAAGCCACTTTGTGATAGCAAGAACATTTGTCATGCTAATGGCTTGCAAGCTATATTTTTCTTTATAGGACTTTACCTGATAGCTCTTGGGACAGGAGGAATTAAGCCTTGTGTCTCATCCTTTGGTGCAGACCAATTTGATGACTCAGATGAATCAGAAAAGAAGAACAAAAGCTCTTTCTTTAATTGGTTCTACTTCTCAATCAACATTGGGGCACTTGTTGCTTCTTCTGTGCTTGTTTGGATTCAAACTAATGTTGGTTGGGGTTGGGGATTTAGTATACCAACTGTTGCAATGGCAATTGCTGTTGTTACTTTCTTTTCAGGCACACGATTGTATAGAAATCAGAGGCCTGGTGGGAGTCCTCTAACACGCATTTGCCAGGTGATAGTTGCAACCATTAGGAAATTCCATGTACAAGTGCCTCGTGACAAGTCTCTTTTGTATGAGACTGCTAATGAAGAATCTGCTGTTAAGGGAAGCCGTAAACTTGATCATACAAACCAGCTAAGGTAATTTCTAAGGCTATAACAGATATATGTAATTCAATGTACACTTACCTTCGTCGTTCTTAGCGCAAAATAAAATAAAAATAGAGAAGTCTACCTTTTTACTGCAATGTTATGAGTCAGTTTGCTTATGTTTCTATTAAAATTAGTTTATGTCAAAAGTGATCCCTAAAAAAAATAAAAGCTTTCAACAAGAATCACTTAAGAATATAATATGTGCTTATGGGTCTGTTTGTTTATATGTTATACACTTTATGAAAGCGCTTGTTATATGAAAAAAGTGTTCTTTAACTAGGGAGAAACTTTTTTTTTTTGCTAGAAGTACTTTCAGGGATCATAAAACACTTACTCCTAATTTTTTTATTTTTTTTTGTTTCAATGAAACTACTTTTAACAGGAATACAAACAAACAAGCCCTTATCAGAAAGCAAAAAATGTGCTATGATAAAAAAATTTCCGTTTAGTTTATACGAGCTTTTACAAGGTCTTGAAAGCATAAGAATACACACCCAATAATGCTAAAAGCTTTTTAATTGCTCTTCTCAAACCGTATTTTGATTCGTTCAGAACATTAAACAAACACATAGGACGCAAATCCTTTTCAACTGATAACTCTATTATTGCATAGTTTCTTTGACAAAGCAGCTGTAGAAACACAATCAGATCAAATCAAAGGCACAACAAATAAATGGAATCTCTGCACAGTAACACAGATGGAAGAGCTAAAGTCCATAATAAGATTACTCCCTATATGGGCAACTGGTATAATCTTTTCAGCAGTATACTGTCAAATAGGTACCTTATTTGTGCTTCAAGGCAACACAATGGACCTTCACTTGGGAAAATCCTTTGAAATCCCATCAGCTTCACTATCTCTCTTTGACACCATTAGTGTTATCTTCTGGGTTCCAGTTTATGACATAGTAATTGTTCCAATTGCCCGAAAATTGACAGGTCATAGAAATGGTTTCACACAGCTTCAACGCATATCAATTGGGCTTGTAATCTCTATATTTGCCATGTTATCTGCTGGGACTTTAGAGCTTGTAAGGCTCAGAGAAGTGAAAAGGAACAGTTTTTACGAGTTAAAGCACATACCCATGTCTATATTATGGCAAATTCCACAGTATTTCATAATTGGGTGTGCTGAAGTATTTACTTTTATTGGGCAATTGGAGTTTTTCTATGAGCAAGCTCCTGATGCTATGAGAAGTTTGTGCTCTGCTCTTTCTCTGATAACAACTGCACTGGGAAACTATCCTAGTACAATGTTAGTGAATGTTGTTACTGATGTGACTACTAGACATGGAGAAGTTGGTTGGATACCAGATAACTTAAATTATGGTCATCTTCACTATTTCTTCTGGCTTTTGGCTTTATTGAGTTTTCTTAATTTGGGAGTGTTTCTTATGGTTGCTAGATGCTATACTTACAAGAGAGCTATGGTTTCTACCTATTAAATAATGACCCCGAATTCCATTTTTCAATATTGTTCTTGTTTTCTTTGAATATCTATATAATTCAGTTTCCTTTCTGATTATTGCTTCTATGATGAAAATTTAGTAATTGCTCAATTTTCATTCAGTATATTTGATGTGGTACTTATACTGCAAGAATTTTATTTAATGTGTTACTCGTTAGAAACGCTATTATAGGTTATCAAAAGAGGAAGCAAACATACAATATATTTTCCCATCTTATATGTTATATCTTTAAATGATACCACAAATTACACAAATTCAATTATATGATTGTCATATACTAGATAATGTTGAGTAAAATTTAGAATATACAACTCTAAATTTATTAATATTTGATCCAAACAAGTAAACAAACTACTTGTATTATACCAACTATAACACTTTTCAAAAGCAACTCACAAATTTAAGAGAAATACAAACACTCTAAAAGAAAGCTCTCAACTCACACTTAAACTAAGAATACAAAGATTTATTTGTTTTTGATGAAATGATTAAACCAAATGCAAGGTAGGTTATTTATAATCTTCAACATGTAATCTACACCACACAAATATAAAACTAAGAAATAATCTTAGCCACACAAATATTATCTACACACTTCTTTTTTTCTACAACCTTCAATCACTTCATTTATTTCTCTACTTCCTACAACCACTTCATTTATTTCTCTACTTTCTTCAATCACTTCATTTATTTCTCTTTAACCACTTCATTTATTTCTCTACATCTTTAATTATTATGTTGGTGTTGATTTTCAACACTCTCCCTCAACACCAACTCTCACTATTTTTACTGTGTCAAGCTGATTGCGAAACATTTCGAATTTGCCAACGCTTAAGTTTTTTGTGAACAAGTCCGCAACTTGATCATCTTTCTTGATTTGCCTCATTTCAATTTCTTCTTGCATAACCTTTTCTCTGATAAAGTGATGGTGTACTTCAATATGCTTAGTTCTTGCATGAAAGACCGAATTCTCTACCAAACGAATTGCTGATTGATTGTCACAGTACAACGATACTGCATAATCTACTGGTTGATGTAGATTATTCATTAGCTGTATCAACCATGTACACTCTTGATCTACCATTGTCATTGCTCGATACTCAACTTCAGTGGTTGATAATGATACCGTTGGTTGTCTCTTGCTACACCAAGAAATTGTTCCAAAACCCAGCTTAAACACATACCCAGTTGTTGATCTCCTCATGTCATGATCTCCTGCATCGCAGTAACCAACTAACTTGTTGTCTCCACCTTTCTTGTACAAAAGACCATAGTCAATTGTACTCTTCACATATCTCAATATTCGTCGAACTGCTTCCATTTGTGGCTTCTTTGGATTTTGTATGTACTGACTCATTACACTAACTGCATAAGAAATGTCAGGCCGAGTTAAGATTAAGTAGATCAGACTGCCTACCAATTTTCGATACATTGTCGCATCTTCCAAATCTTTTCCTTCATGTGCACACATGTTGGCATTTGCCTTCATCGGCGTCGAAATTGGTTTGCATTCAAGCATTCTGAACCGCTTCATCAAATCTTTGAAATATTTTTGTTGACAAAGAAATATTCCTTCTTGTGTGCGATCAACCTCTAGGGTGCTTAAGCTATCCAAGTTCCTCCATCTGGAAACGGACTCATAAATTCTCCTTTGTTCGAAGAATTTCTACCTTATTATCACCAGTTATGATTAAATCACGTATGTACATTAGTACGATATCTAGCTTCCCTTTATTGGATTTCACAAACAAGCTAGAATCTGCAGGCGTTACTAAATAACCACTTTGTGTTAAAAATTCAACGATCTTACCATAACATGCTCTGGGCGCCTGTATCAATTCGTAAAGTGTTTTTCACAACTTACACACATATTCAGGATGATCTT
The DNA here is from genome assembly GCA_030763125.1 of Hippophae gyantsensis. NCBI lineage: Eukaryota > Viridiplantae > Streptophyta > Magnoliopsida > Rosales > Elaeagnaceae > Hippophae > Hippophae gyantsensis. Next base: position 519,646 of record CM061030.1, read on the forward strand.
GGCTCTGAAAACCCATTGGTTGGATCATGTAGATCTCCCGATCTAGCTCTCCATGAAGAAAAGCATTCTTCATATCCATCCGCCATAAATTCCAATCTTTGTTAGCTGCAAGTGCAAGTAGGACTCGTACAGTTGTAAGTTTTGCCACTGGACTAAACGTTTCATCATAGTCTAGTCCATACTATTGAGAGAAACCACGAGCTACTAATCATGCCTTGTATCTCTCAATTGAACCATCTGGACGATGCTTTATCTTGTAAACCCACTTGCAGGATATGGGTTTCACATCCCTTGGCTTTGACACGAGATCTCAAGTCTGATTTTGCTGAAGTGCATCGATCTCTTCTTTCATAGTTATCATCCACTGAGAACTCTGTGATGCTTCTTCGAACATCTCAGGCTCTGTTGCTTCTTCAATTATGGCTGCATTGGCGTATTTGGGATTTGGCCTTCGTGTTCTTGTTGACCTTCGGAGTTGAGATTGTAGAGTTGATTCTTCTGTTTCACTAGGCCCACCTTCTTCATTTGGTTGTTGATACATGCCAGTTTGCCAAGGATTCTGGGTCATTCTTTGTTTGACATTATTGCCATTTGGTTCTCCTGATTCATCTAAACTTGGTTGGAGTTGGATAGTATGTTCCCCTATCTTCTGTTGCAGCTTATCTCCAAATTCTCTTGAGTCTGGCAATGCTTCCTTCTCTGATGACCACCAAGAAGATGCTTCATTGAACACCATATCTCGTGAAGTGTAGCATCTTTCACTCGTTGGATCACAATATTTCTACCCTTTTCTCTGGCTATCGTATCCCACAAAGATACATCTAACAACTTTCTTGTCAAATTGGCTCCGTAAATGATCAGGAACAAATACATAACACACACAGCCAAATACTTGAAAGTAGCTAACTGTAGGTTTCATGTTCCATAGTTTCTTAAAGGGTGAAACAAATTCTAACCTTGGTTGAGGAAGTCTGTTGATCACAAAGGCTATAGTCCTCATCGCTTCGGCCCAAAACCTCCCAGGTACATTATTTTCATGTAGCATACTTCGACAAATTTCTGCAAGATGTCGATTCTTTCTCTCTGCTACATCATTTTGTTATGGTGTGTTGGCACAAGTGTACAGATGATGTATTTGACATTCCCTTAGGTATTGAGAGAACTCGCCTGAGCTATATTCTTCATCATTGTCTGTGCGCAAATAACGGATCTTCTTTCCAACTTTTCCTTCAGTTGACTCTCTAAACTCTTTAAACTTTGAGAATACGTCAGATTTTTCTTTCATAAAGAAAACCCACACATACCTTGAGAAGTCGTCAATGAATATCACCATGTATCGTATACCGCCAATTGATGATTGCTTAACAGGACCGAATACATCAGAGTGAACTAATTCCAATGGTTCTTTTGCTTTAAACATTGATTCCTCATATGACAATTGGTGAGCTTTACCATATTGAAATCCTACACAGATCGTGTCTATTCGCACGTCTAGTTGAGGAAGCCCTTTAAGCATCGACTTCTTCACCATCACACTTAGCTTGGAATAGCTAACATGACCTAACCGCATATGCCATAGATCTGTTGTCTCGTTTCTTCTTGTCTTGTCTACATATGAAGATTCTGCTGACATTACGTAGAATGATTCCAATCGTTGCCCCTCCATTATCCGTGTTTCTAAGATTTTGAGATCACGATACACTTTCACGTCTCGGGGACCGAACAAGACATAGTGGTCTGATGATGTTAACTGAGCCACAGATAGCAATTTTTTCTTCATTCCTGGGACATGATAAACATCTTGAAATGGTACTTGATTAGTACTATATCAAGGCATAACTATCGTCTTATCGATGTGGGCTATCGCTAACCTTGAGTTGTCAGTTATCACCACTACACGACCTCCCTTATACTCAGACATGTTTTTCAACTTCTGTTTATCACCTGTCATATGATTTGAGCAGCCTAAATCTACGATCCAATCATTCTTATAGTCAATTTGTTTTGATGTTGTCACCGTAAGAGCTAATTCTTCTTCCCCTGTAGCGAATAATGCTTCGGCATCCCAACCATCTTCGCTATGCTCCTTAGAACTGGAAGTAGCTATATTGCTTTCAATAGGCTTTTTCTTACTCCAACAATATTTTGCCATGTGACCCATCTTCCCGCAGTTATAACATTCACCGTCAAATTTTCTATTGTTATAGCGGTTCTTCCAAGCTCCCCCAAGACGAAAGTCTCCCTTTCCTTAAGGAATTTTTACTTTGTAGCCATCATTTTTATATCCATTTCCATTATACTGCTTGAAAGTGCCTCTACTTTTGCTAGTGTAAAGCGCTTCTTCTTCACCCTTCAGCAAGGCACCTCCCATTTGCTTAGCTATAGCTTCTTGACCGGCCAACAAATTCTCAAACTCAACAAGAGATGGTTGTGTCGGCCATCCTTGTATAGCGGTAACAAACCCTCAATATTCGAGTCTCAAACCATGAATAATTATTCTTTTTATCCTTGTTTTCCCAATAAGAGCTTTCGGATCTAACTCTGAAATTTCACGACATAACGACTTTACCTTGTGAAAGTATTGGGAAATCGTCATGTCGTGTTGCGCCATCGATAGCAACTCGTTCTCCAAAAGTTGCAATCTTGTATCATTATTCTTTGAAAAAAGTGTAACAAGAGTGTACCATGCTTCCTTTGGTGTTTTTACATCCCGAATGTGCTCCAACATTTCTTCTTCAACTGTGGTCTTCAAAGCAAACATCACTTTGCCTGCTTTAATTTTCCACTTCCGCAAGATGCTGTTTGCATCTTCCGCTGCTGGTTGTGTAACTTCGTCACCACCAACAACCTTCCACAAGTCTTGACCTTGTAGGTAAGACTCCGTACATGTTGCCCATGTGTTATAGTTTTTGTTGTTGAGCTTCTTGATTCCTCCAACTACTTGAAGGTCACCCATCGTGCCGGCAAGACTTCGACTATACCAAAGAAGCTTAACTAAGAAACTTGTAGAGTACTAAACTCCTCACAACTCAAGATAGTTCCACTAAGAACAATCATTGACCGTCCCGCTCTGATACCAATTGTTGAGTAAAATTTAGAATATACAACTCTAAATTTACTAATATTTTATCCAAACAAGTAAACAAACTACTTGTATTATACCAACTATAACACTTTTCAAAAGAAACTCACAAATTGAAGAGAAATACAAACACTCTAAGAGAAAAGCTCTCAACTCACACTTAACCTAAGAATACAAAGATTTATTTGTTTTTGATGGAATGATTAAACCAAATGCAGGGTAAGTTATTTATAGTTCTCACCATGCAATCTACACCACACAAATATAAAACTAATAAATAATCTTAACCACACAAATATTATCTACACACTTCTTTTTTTCTACAACTTTTAACTACTTCATTTATTTATCTACTTTCTTTAACCACTTTATTTATTTCTCTACATCTTTAATTATTATGTTGATGTTAATTTTCAACAGATAATATAAACAAACGCATGTAGGCCTACGAGGAATCAGTAGAATTGAAAAGACTAGTAAAGATTGAGTAGAATGAAAGCAAATTAGTAATCATTTCTGTGTTTTTTAATGGGGTAGAGGAAAAGAAGAAGGAAAATATGAAACATGATGTTAATGGGTCTGAAACATTAGATTCATATCATTGAGACTTATCATAGGCAAAGGGCAATCAGCTTTCCTGCAAAGTTGTCAGTGTCATTTCACATCCATAAACGACACTCCTTCCTATAAAATTCATTCAAACTTTAAAGGAAAATGATTTCCAAATATCAAGGACAATATTTGCGTCCTTAATCACCTCGTAAACCTTGATTAGTGACTCAAATATAGTTTAAGTGCAATCTGGATCGTCAGATCAACTTCAGATTAAGGGCTATGATCAAAACAAGCAAAATAAGTAGCGTCAACCAATCACAGCTCAACACGTGACACATAGAATTTACTGGACGAATCAGAGCACCACGTGTGGCAAGTGAGACTGGTACGAGTCAATGCATGTTGAGTCAACACTATAAGACGCAACGTGATTCGCGGTAACGGATAAGGTGATGTACGGGTGGAACGTCTGGACGAGTAGATTGGTGATACATGGCCTGAAGCTTTGACCGTGCTTCAAACTTGGATTGAACGTTGTGTCAACATGTGGCATGCAGTTTGTTGCTCCTCATATGTGGCGATCTATAATTCATTGTCCCTGCTTGTGTGGTAGGGGAGACCGGTACGAGTCAATGCATGTTGAGTTAGCACTCTGAGGCTCAACGTGATTCGCAGTAACAAATAAGGTGACGTACTGGTGAAACGTCTGGACGAGTAAAGTGGTGACACATGGCCTAAAGGTTTGACCGTGCCTCAAACTTGGATTGAACGTCGTGTCAACATGTGACATGTGGTTTGTTCCTTCTCACATGTGGCGATCTGCAATTCATTGTCTCTACTTGCTTGGCTTAACCAATCAGCTTATCTGCTTGCATGACCACGTGGTAGTTTTTGATTGACTTTGCGTTAAAAATTCATAAAATTTTCAAAAAATCACAAAAATTATATATTTACCCTTTTTTCACTAAAAAGTTTATATTTTAATATTTTTAGCCCAAAAATATTATTTATGAAATAAAATAAATAAATATTAAGTAAAAAAAATGTATTAATAACTCTATTTTCTTAGAGACATCACTACTCACCCCATTCGGATAGGTTCGAGGAAAATCAATTTGGATTCCAAACAATTCAATGCCTACACCAATATTTATAATACTAGTTTTGATCATATCGAATGTAACTTTATCAATTAGCCTTTATTTATTTATTTGTTTATATTTTTACATTTGTAAAAACTAAAATAATACGTAAAACTAGTCAACAATATGAGTTAATGACCCGTAAATAATACTCTAATCGAACTTAAAACCACTTAAAAGGGTTCAATTCAATTCATCCCATATGCTAATTTGATTTAGTTCGGATAGAATCCAACCCAAACTAGCTCATTAACATCCTTAGTTCCTTACTTGAGCTAGTGGTGTATTTTATATGTGAGGCAATCTCTTCAATTAAAGACTCAACGTTCCTTTGGATGACAATTGTTTTGACAATAGAGACACATAAGGCAAACAGTGTGTAATGTTGAAGAAGGACAATGGCCTTTCAGCATCACATGCCACCAAAGTCCGAACACTACCAAACAAGGACTAGGAATCAACGGTAACTTTTTCTATGATTTTATTTAAAGACAAATCACATACAGCATACTACAAACTCAAGTGGAATATGAACCCACACTATCACCAACTTTCTATGGAATAAAATCATACCAACCCGCCAAACAGTGATGGGTGGGGGGGAAATAGATCTTTTGTTCTTTTGAGACACCAATGAGCCAACATTTTAGTCTTAGTTGGGACAAACTTGATAAAGAACCAAAATGGAATCTCAGCTAGCATAACTATTCCTACTACAAGTTTAAGAGATTTGCATATTAACTACGAATTAATTTGGTTGATAAATTATGTAAAACTAGACCTATGGTAGGGCTACTAGTAGCCAATATAACATATTGGTAGTAAACCAAATTGGTTGTTCTGGAACTAGATTTGTGATTCATGTCTCATACTATACAGAAACAAAAGTAGTCTCTTCAAGCAATCAACGTTATCATTGATAACAAAAGAAACACTGGAATAGTAGTTATTTAACGAAGTAACTGAAGATGAAAGTTACTCACAAGAAAGAAACAAATCAGAATTCTATTCCGTTTACCCAACCAACCCATCAAGAATACAAAGGCATGTGTGGTTTTACTTTTAACACAACAAATGCAGCAAAATTAATAACATTTATACCCCAAGTAACTCTAATGATCGTTCTGATTTTATTCATCTACCTCTCAATACAACCTCAGCACGCTTGTAGCTATAGATTGTGCTTGACTATACCGACTTTTTGTTCCCTCGCTCCTCCGGCTATTACTCATCGGAGTCATGTAGTACCTTAACATGCCACTGTCACCGTTTTTGGGTGAATACTTAGCGCTCCGATTCCGCTCCAAAACCAACTCATCTCTCTTCTTCCTTTCAAACTCACTTGTCTCCACATTACTCTTTCTCATACTGCCAAAATTCCCACCACCAAAGCCCTGAGAATTTCTCCAACTAACACTACTATTGCTCCTAAGCAGTTTTGGATTAAAACCCACTCTAGCTTCTCCATTTCTGTCTCCTCTCAACTCTGGCCAAGACTCTGAGAAAGATTTATCAACCCCATTAACTCGACTAAACTCATCTTCATCCTCATCCTTGCTCCCACCTCTCCTTTGTAACAAGCCCCATATATTCCATGCTTTACCCCACCGGCGAGACTTCTTCGACCCTTTACTCTCCACATTACACACAACAGAAGCATTACCTCTAAACCCAATTTCAAAACTCTCAGAGCAATCGTCTCTCAAAGAATTTGAGTTTGAATCCCTTAAATCTCTATCTGGAACCACAAGCTTTGGACAATGAATGTACTCTGAGGTATTTGTTGCAGGACTAACCTTAGAATTGGAAACCAACTTCAACTCGTCAATCTCTGCCACAACAGCAGCAGCAGTCTTCCTTATTGAGCTTGACCGATCAAGGCTCCGACGTCGCTTAGAAGAGGAGTCCAAATAGTAGTCCCGGGTCTGAGACGAACAGCCAGGAATGGTATCGTCCTTGTTGATCAAATTCATAGGCTCCTCCACCGGTATCTGGGTATCGGATCTGATAACATGAATAGGAGCATCCTCTACAACTGAAAGCATAGTGGGCATTTTAGGAAAGCTCGTACGGCCAATGAAATAGCCATCCCAGGAAGCTCGAGGTTCATCGAAAGAGTATCTGGGATCGTCAAAAGACATCCTTGCCGCATCCAAGGATATCCGACCAACGTCAAGAGAGAACCTCGGATCCGTGTCGCATGATCGCCTACCAAACCCGTAATCAGCTATCTCCGACTGGGTCTCTCTAAACTGCCTCCCAATAGGTTTTTCTACAGGCAATGTGGCAGACCCGCTTCCGTTTCTGTGCTTCTTCATCTTTTGCTTTTGCCTCCATTTCTGTAATTTCTTGCTGAACACAGAAGCAGCAGACCAGAAACTACCCGCAATCTCTTTCAAGTCCCTCTTCTTAGTCTGAGAATCGAGATCTATGTGGTCTTTCATGGGCTTCAAGTCCAACTCCCCCTCTTGTACTCGTCGTGGCTCCTCTGCTTCTTTATTTTCTTCTATAATTTCTCCAACTCTTTGTTCAATTACATTACCCACGTTAGTTTCCCCAGTAATCCTAAATCCATCTTCTTCATCCTCTACTACTATCTCCTCCTCTTCCTCTTCTTCCTCCTTAGACTCTAACACAGGACCTTGGACAGTCGAACAAGACTTTCTACTACCAATATCAATCTCAACACCGCCACTAACACCGCTAGTACTACTCCTAGAGGTCTCTTTCTTACTTTCGTCTTGTTGGGTAAAAAGGGTCCAGAGAGTATTCCTACCCCTGACGTCGCAAGACTTCCTCTGTGGTTCAAACAGCCCAGCAAAACCTTCGTTTTTAGAGGCAGAGAAGGACTGGGTTCTTCTAAGCTCAGGGATAAACGAAGTGGATCGGTTCCGATTAGAAGTATTTCCAACACCGGCGCTGGAACCAGAAGTGGGTGGCTTGAAAATGGCCTTAAGGACAGCTGCGGCGGCAGAAGTAGTAGTGGGTTTGCGAACAGTGGAAGAAGAAGAAGAAGAATAGTTGTCGAGCACAGAAAGACGCTCGCGGAGGCATGAGGGACAAAAGCCTGTGAAATGCTCTTCTGGGTGACGCTCACAGGAGGTTGTAGGGTAGTGAGCTAATGGTGGTTGAGGTGGCAACAAAGGTGGCTCTGGTTCGGTTGTGCTTGGATTCATAACCGGTTGCGATACTCTGTTAAGCCCCCTCTGTTGCTTCTCATGTTCCGATGGTTTAGTCTTTGTGCTTAAAAGGTGTGTGTATGGATTTCAGAGACAGATCACAATAAGAAAAATCTCGTATAGGAGAGAGAGAGAGAGAGAGAGAGAGAGAGAGAGAGATGGGGACTACGTTTGTGGAAGTGGAACTGTTAGGCTCCAACGGACAGAGAAAGGATGTGAGAGACGGAAATGTGAGAGAAAGGGCGAAATTAAAAGAAAATGTACAATGTGAAGGACAAACAGAAAAAAATTAACGGTTTCATTTACTTTATTATATGAAAATAAATATATAAATTTTATTTTTATTAAAAAATAACAATAAAAAAATATTAAATAATGAAAATATAGGGAATTATTAGTTATGGTCCACGCACCGTTTTGGCTCTCTATTTCTTATTTTCTAGGAGCACCCGCTTGTGAAAAGACAATCTGGGGCCTACTAGCCAGATGAATCTTTTTAGGTCTGACTATACGGTCTATTTGTTAAGTGGGTTATTATTGTATATTGAGATTTGAATACTATCCGGTATCTCTTCGCCTCAAAACGAGGTAAAACGATAATATTGCACATATTTTCTCCCCGAAGTATTAGGTATTTTTAAAGATGAAATTTATAAAATATTAAAAATATTAATAAAATTTATTAATTTATAATTATTATTTTAAAAAAATTTAATCATTAAAAAATATATATATATTATTATATAATATTTTAATTAATTAATTAATATAAATATTATAATTATTTTAAAATATAAATAATTAATTGTTTTGATATTTTATAAAAAAATTCTATAATATTGTTAGAATTTTTATAATTTTTTGTATTTTTTTTTAAATTTTCATAGAAAATTAAAATATCTTTGATATTTTCTTAAAAATCATACCTTAATATTTTAAATGATATCAACATTTTAAACCTTACTTCTCATTATTGTAATGAGCTTAATATTTTTTAAGGGTAATTTACACAAATGTTTATGAACATTGGAATGATTTTTATTTTTTTAGGTATGAGGTATTATCTTGGTCTCATGGTTTTTTTTTTCTTACATGAGCTCTTTATATGTTTAATTCAACATGCTAATGAATATTGGAATGATTTAGTAATAAAAAGAAGAAAAGAAAAAAGAAAGTGCAATTTTATCCGCACTGAGCAACAATACAACAATGCTTATGACTTAATGAGTAATGTTTCTAAAAAGTAGTTTTTATTGACCCAATCGGTGTTTTCTTGAATTCTCCTTGGCAAAATATTTATTAAAAGCTAAAGAAATGTGCAATGATAGTCTTGGTCGACTTTGTGGTAGTTGAAGTAAAATATTTAAAAAAAATGTAAATTAAATAATGGTGTTTTACATGGTGAAAGAAGAGATGTTATTTATACATAAATTTACTATTTGTTATCTGATTATGATCGTCAAGTCCAGCCTATCTATTCGCAATAGTATATCTCTGTAGTTTGCTTTAGCCTATTATTGTTTACGTGTAGTTATAAGTTTGCATGTACATATATAGATATATCCACTAAAAGAATAATTAATAGGATATTCCTAACTTTTGTGTAATTAATTCATGATATGACATACCTACGAGGTATGTTGTACGAGATGTTATAGTTAAGATGTATCCAGGAGGTACATTATCAGAGGTGCTATCCCAAAGGTGTTTATGTATATGGTTAAATGCGATTTATTTTTTCAAAGGGTATATTATATCCACAAGATATACGTGTGGATGGCTAAGTGCGAGATGCTTTTCAACCGAGTATTCCAACAAGGTAATGTAGCTTTTGGGTCTCTAAGCTGGATAGAAATTATTTCAATAATAAGGGACAAAGTGATACTACTAAAAACCATACATATAGTTTCAAACTTATAGCTTAATTTTTTTTTAAATCTAGACCATATGGTTTTAATTACGATATAATAAAAATCGAAGTTATAGAGTATGTCTATAGCCTCGATTTTTATCAATAACCGTAATCATAAATTATATCAATTTTTTTCTCTCTTTTCTTCGTTCTCTCTCTCTCTCTTTTTTCTTTTTCTCCTTTTTCTCCCAGCTTTATTTTCTTTTATCTGTCTCCCATCTACTTTATTCATTTTTAGATCTAAAATTTCTCTTTTCCTCTCGATCTTGCGTTCTCTTTCCCTCTCTTCTTTCTCTTCCCAGCTCGCTGGTTCGCTGGTCGCTATTCGATGGTTCGATAGTTCGATAGGTCGTTGGTGCGCTTGCAAGGTGCCTAGTGCCTGGTGCTTGGTGCTGATGCTAATGTTGATACAGGTATTAACTGGTGGAGAATTTTTTATCTGCAAATAAGAAGTTAAGCTTTAAATTACTTCCAAATTGTGACATTTTCTTGTTGAAACTGTTATAATTTTCATGCTGAAGCTAAAATAAAATTTTGGTCAAAATTGTAACAGTTTTCAAGTAAAAATATGATATAAATGTTGTTTTTTTTCTTGGAATTGAAATTGTTTATGCTAAAAAAAACTATGATAAATTTGGTTAAAAATAGTGATTGTGCTAGTGTTGGTGCGCTGGCATGATGCTTGGTGCTGATGCTAATACAGATATTAACTGGTGGAGAATTTTTTATCTACATCACACGAAGAAAGAGTGCTTTTTATTTGGCTATCAAGGCAAGAAGTTAAGCTTTAAATTACTTCCAAATTGTGATAGCTTTCTTGACAATTTTTCTGTTCCAAACTGTGACATTTTCTTGCTAAAATTGTGATACTTTATTTGTTGAAACTGTTATGATTTTCATGCTGAAACTGGGATAAAATTTTGGCAAAAATTGTGATGATTTTCGAGTAAAAATATGATATAAATGATGATTTTTTTGAGGCTTGGAATTGAAATTATTTCTACTAAAAAAATATGATAAACTTGGTTAAAATAATGATTCTTTTTGGGATTAAAGATGAGAAAATTTTCTAATCCAAATATGTCATATTTTCCTGTTCAAAATTATGCTATTTTTTGGCTAAAAAGACTAACAGTTTTAGCTAAAATCTATGATGGTTTTCTTGTTTGAAATTGAGTTTGTTTTCTGGTTCAAATATGTTATATTTTATTATTAACAAACTATGATCATTTTTGTGCTAAATTTTAGGTGTAACTTATCATAATTTGGAGGCATATCTAATTACATAATTGTCACTTGGTGTTAGTGCGCTGCGTTGTTGTTGATGTTGGTACACTACGCTGGCACTCACGTTAATCTTGGTCTTATTTATCTTGGTGTTGATCTTTGGTCTTGACTGCGTTGGTAACCTTTTATGCCATATGATTTGGATGCTGGCAGTCTCTCGAATGCTCTTGTAAATGATGCATATAATGGAACTAGAAGGAAGAAGATATATGTCAGACTTCTTTTAAGCATTGATCGTAGGGAAACCACAGAGGTTGGAATGAAAACTGTGTATGAAACTAGGATGTTTGATGACGTTTAATGTGTTTTTATAATTACAATTCAGTTGATTATTATTCTTGCTTAATATTTTCAATTGGTAAAAGATGCAATCGAATATACATTTGCAGAAGATGGAGTTAAGAAAGACTTGAGAGAGATTTTTCAATAAGTTGAAAAGTATAAATTATCATTATAATAGTTTTTGTAGCATATTTATACTTGTAATTGATAATAAAAAGTCAGTTTATAATAGTAAGTTTTTATTATGTTTTAGTGTATAATAAACTCTCGAATTTAATTATATTTTTAATTTTAATATAATATTATTTTCAATATTTTTTTAATAAATTTATTGTAATTTATATTAATTTTTAATATTGTAATTATTAATTATATTTTTTTAAATTTATGTATACCTTATGGCCTCGATTATTAAAAAAACTGAGCCGATAGGTCATTATTTATGATTTTTCTCACTTAAGTCTCGGTTCTTATAATCGTAACTATAGACCTACATTCACAGTTAAAAACTGAAATTATATGTACTTTTTGTGATAATATGTCCTATATATTTCAAAAATATATGAGTATGATTTAACATGGGACAATAAATTTATTATAAAATTCACTTCATATATAGAAGTACTGATACTTGGTGAATGAATTATTTATATATACATGAACCTATTTAGCGGAAATTTTTCTAATATCTTATATTACTTATGACTCTTCGTAATGTCAAGCTTAATTAACTTAACTAAGAAAATATATTCAATCACAAAAAGACAAAAAAAAGGATAATGAGGTGCCCGAATTAATAAGTTACTTTTTGGCTTTTTTAAAGCTTGTTTTTGTTTTTAAAATTTTACTTTCTTTATTGATATATGCTTTTGGATTTTCAAAGATTCCTGTCGAGAGAAAAAGCAAAAGCAAAAGCAAATCACGCCATGACAATGAGATTCGGAGGTGTGATCGAATATGAATTATCTCTACGTATATATATCATAATAAAAAATATAATGTATATAAAAATTATGTTATTATAAATTATTTTTTAAAATTAATAAATAAGAAAAAATATATAAATACTTAATTTCTTAAACATGTAAATTAATAAAATCCTCTAATATAATTATTAATCGATTATATGATTAATTATATCTAACATATTATATATTTATCATATATTTATCTCTTAAGCAAACTATATACAATATAATAATTAATTTAATTATATTTTCATGTCAATTAAATTACATATTATTCATTAAATTTATTAATTATAAATTACATAAATAAAAATCATATATCTCTCCCTATATACTATGCATATTATTTCATTAAGATAAAAAATTAAATAATTCTCTTAAATCTATTTAATTATCTATATTGATCAATTATTGACCAAACAATTAATATCATAAAAATTAAATTAAATAATATAATATAATTAAATTTAAATTGTAATTGGGGTACAACATTTGATCATCACATGTTGAAAATTGGGTTCATAAAATTTATTAATAAATTAACTAGACATAATTTTGTTCATAAAACTTGTATTTTTTATAAAAAAAACATAAAAATTGATATAGGAAGAAAAAGAAAAAGAAATATAATCAATCTCTTGAATTATAATACTAATTTTTTTTTAAATTTTCACTAAAATTGTATCTTCTTCCTTTTGAATTTTTCTTTATTTATAACCCCAAAAATTGATAATCTTATACTCATTCGAATTTATGAGTTAATTACGAGGTTAAATTAGGCTCAGGTTTAATTTGGACTATCATATCGGTTTTCAAATTAAAGGATGAGGTGAAAAAAAAATTATCAACCCTGGTCAATAGAAACCCAACACATGACAAGGGAGAAAGACATACAATCGATGAGTGACATGTGGCATTGTAGATTGGTCATGGTCTGCACAAACTAAGTTGGTGACATGTGGTGAGATTTGCTTAGTGGACAAGGATTATGTGGAGTGTCGGTGGAAGAAATGAACGAATCACATGACGACACGTGATAAGACTGTTGATTGTGTTGTGATACTCGGAACGAACGTGATGCTAACATGTGACGAGACCCTATGTCACCTGGTACACACAACATTGCGCTATTAATTCTCTCTACTTGTGTGGCATTCGCATGGTGTGCCTGTCAACTCTCATACTTGTGTAACGTCAATGTTCTATCTTTTAATTGATGATGCATTAACAAATCTTTCAAAAATTATAAAATTTAAAAAAATTATATTTTCTCTTTTTTCACTCCTAAATTCACATTTTAATATTTTTAATCCCAAAATATTATTTATTAAATAAAAAATATATTAATAAATTTTTGAATTTCATAACCTCCGCGTTCTCTTTTCTTACCACGTTTCGCTTTCTTTCTTGCACTAATTTTCATTCTTTCTTTTTTTCCTCTTTTTTCTTTTTCATTTCCCCCCCCCCCCCGAACACCAACTTAAGCTATATATTCTCACTTGGGCTTGTTGTGACAGTAAATTTTTTTAAAAAAATAATAATAATGTCATATTCAATTAATTAAATTACATTTCTAAACACTAAACACAAAACGACAAAATATGTCTTTAAAGCAGCACTCAGTTTCTGGCTCTTATATTTACCAAATTGGAATTAACGGCGATACAAAAATATATTTCGAAGGGATTTGGATAGTAAATATTTTATATAAAATAAAAAATTATATTCAAATATTTAAAAATAAAATATATATCATAATATAAATTTAATAAGAGGCTAAGAACTACATTACACTATAATTAATTAAAGATAAAACTTTCATATCATATATAACAAAAATTATATAACATAAATAAAAATAACATTATATAATTATTTTAAAGTATTAATATCATACATATATAAATCTTAAAAACTAAAATAAAATATACTTATTTAAATATAAAAAATAATATATGATTTAAAATTTTAAATACGTGGATATATTTAAAATACATATTGATAAAAAAATAAAAGATTAACAAATATAAATATTTGTTTTATCGCTTTTCTTAAATAGATGAAATTAACTAATTTTATAGTAACTAAAAAAAATGAAAAATTAAGGTAAAAAGTAAATTTTAATATAAAATTATTAAAATAAAATATAAAATAATATAATATTATATAAAATTAAAATTTATAATTAAAAAAATGAGAAATTCTTACTATATGAATGATAAAATCTTAATAGCTTTAGTTAAAAGTTTCCTATCATGTTTGTTTTTATTATTTTAATTTTTATAATATTTTATAGTGAATTTTTGTTAATCATAAATTAAATTTAAATATATAAATATTTTTTGATTATATCATATTAACTTAAAAAAATATTTGTATATAACATATATAATTATAATTCTATTTATACAATTAATTAATGTTTGTCAAATATATGAACAAAAATATTTATGTTTAATTACTTTATTTATTTATATCATTTTTTCAATATATTTAATAAATATTATTAATATATAATGATATATCAAAATATGCACACAAAAATTAGATACAATATATTATTATACATAAAATATACATTTTGTAAAATTTATAACTAGAACTATATCCCCGATAACCTCAATGATGTTCTTACCCCGGTGAAAGCATGCTACATGTTCTAATAAAATTATTTTTTTTACATATAAAAATATAAAAACACACACATATATATATACACACTTGAGTAACTAGAATTTCCTTTTAAATGAGCTACATCGTATATATTTTAATTATCAAATATTAAAAATAAGTCTCATAGATTAGATATAATAAATTATAATGCAACAACATAAAACCTATTTGAACATATTGAAACTCTAGATTTCAAGTTATGAGTTGAATTGTATAAAAAACTCAAAATCTATTATAGGCACACATATTTATGTAAAGTCCATAGACAATTATAATTGATATTTTTAATATAGAATAAGTCATTGTTATTATATTTTTATTATTGTATATATTAAAAAACTTTTTAATATAATTATTCAATATAATCGTTATTTTTTTATAAAGAATAATATCATTAGATGTAAAGCAGCAACATATATAGGTTTGTTTTGTATATAAACCTTTGTCCGTCGTGTGGAGGGGGGCTGTTAAGTATCCTTGTCCCACATCGACTAGGAATAAAGCAGCAAAAACTGCTTATAAACTTGGTCAACCCTTAACTTAATGAGATCTTATTGGGTTGAGTTAGGCCTAAAGTTTCTAACAATAGATAAGTAAAATATAGTAACTAATAGTTAAGAGGTTATGTGAATTAAAATAATCTTAAAGAAAAATAGAATACATGTTAAAAAATAATCATTATTAATGTTATTAAAATCACATTCGGTTGTATAAATTCTTTTAACATTTACCTTATATCTATGGTTTAAATTATGAGTTAATTTTTAATGATTTAATTGCATGACATAACTTTTTTTCATATATGAAGTTTCATTTTTAACCACATATAGAAAAAGAAAATATATGTTTATTTTTTTTATAACATAAATAAGCATATATTTTTTAACTTTGTATGAAAATAAACATATTTTTTTATTGATGGATTAAAAATGAAACCATGTTAATTAAGTGAGTTATTTATATATCAGATGAGTTTTTAATATTTAAAATTAAAATAATTTAATAATTAAAAAAATATAAATATTATATTTTATAAATTTTAGGAAAAATAAGATAAAATTATGTATTAATAAAATAGTTTTGTTGTAGAATGAAAGAAGTCATTTAATTTTCTAATTCTCAATTACAGTAAAAATAAGTTGTATTTATTTCGTATCTATTAATAAATTTAATATAGTTTTATTGAAAAAATCAGATGATTTATGTGTGATTTAGAGGCTACTAAATATTTTTGATAAGATATGAAGTTAGAATAAAGTCTAATTCAACGTACAACATTTCTCTTCAACCATGCTTATATTTCTGTAATAACACAAACTATCTTAAAAACTGATTTCATTTATAAAAGAGTGTCGTGAGAGAGCATGATTTTAGTATCATATTCTGTACAAATTAAAAATAAATTAAATAATAAAATAAATGATCATGATAGAGTATAGATACTAAACATTACTTTTTTATATGAAGCGTACGTTATCTTTTTATATGAAACATTACTTTAAAAAACTAAACATATTCTCATTATTTTTTCATCTATATGGACGAAATTAATTATCTGGAGGACTAAGAATGAAGTGTAAATAAGAATAAAAAATTATCATATATATTGGAACCTTAATTTGAAGCATTATTCCTCGTCTCCAAGCAATCCACAAAGCATGAAAGAAAGTACACTCTTGCATAAGATGTTTTACTGTTTTTTTTCTGATTGATGATTACGTAATGAACAAACTGTATCAATATCAGATATGAATCTTTTCTTTTGTAATTTAACCATTATATTATCGATATTACTTTCCACAATAAAACTTTATATCATTTATGAATTTTAGTATTCCATAATAACTTTCAAATTAGATCCACACTTTCATTATTTAGTTCTACATTAGTTAGTTATAAAATAATTCCAGTTATTTGAGTATTCACCCTACTTATATATTATCAATCCAAATCAATTTTTCAATCAAATTTAAATTTGAACTCCTAAGTCTACTGTATATAGTAGTAATAGATACAACATCAAACAAAATATATCAAAAATTCTAATTCCATCCATTATTTGATAATACTAAATCTTTGATTTGGATGAAAAACAAGAAATAATTTTACACAAAAGAATTCTCTAATTTGTATTATTTTCTTCATGTTTTCATTACAATTGTATAGTTATATATAAGGAAATTTTACTCCTTCAATTACTCTTTAAATTAAGCATTCTTTGATTTACTCATTGAATTAAGAATTTCTTGTTTTACTCCTTAAATTAAGAATTTTTTGTTTTACTCATTGAATTAATGATTCCTTGTTTTATTCCTCGAATAAAGCTCCTTGTTTAATTCCTTGAAATAAGCTCATTGTTTTATTCTTTGAATTAAAGACTAATATCCAATACTCCCCCTCAAATTGGACCGAGAAGGTTTATGAATTCAAGCTTGGACAGAAGTCGTTGAAACTGATGAGAAGCCAAGGGCTTGGTAAAGATGTCAGCCAGTTGGTTAAAACTTCTTGTATAATGTGTCTGCATCACCTGTGATTGAACTTGTTTACAAACATAATGACAATCAACTTCAATGTGTTTTGTCCTCTCGTGAAACACTAGGTTTTATGCTATATGCATGGTTACCTAATTGTCACAAAATAAGGACATAGGAAGAGTTGTAAGAACACCTAAATCACATAGAAGACCTTTAAGCCATATCAACTCACACGCACTTTAAGCCATTGCACGATACTCAACTTTGACACTTGAACTGGCGATGACAGTTTGCTTCTTACTCTTCCATGTGACCATGTTTCCACCGACAAATGTACAGTAACCAGTGGTGGACTTACGATCAATTGCATTCCCTACCCAATCAGCATCACAATATCCCATGATTTATGTGTTGTCATTCTTCTTCATGATGATACCATAACCTACTAATCCTTTTAAGTAGCGTAAGATCCTTTTAACAAGGGTCAAATGCTCAAGTTTCGGGAAGTGTATGAATTAGCTCACAATACTTACAGAATATATAATGTCAGGTTTGGTGATTATTAGGTAAATCAACTTACTAACCAATCGTTGGTAATAACTTATATCCGTGAGTGGCGTGCCCTTCAAGCTAGGTTTCAGCTTGTTGTCAAGAGGAGTAATGGATGGTTTAGCATCGCTCATGTTAACTTCCTTCAGCAAATCTATGACATATTTCTTTTGGTTAAGAAAGAGTCCCTTGTGCGAGGTTTCCATTTCTATACCAAGAAAATACTTCAATATCCCAAGGTCTTTAATTGCAAACCTTTGTCTGAAGGATTGTTTGAGGTTGAAAATCTCATCGGTATTATCACCTGTAATTATCAGATCATCTACATAAATTAGCACAACCAATTTGCCCATAGCTCCTGTGCGAACAAATAGTGAGGAATCAACATTGTTGCTTTTGAAACCAACACTAGTGAGAACTGAGCTTAGCTTGGCATACCAAGCTCGTGAGGATTGTTTCAGACCATAAATGGATTTGTGCAATTTGCACACTAAATCCAGTTCATTGCTTTGAGGATGCCTGATTGGCAATTTCATATATACTTCTTCTTTGATATCACCATGCAAGAATGCATTCTTCACATCCATTTGGTACATGGACCACCCCTTGTTTACAACCACGGACAGTAGCACTCTTATTGTGTTTATTTTTGCAACAGGTGCAAATGTTTCTTTGTAATCCACCTCGAATGTTTAAGTGAATCCCCAAGTCACCAATCTTGCTATATACCTCTCAATTGATCCATCTAACTTGAATTTAAGCTTATAGATCCATTTTCAACCCATGACTTTCTTGGCTTTTGGAAGTTTGGTGATGCTCAATGTGTTGTGTTGATCTAGGGTTTTAAGTTCTTCTTGCATGGCTTCCTTCTACACCTCTTGGCTGTTGGGCTCATGAAAGTTTTGAGGCTCACTGTAACTCGATACAATGCTAAGGAATACGACATGGGCTGATGTTACTCTCTTATATGACACATAATTTGAGATGGGATGTGTGGGTTTATAGGTGACAAAGTCTTGAAGTCTTGTGTGAGGTTGCCTAACACACATTGGATTACGTCGTGGAACATAAGGAGTTATCTCACACTCATTCACATCTTATACCATATTGTGAGGATCATCTTGATTGTCACCATCTTCATGCAATGTACCATCAAGACGAGACCCTTCATTGTTATTTTCAGTGAGAGATGCATCAATGTTGACATGGCTGGGATCTTGTTGTTGTGGAGCCTCAAGTTCAATTCTTGGTAATGGAAACACATCCAAGATGACATCCCCTTGACTTGTGATTTCACGTGACTTGTTGAAAAAAGGGTTAGTTTCATAAAATCGAACATCTTTAGACAAAATTAATCTTCTAAGTTGGGGATCATAACATTTATATCCCTTTTGTGTAGATGAATAACCAAGAAAAATACATTTAACAGCTCTAGGATCCAATTTATCTCGATAATGAGATTGAATATGTACAAAACAGATGCAGCCAAAGACTCTAAGGTATTAGAGGTTAATTTTCCTTCCTTTCATAACCTCTAGGGGAGACTTAAAATCCAAGACTTGGTTGGGTAATATATTAATGATGTAAGCAGTTGTTATTATCCCTTGGGATCAGAATCTCTTTGGTATATTCATTTGTAGCATTAATGCTCTAGTTTTTTCAAGTAAGTCCCAGTTTTTGCGTTTAGCTACACCATTTTGTTGAGGTGTGCCAACACAACTTGTTTGATGCATAATGTCATGAATGCTCAAATATTGTTTCATGATATGGGACATATATTCGGTGCCATTGTCAGACCTTAAGGTTTGAATTTTAGAGGAGAAGTGATTTTTAACAAGGTTATGAAAGTTCTTAAATATTTCCATAGCTTCATTCTTAGACTTCAAAAGATACAACCATGTGACTCGGGAGAAATCATAAACAAAAATCACAAAATACTTATAATCATCAAAAGATTCATTTGTTGGTCCCAATACATTTGAATGAACTAGTTCAAAACACTTACTAACCCTAGAAAATGAAGAATTAAAAGGCAATCTAGTAGCTTGTCTTCAGTCATTTCGAAGATTGAAGATGTTAAGATAATAATAAAGAATAAGCAAGTTAATTTTATTGCTTTGATACCATGATGAAAAAAAAGAAATAATTCTACACAAAGAATAACTCTACACAAAAAAACTCTCTAATTTGTATTATTTTCTTCATGTTTTCATTACAATTATATAACTGTATATAAGAAAATTTTACTCATTCAATTACTTTTTAAATTAAGCATTCTTTGATTTACTCCTTAAAATAAGGATTCTTCGTTTTATTCCTTGAATTAAGGACTCCTTAAATTAAGCTTCTTGTTTTATTCTTTAAAATAAATTCATTATTTTATTCTTTAAATTAAGTACTAATATCCAATAGATTTTTAACTTAGTTATTTCTCTCTTAAATCAGACAGTTATATAATTTTTCAAGTAAAAAAATATCAATTTTTTGGTTTGATCTTCAGAAAAGACTAGCACTGTTGCAATATTTCTCTAAAAGAAGTTTAGACCAAACTTATTTGAATTAGTAAACAAATGTCATCCCAATTTTTACAACAAAGCCAAATTCATTCGCTCAAAAGATCTAAATCCCAGACCTCCCAAATCTTTCGGTTTGCATAATTGTTTCCAACTACATAAAGCCATATAATTATTGCATGCTTTGATGGTTTGCATAATAACTAAGATATCTTGAAATTTTTTGTCATGAAATAAGTTTTGTAACTTAGTTGATTATGAATAAATATGAAAAATTAAATATGAAAAATTGGATTACCTTACCTTAAATCTCTTTGTGCTTTAATAAAACCATATTTGGATCCATTCAACAAAATAGAATAAAAAATTATCCACAAACAATTAATCTACAAAAATGAAAAGAAAAACCCTAATCTAATCAAAACTTGAATTATTAGTTTACACTCCATTTTATTATAAATTTTATTGATATCAATCTTGAAACCCATTAAAACACCTCTTCCTTTTTTTCTTTTTCGTAGAGTGAAGAATTTCTTGAGCTAAAATTGTATTCTCGTCTATCCAATCTTTTTGGAGCAAAAGCAACTTGATAAGAAGAAATTATCCTACCCAAAAAATGGTCTTAATAGGTCTACTAGTATTTTAGCTATGATTTTATAAACCACATTGCGTGAACTTATTGGTCTATAATGTGTTATACTAATAGGTAAATTCCTTTTCTATAATGGAATTATCAAGGTGGAGTTAATTTATGGTTTCAATATTCCGGTTTGAAAAAATTCTCTTACAAAATTAATGATATTCAAGCCAACAATATTCCAATGTTTTTTATAGAATAAAGTAGATATATCTTTAGAGTCGGGAGACTTCATACTATGTATGCTCCATAAAGCATTCTTCATCTCATGAGTTTTTGGAATTTTACACACATCTATATTCCCCTCAAATGAGATTGTAGAGAGAAAGAGATCATCTAAAATAGTAAAATTTTGTGAGCTAAAAATTTCAAAAATGTCGTTGAAGTAATGAATAACGTGATCTCTTATTGTATTACTTTTTCATGATTTCGTTCAATTAAAAAATCATGCCAATCATTGATAAGAAAAAGAAATATAATAATCAATAATATCAATCAATGATATAAACTTTATGTTTGTGGATGAAATCCCTTAATAAGGATAAAAATGATAGTTCCTATTATTTAGAAAATCACAAAAAAATGACTTTAAAGTAAAATATTTAACATTAAAAATGTTTATTGAATTGAAATAAATTCGATAATAAGTATAAACTCTATTCTATAAATAAAATAAAATAAAACTATTTTCTTTTCTATTTAATACATGGGAATCAAATTATTATTATATTTATATATTTTTAATCTATAATTATTTTGATTTTTATGGTATTTTCATTTTTACTTTCTTGTTCTCTATAAGTATAATTTAATTACCTTAAAAATGATTTAAAATTCAAAGAATATTTTTATTAATTTAAAAAATTTACATTAATGTGAAAAAAATTCCTAAATTCATATATAGTCAAAATATATATATATATAAACATCGTATAAGTATTTGATATAAAAATAATAATAGTATGATAGTACAAAATTAACTAAAATAAGATAGCCTTCGTGGACCCGTACGCTTACGGCGCTCATACTCATATATACAACTCAACCCAACCAACACTTCAACAATGGCAGCCTCAGTCTTCTCCAAATCAGAGTAATGCAGCGTCTGAAACAACAAAACTGTAGGTTTCGCTTCCATCTTCTTCTTCCTCTCTACATTCCTCTCCACCACCCACTTTGCTGTATCGTGTGCCATTGGCCCTAACCACTCCATCATCTCCTCAAGCACGTCCCTGCAAACCTTCGCCATCTGCGATTGGTCGTTGTCTTCTACTTCCATCTCCTCAATCTCTTTCCTTCTCCCACAATGTCCCTTCAACTTCGTTTTCACTTTCTCCTTCAACCTCATCGGTAACATCTGGTACATTCCGTCACGCACATCGTCGGGAATTCTTGCCGGCGTCTGTAAACACCTCTCCGCCAATAGGATCACATTGGTGTACCGGAGTGTGAGTCCAGATCCACCAACAGTTGACGGCGATGCCAATCCTAAGACTCTGTTAGTCCTTCCAATCTCACAGATGGTTAAGCTAAAATTATGATTTCCTCCAACAGGTAACGCGAATCCGATATATTGCGACAATATCATATTCTGACTCTGGAACCGAATGTGTTCCTTTTGCGAAGATATCGGATATACTGTACCGGATTTTGGAATTGGCTTCTGATATTTGATCTCATGGACTGCTCTGATCTTCTTCTGGTGATAAAAATTTCGATGATCTTCGAGAAGGCAATAGTTGGCCTCGATTCGGTGTCTTTGGAGCAATTTAAATTTGGGATTTCGCATACAGTTAGAATTAATAAGTGGTAGACCAGAAACGTAAGGTCCAAATACTGTACAGATTCGAGCGTAAACAACACATATCATTCGAGTCATAACTTTTACACTTTTATCAAAGGTTTTGCTCCACAGAGAAACCTCTTTATAATGCCGAATCTGTTTTTTCTGATGCGTGATTTTCTCTTGCAATAAATCCATATTCGTTTTAGTTAACTGTTTGGAATCAAGATTGTTCTTCCATTTCATCACCTTTCGTTCCGCTGTTTCCAATTCAGCTAGAGATTCCCAAGCCATATACAAATTCGAAGTTGCGGAAACATATTTTTCCATCTTATCGATTACTTTTTGAACATTTTTGGAACCAAATTCAAGCTTTCTCAAATCGAGCAAGCCTTGTTTTAAATTTGTATTGAGATCCTCTAAACGCTCACAACAAGCGAGGTAGAGAAGAAAACCTTCGTCAATGGAATTCAAGAAAGTAACGACTTTGGATCTCATGATTTGTTTTCGAAGGCGGTTGATTTGATCGTCGGCGAAGGAATGATATAGACTGAGGAGACGAGACGTGGTTCTGGCGGTCTCAAAAGAAAGGATGCCGAGGGTGGGAGGATGACTGCCATTGTTGATCTTAGTACAGATTGAGGGCTTGGCCGTCATAATGGAGGAAAATGAAGGCACAAGGAGGTACGATCATGGCAAAGTATATGGATTTCAATGTAATGGTATTGGTAACGGTGTTTCTGATTTCTTCGTTGTTATTTGCTATTTGTTTTGGTTTTGAGCTGTTTTTTTGTTTCGGTTGATCTATTGGGTTATGTTAGAAATCTTTTATTGCTGGAGAAATACGAGTAGTTAGTTTGGAAGTTGTGATTTGCCAAATATGTTGTACTCGAATTAAATATGTTTGGGCCTACACGTAGGATTTGAGGTGTTAATTGACATTAGATTCTCGTTAGCATGTAGAAAAATTCATAAATTTTTTAAGTTGACTACATCTTGTCTTTTTTTTTTATTTAAATAATAATTTTAAAAAATTACAAAACAGAATTGAAGTAGACACCATCTAAAATCTAAAATTAAAATATAAACTATGTTTAGTGTGGATTTTTGAAAAATAAAATAAACATATTTATTTAAACATCAAAATTAACTACACTAAATAAAAACATAAGTAATACCTAAAAATATATGAACATTCTTTTATTAATCTATGATACAAAAAAAATATTTAAAAAGAAAGAATGGAATGATATCAAAAATATCTTAAATTTTGAGATATTTTTAAAAATACTCCTAAAAAATAACTGAAATTAAATCTAACGTAAATAAATAATAATATTTTATAAATAAAAATGTAAGAAGAAATGATAAAAATCTAAAAAATAAAAATAAAAATTTCAATGAATTGTTTTACTATTTGGATTAAAACAAGTATCAAGTATTTTTAAAAAATATATGAATAACATCTTTAAAAAAATAAAAATTATTTATTATCTTTATATAGATGATATTTTAGTTTTCAATAGTGAATTAAATAAACATATTTAGATATTATTAATATTCTACAAGAATGTAAAAAAAGACGTATTTTCTGAAAGAAAAATATTACTTTTTCAATAGAAATTAAATATTTAGAATTGGAAATTGAAAACAGAAAATATAATCTACAATCTCTTATACTAAATAACATTTGAGGTTTTTATAGTGAATTAAAAGACAAAAATTAATTACAAAGATTTCTAGGATGTTTGACATATGTTGAAGCATATATCAAGAAACTTATATAAATGCAAAAACCTTTACAAGTAAAATTAAAAAAAATCATATTTAGAAATAAATAGAGCAATATACTCTCTATATGGATAAATTAAAAGCATAGGTAAAAAATTTACCAATTTTATACCATCTAGGATTAGATGATAAAATGATAATAGAAACAAATGTTTCACTAGAATTAAAGCAAAAGTTATATGATAAAGATTAATATCTTTGTTAATATACATCAAGATCTTTTCATGGTCCAGAATTAAATTATTATAATAATGAAAAAAAATATCTAGTTATTAAATTTTTTTCATTATATGTCATAAGTTTTAGGTTCATTGTTAGAACTGATGACAAAAAATTTGATTATTTTTTAAAAACTAATATTGTAGGTGATTATAAGCAAGTAAGATTAGCCCGATAGAAACAGTATTTCAACCATTACAATTTTGATATCAAACATCATCCAAAAAATGTAAACAATTTAGCATATTCTATTACTAGAGAATTGACACCCCTAACTATTTTTATACTTACAAGAATTGAACATCTTGATATCAAGATTAAGATAAAAGAAAAGGAGATAAAAATCTTATGAAAGCAACTCAAGCTATAATATCTCGATAAATCTCTTATGAAGACAGAAAATAAATAAAAAGAACTTGATCGTTCAAAACAACTCTTAGAGTCTAAAAAATCTAAAGAAAAATCTTCATCAAAAATTCAATATAAAGAAAAAAAACTTCTAAAAAAGAATTCAAGATGAAAAGAAAGATTCAAAATAGTATAACATCTCTGAAATAAGAAAGCTCAAATAAGTTGATAAAGCAGAAAAATACTTGTGTGCTCTATAATGACCCAAAATCAAAAATCTATAACAATTGGGTAGAAACCAATAAATCTATTATAAGTTTTAGTGGAGTAACCAATAGATCCTTTACGAACAAAATAGAAACTGAAGGTAGTTATGCCAACTATAAAGTATCAAAACTAATAACTCAAGAGAAGATGGTAAGAAATTATTCCGTAGCACTACAACCATAACTAACAACACTAAGTAGGTTGAAAACCCTAGGAAAAATAGTAAAACTTTCAATACTATTTAGAGAGGCATCTCTTCTAGAGACATCAAAGACAGTAAGGCATTTCGTTATTATTCAAGGAAACATCATTAGTCATTGAAGATGAAAAAAAATCAATATAGAAAACTCAACAAACCATAATGGTTGAGTCTCTACAATTTGACAAGAAAATCTACCTAATAACACATAGAAGATATGAAATTCTAGACAATAAAAAAGAAATTATATGTTAAAAGTAAATTCAATATTTTAGAAAGAACTGATATAATATTTTTTTTATAAAACTTTCCATACAAGATTAATAGAAAACATATATCCACGAATTAATTTAATTGAATTATATCATTTCCTAAACAATTTCAAAAAATTGATCAAGAACTTCAAGAAGAAGATAAGAGTAGGTTATAAGTCTTTTTATCTCAGATTTGTTAGTTCACTAGTAGACTAGAATGATGAAGGATGTATCATTTTCTATCACTTCATCAAGCTAGAGATTTCCAATACAAATAAAGAAGTCCTAAAACAATGACACTTTTAGAAAAAGGAATTCAATAAAGAAGAACTTTGTATATTAAGAGGTCAAATTTACAATGAACTCAAAAAAATTGATAACTTTACCGAGATCAAAATAAACTACTCAACTAGTAAAGTCATTATCACATCTTATAGTAGCAAGACTCTCTAAGAAGAAAATGGTTAAAAAATATCAAATATGAGACAAATTTTAACAACAATAACCTAAAAATTAGTCAAGAAACAAAAAAAGTATTTTTCTTTTATGCCAAAAAAGCCACCAAAAACCACATATACATTTACTGCATCAAAGATTAGGAAAAAAAAAGATGCATCATCATTAACGTCATCTAAAGAACTGTCGACAAAAAATAACAAGGAAGAATAAAGAGAAAAAACTGTCAATAGAAGATGACAAAAAATAAAAATATAGATCCATATCTTTAATTAGTATCATGTGCCAAGGAAAAAATAATGACCGATATTTAAAGCAGTAAATCATATAAGTTATTAAAGGAATGATAAAATAGTAATTCTCATCTTATAAATATGGATTCATTGTGCTATAAAAAGAAACCTTATTTTTATTCTAAAAAACCAGGACACTCTTAAAAAAACACATAACCTTTAGCATAATAACCTCTTCTATCTAGAAATTTTAACCAGTAATTATAAGCATTTAAGAATCCCTCTAAGGTTCTTAGTTCGTCTTAAATTTATAATAATTATTATATTATTAATAAAATAGAATTCAGTTACTCTTTTCTAGTAGGTTTAATTTAGAAGTAATCAATGTATGGACGCAAAAGACTCACCATTAATAGAAAGATATTAATGTTTGAGCAAAACCAATGCATGATATGTGTAACAAGAGAAGACGAACAGAAAAAAAAATCGTGATGAATCCATTAAATTTCAATATAATAATTATAGTTTTTTAAGCTAATTAAGAATCTTAAATGATTAGATATTTACTTATATTAAGTTATAATACTAATAAATAGAAAGATAAAAATAAAAATAACACAATATTATAATAAGTAAATAAAAAATTATCTTTAATAATTACAAGAATTAACAACTAGTATTAAACAATTAACCTCTAATTTGATATCAAAACCATAAAAATATTGACACAATATAGATGAAAAAATTAACACCATTAGATTTAAGGACATCAATGACATTAATTATAATATCTAGAGATATTATAACATTTTTTACAAACTTTAAAGACATAAATAAAGATATGTTAAACCCTAAGGATATTTTATATAATATAATTTATTTTATGTACGTAGTTTATTTTTTAACATCTACTTAAAGAAAAAATAAAATGAGGATATATATTAATAAATAAAACAACCATCTATATATATAAAAAATAAGATTTGGTTTTTTTTGTTGAGTTAGTGAAGGTTCATATTAGCATTAGAAACGTGGCAGGATGTGGTTGAGTGAGAAAAAAATGTACAATCATTAAATTCCAATAATGTATGGAGTTTGAAAACCCGAAAAAGTAGGTGATGATGATACTGCTGGTTTGTTCTATGGAGGTGTTACACTTTCGAAACGATTGCAGCCCCTAATTTGGACCTCCATCACTCTCTGCTTTCTATTTCCGCCGTTGATTACCTCGCAACATAGTCTACGTGGTGCCTGCTCATTTCATCATTACATTTTCTCTACGTGTTAGTCAGGCACTTACCAGCTTGCTTTCCCAAATATCATGTTCAAATATTTCGCATTATTAAAAATAAGCTTTTTATCTACCACCATTTGCGGAACGGAACACTATTCAAAAGATATACAGCTCAAGATTTCCGAGAAACTATCAATCACATGCTTAATTTTTCAAAATTTTCATAAGGGGTAGGTACTAGGTATTACAGAAAACATTCGTTATAATATAACATGCTATACTAACAATTCTAATAAAATAATATATAATATGTTCGAAATTTAATCCAAAATATTTTTTTAAATCTTAAAAAAACAATTTAAGAAAAAAATTATTAATACTTTTAAAAATTAAATATAAAATATTATTCAAATTTACTTCTAACATACCACTTAAATAATTTTTTATTAAAAGCCCCTTTATTTATTTAACCTCTTTCAAATCCAACTTAAAAAGTGATGTTAATGTTGTAAAATGGCATAATGGAAATACGAAAGAGGGATTTTGCTCACCATATTCCACAGGTCATTGTCGAACTGAGTAGCCGAGACGTTGAAAAACTCTACACTCAAAGCAGAAGAAAACTCAACTCGGTCACAGTCTTCCTCTCCACGGGGCTTGTACCTTTTGTAAGTAGTTAAAGTCCCATCCGTACCATCCATCTCAACCCGATCCAAAAAATACACAATCGGTCTATCACACGGACTCGGATTTACAGTTTGCGTATTGAAAATAAACGGATCCGGGGCCCATGTTCTCCACGTTCTGAAAGTCTGCAACGCCGTCTCGAGCTTCTTCGCTGTCACTAACGACGGATACAATTGCACGGTATAACCCCAAGAGACTGAAATTGACCATTTACGTTTCAAATCGTAGCAAAAACTATGTTGCAAAGTCCGACTCGGGTCCATTTTGTAGACATTTATGAGTTTTTTGACCGAGTCAATTTGGTTCATGGTTGGAAACAAGGGTTGTACGTAGTCTACGTGATGAAGTGAGACCAATGGTGCTATTGGATGAGCTGCCAATAAACCATATGGGTCTCCTCTTATATCAATCTGGACCAAGTTAAACAACTCGTGTTACACAATCAAAAGATTCAAAAACCCATGAAATGGAAATTAAAGCAAGAAAGAAAAAAAAAAGTAGAAAGAGTACAGAGAGAAGAGATTACTGACCTGGTGGAACCCAAGTTCTTTAGTTAAAGGTACACCGATTTCACTGAGACAACCCTGAACTTTTTGATCAGAACCGTAGAATTTATCATACCTATCAATACAATCGTCCAAAATGTTAACAAGCTCAGCAGCTAAAGGGTAGCTAATTGCAAAACCACCACCGCCGTATGCCATTGTATAAGAATGTACCAAATCTTGTTCTACACTCTCCGAATTCGAACCAATGTAGTACATCTGATTGTGATCGTACTTTCCTAAAACCGTGACCAAATTCTCAGTAAAAAAAATCGTGTCATCATCACCCATCACGAACCATCTCACATTATCTAAACCCAATTCAAAGCTCTCCTTCACGATTCTCGCCATTCGAACTGCTGATCGTGAACCGTACCAACACGAGTACTTGAACCGTGACGTGTCTTGTGATATCTTGTACGGAGGTGAGGAGTTAGACCACAGTTCCTTTTTTGGTGGGTTTTCATCTAGCCAAACAAAGCCTCTAGTGATGTTAGGCTTCCACCATAGCTCAGAGTAGCGCTTGTGCTGGTTCCACGTTTTAGATGAAGCTCCGATACCGAATAAGATATGGGTTATGTTGGTTTTTTGGTCATGTTTAGATTCAGTGGTGTTATTATCGGGTATGGTACTAATTTTTTGGAGGGGATTGAAGTTTCCGAGAACTAATTTGTATTGTGGAAAGCAGAGTGGTTGATTTGAGAAAGCAAAAAAGAAGATTAGGGATATTGAAGTGATAATACAAAGTACTATAATTGTTTTGAAGAAGGTTGTAAAGACATCAGTAATTTTGATGGTGGGTAGTACTAGAAATTTCCAGGATTTGAAGGGATCTTGAATGGCTTGATCTCTTGTAGATGGCATTTCTCTAGCTCTGCGTCTTCAACTCTGTGGGAACACAAAAAGGTTTCAAGAGAAAACAAAATTAGAGATGATATTTTTCATAGAAAATAGAAATAGGAATTTAGAAGAATAAATGGAAGGATTGGAGAAAATTTTGATGAACAGAAACTATGAGGCCGACCGAGGTGTATACGAATGAATCACTGAGATATTTTTAAATTTGTAATTGTAATTGTACTTTTTCTTTTTGTTATTTCATAGATTGTATTTTCCTTTTGTTTTTTCTTTTTCTTCTAAAGCTTTTAATAGCTGGTTTGTGGCGTGAACGTCTTCTTTTAAAAGTTGTACAGGTGAACTAACATATTAGTAACTATAGCTATTCCACTAACAAATTGTATGCCATAGTTAATGTAAATATAATATTTAAATTTTATATATTTTTTTAATAATTTAATTTGCTATAAAAAAATAATTAGATAAAAAAATTATTTTAATTTTTAATTTTTTTCAATTTTATTAAATAAAGATTGATATATTTTAAATAAATCATGACGAAAAAGATTGAAAAAAATAAATAAAAATATTTATTTATTATTGTATAATTATTTTTTTATAACATAAGTTATCAAAACTAAATATTACTAATATTAATTCAGATAACTTATGTTATAAAAAAATAATTATATTATTGGGTGGAGATTTGAAGCGAGAAACTGGGAACGTAAAGTTTTTACTAAATTCTAATTTTTTATTTTAATTTTCTAAATAAATTTTAATATTTAGTTACTAAATTTTACAAATAATATTTATCAATCAATCTATGTATATATTACAAATAAATATATCAATTTTTAAAAATATTTATTTGTCACTTGCAAAAATAAAATTTTATCTATATTTTTTTGAAAATTAATTGATTTATGATAAAGAAAATTAATAATATACTTTTACAACAAAAAATTGGTTTATATTAAAAGTTTTTACCTCGTAGATTTTGGATATAAATATGTGGCATACAAACATAATTTTTGAATTTTTATATGTACTTATTTTAATTTATTTTTGTGAGCTTATTGACATAAGTTATTTAGAATTTTGGATTGTTTTCCCTTTCTCCTTAATGGTATCGTTTTGGAGCTCATATTTTACCATTTTATCCCTTCTTTTTTTTTTGTTATCTAAGAGAATTCCGTATGCTTTCATCTCAGAATTCTTTTTCTCCCCTTTTCTCTACCCATGTGTCTCTTTCTTTTAATTTTTACCTTCTATAAATGTCATTGATGTTTCTTTAAAATTTTGATTATTTTATATATTATAAGTAGATTTTTCCTCTCTAATCACGTACATATATATATATATATTATACCAGAATGTTTTAAATTAAAAAATATTATCTTTTATATTCTTTTTTCTATACAATATCTTTCGATATAATTTATAAACTTTTTTAATTCATTTTTAAGTCACCAAAAAAATTATTTGTAAAATTTTAAATGTTATTCTTAACTCATCGACAACAATTATAATATGTAACTTAGTTTTTATAATTTTTTTATATTATGTCTCTTACAAAGTGATAACATTGTAAGTTTTTTACTCAATTATCGATAAAATTTAATGATTATTTGACGATATTAAGATTGTTTTGAAAGCACATTATTCAAGTTAATTAATACTCTTATCAAACCCTAAAATTAAAAGACTTTGGTTTGCCATGAAGTAATGATTATGAACATGAAAACTCCCATTTGAGTAGTTTGGTTTTTTATTTCTTGTATCATATATTTGAATAAGATTTTTTTTATAATTCTACTAAAGGTTTTGTTGTATTTATTCACGCTTTCGTCCCTTTATATTAAAAGAAATATGGATTTTATTGAGTTTTTGAAAAAAAAAATACTATGTTATTATTTGTTTGAATTAATGAGTATTCTTTGAATATGTTTGATATTAATTTTTGTTAATATTAGTAAAAAAATTCTCCATAAAAATGTAAGATGAAAAAACTGTTAAGATCTATCTTGTCGGAATTAGTCTTCAATATTATAATCTTTAAGTTAATAACTATAAAATGAAGACTATAAAAGATCTCATTTTTATTATAATAATTATATAATTTTTTTATTATGAGATCTAGTAATTTCATTAAGATGTAAGATATTTAGATATGATATTATGTTACGTATATAACTATTCACATGAGAAAGAACAAATATAATAGTTTATATTTGTCTGATTAATATTGAATTATTGTAATTTTGTAGATAATCATCTCTCGTAGATAATTTATCTGTAATTATATACTAGATTATTTTTTAAGATAGATAAAAAATAATCTATAAATCTTTATCTTTTTAAGATAATTAAATGATATTATTTGATTATTATCATTTATTTGGAATAACAAGAATTGAACTCATTTTTGTTTGAATTGGGAATGACATATTGCTGCTTTTATATGGCTATCTTCTTCTTCTTTTTCGAACATATTAATCTCAATGTAATTGTTTATGTTATAAGTAATAATTTTAAAAGTCGCCTTACCTATAAATTCTTCTAAATTTTGCATAACACATTATTTGTGTTTATTAAGATATATAAGATATTATATCCGGATTAGAGATTATTTGTGACAAAATGTCTATAATACATTGGAAATATGCAATACATTACATTGGAAATATGCAATACATTACATTGGAAACATATTTTTATTTAAAATGTATATCTTTCAGATACTCCACTAAAGCTCAAGTAATTTGACATAGTGTCTTCGGAAGAAATATCTTACATATTTTTTTAAAATAAGTATAATATATTACATATATTCAACATGTAAGATTTATATATTTTTTATACTAATACGTAATCAACAGAATTCAAATAAAATATTTATTTATATTTTTACACATAATATATCGTATCTAATTTTATTTTTATATATAATATATTATATTTATTTTTGATAATCATCCATGATAAATATTAAAGCTTTAATAAAGTAAGATTTCTAATCGAGATATGAGAATTTCACCAACAATAACTACTAGAAATATTGGATCTAACCTCTTATTTCATTAAAACTATAACGTAGATTTTTTTTCTTTTTATCTAATAATTTAATATAAAGTTATCAATTTTAAAATAAAATATTATTAATAAAAAAATTATTAATTTATCAAAAATAAACCTGTTTTACTCAACAACTTTATATTTGCTCATGAATACCACGATTTGGAATTTGACTTCTGCAGTACAGAAGCCCAAAAGACTAAGCGAGACAAGTTTCTTTCCAACGTTACTTAAAAGAAAAAAATTGATCAAATAAAAATCACTTTAAAATTTTATAACTACATAATATTAATATAAAAATGTAATTATATATTTTTATTATTAAAAATATTTGATATATTATTTGATATTGAATATTATTTAATTAAATTATATATAATTTAAAATTTGATCATTTATTTAATATTAAATATTATATAATTATATTAGGTTTAATATTATTAATATATTATTTTTATTATTATAAATATTAAGATGTTATTTAAAAAAAATTCCAAACTTTTTTGAATAGAGAGAAAAACATTACAAATTTACACTATCAATATTAAATTGTATTACCGAACAAATAAATTTATAAATTTAGTACCGTACTGAAACCACCGTCTAAATCCAAAATATAATTGTTAATTTGTGGTTTAATTATATATTTTCTTACACAAATTTAATCCTCTCCTTTTCTCTTTTATTTTAGAAAAATCTAATCTCCTATTGTTCTCTTTTATTACTAGAGAGAGTTTACTATTGTAAGGTAGATTTTTTAATTTTTTTTAATAAATACAAATTATAATTTATACTTTACATCTTAATTTCATTCTAGTTTAAATTTTTTATCGAGATTTTGATCTAGTGGTAATTGTAATTATATTTTATTATGTTTTAATTCGTTTTATTTTTAGTTATAAATCTACATCTTTTTGTTCATGAATTTTTTAGATAAAACTATAAAAATATCATTAAATTATTGTATTTATAATTTAATTTTAAGTTTTGATAATGCAGTTTTTTTATGTAAACTTATATAATATCATCATATTATTATATTTATTTTATTCATATAATTAAATTATTTTTTGCATCATTTAAATTATTATATTTATTTAATTTATATTTAACCATCGTCTTATATATTAATAATAAATTTAAAACAATTTAAATAATTAAATAATAGATTTTTAAAATAAAAATTAAATAATTAAAAATATATTTAAAATAACAATATATTATAACACATTTAAAATAATCTTAACGTATGTTATATGATATCAAAATGTGGAAAACTCGAGTAACTTAAATTATCATTTGTACAAAATCTTTATCCCTATATTTTTTTTTTACTCTCTTAAATCTATTTTTTTTTCATTTAAGACATTATGTTATAGCTTATGATTCACATTTAGTTGGATAAGTTTTTCTTTCAAGTAATTCAAATTAAATATTAAAACACACGAAGTACGGCATTGTCTTATGAAGAAAAAAAAAAGAGAGAGTAAGTCGCAACATAAGTTTAAAATTTACCCACATATACAATGGGTGATGAGTAAGACATAATTTCATAATATGTTACAATCAATACCTACGTTTATTTTCCCTATCTTCTCTTCGATCCTTTATAAACTTCAATTTTAAAAATATGTCATAAATATTTCAATCATAGTTACATGGCCAATTTCGTTTAAGTTAATTCTAAATACATCTACAAAAACATAATAATAAACTTTTTTTTATGTTATCTTTAAAATGATAGAAATAATAAAAAATTAAAAAATAATAAAAATAATAAAAAATAATAAAAATAAAAATAAAAATACAAGACATTCCATGATGATATTACTTATAAGAAATAGTAATTAGTAAATATTTTTTTTGAAAAAAAATACAAAAAACAAGATTAAATATAAAAAAAAATATATGGAATTAAAGATTTATAATTCTCAAGATTAAGAAAAATATTCTAAAAAAATATAATTTATTATAGAATAAGTAATAAAAAGTGAGTATTAATATTATGGATAGAGAAAGAAATGTATAATATACCAGTAATTGATAACGAAATCATTGTAGATAACTACCAAAGATCACTCAGAAGCAAAGAGGAAACATTGGATACACCATTTAGGAGAAATCCAAATATTAATAAAAACACATTTTAAAGAATGAATTGATACACCAATAAAATTAACAGTGTTGAATAATAAAATAATAAATAGAAAATATGTTTTATAAGAAATGAACAATAAAAATTTACGATATCAAAAATTAAAATTCATAGTATACCGAACCTGTCGCCTGAGAATTAGAGCAAGAAGCACTCTTGCGCTCTCGACCGTAAGTTTACAATTAACATTAAAGATAAGAACTTAAACCAAGTATTAAGTTTAGCCTATGAAATTTAATGAAAGAAAGATATTGTCTATTTTCAATACACTACGTAGTATAATATTCATTAATAAATAGCTATAATAATTCAATATATAGATAAAATGAATTCATGAAAATAGACAAAAAAAATTAAGAAATTGAACAAATAATAAAACTATAAATATTAATAGACTTTGAAATACAAGAGTAATGAACTTTATATGTTAAAGAAAAACATCTGATACTAAGAAAAAAGAGTAATGCAACACTAAAAAGTAATGCATCAAGGTTCACGTTTATATATCATAAAGAAGTAACCTCTAACAAAAAAAAAGAGGTGATAGATTTTAAACAAGAACTTAAAATAATGAAAACATTGGTCTATAACTTGGACGTGATATTAGAAGAAAATAATACAATTTTTATTCGTATCATTTTTTTAATATTGATCAAAAATAAACTATAAAAT
This sequence comes from Hippophae gyantsensis, assembly GCA_030763125.1. Lineage (NCBI taxonomy): Eukaryota > Viridiplantae > Streptophyta > Magnoliopsida > Rosales > Elaeagnaceae > Hippophae > Hippophae gyantsensis. The sequence goes on from CM061030.1 coordinate 555,657, forward strand.
ATAGAATTAAACTTTGATAAAAGCTTAATAAGTATATCAAATAACAATAATGAAAGTTTAATTCTTTTAGCATAATAAATGAATATAGTATAAGAATCAAACAATGGACTTTGATGGAAGAATCAAGCATATATGAAACTGATTCTGAACCAGAAAATATCATCTCAAAAATCACATAAAACGTATTTCAATACCAATCTTAATGAAAGTAATAGACAGAGACCAGAAAATATCATCTCAAAAATCACATTTTACCTACATAGGAAAGAAAGTAATAGACAGAGACCAGAAGAACCTAGTCTTCTTTATATAAGGAAACTAATGAAAGAAATATTACATTGGGAAACTAGAGATAATATTCTGTCAGAATTTAAACTTTATGAAAATTATAGATCTGAACTTTTAAATTTAGATTGCATAAGAGATAGGAAAAAACTTTAGATAATGATCCAGTAGTATGAGTGTAATCATACAAATTTCTCCAACTACACAATCAAAGGCTTCAACTTGTAGAGTCTTAGTAACTCACAAAATGACAAAAAATATTAAAATTTGGTTTACATAGTTAACAGAACAATAACATTTATAAATAGAACCTAGTAAATTAACACCTCAGCCTCAATAATGTAAGGTCCTTACATAATAAATTGGCGCCTCAACCTTAATAATGTATGTGTTAACCAAGAAAATTAGGTGATAAATAGTGAAATACCACCTTATAAAAGAGAATCCCTATGTCTATAAAAGGAAACTCTTATCTTAATGAAAGATACACCTCTCACACTTTCTAAGAAAATTATTCACTTAGTTCATATGTTTATATCTTTTGTAATCTTTTATCTATGAATAAATAATTAAAACCTTCTTCAAGATTCTTAGTAGTCTAACTATAATAAACTATTATGACAAACCAAAACTTATCTTAAAACAAAAGCTCATATTTGTCATCCTAACCTTAAAGAAACGTATGGATTCTATAGATCTCCATAAGTCAAGAAGGATGAAGGGTTTGATCTAGTTAAAGCACTACCTTAAGGAAAAAGAAAGAGACATAACAAGTAAAAATTCAAGGTGAACCCACATTTATCATATTAATTGCAATTACATACTACAAGTATACTAAGAATTTTGATTGTTTATTAATTTATTTATTACTCATTTAATAATTTTCATAAAATATGAAAGGAAAATATAACGAAGAAAAGAAATCAAAAGCTAATTTATATAGAAGTAAAGTAAAAGGAGAACAAGAAAATGAATAAAGTTTAAAAAATGTTATATATCTTAAAGCATCTTTACTACATTTTATGAAATCTATAAAAGAAAACTTCACTGTTAGTATAGAAAGATAAAAAGTAATTGAAAATTTACAAAGATTAATATGTTATTTTTGAAAAATAGAAAAAAATGTAATTTAATAAAATAATCTGATAAGATTTTAATCCAAAAAATAATTAAATACAAGAATTAAATCATTGATTAAACAATGAATTTAATCCAAAAAATATTGAATTAAGTTCAATATATGATTAATTAGAATAAAAAAAATTGGTCTCAGAGTTATAAAAAAAAATAAGAAAATATCATAATTTTTTATAAATCTTATAAAAATAAATAAAAGATTCGTAAGTTTTACATCAACAAAAATAAAAAGAAAGAGATGTATAAGAAAATGTATGCGATCTTAGTAGAAATTTTCTTCATGTTTGAACCGTACTTATGACAAGATTTGTAGACCTTCGTATGTTTGAGTCAAGCTGTATCGTCTTGACTCTATACGTGCTAGATCGAATTCACGTTCCAGGGTTTGGACTTTCTGATGGGCCAATTTATAATTATGACCGGACTAAATTGAACTTTATGATGGAATTTCATCGACGGGAGCTAATTGGAGTTGGTATTAATAAGTTTCGGTAATTAAAAGATATATATTGAATAATAAAGAAGTATTGATTTATTTTAAATTATAAATTAATTTAATAAAATTTTAATGTTGTTTAAATTGTATCTTTTAATTATTAAATATATTATTCTTATCTTATTTATTATTATTAGATATAAATGCACACAATATTAAATTCTTGTTTGACTCTGACCTTAATTGGAATTTGTGATGCGCCTAGCATGGTTAGATATGCAAACTTTACCAAATAAAATGGTCTTTTTTTTTTTCTTTTTCACTATCTTTCCAAAACCACTGGTAGATCATATATTAGAGGCACTTTATTAATGATAGCATCGCAGTTATTTTCAAAAAATTGATATTTTTTAAATTAAGTGTAATCAATGAAGTAGGAAACGGGAATGATTATTACCATTTTAAAATCATAATTAACCAAAATTAAATATTATTAATTTATATATATTTTGCTTAAGACATTTTTAATATCATATATACAATAATTTAAATAAAAAATAGAGTATTAATTTTTTTTATTTTAAAATATATGCTAAATAGTTTAATAATACAAAATAATATCAATATTTTATATAATTTAGTATAACAAATCAAAATTAATGATACATAATTATAATTATTAGTATAAAAATATCCAAGAATCCCTAAACCATTTCTATAATACACACCAAAGTAAACGAAACATCCAATCCATTTTGCATTTCTATAATACATACCAAAGTTTATTGCAGGAACATGAGTCATGTCATACCTAATTTTTTTATCTATAAGTTTTTCTGTGTCGTATTGCGACTTATATAACTCGTCGAACTGTGCTTAACGAGCTAGTAGAACGTATCACTATTTAATCTAAAAATACTACTTTAAAAAATCAAATTTTTACCCGATTTAATATATGAATTTTGGAGGATCACATTAAATATATGACATTATATTTATATATATATATGATATATATTATTTGAATCAGTATACATTACGGGTTGTAAAATGCTATTATTTTTTATTCACGTACTATATCATGATATATCAATCCGATTGATCAATAGATCAAATGTTTAATTAGTAACGATGTGCCTGATCAATCCATTCGAAACTCATATATTCAATTATTTTAAAGATAAAAATATTAAATTATTAAATTTAAGTAGTATTATATTAATAGAGACATAATATAAAATGATCATTGAAGTTCTCTCTACAATATCATCATCTAATAATAATAATATCCTTAAATATTTTATTAAAAATAATCAATGAATAATAATTCGCATATAACCTCAAATTTAATAAGATACATATAATTATGTATATATCACTTTTAAATTTTATATTATTTTTTTATAGATTATAAATAAGAATATATATATATATATATACATATTAAATATATATGTATAAAAAAAATGAATTAATTACATAGAATCATAAACACACTTAAAAGAAAATATATGGTAATAACAACCCCTTGTAATAATTGATCACAATATAAGACGAATGACAATTGTACACATACAGTTAATATGAATGCACAATTGTGTACAATAATTAGCATTTCTTATGTGTGATCGTTTGTTTGTTTATACACTAGAACAAAAATAATTTAATTTAATGAAATTTAAAACAAGAAAAAAAATATAGAATAGAATTGAAAAGAGGTAATTAGAAAATATAACCTCTAATCTTGAAGGACATCGAAAGGAATGAGAAGCCATATATATATATATATATATATATATATATATATTCAAAGTAGTATTTAAAGTCAAAAGAATTCTCTGGTACTTAAAGTCAATGAGGTGTGACTGCTGTTTGGCCCTAAACGTAGCTCGAGGTCCAATTCTTCGGTCACATTCTCTACACTCTGGCCTCCAAAATCACCAACCATCTGGGCCTCAATAATATTACTTGTTGGTTCTGGTTCTGGTTCTTGTTCCTTGTTAGCAAATAAAGGAAGTTGTTGAACTACTTCATCATTACAAATAATGCCAACTTTGCCCTTAAGATTAGACTCATAAAATGGACCAGCTGCTTTAGTGATATGATCAATTTGTTGTAATTCGCTTAATTTTTCTAACTGAAAAGAAGCCTTCTTTTTTTCTTGATCCAAAGCAATATCAGGATCAATAGAAGAAGAAGAAGAAGAAGAAGTACTTATCTTATTATTCATGGCTTCCAAATTAGAGACCTGATTTTCTTCTTCAGACAACAAGTACTGTTGTCTGATTCTTGCTCTGTCTCTTCTATGAATATTCATATGACCTCCAAGTGCTTGTGCATTTGAGAAGCCTCTTTTACAGAAGGTACAAGTATATGACTTTGTTTGGCTTGAACCACTTTGATCATCTGAGCTCCATTTATTTATTTGCTCCACCTTTTCCATACTTAATTTTGTTTGATTTCTACCTAATAATAATAATAATAATAATAATAATCTCTTTAAATCCACTCCATCTAGTAGTTATATAACAAAACAGAGAAGGAAGGGAGTCAACTCTATTTATTTAATCATTATAAGTTTAATTATTATTATTGAATTTGATTAACCATTCACTTTAGTAATAGTAATATAGCTATATATTTATAATTCTAATTTGATTTAGTTGAATCATAATCGGGTGTGAAACGATAATTAAGGCTGGCTTAATTAACTACCTACCTACCTACCTACCTAGATATATAGCAGCATATTTAATCAATTATCATTGTATTTGTTTGTGTTTCAAATAATGATTTCTAATAAGTGTGAAACGATAAATGAATCTAATTTGTAATCTCATTTACAAAATTTGGCCATTTTTTGATTCATGCATGGTCTTTTTGAGAAAATTAAAAGACACTACTACTCTCTTTATAAATTAAGTAGTGCTTGCTTAATATATTTAACAACATAATAGTGAATAATTAAATTAAATTACTATCGTAAGTAGCAATTTATAGGTGAAAATGATGGAAGAAAACCAAAAAAGTAATTCCGTATGTATATGTAATTTTCTTAATTATTTCCGGTTTTTACCTTTCAATTTCTTAAAATTACGCTGTATTATGTGAAAACTTAAGAGGATTATTATTACATGTAATTGAACCATTTTATTTTTTCGTTATATATATACAACTGTGTGTGTATTATTATTATTATTATTATTATTTCATCTTAATTAATTTACTTTAATTTTGTTTTTGGCGCAACATGATAAGTTATAAAAAACTAGTTAAACATTTATTTGGGGCTTTTAGACTTTTCAAAAAGTTAAAATGGATTTTAACTAATTAAAGCATAGAAAGCTACTACTACTGATTTGTTTTGTAATATTATACAAGTGAGAATTAGTTACTATGGAATGTGAAAGTCTATAATGAACATTAAACTCGTCGATTGGTTATTTTGTACTAAATACGCGTTAATTAAGCTCTTCATTGGCACCGAAAGGTTATGTCTGATGTTGGTGTTCTTAATTACTTTTTTTTCTTCAACTTTTTACCATTAATTAAATGGTTAACTTCTTTCACGGAAGGACCAATGCAGAAAACGAAGTAATTTGTTAAGCTCTACAGTAATCATATAAATTTTAATAAATGTATATAAAAATCTTATAATTATCGAATTACTGCTTCTATAACCTTTATAATGCATCTCTTCGTTACTATTTACATATTGATAAATTAATTATAGCCTTTGTAACCCACATGGTTTATTTATTTAATTTCCTTTTCGGTATCTAATTAGAAAAAAAAATAGTTGATTTAGTGGTCGGATATAATTATTCATCTTTCTTTTTTTAAATTTTCAATCACAATTTTAAAATGCATTAAGTATTATTTGATTTTAAAAAAAAAATCAACATTTATGATTGAATTATATATAAAATAATATTTAAAAAAAAACCGCCGATCATGCCGATGAATATATGCCAATTTAATTTAGCAGTTAGAACACTTTCAAATTTCAATTATTTTCAGCGCTTTTTGGTACTGTCGTTAGGGCTCGTAGCAAAAGATATATCTTACCGTAAAAATATTAGATTCAAGACGTAAAAATATTAGATTCAAGACATAAAAATATAAATATTAAAATTTATTAACAAAAAGGTTCTATCATTTGGTATAATCGGTTTGAGGAATCCAACTGTATCCAAATTACTTAGAGGTCATACTTTTAGGTATAATTATTCATACTAAGAATATATTTATAATTAATTATTTTTTAAATTTAATAATATTTTTATGTGATTTTGAATTAATAATTTAAAATTAAGAGATTTATAAGTCTTCCCACCAAATAACTCATTACTTAAAAATCTTACTTTTAAGTATTATCGTTATTATACTTAAAGCATTTACTATACATTTAACGATTGTATCTAAAAATATACTAATTATATTTAAAATATCTTAGATCCGATCAGCGTATTTATCTTCCTCTTTTAATTACAATCAACAAATGTAATTCAAATTTTGACGATTGTACCCTGAGACATCAGAAACAATCATCTTAAGTACAATAATTAAGTGTACCAAAAAAAATTTAATTTTCTGTAAAAAAGTTTCATGCATATAACAAATATCATTTTGTTTTAAAAAAAATTCCCTACTTATATCAAATATCATAAATATATATATTTTAAATACATAATTAATTTTCACCTTAACCTAAGTTAATTTAATTACCAAATATCAAAATATGAAATGTGTACATATTTTAAACTTAATAATTAGTAAAATATAGATATCTAATTATAAAAATAATACCTTAATATTTATAATAATAAAAATAATATTTCAATAATAAATAACGTTTAATTAAACGGTTGTTTAAAATAAAATCATATATTAATTATTTTTTTAATAATTAAAATATATAAGGTGCATATAAATAATATTATTTTTTTATTATAATTTTAAATATGTTATTTTATTTTTTACATTAAGTTTTTAAGTATTACAATCTATTGAAAGTTTTGATTAATTAGGTTGAAGCGTTAATACTATCTAGAAGAAATTCACATATTTTTTTCTACAAATATCAAGATTTTTTCTTTTATATGTTTCCTTTTTTTGCAAATGATAAAAAAAATAATAATTAACATGATTTAATTTTAAAAACCAGCATATTAGAGCACAAATCAGATAGTGAATGTAAAAGGATTTCACAACTACTATTAATTGACAAGATTTTTTTATTAGTATATAATATTTTTATATATAATCTTAAAAAACCATACAGGATGTCATATTATATTGAATACAAGATTACATAAATATATTTAATAATATATATTAATAAATAGGGAACTAATAAAACTAACACTTGATGTTTAATTAGTTATTATAAAAGTATAATATTAATTTATTTTTGTAGGTAGAAAATTACATAATCACTTGAACGTACGTGAAATATTTAAAAAATGTATTATAATATTAATAAATAAATATAATAAATAATGATAATCAATTTTTATTAAAGAAAAAATGATAAATCTATTTGATTAATAAATCTTAAAATCTTTGTGGTAAAGATATTGTTGAGTTAAGTTTATAATAATAGTGTAGAAACAATCTTTGTGGTAACTGTTTGGGTTGAGTCGCGGACTAGGTCGTTCTCTTTAAGACGTTTCGCGGACTAGGTCGTTCTCTTTAAGACGTTTCGCGGACTAGGTCGTTCTCTTTAAGACGTTTCGCGGACTAGGTCGTTCTCTTTAAGACGTTTCGCGGCTCTGTCTAATTTGTGCAAGCAAACACAGGCTCGTCGTCCCTAGGATAGAACATCTCAGAATCTTAATCTCTATCTCAGAACTTCACTGCACTGATGAAGATTGGAATGCTACACCTGAAAATTTGTTGCTCGAAAAACTAAAAAAGAACTTAGAAATTGTAGAGAGAATTGTTTTTCGTAGGGAGATAAGATTACAGATTGTTGTGTTAAAAATGAGAGTTGAAGCTCTCTTTTTATAGGTTTTAGAAACCGTGTGGTAATTATGAATAAAACGGTAATGTTTGGGAATTAAGAGCGTAACGACCATTCTGAGTAATGAAGAGTAACAGCTATTTTCAGATTAAAGACGAGTAATGGACATTTTTGTGAGTAAATACGAGCAACAACTCTTTTTTCTGAATAAAGAAGACAAACGATCATTTAATGATCATATTCTTGATAAAAGAAAATAACGATCGTTTTTCTGGAAATATATATATATATATATATAACAAACATTTTTGTAAGTGGAAAAGTTTTCCTTAAAAAGAATATTTTTTCCAAAAAATAAAATACCATCTCACCTCACACACGGACTCGGACTCGGACTCGGCGGCGACGCGCGCGTGTGGTATCACATTTGTCTAGATCCTCTCCCCTTCCACAAAAGTGGGTATCCCTTGGGGCTTAATCTAAATAGCCAACTCTTTACTATTTATATCTCTTTAAAATAACGTAAAAAAGTAATGTGGGACAAATCTTTTATAATTTTTTATTAACTTCATCTTTTCCAACGATCATTTTTTATAAATTTTTTTTTCTTAATAGATATTTTTAAGTGAACCAAGCTAGTCGGTATAACCCCAAACATTTAATAATTTTTAAATAAATAAATAAATAAATAATATTATAATCAATTAAAATATATGATTATATCTAACATTAACACTTGTCATAAAGAATTTAAAACTATTAACACTGTCATAAAGAATACAGTTTTCCCACGGTGTGCAGTGATGGACTCAAAGTTATTTTCTGATGGGGCTACTGAACATGTGATTAATTTCTTTTACCAAACATACATAAAAGTTCTAATCTATATATTGTATATTAATAAAAGGAATTAGATTAAAAAGTTAATTTAAAATTAAATGAAATCGATTCTTAAAATAAAAGGAATCATAATTCTTTCTATTTCTTCAAGAAATTATGATTACATTCTTATCTTAATTTTTTTTATAATTTTACTTCAATTTTAAATATAACCCTAAATCCTAAATCTCAAAATCCTATTTTAAAAAATAATAATTTTAATCATAAATCTTAACTCACAAATATAACTATAAATCCTAAAACCCAAAACTTTATTTAGAAAAATAATAATTTTAATCATAAACCTTATGATGCATCACTTGTTTGACTACGGCCCACCCCTTGGCTTGTGTGGTTCATGGTGGATCATATTCATGTATCCTGGTGGAACTCGAATTCTGGGTTAAGTGTAATGGGCTAAATAAAGGGTAGTTGGCGGCCCCTACTGACAGCTTAAGCTTTTGGTAGGAATGGTTAGCTACTATTCTTAAGTTTGGTATCAAAGCCTGGTCCCGGGTTTGAGTTCCGAAAAGTGTAAGTTTGAGGACGAACTTTTCTTACGAAGGAGGGAGTGATGCGTCACTTGTTTAGCTACGATCCACCCCTTGACTTGCGTGGTTTATATCCATGTGTTCTGGTAGAACTCGAATTCTGGGTTAAGTGTAATGGGCTAAATAAAGGGTAGTTGACGCTCCTTACTGACAACTTAAGCTTTTGGTAGGAATGGTTAGCTACTATTCCTAAGTTCTACCCTTTATTTTGCCTATTACACTTAGCCCAGAATTTGAGTTCCACCAGGACACATGGATATGACCCACCATGAACCACGCAAGCCAAGGGGTGGGCTATAGCCAAACAAGTAACGCATCACTCCTTCCCTCGTAAGAAAAGTTCGTCCTTGAACTTGTGCTTTTCAGAACCCGGGACCAGGCTCTAATACCAAACTTAGGAATAGGTAATAACTCCAAAGGAGTTAGTGGATTGAAACCATAAACAATTTCGAATGGAGAACGATCAGTAGTTGAATTCACACTCTGGTTATAAGCAAATTCAACAAAAGGTAAACAATCCTCCCAATTTTTCAAATTCCTTTTAATTACCGCCCTAAGCAACGTGGATAGAGTCTTATTGACTACCTCAGTTTGCCCATCTGTTTGAGGGTGACAAGTAGTCGAAAACAAGAGTTTAGTGCCCATTTTAGCCCAAAGAGTTTTCCAAAAATCACTAAGCAATTTAACATCCCTATCAGACACAATGCTCCTAGGAACTCTATGAAGCCTAACAACCTCCCTAAATAACAACTCTGCTACATTAGTGGCATCATCGGTTTTATGACATGTTATAAAGTGTGCCATTTTAGAAAACCTATCTACAACCACAAAAATGGAGTCTCTACCCTTCTTAGACCTAGGTAACTCTAAAACAAAATCCATGGAAATATCTACCCAAGGTGTGCTTGGTATGGGCAAGGGAGTATATAGTCCTTGTGGTAGGACTTTGGATTTGACTTACTTACAAGTGATGCATTTAGAAAATATTCTCCCTACATCCTTCCTTATTATTGGGCAATAAAAATATTCACGCAAAACATCTAAAGTCTTCTTAATTCCAAAATACCCCATTAATCCCCCCCTACGGGCCTCCTTATTTAACAACTCACGCATGGAACATTTGGGTATACACAATTGATTTTCTTTAAATAAATACCCATCTAATTTATAAAACTTTTCAAAATAAGTTTTTTACATGCATGGTAAATAGCAAAGAAGTCATCATCATTAGCATACATTTCCTTAACATAGTCAAATCCTAGTAATCTAGCATTTAAAGTTAAGAGTACGGCATACCTCCGTGATAAAGCATCGGCTACAACATTCTCCTTACCTATATTATATTGAACAATATAAGGAAAAATCTCAATGAATTCCATCCATCTAGCATGCCTCCTATTCAATTTACCTTGGCGCTTCAAATGTTTTAGAGATTCATGATCAGTATGGATGACAAATTCTCTTGGCCAAAGGTAATGTTGCCATATCTCCAGGATCCTAACCAAGGCATATAGCTCCTTGTCATACGTTGGATAATTAAGGACTGCTCCATGAAGTTTCTCGCTAAAATAAGCGATAGGTCGTCGTTCCTGCATCAAAACATCTCATATACCTATTCCTGATGCATCACACTCAACTTCAAAGGTTTTAGTAAAATCAGGTAAAGATAAAACATGTGCAGAACATAAACTATCCTTCAATGCTTTAAAGGCTCTCTCTTGATTCTCGCCCCATTTGAAACCAACAGACTTTTTAATGACCTCGGTTAGAGGTGTAGCTAGTGTACTAAAATCTATGACAAACCTTCGATAAAAACTAGCTAAGTCGTGAAAACTTCTAACCTCGGTTACAGATTTAGGTGTGGGTCATTCGCGAATAGCCTTAACATTTTCCTCATCTACTTCTACCCCTTTAAAACTATCAACATAACCAAGAAAAACTAACTTGTCCATGCAAAAAACACACTTTTTCAGATTCACATACAATTGTTCTTTTCTCAAAATTTCAAGCATATACCTAAGATGTAAGACATGCTCTTCAAGATTTTTACTTTAAATGAGTATATCATCAAAATAGACAACAATAAATTTTCCAATAAATGCACGCAGAACATGATTCATAAGCCGCATAAAAGTGCTAGGTGCATTTGTTAGACCAAAGGGCATGACTAACCACCCATACAATCCATGTTTAGTTTTAAAAGCGATTTTCCATTAATCACCCTCTCTCATCCTAATTTGATGGTATCCACTTCTCAAATCAATTTTTGAAAAAATGCAAGAACCATGCAACTCATCTAACATGTCATCTAGTCTAGGGATAGGATGTCGATATTTTACCGTAATGTTGTTGATGGCTCGACAATCAACACACATCCTGCTTGATCCATCCTTCTTGGGAACGAGTAGCACGGGAACATCACATGGACTCAAGCTCTCCCTAACTTGACCTTTGATCAAATACTCTTCAACCTGTCTTTAAATCTCCTTAGTTTCTTCGAGGTTGGTCCTATAGGCAGTTGGTTTGGAAGAGAAGCCCCCGGTATAAAGTCAAAGATTAGTTAAGATCGTTAATAGAAAAATTTGCCTCCTTGTACAAAAGTACAAGTATAGGCTGTTTTGAATAAAAAGCCCTTTTGACCTCACTTGCCTTAGCAAAAAAATTCAATTTTTTTTCTCTAGTATTTTTCCACTATCTTCTCCTTTTTCTTCACTCTTTTTTTTTCTTTCACTCTTTTTTCTTTTCTTTTTCATTCTTCTCTTTTTGTTCTTTTTCCCTAACCATCCTCAATTGATCTTCAAAGACTTGCTTGGGTGAAAGGGGTACAAGTGTGATGTTTCTACCATTCTTCACAAACGAATACTTATTTCTATATCAGTCATGTGTAACCCTCCTATCATATTACCAAGGCCTACCTAGCAAGATGTGTCCAGCTTGCATGGGTACCACATCACACATCACCTCATCCTTGTACTTTCAATGGAGAAGCTCACTAATACTTGCTTCTTAACCTTCACTTCCCCACTATCATTTAACCATTGCAACTTGTAAGGCTTAGGGTGTTCAAATGTAGGCAACCCTAATTTCTCAACTAAGGTAGTACTAGCCACATTGGTGCAACTTCCCCTATCTATGATAACACTACACACTTTGTTACTCACATGACATCTTGTGTGAAATATGTTATCTCTTTGTTATTCAAGGTCATCCTCCTTGACTTGAGTGCTCAAAGATCGCCTTATTACAAGTGCTTCCCCATCCACGGGTCCTATCTCCTCTTCACTAGCTTCCCCTACAGATGGCATCTCATCTTCTTCACTTTCATTATCGGTTCCAACCTCACCACTCACTAAGGTGATCATTGCCTTCTTGTTGGGACATTGAGAGGCTATATAACCATTACCAAGACACCGAAAACACCTTAAGTCACGATTACAAATTAGGGTGTCGATTTTACCTTTGTCCTTGCTAGCCCTCATCTCTTTGGCTTTGTAAGGCTCAAATCTTGGTTTGGATGTAGCTATTTCATATTTTTTCTCATTGGACTTCCAAGGACTAATAAGGTTTGGTTTTTGAGTAATGAGACTAGACCTTAATGGTTGGGATCGAAAACTCTGTTTCTTTAATTGCCTTTCCACCTTGATTGCCATGTGGACCATGTCCTCCATCTCCACATAATGATGAAGTTCCACAATGTTGGCAATGTCTGGATTCAACCCACTAAGAAACCTAGCCATGATTGCCTCTCTATCTTCCTCAACATTAGCTCTTGCCATAGCCACTTCCATTTCCTTGTAGTACTCATCAACACATTTATATCCTTGAGTCAATCTTTGTAAGCGTTGGTGTAACTCTCTATAGTAGTAGCTAGGTACAAACCTCTTTCTCATGATAACCTTCATATCCTCCCAATTATCTATAGGCCTTTCACGGTTTCTCCTCCTACTAATGACCAATTGATCCCACCAATTCAATGCATAGTCAGAAAACTCAATTACATCAAGTTTTACTTTTTTCTTAGTGGAGTAGTTGTGACATTCCAAAATATGCTCCACTTTCTTCTCCCACTCCAAATACAACTCTGGGTCATTCTTTCTTTGGAATTGTGGTATCTTCATTTTTATACTACTTAGATCTCTATCAACTCCATCTTGAGCTCTAGGTGGGGGTCTCCACATACCTCCTCTAGGCATTCTTCCTCATTCTTCCTCCAATTCTTCTTCCTAATCTTCTTCCTCTATATCATTCCCAACATGAGCTCGCCTATTAACCCTCCTAACATTTGGTGGAGGTGTTTCTCGTTGTAAAGCTACTAAGGAATTTTCTTGCCTTTCCAATCTTTCATTCATATCCACCACCAAGTTGTTCATCCTTTCAAAAGATTGTTGTAGTGTCCTCATCATGAACATCATATCCGGTCATTCTTTGGGACTACTGTTTGACATTTTTTTTTGCAATTTTACACAACAAGAGGTTAGTGTAATAAAATAGAACTAATGTAAATTCACACAATACCTCACATGTTTAGCACTCGGATTGATCGCTCAAACCTTCTTAGTTCTTAATCAAAGCAACCAAATCCAGAAATTCCAACCAATTTGTAGAATTATCAAACACCCAAAAAAATAGTTCACAATATCCCACTTGTTAAAGCACAAAGGAAACTAACTCAAAGTGTTTAGAGTAGTAAGCACAAGGAAAAGCAATAGATCAACATGATTGAAAAACAACAATTTCTCCAAAGGAACTAAGCACACAATAGAAGATTTATAATCAAAGTGTAAAATTCTTGAAACTATGAGTTCTAATACTCACTAGAAATTAGCAAATGCAATTTGGTTTCTCTATTCTTTCTCTCTCTTTTTTTAATTAATTTTGGCCATTCTTTTTCTGTTTGTTTTTTTTGGAACAAGTATGCTAATAACTCAAGAGTAAATCAATACAATACCTTCAATATGAGTTTAAGGAATTTTTAAGATAGGTAAAATAGCACATAAATTATGACACAAAGAGAAAATGAAATTTCTGCAGGAACTACCATAGAAATACTAGAAAACAACCAAAAACTACAGAATATATAAGATATTGCATAATAAGAAGGAAAAATGCAAAATAGATTCAAAAATAGCAAAATTTGTTAGGAAACTGCAGAATATGAAAGGAAAATTCAGAATACTTTCAGAAAATAGCAGGATATGCAAGGTTACTACTTAAAAACTTTGGACACAATGAAATTTGAAAGGAAAATGCAGAAAAAAACGTGAAAACAAAGAAGAGCAATATTTTTAGGGTCTAGAAAATATATTTAAGCAAGAACACAGTAGAATGATATTTTTTTCGTTTTTTTATGTATCAGAAATACAACAAGAACACAAGAACAAGAACAAATATAAAGGATAGGAATCTGAAAATTAGCACCAAAAGCTCTGATACTAAATGATAGGAATAGTAGCTAATCATTCCTACCAAAAGCTTAAGCTGTTAGTAGGGGCCGCCAACTACCCTTTATTTAGCCCATTACACTTAACCCAGAATTCGAGTTCCATCAGAACACATGGATATGACCCACCATGAACCACGTAAGCTAAAGGGTGGGTCGTAGCCAAACAAGTGATGCATCACTCTCTCCCTTGTAAGAGAAGTTCGTCCTTGAACTTACACTTTTCGGAACTCGAACCCGAGACCAAGCTCTGATACCAAACTTAGGAATAGTAGCTAACCATTCCTACCAAAAGTTTAAGCTGTCAGTAGGGGGTACCAACTACCCTTTATTTAGCCCATTACACTTAACCCATAATTTGAGTTCCACAAGGACACATGGATATGACCCACCATGGACCATGCAAGCCAAGGGGTGGGTCGTAGCCAAACAAGTGACACATCACCTTAACCCACAAATATAACCCAAATCTCAAATCTCAAATCCCAAATTCCAAAACCTTAAACTTTATTTAGAAAAATAAAAATTAACCCTAAATCTTATCCCACAAATATAACCCTAAACCCTAAATCTCAAATCCCATATCCTAAATCTCAAAACCCTAAACCCTAAACCCTATTTAGAAAAATAATAATTTTAACAATATAATTTATTTTTAAGTAATAATTATTTAAAAAAATATTGATTTTAATAATGTATTTTGTCTGACAAAAAAATAACAATTTGATGAAATATTTAAATTTTACTAAATATAAGAGTATTAAGGTAATATGCAGTGTTTTTTATGATATTTCAGTTGTAAACCAAATACTGTAATATTTATACCTTTTTTGATTTCAGTGGTCAAACTAAACAAAACTTTTTTCTTTTTATTTCATTCTTATTCTCATTTCGATTTCATTCTGTGAACTAAATGTCACCTAAAAGTCTAACAAATAATATCAATGATTGTTAAGTACGCGAAAGAATCTAATATTAAAAAAGAAAAAAAAATATGAGAAACCAATTAGATGTATAATTAGATGAACTACTCTTATAACGTTAACAATGTGTCTATATACAAAGTTTTTACATGTTTATCTTTATTCTCTCTAGATCTACATGCTCATCTATACCCATTTTGTTTCAATAGGTCAGATATTTCCACCATTATTGACGACAAGATTACACTTATTCTACCATTGTCGATGAGTCTATGAGGTTTGTTTGGATTGGATTGAATTTTTGGGGTTTGTTACGTCTATATTTGAAGAGTTATTAAAATTTTGTTGTTTTAAAAAGGGAAAATAAAAGATAAAAGATATAGACAATTATATCTTCATATATGTAGTTAATATCTATTTCTCAGTACATTTTCTCTATCTTTTTCTCAGTTACTCTTTAAATTTACATTTTCTCATTTATAGATATATATCTTTGTTGCTTTCTTGTTGGGATTCGTCTAAATCTCGTTGGTATGGTCAAAAAATATAAATACGATTCAATGATCTTGTGATTCCATAATATAGAATTTATTTAATATTTTTGAATATTTAAGGTTTAAATTAACTTATCTATAAGAATGTGAGTTTGTATTAAAAAAAATATTGATGCAAAATTGAATGGTGTCGGCTTTGCTTTTCTTTCGCATAATAACCGCTCAAAAATTAAGGCACATTTAGTTTTAATTTTTTTTAATAAAGAAAAAGAGAAATGCTATGTATTCTGACTATTAAAATGGGGATGATTATAGACTTTTTGTATGACTTTTGAAATTTTAATATATTAGCATTGAAAAATAAATAATGTAAAAAAAAAATAAAAAAAATTCATTGATTATGTATCTATTTCCGATTGATACCGTTACGTACAAACAACCGTTGGATAAGGCGAGATGATGAAGCAATCATGCATTATATATATATATGAAAAAATATAATAAAGTATATTAATTATGATAAAAATAAATAATTTTTTTATTTTTAATAAAATATTACAAGCTTAATAACTATAAAAATAAGTAATAAGTTCGATAATAAAAAAAAGTTAACAATAAAATATGTAAAATATATATGCTTATTTTTTTATTATATATTTTTAAATCAATTAGTATATATTTAAGCAGTTTATATTTTTAAATAATAATTAATTTAAGAATATAAAGTAACTCAAAAAATATATAGATATATTCACGTGATTCATTTATATCATTTTTTATTTTTAAATTTTTAATATAACTTTTTTATAATTAATAGATTTGTAGTATTTTATTCAAAAATTAACATATTTTTATTATAATTAGTGTTCTTCTAATTTCCTTTATTCTGTATACGTAGATTTCTATGAACAAGTGATGCATTGACCTCATTTCATTGCTAACAAAGAAATTTTTTTGCACAATATCTATAAAAATAACAATAAATTTTATGCATAAAATAAGGTAAGGTTGTCTCTCTAAATTGTATGTATTTGATACTAAATTATTATTTATATATATATATATTTAAATTTAAGATTAATATTATTTTTTAAAATATAAATACATAATTTTTAATAAAAAATGTTCATTTTTAAAAAGTTATAAAATTTAAACATTGATACTTAAAACTGAAAAATTGTGTTAAAACTAAACTAAAAATGAAAAAAAAAAGATTATATTAGAGGAAAAAATTTTAAAATAATAATTTTTTCTTTATTATTAAACTGTTTAAAAAATAACTAACTTTTTTAAATTCTTATTTAAAATTGAACCTAAATATATTTAAGAAATTAAAGTGAGAAAAGTATTGGATTAACATAACCACAGTACAAATTATTATGATTTTAAAAAAATTAATATGATTTTTTTAAAAATATACATTAAATAAAAAGGGGCGGGCCGCCTGGCCGGATTTAAATTTAATATAATTTCGCAAAATAATAAAACGACGTCACCATCCTCGGGCCCAATAAATAAAATCAGTCCTCCAATTCGAGCTAAACATAACAAACCTTCTCCTCTTCTAGGCTTCACCAAAATTAAAGCCCTCCTGTTTATCAAAATAATAAGAATGGAGGGTTTAATTCCTTTTATTTACAGAGCAATTATGGAACACAAGTATAAGCGTGAAGAAAAACGAAGCATTTTATTAGGGTCAATTCTCAACTACGACTCACCTTCTGCTTCCTACATCAAGCTTCCTGTTGATTCTTTAAGGTTTCATACTAATTCTGATTTTCAAGTTTTCGGATCAGATTATGGCTTTTCTTCACCACCACCATCTACTACTAATTCCCAAATCACGAGGGTTTCAATTTCATCTTCTCAATTTCTTCATTCTTCCCCATTTCGTCGTTGTCGTAGAGTTGCTGCATGAATTGCATTCAATGCTGCTGCTTAAAGAAACAAGAAAAAAACAATAATACAACTTTTTTTTACTTAAAGCTCTCATCTTTAATTGAGTGCGACTACATGCTTAATTGTGCTCCAGTTAGATTGATAATCTGTGAGGTTTATATTGATTGTCAAATATAAATAATAATAGTAATGTTTGGATCAAACGTGACCAAAATAAATATCATTATTTTGTAAGAAGAGTACACTTAAATTATTTATATCTTAATATATGGTATAATTGTTTTGAAAAATAAAAAAAATTAATTTGTTTTCTAAAAATATAATTATAAATACCACGTGATGATAATATATAAATGATTTATTTGTAAAGTAATATGTTATTCAAAAATAATAAAGTTTCATTGAGATGATCTTAATCCAACAAGCAAGATGGAAAGCATAAAGAAAAATAAAAAATAAGCATCATCTTATTCACGAAGAAAGCGAATTGTAAACTTGCCAAATCGCCTTGCAGAAGTAGAAAGGATCTTCAATAAGTAATTGAGACAACCTCTTACATTCAAAGATGTTTAAACTTAAAATTCTCATTAGAATATTCAAACTTTTAAGTGTTGAGATGATTACAACATACTAAATGCAAAATGCTCAAGATAATGAAATAATCCATGAAGGGTATGTTTGATCCGTTCGTCTGTAATATCATGGGTGCAATGAAATATCCTAATTGTTCTTAAACCCAGTTCAACTGTACAGATCCAAAATCTCTATCAAAGGATAGCTTATAATCAAGTCCTGAGGCTCCGATATAAATCCAGCCAATATTGTAATACTCGATCGTGATTGATTTGGCAGAAAATATACAACTACATGGCAGACTTGTATTTAAGCATAAAGGATTTAAAATAATGGAAAAATCCAGCTGCTTCACTCTCTTCGCTGAAGCAAACTTGAACATTAATCTTTTGACCAAATTATTGTACCGGAAAAATTGAAGAACGAATTCACCACATTCATGGGTGTGGGGTCTGCAAGATTTTTTGCAAGCAATCGAATATTGACTTAATTTAATTCTAAGTTTAAAAAATTAGCCTCCTACCTAAATGATCTGAAATTACATATTTTTACCCAAGGATATAAATCTAATAACATAATTACAGCAATCAAAGTGTTAAACACAACCTGAAAAGAAATAAACAATTGCATTTACAAGTGAAATCAAAAGAATACTTGTATTAAAGAGCCTCGTAATTGGGGAAAGTAAACAGAAGTATCTAATCTGAACTTAATAAGATCCAAAACATCACATGAGACGACAATGCAATAAGGGACCAGGTCAAGAAGGCCAATGATACAGAAATTTGAAACTTGTTGCATGGGAGATGATTCTCAAATGAGCAAATATTCATGTCCCTAGAATACAAAACTATAATTCCTGCTGATGAGCTTGCGGCTGCAAGTGACAGAGTCGAAGTAACCTGCGCAATTTAAGTGTCATTTGTTATGCCAACTTAAATTCTATACGAGAAAAATGATCCACAAGGCTACTTGGTATAATGCATTTAGAGTAAGCTAGAAAATCTAATTGAGAAACAATTTTCCATCAGCAATATCAAACATGACGAAAAGTGAGATTAAGATCGTAGACTTTTAAAGTATTGTTGTGCTTTATGGCCCTCCCTTTTGCAAAACTAGTTCATGGAGACATAACCAAAATTAATAAAATGATGAGACATGGACAATTAAATGTAACAAGGTTATAAATAATTTTTTTTTTTTTTAAAAGTTGCAAATGCACGTTTTTTATGTAAGAAAAGACCACAGTTTATATAACTAAGAAAATAGATAAAGATGAGGTGACAAATAAATATACCCAATCTCCTATAACAAACAGGCTAACTAGGATAGGATTTTGAAGGTCCCTCTTTCTCCTCAAAGCATAAACATCAAGAAAAGCAAGTCCAAAGCTCCACAACACCTGAAGTCCCATGGATGCAATCAAATAACTGAAAACAAGATCAAGATCACCATAAATCGATAATGCCGTAGAGCTAAGCACTCACTTACTAGCCAAGAAAAAAATATATACAACAATCACACATCACCAAACATTGTAATACAAAACTATAAACCAAGACGAATCATGCTAATGATATTCTGCAATGACGTTTCAAAATATTTTTTAAAATAACGCGAATGTGCTTCAATTGATAAGAAAGAGCTTTCACCCACATGAGCTCTCCAAACTACTAAGACATCAAAAGGATCTCATAGTGTAACCAAATCAGAATTCATTTGTCAAGAAAATGAAGAAATTGAGACACAATGGTTATTTTAATGTCTCGAGCAGTTGTTCTCTTTTCTAGTTTGATATATGAAGTCTCTATAGGCTGAATCAAAATTTCAATTGAAGACAAACATTACATACCAAAGTTGAATCAGTAGTCTCACATGCTCTAGCTGCATTAGGTAGAAGACTTTTAAAGGGTAGATAGAGTTAATCCATAGCCAACCTTACTAGACAGGAAGCTAGAAGCCCGTGATTTTCCCACAAAATTCTGAAGATTAAGAGTCCCAGATATAGACTATATAAATTTTGCATGAAAAACGAAAGGGAGAAGGGCACCAGTGGTCCCTTAGCTTTGGGAAAAGGAGTGCCTTAATACCTTAGTCATCAACTGGAACGATTTAGTCGCAAAGTGATGCAATTTATCTCCTGTTCTTTATTGTAAATGCAAAGGCAGAATGATCTCATTGTAACATAAATGCATAATAAACGAACAGGTAAATTGCCACAACGGAATGCACTTAAAACAATTTGCAGATATCATTAAAACACAAAAACATTTCGACATTACGTCTATTACGCGATTATCATATAAGCCAAATATAACACGGAACACCCAATCATATACCCATTATCATACATCAAAGACCATTAAACAGAAAATAAATTACAGAGTATAAATCAAAATAGCGTGAGAAAATAGGATTTTGAAAGTGGGGAAAAGAAGAGCATACCAGAAAGCAGTGAACGTAGCGAAACCAGAGGCAGAGACCATAATACCAATAGAAGCAGCAGCACAAGAAAATTGGCCAATCCTCAGTAACAAGCCACTGACTGACCCAGGTCTCCCTAGCGGCACCTTCATTGCTCTATACTTTCTCGGGAACGAAGACAGAAACGAAATTGAAGAAGAGGACCCTTCCAACAAGCAAAAGGGTCCCTTTTGAAAATAGTCCGGGTTTCAAAACCCTCTCATCTCATCTCATCTCATCTCATCTATCTTCCTGTTTGTCAAATCATGGGAATGAAGTTTGGGGATTTGCTTTAAAATCCCACAATTAAACACGGAACAAGATCTAGGGTTTCAAATCCAAATCAAATCTAACCATGAAGATTGGAGAGTTCTTGCTAACAAATCGTGGGCGATAAGAGAAAGAATCGAGCACTCCTTTTTTTCACCTGGACCAAATAAAAGTAATTATTAGGTAATTAATATTTATTAGCTTTGAGATAAATGATGAGTTGCTAGCGTAAAGAAGAGGAAGACCATCTCTTGGTGGAGATGTTGTTAATTAATATTATTTCATGAGTCACTTCCCGAAGAATATGCTTCGTACAATCATCGACTAATTTCAAACTTTTTAATTAAGTTACAAATGATGATCAAATCTTGTATTTTTTTATTAAATAAATATATATAATAACTATTAAACATATTTCGAGCTTACATATATAAACATTTTCATACAAATAATTAGATTACATGAAATACAATTTTTATTAAGTCAAATTTTCGCAACATTACATAAATATGTCATTATATACATAAAACTTCGTATTAATAATATATTTTAGATGATTAAATCACATATTTATTATATAAATAATATCAAATAATATTTATTTTATTTTTTCAATGATATATTAAGAAAATATTAATATTTTTAGTTATTAAAAATGAGTGATTTTAAATTCTCATATATTAAAATAAAATAAATATTATAAATACGTGAATTTATATTTATTTTTATACATAATATTTTAATTTTAATATATATTAATATATATTAATATTATTTAAAAATATTTATTTATTTTTAATTTTTAAAATGATAATAAAACATGATAAGATATAAAGAATATGAGTATAAAATTAAGTGATATTTAAGATTGTTAAATTTAAACTATTCATAATTAATCTAAGAATTAATTATTATTTTTTATCAATTACTTGAAATTTATTAAATATAAAAATGTATGATTTAAAAACAAACATAAATAAATAGAAAAAAAATAAGTACATACTAATTCGATATTTAGAAATGATTTAAAAAGGGAATTATGAAATTAATTTAATTAACATTTTTAAGGGGGTTAGATATTTTATTTTTCTAATATTTTTTTAATAACATTTTTGACATTTAAAAATGTATTTCATAGAAAACATCAAAGTTTGTTGTCGCAAATTCCTGCACTTAAAACGCATTTTCAGGCTGTTATAGATTGGGATCCATTGCTTACGAGAAATACTTTTCAACAAAAGCTGTGAAGTCGACTGTGTTCAATTTACAAAAGCGAAGCATCAAATCATATTACATTCTTAGCTTCTCATCCAAACAGGTAAAGACTTCAACTTTTTGGATGAATCTTCAATGCATTTGTTTCAAAGATTTAAAACCATGAATCGGAGCACTTGAAAATTCATTTTGTTTGTCTTACATTTCTCAAATCACATTTGATTGACTAAGAAATTAAGAAGATTAGTATCGTGATCTATTATTTGTTAGCAAAAAAAAAAAAAAATCATGAACAAGGAAGCAAAATATGGACCAATGCACTTTGATCTAAACACTGGAGCGAAAATGCCATCTGTTGGTCTCGGAACTTGGAAAGCCGACCCAGGTTTTGTTGGTCAAGCTGTTATTGCTGCTGTTAAGGTTCTCTTTTTGCCCTAATTGTTTATTTTTTATTTTTTATTTTCACTATTCATTCTTCCATTCGAATTTCTCCGATCTCATTCTCTTCCTACATTCAAATAATACTTATCAATTTAATTAAAAAAATATTAAAATAGATGACTCGTATCTACACGATAATATTGTCAAAGAAAGAAAGAAAGAAAGAATCTACATGCTAACATTTTTGGTTTTGTGCAGAATGGTTACAGGCACATTGACTGTGCTCAAGTCTACAGTAATGAAAAAGAGGTAAGCAATTTTTTTTAAAGAAAAAAATAATAATAACATTTATATTAACTTTTTACATTTTTTTTATTAAAAATAAATTTACACGTAATTTTATTTTGAAATACATCTTATTGGGATATCGTTTAACTGTTAAATATTAAACGGACATTTCAAGAAAAACGATTTAAAATAAATAAATTTAGTTAAAAGTGATTTTAGAGAAACAGTTAGGCAGCTGAGATAAAAATGTTAGAATTGGTATTACGTACCACTTTGATATATATTTTAAGATTGGTTAATGCATTAAAAATTAATTAATTACTTATTTATGTTAAAAGTTCAAATAATGTTTTTCAAATTTTGTAAATCCAAACATTTGAAAGACAAACATCCTTGAAACTTTTGAAAGACAAACAACTTGAAATTACTTTGATATATTTGAAGGCACTTTTATAAAAAGTAAAAAAAAAAAAAAAAAATCCAAACGAACCCTTACTCTCTATTCGTAGAGTAAAATATTACTTTTATATCATTGTAATACTCCCCCTCATGTGTATCATCTTTAAAAACATTTTAGACTCAACAAAAACTTAAACCAATGAAAGCTTCATCTATAAATATTACTTTTATACCATTCTAATATGCCCATCAAGCGTATTAATTTTAAGAGAAGAACAACCACTATGCTATCGAGTGTAATATTAATTAGTTACTAGTTTAATTTCATAAAATCTTAAGCTAATAATAAGAGTAAAATTACTTTGAATAGTTTACTATTTCAAGATCAACTTGTAGGTAGGAGTGGCATTGAAGGGATTATTTTCCACAGGCGTAGTGCAACGCAGTGACCTCTTCATCACATCTAAGCTATGGTATTTAATTTTATATTTATTTATTTTTGGGTAAAAATATAAGATAAATCAATTGGAATTGATTGATTTGTTTTATACAAAGATGGGTTGATGTATTTGTTGAAAAAACAAGAAATAACTCTACACAAAAGAGTTCTCTAGTTTGTATTATTTTCTTCATGTTTTCATTACAATTGTATAGCTATTTATAAGGAAATTTTACTCCTTCAATTATTCTTTAAATTAAGCATTCCTTGTTTTACTCCTTGAATTAAGGATTCCTTGTTTTATTCCTTGAATTAAGGTCCTTGTTTTATTCCTTGAATTAAGGTCCTTGTTTTATTCCTTGAATTAAGGACTAATATCCAATACTCCCCCTCAAGCTGGATCCAGAAGGTTTATGGATCCAAGTTTGGACAAAAGTCGTTAATCGATGAGAAGCCAAGGGCTTGGTGAAGATGTCACCTTGGTCGGCTTCTTGTATAGTGTGTCTGAATTACCTGTGCTTGAACGTGTTCACGAACGTAATGACAATCAACTTCAATGTGTTTGGTGCTCTCGTGAAACACCGGTTTGATGCTATATGCATAATGATTGTCACAAAACAAGGACATAGGAAGAGTTGTAGAACACCTAAATCACAGGACCTTTGCCATATCAACTCACACGCAATAAGGCCATTGCACGATACTCACCTTTCGGCACTTGATCCGGCAATGACAAGTTTTCTTACTCTTCCATGTGACTAAGTTTCCACCGACAAATGTACAGTAGCGTGGTGGACTTGCGATCAATTGCATTCCCTCGCAATCGCATCACAATACCCCATGATTTGTGTGTTGTCATTCTTCTTCATGATAATACCACGACCCACCGATCCTTTTAAGTAGCGTAAGATCCTTTTAACAAGGGTCAAATGCTCGTTGCCTGGGAGTGCATGAATTGGCTCACAATACTTGCTGCAATATGTGATGTCGTGTCCGTGATTTTTAGGTAGATCAACTTACCAACCAATCGCCACTGTAATAACTTATATCCATTGAGTGGCGTGCCTTCTCAAGCTAGGTTTCGAGCTTGTCAAGCAGGGTAATGGCCGGTTTAGCATCGCTCATGTTAGCTTCCTTAAGCAAATCTAGGACATATTTCCTTTGGTTAAGAAAGAGTCCTTTATGCGAGGTTGCCATTTCTATACCAAGAAAGTACTTCAATATCCCAAGGTCTTTAATTACAAACCTTTGTCTCGAGATACATTTCGGGTTGAAAATCTCGTCGAAGATTATCACCCGTAATTATCGATCATCTACATAAATCAAAGACAACCAATTTGCCCATAGCTACTATGCGAACAACAGCGAGGAATCGCATTGCCGCTTTTGAAACCAACACTAGCGAGAATTGAGCTTAGCTTGGCATACCAAGCTCGTGGGGGACTCGTTTCTGAAACCATAAATGGATTTGTGCAATTTGCACACTAAATCCAGTTCATTGCTTTCGAGGATGCCCTGTGGTAATTTCATATAGACTTCTTCTTTGAGATCACCACGCAAGAATGCATTCTTCACATCCATTTGGTACATGGACCACCCCTTGTTTACGACCACGATAAGTAGCACTCTTTGTGTTCATTTTTGCAACAGTGCAAATGTTTCTTTGTAATCCACCTCGAATGTTTGGTGAATCCCCGAGCCACCAATCTTGCTTTATACCTCTCAATTGATCCATCCGACTTGAATTTCACTTATAGATCCATTTGCAACCCACAACTTTCTTGCCTTTGGAAGTTTGGTGATGCTCCACGTGTTGTGTTGATCTAGGGCTTTAAGTTCTTCTTGCATGGCTTCCTTCCACACCTCGTCTTGGTTGTTGAAGCCTCATGAAAGTTTTGAGGCTCACCGTAACTCGATATAGTCATGGGAATGCGGCATGGGTTGGTGTCACTCTCTTATATGACACATAATTTGAGATGGGATGTGGGTTTGTAGGTGACAAAGTCTTGAAGTCTTCAGGGAGGTTGCCTAACACGCATTGGATTACGTCGTGGAGGAGTTATCTCACACTCATTCACATCTTGTACTATATCAGGGGATCATCTTGATTATCACCATCTTCACGCAAGGTGTACCATTAAGACGAGACCCTTCATTGTTACTTGCAGGTGAGATGCATCAATGTTGACATGGCCGGGATCTTGTTGTTGTGGACAGCCTCAAGTTCAATTTTGGTAATGGAAACACATCCAAGATGCCATTCCCTTCGACTTTGTGATTTCATGTGACTTGCTGAAAAAAAGGGTTAGTTTCATAAAACCGAACATCTTTAGACACAATTAATCTCCTAAGTTGGGATCATAACACTTATATCCCTTTGTGTAGATGAATAACCAAGAAAAATACATTTAACAAATTTCAGGATCCAATTTATCTCGATGATGAGATTGAATATGTACAAAACAGATGCAGCCAAAGACTCTAAGGTGTGAAAGGTTAATTTTCCTTCCTTTCATAACCTCTAGGAGACTTGAAATCCAAGACTCGGTAGGTAATCTATTGATGATGTAAGTAGTGACATAACCCGCGGGACCAGAATCTCTTCGTACATTCATTTGTAGCATTAATGCTCTAGTTTTTCAAGTAAGTCCCGGTTTTGCGTTCACTACACCATTTTGTTGAGGTGTGCCAACACAACTTGTTTGATGCATAATGCCATGAATGCTCAAATATTGTTTCATGATACGGGACATGTATTCGGCCATTGTCGTCGGACCTTAGGTTTGAATTTTAGAAGAGAAGTGATTTTTAACAAGATTATCGAAGTCCTTAAATACTTCCATAACGTCATTGTTAGACTTTAAAAGATGTAAGGATGTGATTCGAGGTAAATCATGAAGAAAAATCACAAAATACTTATAACCATAAAAAGATTGATTAATCGTCCCCATACATCTGAATGAACTAGTTCAAAACACTTACTAGCTCTAGACAAGGAAGAATTAAAAGGCAATCTAGTGGCCTTAGACAAGTGGCAAGTTTCACATGCAATTTCATCATTTCCTAAGTTTGGAAATAAAGTTGACAAATTTGGTAGAAGGGTGAGCCTAAACGTCGATGCCACAATTGATTATCTTGGATAGGATTAAACTTGGCTTGAAACCCTCAGGATTGTTCTTGGATATGTAATAGAGACCATCTAAGTAAAACCCTTCACCAATCGTCTTTTTGGTGACACAACTCGAAAAATGACATTGTGAGGAGAAAAAATGGCTAAGCAATTCAAGGTATTTGTGATTTTTCCTACGTACAAAAAGTTGGAAAGGAAAGGAAGGTACATATAAAACTCCATGACTCGATTTCATCCGACATTAATTTTATTTTTTCCTTTCCTAAAACCTTTACATTCTCACCATTTGCAATTGAAACTTGAGAAGGATTTGCTAATTTTTCAAACTTAGAGTTTGACACATTGGTTTGTCATACGATCGTGACACCCTGAATCTACAACCCAAAAATCATGCAACATATTTATTTTAAGAGCGATTTAAAGGCTTTTATAATACCTGTATGTCCCTCTTCGTGGTATGAGTTTTGTATCTGCCAAGAAGCCCGCAAACTTGCCTAGCAATGCGTCGAGTTTCCTTCTTCTATGCTATCCACATTCCACCTCCTCTCCGTCTTGCTTTTAAGATACAACATAAACTCATTCACGAGTTCGATTCGTGTAAGTTCTTGGAATGGATCGACCCATTGAGGTAGGCAAAAAGCATGATTTGCACGGTGTCCAAGACGATTCACTTTCAGAAACCCTTATCCTTTATAAAATCAGTTTTAATTTCCGATGTAGAATCCAACACGTGTCCTTACCATGGCCCGTATGGTTGCAATGTTGACACTTCCAAGTTTGGACGTTCCCTTTGTACTTCCTCTCGTTGGTTAGATAGGCTCTGCCTCAGTGAACTAGCCATTGTACCCTTGTTCATGACTTTCCTCCTTATTTCTTCAACGTTGAATTGTCGCACATACATTGGTGAAGGAAGGAAGTTCGATGATTCTCGCGAGTATATGACATCGTATATCTTCATATTTGAATCCAGATCGACAAAAGTTGAAATATCTTGATTCTTTCCTGCTTCTTCGTAGCAGAGCCACATCGATTGTACGAGGACGATATATTTCAACTCATTCCACATGCTACGTTCCTAAGAGTTGTCAGACAAAGGCTCGCCATCTTGTCACAGATCCCAGGATCTTTCTTTAATTGAAAAACAAATGCTGGCAAAGATTGTTTTGACTGCCATACATTTCCTTAACCGTCTCCCATAGCTTGGTATGCAGATTCGCAGTAACCGAATATTTCCTAATTTACGTTCCATAGAATCTCTAGGAGCTACGACATAACCAGCTGATCCTTACTAAGCCAGGATTCATAGTTGGTAGGAAACATCGTACTTCGATGACAGCTTCCATTTATGAACCCCAACTTGGACCTTCTACCTGTGAGCCGCAGACACCGGCTCTTGACTCAAGGCAAGTAATTAAACTCATTCAACAAGACCGAGCTTAATCTTTGATTTGGGTTGACATCCACCTCATGCATATTCACTGAAAGAAAGCACCGATGAACTTTCATTCTGATCCTAAATTGTCTTCACCATTTCAAAGATCAAGATGCTAAGATAATAATAAAGCGTAAGCAAGTTAATTTTTCCCTTTCTACGATACCATGTTGAAAAAACAAGAAATAACTCTACACAAAAGAGTTCTCTAGTTTGTATTATTTTCTTCATGTTTTCATTACAATTGTATAGCTATTTATAAGGAAATTTTACTCCTTCAATTATTCTTTAAATTAAGCATTCCTTGATTTACTCCTTGAATTAAGGATTCCTTGTTTTACTCCTTGAATTAAGGATTCCTTGTTTTATTCCTTGAATTAAGATCCTTGTTTTATTCCTTGAATTAAGGTCCTTGTTTTATTCCTTGAATTAAGGACTAATATCCAATAGTATTCTCTCTCTCTCTCTCTTAAGCGTTATAGTGACCCTAATAAAAGTTGTATAACATCTACTACAGGTGCAGTGATCATGCACCAGAAGATGTCTCAAAGGCATTGAGCAAGACTTTGGAAGATCTACAACTTGACTATATTGATCTTTATCTGGTATGTTTAGAGTATAATGACATTTTAGTCCCTTTGATTTTACAAATTTTGCATCCTAATTATCTTTCTTAAAATTAAATACTTTATTTATTTTAATATTACTTTTCTTGACGTTTTGTTCATTTTTTTTTGTTAATTTTAGATTTTTTTAATAATTTTTTCATAAAAAAAATTTAAATTTGATTGAATTAAACTCCATTAAAAAAGACGGAAAGATGTTTAAATAGAAAAATATTTAAAAAAATTAAAAAATATATAAAACAAAGTGATTATAATGAACAAAATTATTAAAGTGTGATAAATAGAATAATAATATAATTAAAATACTTCAATTTAAAACAAAGATATTAATATTTCGTATCTATAAAATAAAAATAACTGATTCAAGAAGCTACGTTCTTTGATAGATACATTGGCCATTCCGGACAAAGCCTGGGTCACAAGGTTTTGCTCCAGAAGTCATGGCTCCGTTGTGTATACCGGAGACCTGGAATGCGATGGAAGGCTTATATGCATCTGGCCAAGCACGAGCAATCGGAGTGAGCAACTTCTCAACAAAGAAGCTACAAGATCTACTCTCATATGCTAAAGTTCCTCCGGCTGTTAATCAAGTGGAATGCCATCCTGTTTGGCAACAACCTGTTCTTCACAATTTTTGCAAGTCAACCGGTGTGCAACTCACTGTATGATATTTTCACAACTTTCATGTTCCACTTTAGTACTCTGTCCGATTCACTTTTTTATTTTATTATTAATATAGAAAATATAGATATTTTATTAAAATTTAGAGATATAAAAATATAACAATAACATTATTTTTTTTCATATTATACACATTAATACATATTCAAAAATAAAAAAAAAATCACATACACGAGAAAGATAATTTTACTAAAAATATCATCGAATCTTAGTGAATTTCTTCGTCTTGTTCATCTTTTAAGTATTTTTATCACCAAATATAATTGATTGAACAAATATATAAATAAAACAGAATATTAAACAGAATATCTATAATTTGATAAATCTTTATGGATATGAGAGTTAAAAATAATCGTATTTATCTATTAGAAGGAAACTAATAATATCTAAGTATTTCATGATTTTATGTCTTACAAAGTAAACAACTAGTATAATGACGACAAATTATTATGAACATAGACTCCCCTCAATAAAGATAAAGCCGAAAAAAAAACAGAGAAAACAGTACAGAGGACAACAGAGTGCAATATTATTATACTCGCCACAGAGAGTTCTCCCGGAAAGGAAGGTCCCTCCCTAGCAAGCTGAAAGTTGAACCCGATCAGACGCAGAAAGAGTTTGGAGGCGGATTGAACGAAGCTTTCACCAAATAAGATAATTAGTAGTTAGTAATCACTTAGATACTCACTTTTTAGCAAAATTATTATTATTTTTACATATGTTCTCCTTATACCTAATTGTACAGTTTTACATATGGAGTATCTTATAATTTGATGTTTGTATTGAATGGAAATGCTATATATTAGGCATATTCTCCACTGGGATCTCCAGGAACTTGGATAAAAGGAGAAGTATTGAAAGAAGCAGTATTGATTGAAATAGCTGAAAAACTAAAAAAGTCACCAGCTCAAATAGCCCTTCGTTGGGGAATTCAAAGTGGACATAGTATCCTTCCAAAGAGTGTAAATGAAAACAGGATCAAGGAAAATTTGAGTTTGTTTGATTGGTGTATTCCTCAAGAACTCTTCTCAAAATTTTCAGGAATCCATCAGGTTATTATTATATATGGAGTAAAATAATAATTCTATTGCGTAATTTTAAGAAAGTTACAAACATATTATTTAAGTATCCTAAGTTATATCATAAATGATATGTTTGTAACTTTCTTAATAATTTAATACATTTGTTATTTTAATATATATAAATATATACATTTACACTTATAGTATCATATTTGAAAGCCTAAATGTCTTGTCTACTAATATAATTTATATTGCTTCTTCTTTGATGCAGCAAAGACTCCTTCGTGGGGATTTTTCAATACATGAGACTCTTAGTCCATATAAAAGCCTCACAGAGCTGTGGGATGGTGAAATTTGAGATTGTTTGTGTTTCTGCTTAATTTGAATTCATTCTCGCAATCTTCTCTCTTTTTCTGTAATTTTTTTTTTTTAGCGCGCGCGCAATTATCATGCACTTTGTTTGGCTTCTATACGAGGATAGTTTATCATTTGAGTCATTGGTTAAAATTATGCTGACTGATAAGCAATGCTTGATTTAGAAAAAAACAAATGGACAATATCTCTACTACATTGTTTGGAATATCATGTCAGCTTACTCAGAGCAACAAATAACAACTCATCTACCAAACAATTTTTAGAAAAGGTGCTTCCCTGATGAAGTGTAATATAGGTATTGTTCCTAGTCATTACCGTAAAGGAAAGTAATATCTGAAGCTATACGTATTGTTCCTAGTCATTAACGTAAAGGGAAGTAATATCTGAAGCTATACGTATTGTTCCTAGTCATTAATGTAAAGAGAAGTAATATATATCAAATTAGATAGATAAATTTTATAATTAGATCGTATTCGAATTAAAAAGTACATAATATGTTCAAATTTAGATTAGATTCGAATTAAAAAACATATAATCTGTTTAAATTTAAATTGAATTCATATCGATACATTTTATAATTCAATGTGATCCAATTCAAATTAAATTAGTATTAAAATTATAAATAAATATATTTTTTATTTTATAATTTGTGATATTTAAATATTATATATATTATTATTACATTAAATTATTATTTTAGTTTAAATAATTAATATAAAAATAATTTTTTTATAATAATCTAATAATTATGCATAAAATATGAAGAAGTTAAATCTCTAATAAATAAATTATGATATATTGAATATTTAATAGCTAAGTATCATGAAATTTAAAGTATATTTATTTATTATGTAATAATATCTAATAAATTAAAATTTAAAGAATTAGATTATTCTTAGTTTAATAATTATTATAATAGTTTATGTTTCATATATCATAATATTGAATTTTCATAATTAAAATATTTTTTTGTTATAAAAATATTATTTTTTGATGGTATTTATTTTATTTAACTATAAAATTTTACATATACATTATTATAAAAAATAAAAAATAAAAAGTTCCAAGAATAGGCATGGTGGGTTTGGTAATTTCCGATCCCATCCAATCTCCCACAGAAGCATTTATCACCTATGTAAAACTTAAATTTTTTCCATAAATTTAATTTCTTAATGATAAATTGACATCTCTATTCTGTGCTCACCCCGTGATCACTTGTCAACATTTATGGATAAACTTATGTTTTCAAAACTCTCAAAATTGAGGGTTTGTTTGGTCAAATAATTCAAAAAATATTTTCTTTATTTAAAAAGAAAAAACTTGTTTTAGAAACACTTTTGCATGTTTGGTCATGTTTTTAAGTTACAATTTCTAAAATCAATATATTTTGAAAGACCATTCTTATGAAAACAGCTATAATATAGTTTCAAAGAACATTTTTTTAAAAATAATTTATTTTAAATTACAGCTTGATTTAAATGTTCTAGAAAACAATTCAAAACATGGAAGACAATGGTCTCAGGGCCAAACAGACCCTAATTATTATTATTATTATTTTGCCTTCCAAATACATTGTATTTTCTGTGTACACTTAAGAATCGTTATTATCTACCTTAACAATGAAAGGTTGATTATCTCTTGTATTTATTTACTCGGCATGAGAGAAATGTATGCTACATAACGGTGCATTCGCTTCGTGTATAAAAAACACTTGACAAGGAGAAAAATCTAGAGGGTAAAATACTTTGATATTAGTTATTCAAATATTTTTACTTATAAACATTTAAAAAAATTACTTATATTAAAACAAAAATTCATTCTCGTAAGTATTTTTTAATATAAATTAATATATATTTTTTACGTTATTAAAACAAATATAAACACCATATTTAAAAAATTTAAAATAAATTTTATTTATATAAAATGATTATGTAATACAATTAAATTAATAAATTATTAGGAAGATTAATTAAAGTTTTAACATAAACCAACAAAAAATTAAAGATTAACAAAACATACATATTAATAAATTGTTAGGAAGATTAATTAAAGTTTAAATATTAACCAACAAAAAATTAAAGATTAACAGAACATACATGCAAATAAGAATAAGAGTAGACATAGTTATCACTAGGAATGAGTGTGGGAGGATAATTTATGCTCCAACTTGATCATTCAAACATAACAAGAATAAAAAAATATTAATTAAAGTAAATTTGATTTTAATTAAAATTAGTTTGAATAACACGAAAATAAAAAATAATTATAATTATTATTATATGTTATTAATATTATTTTTTATAAATTGATTATTCACTTATTAAATTTTTTTTGTAATATCTTATAGTTATTTTAGCATGATTAGTTATATTAATATTTATAAATTTTATTTAAATATGAGATTTTTTATAGTTATTTTTTTTTGAAATTCATAAATTATTTTATATAAAATATTATGTCTGTAAAATTAGTTTATAATTTTATTATACGTATTTATTTTTTAAAATATATTATGTTATCACTAATAAAAATAACATAAAATTTAAATCTAAGATATTCATTTACTTTAATGTTAATTTGTGATTTTTTGAATTATTTTGTGATATATTTATAACTTTAAAATTTTTTACTATTAGAATAATAACGTTACAAATTTTGAGTAGATCTATCACTAGAACAAATACAAAACAATTCGTTGAATCGTGATCAATGAGTTTCGGAGCACAAGGTGTTAAAGTAACCAGTCAATGAGATCATAACAATTCAGGATTTTCAAGTATACTTCATTTGTATGATCTTATTGATGCACTTTAGGTCATCAATTTCCTAAACAAAATAGCAATGTGGGCAATAATTGTACATAAAATGATTGATTATTTGTAATTTTTATAAATCTCATTAATCATTTCGTTAATTAGAATATTAAGCTCCAATTTAATAATATAAGCCACAAACATTGTCTTATTGTAATTTTAATAAAATGTTAATTTGCTACTAATATTATAATTTTTTTAATGAAAACTAATTCATTTAAATGATCAGAATTTAGTACGTAAATATCTATTTTCTTTTTGCAGTCATAAGCTCTTTGTATAATCATCAAAGATGGGCAAAACCAATTTTTCCCCCCTTGGGCATGATTATTGTAATATCTTGAAAATTTATTTATTGAGTTAGTTATTTATAATTTTTTCAACGAGTAATAAGTAATATATTCGATAAAGTCCTAGTTTTTCACGTGCAACACAGGTACTGTATACTAGTATATAAAGATGTAGAAATATTTGGTATTTACACTACCCATCTAAACTTATCCCTTACCTTTTAATAACTACAAAACTAAACTATTCATATATTAAAAAAAAAATTACTTTTTAAGTATCATTTTTGAAATAAATATTTACCTTGTACACTACTCTTAAAAAATGGTTCCCACCATTTCACCAAAAGAATTGGACAGCTGAATTATTAATCTCTACTACTGAGCACTGAGAGTTCTCTTATAGAGAAAATTGAATACAAAATAAAGGACGTCCCCATAATATTTAGACACTGTTAGCAACTACTGCATAGAGAAGTTGAGAGTTTTTATCAACTTGGGATGAATAAAATAAAAACAAGCGTTTCTGACCATTTACAACCCACTGATATTGTGCAAAGGTAGCAGTCTTAACCTCAGAGTTTCATCCACCAGCCAAAAGCCCTTATTTTTGCAGCAGTGGCCATGCCTGATTCTGCTTGTATGAGATTCAACCTAAAAATTCCTCGAGTACAAAAACAAAGATATTTGTAATAGTCAGAAATTCAGATAGATGCCTGCTTAAAAGCAAGTTAACAACAGATCTATCCAACTAGCTAGTCAAGAATTGCATTATCATATTTGAACGAAATTAAACCGAAAGGACAAATCAACAAGAGAGACATCATAGGCATTCTATGTAGTATGTACCCAACATGCAACAGAAATTTATAAGAATCAATATGTAGCAATTGAGGAAAAAAGGGGTGTATAATTGTATGTGCACTTACCCGATATCAAAAACCCACCATCCAATTCCCTTTGTCGGTTTCAATCCCAAAGAAGCAGAAGAACTAACATAAAAAAACTAGTCTGAGTTGTCTCGAGTATACGAAAATATTCTACAACATACTTCGTTACAACAATCAATTATTCCGACGGTCCCACACATAATAAACCTTTTAACACTTTTAGTTTGTAAATAAAATCAAAGTTTCCTTGAGAACCTAACTTAAGCCTCAATTTTAAAGATCTTTTAACACCAAATGAATTTAAACCTACCCTAGCTCTAACTAACTACCAACAAATGATTGTTAAAAATATCAATTTATCAGGCATACAGAAAAATTGTAAACTAATACAGCACGTCAAGAAATAGAAGATAATTTTTTTGTTTTTCAAAACAAACAGAGAGACAATTTACTCACATTACAGGAACTCTATGTAAGCTACAGCTCACTATAGTTGCGCCATACTGCACGAAATTCCTCCCGGAATGTGTTCAGACGAGCTTTCAGGTTAGGCGTTCTGAAGCTTGCATGCAGGATGGTGGCTGGGAGATAAGGATAGATAAGAAGGGAGGACCAATTGACAAATATAAATGTAAAGTAGATGCTTTATTTTTCTGAATGAGTTCCAATTACAGATAAAAAAGTAGAGTACCTAGAAGAGCAAAGGCCAATGCCCATACAACTGTCAGGAGAGCAGCAGAAACAAACCACAGGATCATGCTCACTACACAAAAATAAAACATATGCTCATTATAGAGCCAGATGTGACTAAACCAGGGACTAGCTTGCTTTGATTTCTAACCAAAATACAAGAGATTATCATGTTTCATGATTCCAATACCAGAAGAAAACATGAACACAAACATCCAGCGAGGTTGACCACAAATATATATCGATCTTTTAGCTGATGGACGTCCACGGATAACAGGCCTGGAAATAATGAAAAAGTAAAGAAACAATAGTTTATGAACAGCTGGCAGCCTGGCACAATAATAAGCACGGCACACTTACGTGAGAGGAGGTCTTATCTTTGCTGCTAAATGTGGAGAAAATTGCCTCACAGTTCTAGATACCTTCTCACTGAAAGTACCTGCAAAGCTGTAGCATAATGCTTAGTAGCAGTAGAACAGTGTAGCGTGCATCAGAACTCATTGTATTGAAAAGGCAAGGGATCCAAGCATGCCAAAAATTCTTTAAAGAAAAATATTTTGCAGATCAAAATCATCATCAAATCAATCGTCATCGGGATCTTAACCAACCTGTCAAAATAAAATGGGCAACAATGGACTGCTTACCTGTCATTCAGAAAAGCAATGCTAAGTGATGTGAGAAATGCAGCTACAACAGCCAGTGGCCTCCAGAGGAAGCCCAGCACTGCAGTGAACATAGCAAATTAAAACAAAGATGCCCATACGAAACAACAAGAAATGACTGGAAATGAACCTCAACGTACCAAGAATGAAAATAATCATTATGAAGTAGTTAGTCCGATAACTGCACACAGGTTGAAAATTTGAGAACGACCATTATAAAATAAGGAGTCCAAAATCGTAATGCATATAAAATTCAAACACGACACTATTTAAATGGTGGGGATAAAGAAAAGTAGGCATGGTCTTCTCTTGTTGATAATTGAATTAGCATCCAACTATGAAACATAAAAGGTTTCATTTTTAATTTCTTAATAAAAAACATATTTTTATTTTCTTAAAATATTTGTTCTTGTAACCAAAATAAATATATGTTTTTTTTGTTGAGAGAAGAGTTAAAAATGAAATTTTATATGTAAAGTAAGTTATGATGTGCAATTAAACCAATATAAAATTTTCCAGGCAACCCAGCTTGAAGACAGCAGTCTATGGATCCAAACGATTGGTTATAAAATTTGTCTATTTGCTACATACAACGTTACGTTACTGATCTAATTCTACTTTCTAGCATTTGAATATATTTCCGAATAGCATACCAGAAACAAAAACAGATAGGGATCAAGAACCGAACGGAAAGAAATCCAATTTTCCCAATAAAATTAAAGAATATAACTATTGAATAGCAACAGACGTATAGAAAAGGGAGAGAGAGGAAAGTACTAGTAGAGATTGCATTTGAGGCGACTATTCCATTTGGCGTAGGATCTGGGAACAGTGAATCTTGAGGAAAATTCAGAGACAGGACGTGGTGGGGATGACCAGTCAACCTCTCGAAGAGCGTGCAAGAGATCTTCTGCTGTCACGTTACCCCAATCCATGGCTATATTTGTTATAGTTGGTGTTTCGAAACCCTAGAAAACTCCGATCGCAAGTTGTACTATCCTTTTCCGTACGGATATTGATTGAATGAAGCAAGCATGAAACCCTAATACGAAGTAATCAAGTCGACGTACGGGGGAAAAAAACAGAAGAGGAAACGGCTGATGTAGTGTTTGAAGTAATGGTGTCTTTGCTTGTCTGAGAGAGGGGATTCAATGAGACTGATTAGGCGAGTGGGGGAAAAAAAGGTAAATATCTGAGCCTGGGTTCGAACCGGAGACCTTCAGTGTGTGAGAGACTAAATGAGATAACCAACTATAACACCTAGACATTAAAAAGTTCAATGGATTTACTACTAATTGTTAAAAAGTGTGCTCTAGGTCTAATTTTTTTCTTTCTATCGCTGTTCCACCCATTTTCTCACTCAGTCTCATCTTTGCTTCCTTTTCTTCTCTGACCAAAACCACCGATCGATTGTTATTACACTAATTTCTCTTCAGCCAACACTGCGCCTTTTCATTTTTTCCATTTATCTTCATCTCTTGTTTAGTTGTAACTTGTACGAGACTCCTACCAAGCTGATATTAGCGCTTTACTGTCCGCACAAAGTAGGGGGAACGTTTATTCGACTAAGTTGGTAACCTTAGTTTTTTACTTTTCTAGCTTTCTGATTTTTTTTTCTCTGTCTTAATATATGTACTTGATTAGATTGCATTGCCTATTTATTTAGGGCTTTTTAATTTGTTGACTTCTCATCTATTGATAATGGGGTGTTCATCGAGCTTCTGGATGTCCCGTGTTGTGAACTTGAGGAATGAGGTTCTTTCTAAGCAGATAAAGGGACAGAGCTTGTTATTCGATAGTATGAGGTTTAGAGATAGTATAAAGGAGGTGTCTTTACCATTATTTTGTAGAAATGAGGGCTCCAGAATGGTGGGTTTGAAGAAAAAGAAGAAGCTTGTACTAATGTGTATGTCTCTGTCACGTGGTGAATCAAAATCCAGTTTAGCTTCTGTTATAATTCCGAAAGAAGGAGCTGAGAGTACTGTGGGCAAGGAAAGTGAGGATTTGGATGCTGGGTTTGAACCCAAAACTGGAGGTGGTGGTGAAGAGGATGTGTTTGCTGGTAGTGGTGGTAATGGAAAGTTTACAAATGGCAGAGGTGGTGGTGGTGGAGGAGGTGGGAATGATGGTGGGGATGATAATGAAGAAGATGAGTTCGGACCAATTATGAAACTCGAAGAGGTGATGAAAGAAACTGAAGCTCGAGGGGTTAGTCTACCCTCTGATATGTTGGAGGCTGCCAAGAGTGTGGGGATTCGTAAATTACTTCTCTTTAGATATTTGGATTTACAGGTATTCTTATTATATTTCTGATATATTCTTATAGTTAGTTTTGTGGTATAAGGATTATGTTTCCCTGTATTATGCAGAGTTGACTCCTATCCTGTTCAATTCTCGTTCGAATAACCATTGGTGGTGGTTTTTTTAGGGATCGGCCTGGCCTTTAGGTTTCGCCATGAAGTCTTGTTCTATGCTTCGCAACCGAATGTTGGCAGATCCATCATTTCTTTTCAAAATTGGAACAGAGGTTTCTTTTTGGATCCTTGAATTCTCTTATTTTTCTTTTAGTTCCATTTAAAGATAAGATGTTACCAAGTTTTTCTTTGAAATCTGGTGAAGTGATTCCGTAAGCCTATACGTTCATCAAGTAGAAATTGAATTCCTTGAAAATATGGAAATTGAACGATTGTATATCTTAATGCTATTAGCTATAAGGGAAGTTTTCAAGGTGAGTTCCTGAACTAAAAAACTGACTAATGAAATTATTTGGCACTGTTTTCGAAGTGTGGTATGTAAAGCTGCTGCAAGGATAGTAGTAGTTCAAATATAGTGATGGACAAGAATATTTAAGATGGATTAGCTTTGTCCATTTTTCATGGATATATATTTTTCATCGATCTGTAATGCAGATAGTTATTGATTCTTGTTGTGCCACGTTTGCGGAAGTCCAAAAGAGGGGCAAAGATTTTTGGAAAGAATTTGAGTTGTTTGTTGCTGATCTTTTGGTTGGGGTGGTAGTTAATGTTGCTCTGGTTGGTATGTTGGCACCTTATGCCCGCTTTGGACAACCATCTTTATCAAAAGGATTTCTTGGGCGCTTGCAACATGCTTATGGTGCTCTTCCTAGCAGGTTATTGGCTCTGGTGTTTCTAGGCTTCATAGTTTTTCCCTTTTTTTCTTCTTCTAATAATCCAACATTGTGCTTAAAGTGAAACTGAGGAAAAACTAATATCATGCCACTTTCCTTGATAAGATCAGTGTTCATCCTTGTGAGTTTCCTTTATTAACACTAAGCTATCATCTTATACAGTGTATTTGAAGCTGAAAGGCCAGGATGTACATTTTCTGTACAACAAAGAATCGGTACATATTTTTATAAGGTAAGATTTAAGTAGGGGTGAGTAACGGATCGAAATCGTCTGTTTTTCACCAATCTGAATCCGATTGGATTCAAATTGGATTTAAATATTTTCAATTTGATATTATCCTATCGTGTAATCAATCCAAATCCTAGTTGGTTGTATATTTTTGAATCAGTAAGGTCAGATTGATGTTGAATATATTTATGAATTATTATCATATGTAAAACACAATATTACAACATTTAAATTTTAAATTTGTGTATCTCTAATAAAATTTATTATTTGTAGGTACAATTAAAAAAATCAAAAAAATCAGAAGTATAATTAGACAATCATTAAATTATTTTAAAGATTTAATATTTATATTTATTTTTAAATTAAAATAATAATTTAATGTGATTGCAGTATATATAATATTTATATATCATACATTATAAAATAAAATATGAATTTATTTATAATTTTAATAGTAAATTCATCCGGATCGGATTGCACCATATTATAAAATCTATCAATCCGATCCGAATTCGAACGGATTGTATATATTTCAATTAAATCCTATCTGATTCTAACATCTGTCAATCCAATCTGATCTGAATTTTACAGATCAGATCGAATTTCTAAAAATACTTTATTATTATTTCCGTTGTTAACTGGCTCTTTTCTTTTCAGGGGATCTTGTATGGTGCAGTTGGCTTTGGATGTGGCATTATAGGCCAAGGCATCGCTAATTTGATTATGACTGCCAAGCGGTACCCATCTATCTAATTTTTGTTTGTGTTTCACTTGCATATTAACGTGGTCCTAATCCACTGTGGGTTTGCAATAATTTTGTGATGGCTCCAACTGAAACAATGAAAACAAAAAGATAATCCATGCAATTCATTTATAAATCTGATATTAAATTACAGTGAATGTGCATTTTCAAGCCGACTGGGCTTCCAATCCACTATTTTGGATAGTTGTATGTCCAAGATAAACTTTGTCCAAAATTTTACCATTAAGATTCATACTTGTGGTCTTTTACTGTCTTAACGTGGACTTCTCATTGAATTGGTTTCTAAATTTCAGGAGCATAAAAAAATCTGATGAGGACATACCTGTTCCACCTCTAATCAAGAGTGCAGCTCTTTGGGGTATGTATCTTTTGATTTGTTTTAGGTTGTTTAGCACATTAGCCAATCATTGTATTTTGGGGAGAGAAAAATGTCATGACATTGATTATGCACATATGTTACTCCTCTTACTACTACCTTACTGCTCTTCTCTCTCGGTGCTGTTCTAAATCCAACATATGTATGCTGCCTTGAGTTTCTACATAGCTGTCAGACGATCAATTATTCTCTGGCCCAAAAAATGGAAAGAAAAAAACTCTTTGGAATGGTTGAGGTTGAAGATTCCTTCACCTTATGCACGTATTACTTGAAAAATGCATCCGCATTGGTTTTTTGTATTTGGTGATGTTATAATGGTTTTCAGCTTTTATTTTTGTTTTTTTTTTCTTAATTTAACATGTGTGAAAATATGTATAACAATAGTCACCGTTCTTTTTTTTTTTTTTTGGTCTGATTTGCTAAACAGACATGGGATAAATTGGAGGCTTCATTCTGAACTGGTTTTGTTGCGAAACTTGCAGGTGTTTTCCTTGCAGTATCATCCAATACTCGGTATCAGATTGTGAATGGACTGGAGCGCTTGGTAGAAGGGTCAGTGATGGCGAAGCAGTTTCCACCTGTAGCTCTGGCTTTCACGGTTGGTGTGCGCTTTGCTAACAATGTTTATGGCGGAATGCAGTTTGTGGACTGGGCTAGGATGAGTGGAGTACAATAATTATGAATGCACAATTGTATCATCAAGCTAGTCTCTAGCTTTAGAATGTGTAATTGAATTAAATATGCAGGCTTGTGAGAAGCAGGTATGATCACTTGATAGTTGAATTTAGAAATCAATAATTTGGCATTTCTCATTAATAGATTAGTTTGTATGAATGAGTCTACTCTTTATCAGTTTAGGACTTGTTCAACACTTCAACTTTTAGTTTCGTTTTATCTGGTTTTCTTTCTTCTATTGTAAATCTTGATAATACAATACTAGTGGTCTGTTTTTCCTTCTTTCAAATTTAGCTTCTTGGTTATAAAGAGCCAGGGGGTGGGGACAATCAGTAGCCCTTTTATTGCACTTGTTTTTTACCATCAAATTGCCACACTTGATTGGCTCAGGTTTAGTCTGAATGTTATTCTACTATTTTAAATAAAGCACCAACTAATTTAAACATGTGATATTCTTAAAGTTGATATATATTGATATGAATGAATAATTTCACATATTCCTATAATGCCGCTTTTCCTAATAGAGTTTTTGCCTACGTAACGAATGCTAATTAAATTCCTACATTTCTTCCGTACGTTCGCTATATCACTCTACTGTTCAACACATCAAAGCTTTTTTGAAAACAAATTTAGTAAATCATAAATAACTTTGTTAAAACATGCAACCACCGCTTGGTTTTGACACTCAAGCTACCCACCCTGCCGCTTTGGAGATTTTTAGATAATCTCCTCTTGGTCTTAGTTTTGAGTAGGGGGACCTATTCTGAAAAATTCTTCTTCCTCTTCCGTAATTATAAAAATAATATATATTTTTATTATTAAAAAAAATTTTAATATATCAATTATTTAAATTGAACTAGCGTTATTTAGATCCATTTATTATTTAACGTTATCTAATTGAATCTTATTTAATGTTATTAGGTATTATTTTTATTCTTATAAATTTTAGAGTTATTAATTTTTGTAATTTTTCAATAAAATTATGATTTCTTTTAAAACTTGTAACTATAACAAAAAAATTATTTCTATATATCATACGTTTATTACAAAAATAATTAATGTTATAGTTTTTTATTTGATACAATTACGTGAGTTTAATTGTAATTACAAATAACATAACGTCACATTAGTTGTATTAATACCTGATAATTAGATGTTTTTATTAAAAAAAAGTACTATTTTTGTTTAATTTAAATATTTTTATTATTAAAAAATATATATTTTAAAAATTATACATTAGATATTTTTTAATTGAACGTCGTTTAAATTAAATTATAATAATTTAAATTTTTTTAATATTAAAAAAATTAATTCAATTCAATATAATATTATTAAGATAATATTTTATATAATTTAAAAAAAAGATATAATTAAACAATAGAGTAGGTTGGAAACTTGAAAGTCATGTCATATCGTTGTTTCATTAGTTTACTAAAATTTTAATACTACGTATGAATCTAAAAGAACAACATGATACGTCCTATGACGCGTAACAGATAGATTTGACATGCATGTCTTATATTCTTAAAACTAAAATATATTAAAATTAATGTTAAATATATGAATGTGTTCGTATATTATTAAATGTGAGCGTAATTCAATAGGCACGATCTATGATTATCTATGATTATAACCTTGAGTTAAAGAGTTTAATTTCAAAAGGAAATATTTTTTATTAAAACTACAGATTAAACAAGTTGAGTATGATACAACGTGACAAAATTCACGAATTAAGAATAGAGATACGACATGACCTGTATACACCATTGGTTAACGAATTAGTCTTGTTCAAACTTATTTCACATGATTCCTTAAATCACTTTGGATATCTAATTTGTATTTGGTTTGTTTAAAGCATACTATTAGTGTGTTTAGTAATTGAGGGGAAAATGAGATTATTGGCAGTAAGCCTAAGGATATACAGACAGAAGTATAATAATTCTTTAAAGATGCAAAGGCATGACTTTTGTGGATATACATGTTAAATATACCATATATATATATATATAGATAGATAGATAAACCTCCACCACCTGAGTCTAATTCCTTCACCAGATATCTCATTTACTTATGTTACCTAGCCGTAACAGAACAAATGCAATAAATAAATAAAATATATAATGCTTCATTTGCTGCAGAGTAAATAAAACTGGCTTACACTAAGAAACAAAACTACGAAATAGTTTTATTCATAATCATAAGTTTCACTTTCATTATAAGAACTAATGGATTTTATTAGCCAACCGTCCTCTGGTAGAGTTTTGGATTCCCCATCCTAAGTATGATTCTGTTAAAAAAAATGATTAGTCTCCGTAATCTTACAATAATATCATATTTAGTTTGCAGAATTA
Source organism: Hippophae gyantsensis (assembly GCA_030763125.1). Taxonomy (NCBI): domain Eukaryota; kingdom Viridiplantae; phylum Streptophyta; class Magnoliopsida; order Rosales; family Elaeagnaceae; genus Hippophae; species Hippophae gyantsensis. Next base: position 599,844 of record CM061030.1, read on the forward strand.
AAATATAATAAAAATGTGAATTGAGTTTAACGAAAATAATATTACTGTTACATTGTATTAAGAAGTGAAAGTAAACAAGTTTTATATTGATAAAATATTAACGTAAATATGAGTTTATTAATATATGAGTTAATCTTTCTAGTATATTAACTTTTTAGGATTATAGTTCAACTTGTAAAAATTTATGGATCTATTTTACATCTCTAATTATTGTGTCTATCAATTGATATCAGAAACTATTGTTATTGTCTTACGCAAACAAGTGATATGTACAACGGTAGATTTTAAATGATAATTGTCTAAAAAAGAATTATGAAAGTATGGACTAGTTATAAATAAAAGGGAAATATTTAACTTAGAGAACCTTAAAAGGACATTGAACCTTAATAACCCAAGTGGTATTATTTGGAGAGGAAAATTGCTGATTAGTAAGAATAAATAAGTTACATATTAACAAAATATCAATATAAATATGGATTTATTAATGTATAAGTAAACATCATCCATATATTAATTTTTTAAGAGGAGAGTACATTAAATAGTGGAAACTTATGAAATTAATTGGGCTTATTATAGTGTTTGGTTAAGCATTTAAAAAAATGATAATATTAAAATAAAATTATAAATGAATCAAATTTGATTTTTAAATAAAAAAAAAGAGAGAAAGAAATCATAAAAGAATTATACAAAAAAAGGTGTGTGATGAATGACGGTTAAAACTATTATTATAGTATATTATTAATTAACAATAAAAAGAAACAAACGAATAATTATGATTTTCAATTTTGAAGCAAACATGATTTTTTTTTTCTTCCTGAGTATACGTTGTGAAAAGTACCGCCTATAACAATTGATAGCAGAAAAGATGTAAATATTACTGAAGATTAATTTGCTATGACCGCTCTGTCTAATTGAGTAATATCATGCATTTTGCAAAGCAGGAGCTTCATGAAACATTTGGATCTTGAATTAATCATCTCTTTGGGAGTTTGTTCATCTTCAAAGCTGGCAAAGACTTCACTATGCTGCAAAGGAAGGTTTATTAATGGTGTACTGCAAAAAACCAATTATGTCATTAAGATTATCTTTTCTACATCATATTCTTGATCTATTATTTCTACTACATAAACAAGCAATAACAGTAGTGGTAGTGATTAATTGTATCTTCTAAACAAATTAAATAGTTAACCTTTTAAAATAGAAGTTTATTGTCATCTCATGAAAAACCATGGGAATTGTTGGACCTTTCATTTGTTTGTGTAGAATTATTGGCTTTGAAGTGATCATCTATTTGCATTAATTGTTGGCAAATTAAGAAGAGGTAATTTGCATCGATTCCAAGGATTAGATTCAACAAAAAGTGGAAAGAAAGAAAGAAAGAAAGAAAGAAAAAAAATGTGATCTAAACCACAGGATGCAGTTTACCTGAGATCCTAATCCAATATCTACTTTTAGAATAAAAACAAGAGATTTACATCAGTAATTTAAGAAATCAAAGTGGAAGATAATAGTTTTTACATCAATTAGATCGAGTATACAAATATTAATTTACATTGTTGGTAAGGTAAAGGTAATCCGCATCCCGAGGATTAGATTCGAAGAAAAATATAGTGATCTAAACCTCAGGATGCAGATTACCTGATCCTCACCCAATATCAACTCTTAGAATTAAGAAGACCAAATTGATGAATAAGTTTAGTTTCTTAACTAGCTAGAAGCTTTCCTGTAAGATAGGTGTTGTTGAGTTCTATATGCATCGATCATAAGGCAGGTATTTATAATGCTTCTTAAAAGACACAAAATTAGTCACCTATTATTGGAGTGGTAAACGTTGGTAAAGATAATATTATCAAAGACAATGTTAACAAAGAATTTATCAGGATAATGAGTGTGTTTCACGTTTATTGAGTTTGATCTTTATTAGATCGAATCATCCATTGTTAATTATTATGAATTTTCACATCATATTAGAGTTTTAATAAATAGACTGGTCTAAAAACATTAGATTTATGATAACACAAAAAAAGACAAAGTGATTCAATTAAAAAAGAATATAAATAAAATATAAAGCTATGATATTGATACTTACTTTACAGAAAAAACCTGGTTCGAATGGTTAAAATCTCTCACCTCCATTAGTTATTGTTTTGATGTTGAAAGAAAGAACTATGGCAATTTTAAAATTCTCTAACGAGATTCTAAAATGATTCTGCTCCTTTGTTAACCAAATGATATGGTAGGAACATCGCTTTCTTATGACAATGAAGTTAGTTTTTCCTTGACTGCTTTTCTCCATAGGATTAGAGATCTCTCCCCCCTCCCCCCACCCAAAATATATATATATATATATATATATATATATATTCTGTTTATCAAAGATTTGAGATAATGTTTTGTTTACATTAACGTGAATAGTAATAAAAATAATTTGTTATATTTTTGTGTTTAGTTTCATAAATAATTTATAATAGAATATAAAATATTTATAGTATAAATATTCATGCATTTCATACTTTTTAAAAATACGTTGAAATCTCTAATTTTCTCACGTATTTATATAATCATTTATTGTAATTATTTTTTATTTTATTTTATTTAAAAATAGAAATAAAAAATTATTTTCTAATTTTACTTCACTTATAATTTATTAAATTTTACCTTAATATTAATAATTATTTTGATTTTATTATTCAAATAATAAAAATAAAATTTTGCATCTACATTATTCATATCATAACACATGTAAATAATAATAATCATTTTTTTTTTAATTTTTAAAATAATTTTGATGCATGTTAGGATATAAAAAAACTCTATGCAAAATTAGGTATAAATTTATATGATATTTATTTATATTCCAATGAATTCAATTGAGATTAACATTCATATTCACGTTAAATTTTCATTATACAGTATAGTGTTGTTCAAGCTTGATATGTTGTGTTCTAATAATAGATTCTTAGTTTAGCTTTGAGAACACATCTCGTATAATAAGTAGATTCTCTAGCTTTCCCTTTCAAAGATGATGAACCGAAAAGGAAAGGGTTTCACACATTTGGTTTCGCTGTCTCTATCCTCTTTTATACACACGCTTATTCTATTCCTTAGGCTAATGAAAGGCACCTTATTAAAATCATATCTCAGCTTAATGTAAGCTAGCTTTTCATGTTGCAGAAACTAGTGAAAGGGAAACCAGAGATTTAAAAAATAATAATAATAAAAACATTCCGAATTCTTTAACATTAAATTTTTTTCTTTTAAATAAATTATGTTATTTATTAAACAATAACTTCACTTTAAATAATTGGTTCTCAAGTTAATTATATTAATCACTTAATTTTTGGCCAAACTTTTTACCTATTTTCTTTAGATCGTGGACCTTGATTCTTGCTCTTATTCATTATACGAGAACAAGAGTGAACCTTGCTTTATCTATAAATATGTAGTAGTTCATGCATCGAAAACATCAACAAAAATCAGAAATATCATAGAAGACTTAGGGAAAATTAAAGAGAGCATATGCAAACTCAAAAAGAGAAAATACTTCAGAGAATAAGAGTTTTCTGTGAGTTTAGAAAAATACCTAAGAAATATTATTGGTGAAAAAATTTGTATCTGTATTATGTATATTTTTTACTCAATTCTATAATATATGATGTCTTCTGTGGACGTAAGAAATTATCGAAAGACGTAAATTTTGTGTCTTTTCTTTTACTGATTTGATATATTTTTATATCGCTATTTATTACTTTTGCGCACAAAAAATTAGTATTAGATCCAAATATAACAGTATTATAAACCAAATCGAAGCTCTTGACGAGACGAATACAACTGCGAAAGAATCGCTCTAATCGAAGGTCAGATGCACCGTTAAGAGCCACTAGAGTGTTGCTGCCAACAATTGAGTCAATTGAGTCATTAATGAATTTTGGACCGAGTTGGTCCCTTTTTCACCCTTTTTCAATTGAGTTAGACTTGTTGCTAGCTAATTGGATCGTTCCTGATTTAACCGCAAACTTTATTTTTTCAAATAAGACATAAAATTTAGAAAAATACTATTTTAAGTTATAAGTGCAAAATTTATGTTATCCGTTTGTATTTATGGCTGATACAAGAGAGATCAAAGAAGGTGCAAAAGTTGAAATTAGAAGTTCTAAAGGCAAACAAGCTGACCTTGTAAGTTCTGGAAAATCAATTTGTTTTACTCAAAAAACCATGTTATCCAACGCAAAGTTTGAGGTGGAGAAATTTGACAGCACCAATAACTTTGGCATGTGACAATGTAAAGTATTAGATCTATTGTTTCGAGAGGGATATAATATTGCCTTGGAGATCAGGCAAAAAGATTATTTCAATGAAAATTAGAATTATGTCAACTGACAAGCTTATGACACAATTCGATTCTGCTTGAAAAAATATTAAAAATACTTTGTCATGAAAGACAATATAGCCGCAGTTCTCTGGAAGAAGCTTGAGAATAAGTACATGACGAAAAGCATAGAGAATCAATTCTACCTGAAGAAGAAATTTTTTTGTTTCCAATACAATAAAGGTACCCTTATGATTGAGCACTTAGATAATTTCAATAAAATTTTAACTGATATGCAAAATTTAGATGTTGAAATTATTTATAAAGATAAAACTTTATTGTTGATGAATTCGTTACCTGAGAGCTATGAGCATTTATCCACAACTCTGTTATGTGGAAATGATGAGGGTAAATTCATAGATGTTACAAATGTTTTGGTAAATAATGAGTATCGGAAGAAGGATCAACAAGATCACAGAGACTCAACATCAGAAGCATTGACTGTAGCTAAAGGTAAGATGAATAATAAAAATTCAAGTGGATCAAATAATAAAGGGCAATCCAGATTAAAGTCCAAAGGAGAGCCATCCAGAAGACGTCCTGTAGAGAACGAGTGTTCCTATTGTCACCAAAAAGAGAACTAGAAGAAAGATTTTCCAAACAAGGATAACTTAAATGCAAACGTTACACAAAAGGCCAATGAAGATGAAGAATCGGCCTTTACAGTTTCATTATTAGATACCTACTTAGCCAAATGGATCCTTGATTCCAGATGTGCTTACCATATGTGTCCAAACAGACATTGGTTTTCAAGTTTTGAGGAGCTCGATGGAGGAGTTGTGCTTATGGGTAACGAAAATGTCTGTCAGACAAAAGGGATTGAAACAATACGACTAAAGATGCACAATGGTATAATCAAACGACTTACAAATGTGAGGTATATTCCTGATTTACAGAAAAACCTTATTTCTTTAGGTGTTTTAGATTCCTTCCCGCCTGTGACACATGTGTTTAGTGCATATCGGTGAAAAGTCTTTACAAGGCTTAATGAAGCAAGGTCTACTAAAAGGTGTCAAGACTGGAAAGTTTGATTTCTGTGAGCATTATGTAATGGAAAAACAAATAAGATTTAAGTTCAACACTGTCATTCATCATACTAAGGAACTCTAGATTATATTCACACGGACATATAAAGACCTTTCAAGAATACTTCACTTAGAGGTATAACTAGTTTGTGACTTTTATTGATAATTTCTCTAGATATGTCTGGATATACATCATGAGTCACAAAAATGAAGTTCTGGATATCTTTTTTAAATGGAAGAAAATTATCAAGACTCAAACATGTAGGAAAATTAAGAGGCTCAGATCTGATAATAGTGGCGAGTACAAATCAAATTCCTTCTTAAAAAATTTAAGATGAAAGGATAATCATACATTTTTCAGTTTCTCGTACACCATAACAAAAAGGAATTGCAGAACGAATGAATCATACTTTTGTTGAGAAAGTTCTATGTATGCTATCTCAATCCAAATTAAAGCAAGACATTTTGGGCTGAGGCTGTCATATATAACTAATATAGTCAACAAACTTCATGCAACTACATTAGATGTGAAAACTTCTAAAGAGGTATGGTCTGGACAACTTGTTTCTGATTATGATTCATTACGAATATTTGGATGTCCTGTATATTTTCATTTTAATGAATCCAGTCAACTTTTGGCCTAATTTCTCTCAATTTTTGACCTTGATTCTTGCTCCCTCATTCATTATACGAGAAGGAGAGGGAGTCTTGTTTCATCTATAAATATGGAGGAGTTCATGCATTGAGAGCATCGATAAAATAGAAAAATCAGAGAAGGCTTAGGAAAAATTAAAAAGAGCATAAACAAACTCAAAGAGAGAAAATACTCTGTGAGTATGAGAATTTTATGTGAGTTTGAGAAATCACTTGAGAGATATTATTTGTGAGAAAATCTGTATCTATATTCTGTATATTTCATACTTTGTTTTATAATATCTATTACCTCCCGTGGACGTAAAAAATTATCAAACCACATAAATTCTATATATTTTATTTTACCGATTTGATATATTATTATACTGTTATTTATTGTTTTCGCACATAACACTTCACTGCCAAGGATAAGGTTAAGCCACCAGTATTTTACTACCATGGTGGTGCACGCCGCATAACACAAGAAAAAGCAAATTTTGTCATGGGATGGGAAGCTTTGTGTTTGATAGATTGTATAAAAATATTATTGATTATTCTCATAATAGCTTAAAGTTTTTGGAGAATTATTAACTAATAACTTGTAATATAGTATTAGAGTTGGATGTTATGTATTCAAATCTCATTAACTTTAATTGTTAAATTATAAGTGTTTGTCATGTATTATGTATAAAACTAACACTTATGGAGAAATCATATATATATATATATATATATATATATATATATATAATATATGTATTTTTTATAATAGTTTAAACTTTTACTTAAGAGTTTTTTAATTATTAATATGATATTAAAATTAAAAATATTATATTAATAATTTTAATTATTGAATTATAGTTATTTAATATGGATAATATATAAAATTAATATTTATAAAAAAGTTATAAAATACATAAAAGTGAGTTAGTTTTTGTCGGCTATTTTCGTGCCTCAAATGTTAAAAGAAAAAAATGACGTTTAGATACACGAACTTGATAGTAAAATATGCAAAAGCAATAAAAATAGTAAAGATGTTGGAGAATAAGCAATATTTGGTCCTCCCTCAATTAGTAGCCACAAAAGTTTCTTACTGTGTCAGTAGGATTCTGCGGGAGTAATAATTCACTGTTAAAATGACATATCATAATTGTTTTTTTTTTCTTTTTTTTTTTTGACTCGATATGCAATCATAATTTGGAAGACAACACATTATGCAAATTGCTTGGAAATGGAAAATAGAATGGACCATCCATCCGAGCAAAATCCCAGATATTTTAATGTTTTAAGAAACCAATAAATTATATAAGTTAAATTATAGTATTTTATTTAATAAATATGAGATATTATAATCAGAACCTGCAAATCATGCAACAGGGGAATTGATGCCACAAACTACTTTATTGATCTAGGTCCCCTGAATATATATATATTAATTAAGAATAGGTATTTTAACAAGTTGTTTGGATATCCCAGATTATTTGAATCGGTTGTTAAATTTTTATTATATTATATTAGATACGTAATTTATATATTTATTAAATTAATAAATATTATATTTTTATATATTTAAACCTAATCTCTTACTCATATATTAATATTTAATATTAATTTTAAGTATTATTTATTATCCAACCATTTTTATTAATAGTGAATAAAAACCGTCTCATACTTAAAAGATTTTAAAAAATACGCATTTAACACTTCAATTTTTAAAACATTTACGTCAAAAACTATATCCTTCCCGTGTCCATTACTAATTATGATAAGTCCTTGCTTTGCAGATATCTTGTGCTTTAAAAATAATAGGAAGTTCGTATTCTCTTTGTGCTCGGCTGGTTATAAAACTCCTCTTTTTATGAGCCACAAACCAATATCCTTTAATAAAAAATAAAACGAGGATATGAACATTATAACTAATGAATTTAATTAATTATATTATTTTTATTTAAATTAAAGATGAATTATTTATTTTTATATTAATTTTAAAAATTATCAAATTATTTTAAATTTTAAATTAAAATTAAAAAAAACAATATTTTTAAAAGAAAATATGATTTACATTATAATTATTTGATGCATCAATATAAATATACTATTTTAAAAAAAAATTTATGTAAGTTTATTTTTAAAAAATATATGACTAACATGTTTTTCAAAAAATAATTTATATGATTTTTTTTTTTTGAAATTAGTATATTTGTATTATCATGTTAATAAATATGAGTCTAAAATATATTCTAATTAAAGATATTAAATTTAGTTCATTTTTTATTCTTATAATAATATTTATATTATTAATTTAAATTATTTTATAATTAAAATAATTAATTAAATTTGAGAACATTAATATTTCATAAAGTTCACCTTTAAAGAAACTATAGAAAGTTCATATTACAGTATTTTTTTTTCTTTTATAACATATTACAGTATTATAAAAATGACAAAAGACTACATTTTGCATTCAAAGAAAATAATATTGAAAGTAATTTGTACACCATTTTTGATTTTTATTTTTGAACAGTAAAAAAATTGAGATTCTTGTGAAATAATATCGCGTTTCCACTACTGCAATGCATGCACAATTACCTCCCTTTCGTCATACTAAAAGACTCACTACTGGTGTATTGCCAAGTGTTGCAGCTTTATGATTGTCTTAGAGTTATTTTATTCTCAATCAAATTATTACTTAACATTATTGAAAATAAAAATAAAAATAACAAGGTGGAAAATAATTTTTTAAATAAAATCAATTTTATTGAATTTTTTAAAAATATTACTTTTTCAAAAATAAAATTAAATATTTTTAAAAAATAACAATTTAAAACTTAAAAATAATACTCTCTTCCTTTTTTTTATTCCAAATAAAAATAACTTTTTCATTCTCTTACATATAAGTCTTTATATTTTTCTTCTTTAAAAAAAATACTATTTCTCTTTTATAATTTATAAATACAAACAATTTTACAATTAAAAATATAATTTATAATATTTATATAAATAAATTATAGATACATAAATAAAATTATATGAGAAATAGTAAGATGATATAGATAATAAAATAAGAACAAATAAGATAGATTGAGATGACATAGAAAAAATTAATATTTCAAAAAGCGAGTTTGTTAAAAAAAATCCAATTCTAACCTTAAAAAAATATTAAAAAAAATAAATTAACACTATTTAAAAGTTAATTAAGCAAATATAAATTATAGGGACATCCCACTGATTTAAAAATAAAATTATTAAAAATTGATAAATTTATCGATATATTCTTTAAATATTCACCAACATTCTACCCTATAAGAGATTCGGTAAAGCCTATCAAACCTTCTAAACTAGGTTCTGTAATGTCTACCAAATCTATTGGTAATTTACATAAAAAAAAATATAAAAGATACATATTCTAGCGAATTGCTTAATTTGCTTCGGGAACTTTTTTTTCGTATCTTTGATATACATATCTTTTATTTTTAATATTACGAGTTCTTTAGGATAAAAGTTTTAGAATTTGTGTTGATAAATACTGAAACGGTGAGCATCGGTTTGAAACTGAAAATTTTAAGTCAATTTGAATCCAATCTGATCCGAAGTAAATTATGAATTATTTAATCCGAATCTGATTCGATGTACATGTCAATCCGAACAAATCCAAATCTGATCTGATCTGAAAATTATTCAATCCAAAAATTATTCAATCTGAATCCGCTTTAAATGTCAATCCAATCGAATAGCGTCAAAATTTTAATTTAAATCTATTAAAAAAATTACATAAATAAGCAAATTAAGAAATATCAATCCGATCCGAACCGCTATAAATGTCAATCCGAACAAATCCAAATCTGATATAATTTCAACATATAAAATAAAAACTTACATAAAATAAAATATTTTTCATACAAATTAAAAAATAGGTGATAACATGATTAAAAATAATTCAACATCAAAAAATTAAATATCAATTACATAAATTAACTTCACTCTCCAAACATTAATAACAACAAGAACTCTTTTTGATAATCATTCAAGGTTTAAGTCACCAATATCATCAAGAACATCTGCATGATGAAAAATTAAAAAGTTCAAAATACACATAAATAATGAGCTAATAAACATAATGATATATATTTGATAACAAATAAATCTATATATATTTGAAAGTTTATGCAATATACCTAATTCTAGAGCTTCAATTTCACCAAGTGACTCTTGGATATTAATGATTGGAGATGAACGAATCCAATTTTGAGTGCAAATCAAAGATTGTACAGTTTTAGAAGATAAGGAACTCCTGTATGGACTAATTGTACAACCATCAATAGAGAATGCAGATTCAGATGCTACAGTAGATACTGGTATGGTCAATGCATCTCGAGCTATCAAAGACAAAATCTTAAATCTTGAGGAATGAACATTTCACCAACTTAAAAGATCAAATTTCTCATCATCCATATCAACCCATGCTTCTTGTAAGTATTTTTCCACCTCAGATTTGTTTTTCATAGTATGAACTTCTTTTAAATGTTTTCTCTTACGAGAAACATAAAGTTGGAATGCATCTGCTTCTAAACCAAAACCTTATGTACCCATTTCTAAAGGTTGAGAAGACTCTTCTGTGTTTGAGGGAAAATAAGCTTTACGATACTCCTCGTACATATCTTCCAAAGTTTTTTTACCCTTTTTGAACTCATTGATGCCTCAATCTCATCCCCATTACACAATTCTAGCAAACTTAGATGTAAAGAACACTCTTTATACCTAGGATCAAGTAAAACAGACACAAATAACATCATATTCATTTTAGATATTTCTCCCCACTATTTGTCAAATTTTACCTTCATATCACTAGTCATCTTCATCATAATGTAATCTTCACATTTACTCCTCATATCAAGTTAATTATGAATAAAACAAATACGATCCAAGAAAAAATTAGAATTCATATATAAAGATCCATAAAACATTAATGTTGCTTCATAAAAAACTTTCAAAAATTGGACAAAATGTCTAGCATTATCCCAATCCATTATAGTCGGAGCTTGTTTAATTTCACCTTGACAAAACTCTTGATAGTACCCTAAATCAGTGATCTCTAACCTTTCAAATTATTTTTGAAAATAAGTTGTAGAATCCAACATCAAATAAGTTGAATTCCACTTTATCGTAACATCTAAACAAATGAGTTTTTGAGTAAAGAGTTTTTCTATTTTAGTAGCACTCTTAAATTTTTGTAGTCTAATTGGTGATCCTTTCACGTATCTTACAACAGCACGAATCCTATTTATTGATATGTTATACTCTTTTAAACTCTGCTCAACAATTAAATTCAGAATATGTGCACCACATCGCATGTGCAAGTGTTTTGATTCTAAAATTACATTACCCAACCATTAACACATTTTTTTCAAATAAGTAAGTGCAGTATCATTAGAAATTGCATTATCAACTGTAATATATAATATCCTATCAATAGCCCAATCTAACAAACATGCTTCAATCGCTCTACCAAGTGTATCACTTTATGACTTGGAACTTGACAAAAGTTTAAGATTCTCTTTTGTAAATTCTAACCATTATCAACAAAATGAGCAGTTAAACACATATATAATAAATTCTGACAAGATGTCCATGTATCAGTGGTAAGACATATTCTTTTACTAGTTCTATTCAACAACTCCTTCAGTAATGTACAAATTCAAGTAATCTCTTACAATAGTCCACCGAGAAGGGATTTTAAACAAAGGATGTAGTTCTTCAATAAATTCCTTAAATCTTTCACCTTCTACAATAATAAATAGAAATTCATCTTTTATTATCATCCTTACCAATTTTTCTCTACATCTTTCAGCATTAAAACTGTGAGTTACAAGACTTCCTTCCTTATGGAAAGCTAAAGTTTTTTGTTTCTTAAGAACTCTACCGGGAAACTTATCACATCCAATGGCAATGTATGTAAGAAAATTTGACGTGCCAAATTTTCTTGACACATACTTATATTGTTTCTTACAATATTTGCATATAGTTTTGCGATTTTGCCCTATCCCTTCTATAGTAAAATGAGCTCATGCTTCACTACTAGATCTAAAGGAAACTTTTTTACCATCTTCTTTAGAAGCAATGCATAGGTCAGGAATTGGAGTATTTACAGAATCTTCTTCTTGAGTTAGTTGTGTTGCATTTTCATCTTTATTTACTTCTTCAATCACATAAAGTGTATCATTATCTTTATCTAAAGTCATCTGTATAGTTGTGGAAAAAAATATTAGAAATTTCTAATAAATAATTATAAAAAAGTGCACATAGACATGGGGTGATGTTGGACATGTTTGCTTTCATGTGATTTAAAATATGTATTGAACATTTATATATAATATAACTAAAAATTTAATAATACGAATGAAATGTTCAATTAACATGCACCATTTATAAAATAATGTTTTAGGATATTGGTTTTAATAATTATGTAAATAATCATGATGTACTATAATGTTGACATTTGTTCCACCAAGCTACTATAGATCTCAATATTTTAAAAATAGCTTAAAAAATTTTGTAACTCAATTAAAGCATGAAAAACAAAATTTTTTGGGAAAAAAACTCTGGACAAACCGCCTTTGGCAATTTGGCATGCATAGATATCGAAAAGTTACATGGAATCATAAAAAAATTCATCCAAAACAGACCTCCCAACATAAAGTTATGACCGTTCAAAGTTTTCTTATAATGTCATCCAATTTTTGTTCTACAATACAATCACATTTTCACTATAAGAAAACATTAAATCACACAATATGTTCTAGATAGCTTATAGCTTCACACATTCATTTGAAACAAAAGTAATAACTATCAATAGCAGCCAAAACAGAGCATTTAAATATTAGATCTGAAATCAAAATTCAGAAAAATAAAAAAGTTCAAACAAATATAACTTTCTGTGCAGGATGATGAAGAACAACGAACAGCGAGCAACAACAGCGAACAGAGAAGTACAGAAGCACGAGAAACAACAGTAGAGAAGCACGAGCAACAGTAGTAGAGAAGCACGATTGAATGTTTGAAACCAACAATGAAGGTAGGGAGGTAGAGAGAGAGATGGAGGCAGTTGGAAAAATATATTAAGTTTTGTGTTAAGAATAAGAGATACGACAGTTGGTTTAATAGGTTAGGTTAGTTAATTAGGTTTATTAATTATTATATATATTTAAATAATATATTAAATATATCGGATCTGATCGGATTATACGAATTTAAAATTTATAATCTGAATCCTAATCCAAATCCGAACAGATTGATAAAATCCAATTCGAATCTGATCCGACTTCAGATCGAAACCACTCAATTTTATCAGATTTTTTTGGATTGATTTGATATTTTGCTCACCCCTAAGTAAAGTAGTGAAAGAGATTTTGAGTGATATAAAAAAAATAATATAATATATCGAGTGTAAAATTTTTCGTGTGTGAGGAAATATAATTTAGAAAGAAATAGTAAGATACTTTGATTATATTAGAACATAAAAGAATAAAATAATCATTTTATTATAATTTTAATTAATTAAAAATATTTTATAATTAATGAGATATATAAATTTTGAATTTTTTTAAAAATTTCTCTTAAACAAACCTATCAAAAACAACACTAAAATACTCTATTATAGTACTAAAGTGACCCAGTCCCACGACATATTATTGAGAAAATTTAGACATTAATCAAGAATTTGATTCTAATGTACTTGCATAAACACAAAGTCACGTGATAAATGTTAATTAATTAGAAAATCAAATGTTAATAATAATATTAATCACAAATTAAACAAAAAATTAAAAATAGAAAAAAATGAGAGAATTTTTCTCAAAACATTCATACAATATTAATATTAAAATGTAAAGTGAATAACAAAGAAAAGAGAAAAAGAGATAAAAAATAAAAATAAAAATAATAAAAGAATAAAATGATAACGATAGAATAAAAATAGAACGAATTCAAATTAACTATCTCGATAAATTCCACATAATCAAATACATATTAACTATCTTTGTGAAAAACTGTCACAATTTACTCAACTCCTATTCCAAGTAAACTCAAAATCCTTAACAATAATCCTAGATCCAACCTAGATGACATTGATTTTCCTCTTTCTTTTACTATTGGATGCTATGTTATCTTCTTTCACATTTGAATATGATGAATTTGATAAAAATCTACTACAAATTAACATCTTAATGAATAATGGTCACTATTTACTCAACTCTTACTCCAAATCAACTCAAATCCCTCAAATTATCATATCTTTTGATCATCAACAATCCTAGATCCAACCTTGATTGCATTGATTTTCCTCTTTTTTTGCTATTGGATGTTGTGTTATCTTCTTCTGCATTTGAATACGATTTGTATGACTTTAAAGACGCATAATTCAAAGATGAATTCTAATAATTGGGTATTTTGAGAACAAGCATAACCTTCTTCTCGCGATGTTTCCCTTCCAATCCCTCGGCATCGTCGTCATTTACCTTCTTAGTAGGGACATGGTTTTAATACCATAAGTGTAAGTTCACCGAAACCGCATAGCTTTGCTTTAGGGATAAACCCAAAACGCGTTATGTCATTTAGAAAATATTCATCATTTATAAGCACATTATTATTGAACTTTCTAAGCAATAAGTGACATGTGTAGGCATCATATATCAACCTTTTAGTTATTTTATTATTTTTATCTCTTGTTTGTTATATTTTTTTTTCTTATTGATGGTTATTTTAAGATATTTGGTTATCATGAAGTTGTTTGTATGGATTGGCATGAGATTGGGAAAGGGGAGATAGATTTTGAATTCTCTCTTGTGATGATCTGCTAGATAGAAATGAATGTTAAAAAATGTAGAGCTATTATGCCCTGTCAAAAGCTAGGGATTTAATCAATAACATATAGTGGATAATGTTTGTGTGAGTGTTACTCTGTTAAGAGTTTCATGATTTTGATGAGCATATTGGTTTTAATTTTGGTAACAAGAAAAATGTGTGGGATTCAAAAAAAAATTAGGTTAAGGCTAACTTTGGAAGAATGAGCATACTAGTTTTAATTTTGTCTTACTTAGTATTGATTTTTATAAAGATAAATATCATGTATAACTATAATTTCTAAAGCTATAATTGGTTATTAGTTGAGATACTTTTGTTAGGTTTCATCTTGGATGAAAATGTTTGTATTAATATTGAAGTTTTTGAATGTTTAAAAAAAGTTTTAAATAACATTCATTAAATATTACAATATATCTATGTTATTCAATATCATCAAATTATTGTTCTAATTTTTCTTATGATCTTATAATTTCAAGCATATATTCTACCCATTCATCTCGTAAATCATCAAAATTTTGTATATCATAGCTCAATTTGTTCTAACAAAAGAACTACATGTATTTAAAATAAAAATAAGAATATAATGTCATGAATTCATAAAATTATATTAAAAGAGTATATTGATAAAAGAGATTACTATATCTTTAATTGATATGTTGATATTTGAGATGATTTTGTTAATAAACTTTATGACAAAGTAATCACACATGATTCTATCATTTTGTTATGAAACCTACAAAAAATAATTATACATGGTTTATCAATTCGAAAATATTTATTATTAAATTATTAATATTCGTTTATACATACCATAATTTTATCTCATATAAACTTATGTGATTTTTAAGAACAATGTCCTTACTCTTGTTCCACAACTTCCATTCTCTATCAAAATTTAAAATAGTTAATTTTTATTAAATATTACAAAGAACAATAGAAGAAAATAACTAATTATAACTCTTACATTTCAACAATTGATTTTGTGTCTTTACTCAATTTTATGGAAGCTGAGTCATAGTACTAAACATAATTTTCATATATATCAAAGATTATCAACATCTAATGATATTGGCCTTTTTCAAACTTTAGTGGCCAACAAAATTATCAACTTTTAAGTTCTATGAAGTGTTAAAGCCCTACATAATTGTTTAGTTGTGATGCTAACATCATGCTAACAACTTGATTCAACGGTCAAGTCACATATTGTCCAACAACTTCTTGGACTGTGATAGTATTAGATGGCACCAGTAGTGAACAATGATGGAGCAATGATTAATCAATTACTATTCACTAATGGTTTGTCAAATATTGATTATGAATATTTCAATCATTGCTAAATTGTGCTACCGTTCTAATAACAACATAATCCTTAAATGATGGATCTTTCAACCGAGATTTTATATTCTATAAAAATTGAACCATTATACATAATAAAAAATGAAAATAATATATTATCTACATAAACTTTAAATCTTAACACAAATGATTTATCAAATAGAGTAAGACACTCATGTGAGATAACTATTACAAGGGCATTTTTATAAAAGTATTCATGTAATAGATGGTAAGAATGTACAAATTAAATTGGAGATATTGAA
Source organism: Hippophae gyantsensis (assembly GCA_030763125.1). NCBI lineage: Eukaryota > Viridiplantae > Streptophyta > Magnoliopsida > Rosales > Elaeagnaceae > Hippophae > Hippophae gyantsensis. The sequence goes on from CM061030.1 coordinate 616,328, forward strand.
CTACTACTTGATTACATCGACATTCTTAATATAATTGGGGATCAATAGAATGATTATATCTAATAGAGGATATAGCATTGAGAATATAGAATGATTATATCCCATAGACATTAAATATTCTTTATTGTAGTAATATACCAAATGGGTTTTTACAATGTTAGGAAATAAATTAAAGACTTTTGATCAACTATAAAATTAGATTATTTGTTTTAAGAAAAAAAAATTTGAAAAGAGGAAAAAAAACACTTGTCTATTTGATAATTGTTTTTTGTTGTATTTTTTAAAATATAAATTGTACTTGTGTGATAATTTTTTTATAAAATCAAAAATTATATTAAATGTTTATAAGTTTTTTTTAACATGATACAAAAAAACTCCTTAACTTATTAAATGGATGTATTTAACTATTGTTTTCAAAAGTTAATGAGATTGTATCACAATAATATATATATAGCTAATATAGGTATTCAGAAAGTTTAAAATTCGAGTCATAATTAAGTATAAGAATTTGTGTATATTATACATGTTCGTGTCATAATTATCTGTATCATGTTTGTTTATATTTATTTGTATTTTTTTGTTTAAATTTTTATATTTTTTATTATTATAAAAATATTAAATTATTTTAACCAATTTATTTATTAATAATGATGAAAAAATTGATATTTTAAAAAAACATAATAGTTGATTCTTAATAAAAAATAATCTGTCATTATATTGCGTCCGTGTTTTGGATATAGCCCAAATTGTAACCTTTATAATTAGAATTTATAAGTATTTTAGTTAATTAAAAAAATTCTTTAAAAAAAAAAGTAACAAACAATAGCTTTAGTAGCTTAAATGCTTGTGGATGAAAAGTATATTTAGAAGCGGAAAAAAGAGAGTAAGAAACTGCTCAAAAAGAAAACAACCAATGGAAAAACAAAAGTAGATATAGGATAAAATGCTTTTGATTTTGTTGTTAAGTAAATTTTACTTTAAAATAGAATTTAATTTATGATATTTTAAAAAGTATAATTTAATATTTAATCTTTCAAAATTTTATAATTTTGATCTAATTTAACCGAATCTAGTCTCTAGTATTTCATGTAAACATAATTTAATCACTAATATTTTTACTAAAATTATTAAATTTTAAAAAATTAAGAACTAAATTATAAATTTTAAAATATTAGAGATTAAACTCTATTTTGAGGTAAAAATTATTGCACATAAAAAACCAATTTAATAAAATAGAATAAAAAAAATTCTGCTTTTTGAGGAGAGAGAGAGAGAAAAAAGGGTGATTTTATATAAATCAATTTATGGATAAAGTGTAGTCTTTTTATTGATTACTTTAGATATATACATTTACTTGCTCGTAAATAATCCTATTTTATTTATATACTAATAGTATTTTTGATAAAATTATAAAAATACACTACATATGCACTTCGATATAATCTGATGTATCTTACATCCATATCTAAGATAGAGAATAAGTTACAGAATGAGACTTTTTACCATGTTGTTGAGGAAGAAGAACAGTAGTGTAGAAGTGATGATCAGCAGAAGCTTAAAAATGAGGCACAAGTAAAAGACGAGTCCCAAATTCAATCCTCATCTTGGAAAACACAATGTTTTAGGACAAACACCTCCTATGCCAAGTATCATAGCCATTCTACCCAATATTGTGACCCATGATGGATTTTCTAAATCTCGTTCAATGTCTCAGCGAAGTATTCTGGTTTGATACCGTATTCACAAATAGTCTCGAAATTTAAACCACTGGTTTTGAGACGAGAAACTACAGTTTTTGAATGTGGGTCTCTCTTTTTTCATTAAATCCACTGAGGTTCAACTCCAAAGTGCTAAAGATATTACCGTATGTTGGTTTCCCATAAATTAACAAAGGATAATTATGTTATTTCATTGTTTTATTAATAAATTTATTTAATATCTTATTGAATGTGTATTCTGCAGAAAGAAAAGGAAGAATATAAATTAAGAAGAGATAATTATATTATTTCATTGTTTTATTAATAAATTCATTTAGAGGAAGAATATAAATTAAGAAGAGATAATTATATTATTTCATTGTTTTATTAATAAATTCATTTAGGATTTTGTTTAGCGTGTATTCTACGAAGAGAAAAGGAATAACAGCTGTTAAATCGGCAGAAAAAAAAAAGTACGAAAAGTTTTCAATTTTTTCCAAGTTTTCATCAAGTGTTCAGATTTAAGATCGTCTGTGGTCCGATCGAGTTAAAATTTTACAAATATGTTCAAAACTCTTTAACCTGTACGGTGAAATTTATATTTGACTCATCGATTTGAAAAAATATGAACAGTAAATAATGATTACGAAATTAAGTTAAATTTCTTCATTTTTCTTAAAATAATTATTAATTTCTTAAAAATATATTCTTGATGATATTATTTATTATTTACCTCTGGTTTTTATCTAGTGGTTTTTATCTAGAGAGAACTGTTGTACAATTATTTCTTGAAAGTGAAAGTTTTAGAAAAAAATATCGTGGTTATTTCTTTCCTATACCGAAAAATTTTTTCACGTAAATTATTTGTGTTAATTTTATACATATTTTTCATTTTGAGTTCTATTTATTTATTTCCTAAAATATTCACACAAAAGAAAAAAAATAAATTTAATTTCACCGTTTAAAATTTGTATTAAAATTGTGATACATCATAGATTGTTACATACCAATTCAAATATAACTAGGATTTTCTCATATTACGTTGCTTGATTACCAAGACACATACAATTTCCTTTTAAGAATTATTCCCAAGCCTTTCCTTATACAGAGAGTCCTCCTATGGGAATCAGATTTAACAACGTTTTATTTTAAATTTTTACGAACTTTTCTTTTTCTCTTTCATGTATTTAATTATTAAATTAAGCTTGAATAACAGGAAAAAATTATCCTTCTAGGAGTCCGAATTTGTAACACGACAATGTATTCACACGTATTAGAATATGTTCCACCTTAGCCTATCATTAGAGGAACACCATGTGTCACATAAGAATTTCTCCACCACAGGGCGAATGAAAATTGTTTTTTCCTGAAATAACAGAAAATTGCGAGGTCTTAATAATTCAAGTTTGCTTAGAAATCATTTTTATTTCAGCAAAAGACCCTTAAAACGCATAAATTATTGCCTACGACCGCCTCATTTGCACCACCAAAAACATGAATATAACAAGAAGCAACTTAGAAACAATAGCTTAGATTATATGTATACAACTCGTGCATTCGCATTTGCATAAAATATACACAAGTTCATCATTCTCATGAAAAGAACTCGTCAAAAGAAATCAAATCCTATGATTTCCTACAAATATCTTTCGCCGAATGTGGGATCTACGTTCAATTTGACTTTCAGGCAACCCCATGATAAAATAGGAGATGTTCTAGAACTAATTAAGAACAAGACCAATTCAAAATGAGAATTCAAATCATGTTAACAATCCCTACCTGACCCAGTGAACATTTTATGATATCATATAAATTTATACAATAATTTAAATATACAATGGCAGTGGACATACCTTTAAACTTCGATATCCAAATCAATCACTACCAAGTACGCAGACCCTAAAAAGTACTTCAATCAACCTACAAAATCATGCAAATATTGTCCACCAATTATATCATGCCTTCCAAAATGTCGATTTTGAGCTTGAAACCCACCTATCATGTATCCCTCACGATCTCCTTCAACGCCAAGGCCAAAACGTTGGTCGGTGTTTACACGAAAGGGATCTGATATACCAATAACATTATTTTGATGGAGTCCCAGTGTTAGAGAAACACCACTGCTACTACCACCTTCTACACTACTTGTGCCGACGCCAACATGAATGTGACTAGGCAAATGGTTATAAGATACATTCATTTGTTCATGACTGTTTCCCATTGGAATATCGGGAATCTCAGTTGTTGTGTGCTTGATCAAAGAGGTATCTTGCACCCTATGGTGGGAAGAGGTGGACGGATTTTCAGATGCAAGTGAGGTTGAAGAAGGTATATAACTGCTTGAAACAGTCACATTTTGATCCTCATGACTATGTGAAGTAGTTCCTTTTTGTGTTTCAAGCATATGTATTTCCTCAACCATTGGTTTCCAAAGCCTTACTCTTGCATTGATAAACCAATTCGATACCTGCTCATGTAGAAACCAATAAATTTAATTTAACATTTCATTCAAAACACAATATTGCAAAAGACTAAAATTCATAGATCATTTTTTATAAATAAGACCTGGCTGCGGGTCAGACCAGTCTGCTTGGCCAACATCATTTTATCGGTATCAGTAGGATAACTGAAACAAAACAATAAAAAGGCATACCAAAGTTGTCAATACTTTTTAACAAACTACTTGAAATAATTAGATACTAACTAATATAAAAGTGCAAACCATCATTTAACTACAAATCTTTATTTTACTACTTTTATTATTTTTTGTTTCAATTCACTATATTGAAATTTCTTTATATAAACTATTTTATCCAAAATTTGTTCAATTTGATCAAAATATTTAAGTATGGTATACAACTCGTGAAACTATAAATATGTTTAGTTGATTTCTACCTTCAGTTGTCCTGCCCTGCACGTGGCTTAAATTTTTCTAACATATTTGATAACTTTTAACAAAATAATTGATTGCAAGATATTTCAATGATACAAATAATTAATTAAAAAAAGTTATGAAAAGTAGTAAATTAAAAAATTTCCCAAGCTAAATGAACGTTTACTCAATATAAAATTATATAAGAAAACTTTCCGGTGCCAGACACGGTGATGACTTACGGGTGCAAGAAGTGTTCAAATAACCAAGCCCTTAGAACAGTAACAGCACGATCAGGAAGACCACGTTGAGGACGCCAAACAGGCTGGTGGTGATCAAGCAATCCTGAGTTTTGAATTGGCCTTTGGCTATAAAGACCTCTATTGATGTTCCCGTACATAGAAGCATCTTCTTTTCCTTGACTATTTAAAGGAGAATTATGATCCTTGTTAGGAAACCGAAGTTGGTCAGTGATGGCATTCTTTAAGTTCCTAAAATGTTTAGTCATTGCTTTAACTGCCAAGTTTGCATATGGAGCTGCGTTGTTAAGACCAGCAACACACTCAAATGACGTTACCACCACTTGCATCTGCTGGTAGTATTGTTTGTACCTCCTGTATACCTAGTCATCATAAATACCCAAAAGAAAAGAAGGTAAAAATGCAACCACAAATGTGCATATAGGAGAAAGTATTCATTATTTATAGTAACTATGATGTGGTACTTCCATCAATCACATTATATGCTTTCTAAACAAAGTAGTCGACAATAGTATTTTTTTTTTAATTTATTGCATCAAGAAAACTCGGAGCAATGAATAATTTCTACAGAACATTGTTGGTGTCTGCTTAAATATCCATGGTCCAAAACCATCAAACTTTAACAGATAAAAGGAAATTGCACTCAGATCAATCAGAGCTCACCACGTGGCATTATTTTCTTGAAAATTAAATATTGAAATTTAAGTGCAACATGTCAAATAGTGATAAGTGATAGTGAAAATTTGAATGCAGTTGGCATTTCTTCTTGTCTTTAGTATAGAGTAATCGCACTTTCTAGGATTACATATTTAAAAAAAAAAATTGAAATAGATTCTTTCATATATGTCACAATTAACACGTACTATTCAAAGAAGTTGGTGACTTCATCGCCAATAAGAACTCATTCTATGTCTGTCAGATACTTTAATATATAGCACTAATCTCACTGCATATATTCCTCTCTATCTCACCTTTCCAAAAAGACGATTTTGCAATAACTATTGACATTTATACCCCTTTAACAATTAAGAATCAATTATTCTATTACTCCCACCAATACTATCAACTTAGTCTAGGAAGCATAAAACAAACGCAAGCCGACGAAGCTATGCTATAAAAACAAACTTCAAATGTGATGAAAGAAAACTTCAAAATTCAATATTTAGTTCCATGCAACTTAAGTTAACATTAATGAATTATTAATTAAATAAACCAATGATATTGTTAAAATTATTTTAAAATTACCATAACAAGAATACATAAAATGTCTACTAAATCACTATAATTAATTATATTTTAATGTTATTATTATTAAATATATGAAAATAAAGAAACACTCAAATAATGTCATTTGTTAACTTAAACATAGAATAATTAGAAAAGGAGCTCGAACAGTGAAAAAATAGGGATTTCATAAAGATCCCAGTCCCCCCCAAAAAAAAAAGATCGAAACAGTAAAACACATCGAATAACTAAAAAAGATATAAAAAAGAGAATTAAAATTTATAATCCAATCAATCATCACGCTTGATCTCCATATATAATTTGATGAACTGCAAATGAAAAGAAAAGCTTGATCTCCAAATATAACTTCATGAAATGCAAATGAAAAAGGATATTTTGAGGTGTTATTCACGGATTACAATGTTTACTCTTTTTATAACCTTTATATAAAAGAAATAGTCTCATTAACTTAAAATATCTCATCATCATTACTTCAAGATGATTAGGAAGAATGAATAATTTCTCGAACAACATTAAATATATATTAATAAAATTCTATAACAATCAAAAGTTGTGCCAAATCAAGTAGAATCGGTGCTAGTGCTAGATAGAATTACTGAAAGAGTAATGATATGAAATAAAATTATACAAAGAAGAAGAATCCATAAACAGTTACCTCATCAAGCATAGAGATGAGCCTGGAGTTGTTTTGCCGACCCTCACTCCCATCCATAACACCAAGCTGATCATCAATGATTCCACTTGCTTTCCAGTTCTCAATCGAAACATCCAATAAAGACGAATCGGCAGTTATTTTCTCAGCGTAAATTTCACGACGACCGACCTCGCATATTTCTTGAAGCAACATGTGTGCAGGTTTCAAGAATCTAGAATCTTTAAGAATGGAAGCGTAACCAGTAAATGGGCCAAAAGGACCTGAACATCTCGAAATCGATCCACCAAATCCCGACGGACTATAATTAATCGAACAAGATCTATATCTTGGCAGATTAAGCTCTATTGGAATATTATTATAATTATGATTAGACATAGATGAGAGAGATAGAGATAAGGGTTCTGGTTTAAACGACATCACTTCATGACTACTAGTACCACTATAGTTTTGCACACCATGTGTTTGATAAAAAAAATCTTCAGCAGAAGTGGGATTTAAAGTTAAACAAGAGTGTGGATCCAAGTAAGAGTTACGAAAACTAGTTGAGGAAGAAGAGTTATCATTAACAATATCACCAACAAAACCCATTAAATCGAGATGATCAGTCTCTAATTTAAAACCACAAGTTGAAGTTGGGTATTGTTTGCTCTGATGTTGAAATTCAAGTAAATCAGAGGAGATGAGAGAGTTGGGATCGTACAAACCTGCACAACTATGAAGATTAGCTACGGTTTCTACACAACGAGGACTTTGGGTTATAACTCTTAGCTTATCTCTTCTGCTTTGTTGTGGGACATGGTAAGAAGATTCAAAATCAAAACTCTCAGCCATAAAACCCACAAATAATTTTAAAGTCAAATTCTTACCTAAAAAAGAAGAAGAAATTAAAGAGTTAAGAAGCCCCGCCCCCTTCGTTGTTGAATTTGAACGAGAAGAAGATGATGATGATGATAACAATAATAATAATAATAATAATAATAATAATTGAGTAAAGAAAAAACTGATAAGATAACAACAGTGAAAGAGACGGGTTTTTAAGTTACAGTGACTAGCAGCTATGAAATGAAAGGCTATTAATTATGATTTTTTTTTTCTTTCAAATTTAGCTTCTCATCTGTAAGTATATACGTGAGTCGGTTGATTGAGAATTTGGGTATGTGCTTCTTCGACAAGTTAGCTAGTATATGTGATACTAATAATACGAGTAAAATACATTCATAAAATAACTTCAACATCTCAACCTTTAATTATTACGTAAAAATAATAATAATAATAATAATAATAATAATAAATCTATTAATTTCACAATATATAATAATCAGCAAAAAAATCTCATATAAAAATTGCTACGGTTGGAGAGCCTGACTCCATACAGAGATTCTGAAGAGCATAGGGTTACGCCTTACGAGAAACCGGACTTTTACTGGCTATGTCCGGTTATTTTTCATCTAACCTAACAATGGTGGCAGATAATTTTTGACAAGTCTTTGGTTATTTTTGTCGTTTTCTTAATTTTGGTTCTGTTTTTGCTTTTAAATAAAATTACTTTTATAGGATTTCTATTTTGAAAATTTTTCTTTTGATTGTTCGACTAATTAAAATGGGTCCGCTGTCACAGCCTTCTCGTTTTAATTTTAATTTTATTTTATTGTCTCTTAAAAAAATATTATTCTAATTTTCAATAAAATTTAAGGTTCGAATATTCTTAAAATATCAAAATAAATTTATATTAAACATCATAATTACATAATTTTTATTCTTTTATAAAATTATATATTTAATTATAAAATAATATTATATTATATAGAATAAAAATTATATTATTATATAAAAATTTAATATTAATAATAATTATGTGTCTAAATTATTCCGAATACTTCACTTAATTTATTCATAAAACTATGTATTCTTATTTTTTTAATTTGTCTTAAATTAAAAATAATTTCTAGTTTATTTTTAAAATATAAAAAATATATTAAAATAAATTTTTATAATAAAATTATATTGATATTTAAAAAAATTATATAAATTATTATTAAATATTATACAAAATAATTATAATATTATTTAATATATTTTAATATAATATATTATATTTAACATCTCTAATATGATGTACAAAATATATCTTAATGCGTATTTATTATACAATATTAAAAGTCTTATACGTATAGTTTAAATTATATCTGATATTTTACTTAATTCATATAATTTTAAATTATGTATTTGAATTTTTTATTAAAATATTTATTATTAATTTTATTAGATTATAATATATAAATTATTATTAAAAATAATTATATAAAAATTATTTAATACGATGTAATGAATATTTAATGATGAATCAAAATTGTACTCCGAGTAACAAAACTAACTCTTCTTTGTTTTATTTTAAGTATTTTTATTTTTAAATTTTTTACGTGATTCCCTTAATTATGTATTTTATTTTAATATTTTTTAATAAATAAAATAAAAAGTATAAAGTATCAAATTAACCTAAAATTATTTTTGTTCATGAGTGTCGACGACTAACAACATAGCAGGGTTGGTATATATTTGTATGGTTTGGTTAAAAAATAAAATACTTGGCAATAAAAAATATTAATTATAATATTATTATTTTTTACTTATTAATTTTAAAAATTATAAAAAATATTTTCAACAAATTTAAATGGTGTACAAGAAATATATTAAAGATAAATAATATTTTTAATAATTTTTAAAATTAATAATAAATATTGTGTAAAAGTAATAAAAAATATTTTTTTTAAAATAAGAATATTAGTAAATATTACAAAGATCGTTATTCTTTGAAAAAATTGACAAGCAAAAAAGAAATAGTGAGGGACGATGACGCACGTGAGAACAAGGTGATGAATGAAAGGTCTGAGTTTGGCATACTCAACACTCATCCGCCAAAATTCCCTTCTTCCTATTCGTATTTTTTGCTACTCGCTTTACGAGGTTTTTCCAATTATTAATTATTCCTATTTAAAGTGATTTTACAAAAATTTTTCATTATAAATAATATAATATAATATTATTTATAATTATAATAAACTAACTATCTATAACAAATTAAATATTATTATTTAATTATAATTATAATATATAAAAATATTCGTTACTATGAACTTTGTAATGACTTACATCTTAGATTTTTTTGTTTTTGACTCTAAATATATTATTTTCAAAAAACAAATTTATTATTTAAAAGATAACTTACGATTTTAAGCCATTTAAATTATAATTAATATTTTAAATAATATATTATAATTGTAATTTATAATCAAAAATCCTAATCCTCTGGGTCCATTATTTATTATTTATTTATGGAATTTACTCTTGATGACAGATAAAAAATTTTAAAAAATAACTTATTTTTTAAAAAATTTTAAATTTTATATATTATTAGAATTCTATAAAAAAAAATTTACTTAAAATTTTTTTTTGTGTGTATTATTGGAGTCATGTATAAAAACTTTATGAACTATCTCATAGACTTTTCAACTTTTCAACTATAAATAGTTAAATCATATGCTTGTATAAAGCATCATATTAAATAATAAACTTAGTAATATTAAAAAAATTATCTTCTTTCTTTTTTTCTTTTTTTCTCAATTTTTAGTAATAGCTCTTTCTTCCGTTTATAAATTGAAGTCTTCTTATTCATAAGATAGACAAATATCCTTAAGCTATTCCTACTTTACAGTTGTTAAAGTGCTCGTTTAAAGATAGATAACATAGTAATAATTATTCTATTCTATATTTCATAATACAAATACGAGGATTTCTTGCCAAAGAATAAGTCCGACTAATCAAAACTTTACTAGTATTTTTCTTATTTTCTAAGTACTTTCATATTATCGGCGCATTTGTGCTTCTGTCCTGCGACAAGTATGATGTAGTATGCCTACATATTACTATTTAACATGTCCAACATTACTTAGGAAGTTAAGTAGTAATGTGCCTATAAGGGATGATTACTCCCTAAATGGAATGACAAGTTTTAGGGTTTATTCTTAAATGTAAAGCCGCGAGGTCACGTTGAACTATCAAGTCATGACTGTGGATCTATTAAATTTGCAGTTATAGACCAAATTGGACATTCTCATGCCAGGTGGAATGAGTCGCATCCCTCTATAAACGGACAAATTAACGGTTCTATATGATCTCTATAAACCTCCATAATAAAGATCGAGGTGCTAACCAAGTTAATGTTTATAAATATTCTCAAGATTCTACAAATATCCTCAAGATCATACAAATATTCTAAATATCATATACAAATGATAGATTTAGAAGATCAAGTTGGATGCAAGAATTAATTTGGCAAGTAATTTTTATTTTAGTTAATTGTGGGTCTTTTATGTTTTATTTATCACAAGTCTTTTTATTCTTTTATTTTTCAAGGATAAATTAGGCCCAATTCAAAACTAAATAGGCCCATTAGATCCATTTCGTTTAGGGTTTTATCTTTTAGAGTTTCTTGCTTATAAAAAAGAACATCTATGTAATTTGGAGGCATACCTTATATTATTAATAAAAATTTATTCCATAAAGCGTCTTGCTTTATTTTCTTGTGTTTTTGATTGAATGCTTAAATTTGAGTTATCAAAGAGAGTGATCATCTTTTGTGACATCTCAAGGTTATTGTTTTAAAGACTTTGTTTCCTTAAGGTTCTAATCTTATCATACCAAAGGTTATGGTTTTAGGAACTTTGTTTCCTTAAGGTTGTAATCCAATCATCTTCAACATGTTTCTAGTAAATCAATTGTTCTTATTTCTTTGAGTTTGTAGATTCTTAGGGTTGTTCACCTAAAGGGTCTACAACATTTGGTATCAAAGTTCTTGCGTTTTCTTTCAATTTGGTTTTTGTTGTTTTTATTTTTGGATTTCGTTTCGTAGTTTTGTTTGAATTCTTCCTATCTTTTTCTTTTTCTTTATTTATATATTCAATACATCTTTGTTCTTGAAAAAAAAAGAGTTTGCTACTGTTCATAGTTTTGAGAAAGAAAGAAAAAAATTGATAAATCAGAATTGCAACTTTAAATTGTCATAATTTTTAACTCTATTATTTAAACGTTTATTATAACATATCAAATCAAAGATCCACTTGATTCCTATTAATGACATTAGGATTTTCCTACTTTTTTGCTTTCTTCTACCCCAAATTTCATCGTTTACACTACTTATCGGTGGTTTAAAGTTTATCGCACCTTTTTCTTACTGTGATTTTGGTTTTTGTTCATTAGGATTGCGAATTTATTTGGTGTATTTTCTATTCCCATCAATAGCCGCAATAAAAAAAGAGGGGGAAGAGAACAAAGTAGCAGATTATTCAAGACTTAAATTCTTGTTTTCTTGCATGAATTTCTTGTTCTTGTTCAATTTTATTTACATTTATTTTGGTTAAACAAGATAAAAAAAAGATCTTGAAAAAATTTCCAACTCAAGATTATTTCTTTCGTATTTTAACTTTCTTAAATTGATTATTTATTTCTTTCCATCTTTTCTTTAATTTCCTTTCTTCTTTTTTTCCTTATATTCTTGGTTCTTTAAAGTATTTTTTGGACTTTTGTTCTGTAAATTAAGTTTTAAAATTCTCATTTTTGTGATTATCACCAACAAACTGATTGTTTCTTGAGATTAGTTGAATTCTTTAATTTTGTTAAGAATATAAAAGAGAGTTGGTTTTAGCTTTGAGTGGTAAAAGGTAAGAGAGATAAAAAAAAAGAAGCCAAAATAGTGTAAAACACGAGTGATAACAATTTGATTTGAGAGCAAACACATGAAAGAGTATGTGAAGAACAACACCTTTTTATCTCATTTTATTATACAAGTTGAAAACATGAGTAAGAAAGATGAAACATGGCACATGTGTGTCCCTTTTGGTTTAACTAAGATTTTAGGACGAATCTTTTCGAAGAGGAGGGAAATAATTGAGATAATGTGCTAATTAAGTTTATGTTTACAAATATTTTTAAAATCTTCAAGATCATACAAATATTCTAAAGATCCTATGCAAGAGATAAATTTAAAAGATCAAATTGGATACAATGATTAATTTTAGAAGCAATTTTATTTTAATTAATTGTGAGTTTTTTATGTTTTATTTATCACAAGTGTTTTTAGTATTTTATTTTTTAAAGATGTATTGAGTCTAATCCACAATTAAATAAGCCTATTAGACCAATTTCGTGTAGGTTTTTTTCTTCTAAGGTTTCTTACTTATAAAAAATAACAACTATATAATTTGAAGGTAGACATTATATCATTAATAAAAAGTTTATTCATAAAGTTTTTTATTTTATTTTTTGTGTTATTAATTGAATGTTTGAATTCAACTTATTAAAGGAATTTATAATCATTTGTTGCATCCCAAGGTTAAGGTTTTAAAGAATTTTTTATTTTATAAAAAAATAAAAATAAGTTTTTAAATATAAAATTTTAAATTACTATTACTATAATTAAAAAAATAATATTAAAAAAATTTATAAAAATACTCTTAAAATAAATAAATAATTAAATTGTTATTTTATTAATAAATAAATATATAATAATTATTATTTGATAAGCAATAAAATCTAAATATAATTTAAATACGACTAATTTATTAAGGTATTGATAAAAGTTAACTATTTAATGAATAATCGATTAACTCATTTATGAGCAAATTATATTTTTATTGAACTTATAATTTTTATATCGAGATTATATCATATCTCATATCAATTAAAAAATGAATAGTCGATTAATATAAAGTATTTCTAAGTAAAAAATATTTATTAAATTTAATCAAAGTATCTCTATTATTCTTATAAGATTAACCTTTTTAAATAATAAAAATATTAATTGAATAAGTTCAATCAACATATGAAATTATTTAATTAATATTTTTACAATTTAAGAAATTAATGTTACATAAATAATAAACATGACTTGATTAAATTTAATAAATATTTTTTATTTAAAAATAATTTAAATTACATAACTATTATATGGATACTCATTGACTATTTAAATTATCAATTTTAATATAGTAAAAATAATTTCATTAAATAAAATAATTATTTATAAAAATATATGTATTATATAGACATTTTGATATTTATTTATGAAAAATTGAAAAAATAAAAATATATTTATATAACAAAAAGTAAAAAAAAAAGACGATGGTTGACCAAATCATAGCCGACTTTTATATATAAACATATGTATTTTTAATCCTAACCTACAAATAATATTAAACCTTAAACTTTAAAACTCTAAACTCTGAAATCCAAAATCTTCAAAACCCAAAACTTAAAACTCTAAACCCTAAACCTTATTTAGAAAAATAATAATTTTAATAATATTTTTTTAAGTAATAATTATTTTAAAAATAATGATTTTAATAATGTATTTTGTCTCATGAAAAAATAATTATTGAATTATATTATTTAAATTTTACTAAATATAAAGTTATTAAGATAATATTTAGTATTTTTCATTTTATTTCAATTGTAAACCAAACATTATAATATTAATTCCTATTTTAATTACAATGATCAAATTAAATAATATAATAATAATAATGTTTCATTTTCATTATATTATATTCCTATTCTTATTCTATTTTTTTCCATTTTATGAACCAAAATTCTCCTTAGTGCAACTCTACTTCATATATTATATTATACTATAGATTCAGATTTTATTTTTTTCCAAATATATATTTTTATATTAAAAAACATATATACTCTATTTTTAAATATACATTAAATATATATGTATGATTTAAAATTAAAACTATATTTATTAATAAAATTATAACCTACTATTACAAATGAATTAATTAATAAAATTTATATAATTTTTAGTAATATTAACTAAAATATAATAAGACAATATTATAGATTAAAAATAAATAACACACTATTACCACGCCTTGAGGATTTATCTATTCCTTTCTCTTTTCTAGTGAGATGAATTCTCTTTTAACGAAATGCCGATGTGGATGGAGTAAAAATCAGGTTTCCTTACTACTTATATTTTTTAGAATTGAGTCCTTCATAATCTAAAGTTTGGGTAATAAAAAGGGGAAAAACTAGATTATACTTCCGTGTTAGGTTTAAAGAGAAAGCAAAAGTGACTAAAAAGAGATTCTAAAGCATATTATTGTTAAGTGATTAATGTTACTAGTTTATTCATGTCAACCTGATTATGATTACTCATAATAATCACCTTTTAAAAAACAACGCAGCAACTTAATTGAGACTTACTTAGAACATCTCCTACCCACTAATACAAAAGTCACATTTTTTTTAGCTCTACCTTACCTTAATAAATAATAAATATTTTCAAAATATTCAATTAATACGTTTTAAAGTTTAGTGGAAACTCTTTATCATTTATCTATTTAATTATGTCTAAATTATACAAAAATCATTTTCTATCATTTGTTAATATTTTAAAAAAAATATATTGTATAATTAATACTGTAATATTATATAAACTGTATCGCAACAAATATAACCAAATATTATTTATCATGCTAATTTTTATATAAATAATAAAGAATTTCATTAAGGATAGAAATAACATGCAATAAAAATCAACCTTCAATTTTTCAAGCATACAAATAAATATAATGAAAATTAAAATTAAATATGAGTAAGATAATATTTAAAAAAATATGTGATATAATATTTTTTAATGTTTATTATTCGCTCTATATTACAATTTACATTAATATTTAACCATATTAATCATAAAATTACGTAATGTTTTAAAATTTACCTATTTGATGTCATTTATCAGGTTATTTTAATGTTAAAATTTAGACTATTTATGAATAAATTTTTAATGTAAAAATTGAACTAAAACAATAGGATGCAGCCTTTTGGGTTGCTATGCCTATCAGGCAATTAAGGTTTGTCTTTAAAATGGCCAAACGACAAGAATGCCAACTTGATTATTATATTCCAGTGCCCAAATATATTTTGTACTTCTATATATGCTAACCAACTAAGCGACTCATCAAGCAGTTCATAAATAGGCTTCTTGCCACTAGCGAGTTTTGATATATATCACTAAATCTCAAAACACACTTATATTAATAAGCATTTCATATGTTATGGTATAAATATAATTAATATTCACTGTTAAAATATTTACATATGATTTCAAATCATAAAATTTTGACCTTGATTATTTAAAAATTAAAATTAAAAATACATCATATAATCTTAATTATCTAAAAATCGAGATTATAAATATATCTTATCAATTTACGTTTTACTCTTTGACTCTCTTTTCCTAACTTTTCCATCCTTTTTTTATTTTTTTCCTTTCCCCACCTTTTTCATCTCTCTCTTCTTCTTTTTTACTTTTTTATTTTTTGCTTTCGTCTTTCCTTTTCCCTAGCGTCAGCTACGCAAATTTTTCCCCGATCACTACGTGAGCATTTCCACAACGTTAACTACGCGATCTGTATCTTCTTACTTTTTCCCTATTTTCTTGCTCCGTCGCACACCTCTACTCATTGGCCACTCATTCGGATAGCTGGTTTCTTAACTCAAATTTTATTCTGATTTAGGCTTGTCACTATTCTCAATTTTTAATTTAGGATTTGTCATTTTTCTTCTCTTTTTCTTTCAAATACTGGTTGAAATTGTATGTCGATATTGAAAAATGACTTGATTTAGGATATTGTTGTTGAATATTGAGTTAGTGGTAGTTGAACGAAATTTACATCTAGGAGATAAAACGTTTAGGTTTTGATTATGATGCAAAGCCAACTAAACATCTTATTTTTGAGGTGAAAATTCTTAAGCTATTTTCTACTTTTTCCATCAAGTTGATTCTTTTTTTAGTTGCTTTATGTGATTAGTTTCTAAGCATAATTATGACTAAATATTCAAATTAAACTTTTTGTAAATCTATATTGTCTTGTTTGTTTGTCATTGATAAATTAATTTTATATGTTGTTAGCATGTAGTGAATTGATTGATAATTGGTATTTGAAATGGCTGATTTTGATAAGAAAAAAAATGATGTATTGCTTTGAATTGAGTGAATTTGAAATGATTTAGTGGTGTGGACGACTGTGATGTTTAAGGAAGTTTCAAGTTTGTGTTATGACCTCAATGCTCAAATGATGGCAAGTGATTTGGAAGACATTCCAAGGTAATAATATCTGAGTGTATATGTTAGGTTTTGCCTTACATATTGTTACTATGTTTTGGTCATAATGCAATAAAGTTTCTTGAATGTTTGTTTGGTAATTGCTTGACATTTTTGCCTCTTGTTACTTTGAGTTTTCTCTTGAATTTCTTGTTTTCTTGATGCTTTGCTTTAAGAAATTTATATTAGTTTAGGAAGTTTGTAATATATACTATTTTTTAGCAAAAACTCTTAGTTGGCTTTTTTTTCTTCCTAAATTGAATCAAATACTCTCTTAAAGTCACTTGAGCTTGGATCATGTTACCCATCAAATGTTTGTTTCTGAAACTGAGTTCGAAAAACATTTTATTGATTTGGTTATCAATCTCTTGAGTTTATTTTATAACAGTTTTTTTAATTAGAAGTTGCATTCCTATTTCTTTAGTTTGATATTTTTGTGTCAATGAAAAGTTGCACCGGTCACCAACACCGGTCACCAACACCAGCACTAACACATTAGCACGTTAGCACGTCAGAACCAACACCAACAACAACACCAGTAAGTTATGTTACTTGTCTTTCTGCTACACAATCTTAGTATATTCAAGTTTTTTATTTGTATTTTATATTTTAGAACATTTTAATTAACTAATTGGAGTAAGTCTTTATTATGTTTTAGTGCATATAAAAACTCTCAAATATAATTTCATTTTTAATTTTAATATAATAACTTTTAATTTTCTTAATTTATTTTAATTTTTATTGAAAAATAAAGTTAAATGGTATGTCTATAACCTAGGTTTTTTATAAAATTAAAAACATAGGGTATGTCTTTGACCTCAGTTATTCAAAGACCGAGGCTATTGAAATACCATATTGTTAGAAACTTAGGCCTAACTCAACCCAATAAGATCTCATTAAGTTAAGGGTTGCCTAAGCTTATAAGTAGTTTTGCTGTTTTATTCTTAGTCGATGTGGGACAAGGATACTTAACAGCCTCCTCCACACAGCGGACAAAGGTGGATATTAGCGCCACGGTGAGACTGTGGTAGAGCTCAAGGTCCAAGCACATAGAGACTAGGCCCAATTTTGATACCATGTTAGAAACTCAGGCCTAACTCAACCAAATAAGATCTCATTAAGTTAAGAGTTGTCCAAACTTATAAACAATTTTATTGTTTTGTTGCTTTGTTCCTAGTCGATATGGGACAAGATATTTAACACATATGATTTCGGTTTTGATAATCTTTGGATCTTAAAACCGAAGTCATAGATAATACTCTATGATCTCTCTTACTTAGACATCGGTTCTTATAACTCAGGTCTTATATCAATGGTAACGATTTAAAATCGATGTCATATATTAATATTATAATATTGATTATAAGTAATTATTGATTAAAATTAATAGTATTTATTTTTAATCTTTAATTAAATAATATATTAATTATGATGATAATATAATTTATAATAAATAGGGTTTTTATTTATTTATATTATTTAGCAGAAAAATCAAACTCTCGCTACAGTAAAATAAAGCTGAGACACTTGATTATGTTGTTTTAACGAAGGTAATAAATTTAGAGTTTTTAGTCTCATCAAATAATATTTCAGTCTTGGTAATTATGAGTTTATGACTATGACTTGTGAGATTTTCTCAAGATCAATCGAAGTGCTTTTATAGGGTAAAGGAGGCTTAGTGAAATTGGATAATGTTTTTTTTTTCAATTTTAAAAAGGATAAGACTTAACAAATTGAATTTTCATGCAATTCTAAAAAAAAATTAATTAATTAAATTAAAAATAATGGAGATGGGGAAGAGAAAGTTAAATTCCTATAATCAATCTAGGTTCGCACGTAACTAATCTACAACGTAGTTAGTGTAATAATAAAAATAATATATTTAAACTATACAAATAGTATTTTTAATATCTAACTCTATATATATTTGGTCAGTAACTCCAAAAATTTTACTTTTATAAAAAATTTAATATATCGTTTCATTTCATCACATATATTTTTCAATTTCTCTATTCTCTTTAAGGTATAAGTTAACAAACTAAACAAATCTGTGTAATGTATTTTAATTAAACAACTGAAATAATGATAAACTTTGGTTTGAAATTTCAATGATTGTGTGGGAGAATATATCAAAAATATTTTAATTAACAAATATTACTCTCTTTCAAAAATATTAAAGATGACATTTATTTTAATAAAAGCTAAAAATACGGTTATTTAATAATATTTTAATAATATCTTTAAAATCAATTAAATTAAAATTCATACAATGAATAAATATTTTATTTATTTGTCTCAAATCACTTATAATAAAGCACTTATTTTTTCATTTTATTTAAATGATTTATGCCTCAATTTTTATTAAATTTATTGATATATCACTTAAAATGTAATGATAAAAATAATATAATATTTTTAATTTCTCTGTGAGTAATAGGCATCTAGTTATTTAAAAATTAATAATAATTTAAAACCTGATAGCAAATAAACAGTGAGATAAAGTTATATTGGTGATATATCGTCGTGGTATAAAGTAAAATTTTCGAATTGAAGATTTAAAAATATAAATATTAGAAATCTATGAAAAAAATTATGACAGTGATATTTTACAAATGTGAGTGGCTATTGTTATAAAAGTATTTTATTAATATTAATAATAAAATATATATATATTTTATATAATTATTAAAAATTACTGTGATAATTTAATGGATACTTAAATTATAAAGAGTTAATAGATTAATTAAGTAATAAAAAAGTTAAAAAAAATAAAGTGTAAATGGTTAGCGTTTATGACAAATCAGTTCAACTTTATTTTTTATCGGAATATTTTTTTATTTCATTAGTTATTGATTTTATAAGTAATTATTAAATAAAATAATGTAATTAATTTTTATTAATTTATAAATATTTAACATATTAATTACTTTATAAAATAAAATAAATAATATATCGTAAGTTATATTAAAAATGTATTGAGACATTAAAATAATTATAAAATTATTTATTAATAATATTATTATATTAAAATTGACAATCATTTTATAATAAAATTATTTTAAATAAATAAAAGGATAAATAATTTAAATTATTATTATTATAAAAATAATTTATTAAAAACGTATTTTCTATAGATAGACTAATATGCATTATTTATCGATAATGTTTTTTTTTTTTTTAAATCATTACCACTGACTTGACTGACTAAGGTAGCAGTAAGCATGTAACCTGTAAGAAGATAGGCCCAGCATTCTTATGGAGTTGAGACTCAGGTGACATCGTCATGCTAGCGCTCCCAATCACACTTTTAATTATTACCTCTCTTTTCAAAATCTTTTGTTTCATTAAACACTTGTAGTTTTGTAGCAAATACGACTTCAGAGATAGAGAGAAGACATAATTAACACAACTTTTTACTCTAATTAATAAAATACAATATATTAAAAATAAAAAAAAATATTTTATTAAAATTTAAAATTTACATTATATAACGTGAAACAAAAAAAAAACCAATAACGTCACCTATTTAATGATAATAAATTTAATAGGATGAATATTATTATCTCAAATTTAATATAATATTATTCATAGTTTTATTACCGTTCAAGTTACTTCATTTTTTTAAAATTAAAAATATGATTAAATTTTTTATTATATATAATAAATTAAATTAACTATATAATATAAAATGATTAAAAAATTACTAATATAACTAGAACTAAAAATTTAATATAAATTAAAATAACGATTTAAAATTTTTTTTTAAATATTATTAAATTTTAATTGTATATAATAAATTAAAATTAAGTATATGATATGAAATAACTAAAAAATTACTAATATATATCTAAAAATTTAATATAAATTAAAATAATGATTTAATTTTTTTTTTAAATATTATTAAATTTTTTAGTATATATAATAAATTAAAATTAAATACATAATATAAAATTATTAAAATAATTACTAATACAATATTTATGAAATAAATATAATAACTTATTAAATTAATATTTATCATGTTTTTAATTCTTATAGGAAATATAATATTTTATTTGATAAATTTATAACTAATTATTAATTAATTAATCTAATACATAATTATTAGTTTGATAGAATATAATAATGGATACAAATAAAAGAAATATTTTATTTTATAAAGTAATATATTTTTAATATAATATTTAATTTTGTGGATTAAAGAATAGTACAAATTTAATATAATTCCTAATGTAAGATGATATAAAATTTAATATAAAATAAAATAATAAATTAAAAATCTCATAAATCTATTAAAACATAAGTAGCAACTTACTTTCTTTTTCTTCTTCTTCTTCTTCTTTTTCACAAAATTAATTTTATAAAAATATTTAAAATAGTATTGATATTCAAAAATTAAATTAAATAAATATAATATATTTTACTATCAAAAAATTATGTTATAATTAAGGTAGTTTAATCAATATTAATGTCATGAGATATAATTTAAAACTATTTAAATATAATTATTAAGATGTTATTAATATATTAACTATTTGATCTTTTCTTAATTTTTCTTTTAAAAATATTATAATTTAATTAAATAGTTTATAAATTATGGTAGAAGTTGTTTAAAGATTTTATAACTTTTATGTACATGTATGATAATTAAGAGGTTGTTTTTATTCATATTAATGTTTATTGAATATAAATTTGTAGGTATAATTCTCTCCTATAATTCTTACATATCATCACATCTTTCACTATGTCCTCTTATATACTCGTTTTCAATATAATATATGTCTTCTACATTCATGATTTTCATCTTATATGTTATGAGTATAATTAATTTTACAAATAATCAAATAAATATAAGTTTTATTTTCTTTCATGACTAAAAATACTTAATAAGATTATTTTTGCGAGATCAAAACCTTCCCTCTATTAACATTTTATAAGAGTCATAACTGTTAGTATCATTAGAGACAATTTATTAAACCACGATTCTTTTAACTTCATTTCTAAATTTTCTTTAAAGAAACTCTAAAAATTACATTACATAAATTAAAAAAAAAAGATAATGTCCCTCTTTTTTTTTTGCAAAAATGCACTACATGTATCAACATTCTCGAAATTTCAAATATATTCGATAATTTAATGAATATGATATTACATAATCATATTTATATTTAATATTATCAATGATATATGATTATTTTTTGCTATTTTTTAATCTATGGGTGTAGCAAATATGCTTAACATTTCATGAGTAGGTTATTAGAGAAAAAGTTATATTTGAGAAACAATTTTGATAGAATTTATGTAGTATATATTTATGCATGTATGATCATTGGGATGTGAAATTGAGTAAATAATCTGATTAATTTGATTAAATTAATAAATTTAATTTAATTCATTGGATTTGAATGAAATTCTTTACGATTGAATTAAATTTGGATTAAAAGGTATAAAATTTGTTTGGATTCGGATCAGATTCAGAATGATATATTTTATAATCTATGATAATCTAATCTGGATCGAATTACTATTAAAATTATAAATAAATGTGTATTTATTTTATACTATGTTATAATTAAATATTATACATAACACAATTATATTAAATTATTATTTTAATTTAAAAAATAAATATAAATATGAAATCTTTACAATAATTTAATAATTATTTAAACATAATTTTTATTTTTATCTTCTCAATTATAATTATAAATAATAGATTTTACAAGATATACACTAATTTAAAATTTAAATATTATATATACCATGTTTTATATACGATAATAATTTATAAATAAATTTTAATATTAATTAGATTTAAAAAATCTAATATATTTTGAACTTAGATTAATTTAAATTGAATATATCATCGAAATAAATTTGAACTAAAAATCTTAAAATTTGATTTAAGATAAGAAGAAAATATATAATTTTAATATATTGTT